>JARUHQ010000006.1:7827500-9027500 GCA_029955515.1 Chrysomela aeneicollis
TGGCCCATTACTTCCATTGATTGCTGTAAGGGACGTTAGTGAAAAATGACATATAGGGTGATTTAAAATCCGATGTAAAAATTTTAAGGCCGTATGTGTCCTAAAATGCACACTATGAATTGTGTAAAAAATGATAATTTGAAATTGTGACTATAATCGAAAATCGAAAACAAGCATACTTATTATCCCTGTTTTTCCAGAGTCTTTATTTATTTTTTGCTTAAAAAATTAGGTGAACCAAATTTTGGGGGAGTTAAGGGGGATCAACTCTAATGAACCAAATCTTACGTTTCAAAGAGACATTCTAAATTCAAACAGCATAAACTTGATGGCCATGAAACAAAAAATTGCTTCTCAAACAAAGGGTTTAACATAAGCGGTTATGGTTATAGTGAGTACAAACTAATTCACAGGGTTATTCGAATTCGACATTTTATTTTTTTTCTAACACAATAAAAATTGGGATCTCGAGAACCGTAAGAGAAACGAACAACTTTAAATTGGGTAAGAGTTGCGGAATTTTATGGTCATTATTATGGTGATAAAAAATCCGCGCCAGCTCTTGTAGTTCTGAAAATATTCGGAAAACTGAATTCTCGAATTATCTAAATATTTTATTCTATTCTTGCTTTATTACTGGATATACATGCAAAAAACTGAAAAAAAAAGAAAAGATCTTCTTTATTGCCACATTTTGCGATCTTTAAAATAGCATCCTTAGATTTCGAGTTCGATGTTTCGTCTTCTCGCGGCCATCATCAACTTTTATTTTTAAATACGAAGATTCATATTTTTCCATTTTCCAAGACCGCAAAATGTGACAATGAAGAAGTGCTTTCAGTTTTTTTGTATCTCCAGTAATGAAACAAAAATAAAATGAAATAGATGATTCAAATATTCAGTATTTTTCGAATATTTCACCAAAATAATGACTATAAAATTCCGCATCTTAGCCCCATTTTAAAGTTCTTTGCGGTTCGAATAAACCCTGTGTACCGAATTATTTTAGTCCATACATGTGACCATACGATTTTTTTTCTCATTTCAACACGTGTGCTTTTTTAAAATAACAATGCCATGGTGATATGACCTACTTTCCAAGTGACAAAACAGTGCTTTATGACGTTTTCATATGTGGTCATAGGAAAACATTTGATTTCAAAAAGTATCAGTTGTATTTCAAATTCGTCAATTCAATTTCGAAAAGGATCAAATTTATTTCAAAATTATCAATTCCATTCCAAAATGCGTCAATTGTATTTCAAATTAGTCAATTCAATTTCATAAAATATCAAATGTATTTCAAAATTATCAATTCAACTTAAAAATGCGTCACTTGTTTTTCAAATTAATCAATTTAATTTCAAAAAATTACATTTCAATTTTAAAATCCTTCATTTCAATTTCAAATCTTATCATTTTCATTTCAAAATCAGTCTAGTACATTCTAATATGTGATGTATGATAGGAACCAGGAGCGTTCCAATAACAGGGTGAATGAAAATATCACCTATCTAACTTTTGCCTGTGCTTTTTCAGTTTTGAAATTCAAATGATGCACTACGAAATACATTTGATATTTTTGGAAACATAAATGACCGTTGTTGAATTAGAAGTGATAGTTTTTGAAATTGAATTGATAATTTTGAAATACATTTGATACTTTTTGAAATCCAAGTGACTAATTTGAAATACAGTTGACGCATTTTGATATTGAATGATAATTTTGAAATACATTTGATGCTTTTTGAAATTAAATTGACCAATTTGAAATACAATTGTTACTTTTTGAAATCCAAATGCCTATTTGGAAATACAATTGACCATTTCTGAACTACACTTGGAAAAGGTGTAGTCTGATGAGTTCATACATTATTTGTTTATGTTTCATTGTTACCATACTACTTTATAATACTTTCACTATTTATCTCTGTTCAAATCGAAGCGAATTCAGCCCGTTTGGAACTAAATCAAAACATTTTCGAAATAAACAATGGGGGAGTTTTTGTGAATGTATCACCATCGGATGCAAATTCGTTGTCGATCGGGGATCCCAGTAAGCCGAGCGGAAAAACAAAACAAAGTCGCATAAACGGCCCTCGTTGCTTTAGACAGATCGATAATATCGTCGGATAAATGGACTTTTTCTGCTCGCCATTCGGGGGGTGTATTTAACCCGATTGAATTCAAGTCGTCCAGCTGACCGCTAGCAAAAAAAAAACAATTGAGAGTCGAGACTTTATCGGGTTATTTATGGCGACCTGGGCTGGTATGTGTAACCACTAACCAGCGGGATATCATGGGCACTGTATCAAAATTTGATTCATGATGCCCGTTGTGGTGAAAAAAAGTTCAATACGATATCATTTCGAGCGATGAAGATGATTGAATAATTGTACTGGAATTGGAGACTATTGCGGCAGAAATAGGAATAGTATCTGCGATTTCGTTCACTGCGATATTCAGCTCCACAGGCTAGAAATTGGATTTCGCGATAATGTTCTTCTGACTAGAATGGTCATAATAAGTAAGTGTTGAGAATTCGGTTCGATTTTGAAAAGTTTTAACAAAATTTCCACTTCAAATAGACGTACATATTGGTAAACTGCTACAGAAACTCAGAAGCCTAGTTTAGAAATTCAAATATATGAAAAATGTTCTTCAAATAAAAGATTTAAGAACATTGTATTTCGCCTTGGTGAAGTCTCAGCTCAGATATGGCATTATTGCATGGGGGGAGCCAATAATAATCATATAAAAGGAGTAGAAACTGTCCAAAAATGGATATTGATAATAATATATTCGAAAAAAATAACTTTTTCTAGCGATGCGATTTATGAGCTGTCGAATGTTTTGGATGTTGTTACAGGGCTCCTTAAAGTGGACCTTCCAGATTTTGTCCTGATTTCTATGAATCCTTTTATCTTCATTCCACGCTCATACCAGTCTCGGTATGAGTAACAAATCGTTGGATATAATATAAACAAATATTCTTGAATATTCTAATCCTAAATCAAAAAAAAAACACCGATAAAGAGTATGTTGCTCATAGATATAGTACCAGACGACGAAATACCTACCTTTCAGTTCCATTTGTTTCAAAAACTATCACCCAAAGATCTGCCGCATTTCTGAAACCCAGAGTTTATAATGCTGTACCTATCGAATTGAAGAAAATTAATTCATTCTCATTATTTGAATGGAAGCTGAAAAAGTGGATTTTGGGCAAAACACGCACATTTTCTCACAAGATGATTGACATCAAAAACACTTACTACAATGCAAGCTGAATGAAAATGTTGTTATTATTGCCATTTTAATACTTTAATATGTTATTTGATCAAACATTAGCTTTTGAATGGCCATCGCTTATGTCTGCAGCTCTGATTGAGAGATATTCGGCACAAGTTTCACTTTCTAGACTCTTCTCGGGACGAGTTGGGGATGTGAGGGATGGCTATAAAAAAAGAAAATCTCAGAACTAATTGTATATCTTAGGTACGTTACGAATTATGGTTGTATTTTTATATTGTTTTAGCTGTGATTTTTTTACTTAGCCTTACTAATCACTAATATGATATAAAATAAATATATATATAACATCCTAATAATTAACCTCCACAAGTAGTTTCTTCTACTTCTGTGGCACTACTGTTTATATCATTCTACATTGTCAGTTGTATTTTTTTTGGATTATATATTATATATTTTCCTCCACCATCTATTAGGGTATCGGAAACATATATTTTTTTGCTTTTTTGCCTCTTTTCGGATTGTAAGGAAAAATCGTAACTAATATCAATGTGTCAATAAGTGGAGATCTCAGGGTTGACTACGCTGTACTGATGAGAGCCAAATAAGCCCGAAACCATTCATATAGCTTTCTCATTTTTCATGTCTGATGATTTCGATAACAACTTGCTACTAAAGTTTCCACTTTTTATTTTTACATTCGAGATAACGCACCAACTTATATTTCTCGGCGGATAATATCAATATGAACTGCTGTATTCCTGGTTGCGTAATTACAGGATATTCCTTTTCGTGAGAACCAGAACAAAAAAAAATCGAATAAATGTCATATACAGTTTTTAATTCTTACTTACATTATGGAAATAGATAATATAATATCGAAACTACACCAACTGAAATTATGACTTATCGGTAAAAAAAAAAGTTTTACAAAACTCGGAATCGGAATTACAGTGAAACTATAGCTTGTCGCTGTATTTTCACGGTGATAAACCTGCTTAGATTTTGTTTTATTAACTGTCAAGTTAAAATAATGATTTGACTTATGAATGTCAAATTTCTGTGTTTGGACTTGAGCGATCTTAGGGAACAAACTAATATCCATTGGCATCATAGATGATTCAGTAGTGGAAGAGAGTATCCCTAATTTTTCTCTTTAGTGTTCACGTTGTTAGTTTTTGATTTCGATTTCTGTAAACTACTTCAAATTAAAACGGTGACACGATTTTTCTTCATGTCAAATCGATATATTGTCGTCCTAAATATAATTCGTGATGAATATTAACCTATAATTTTTTGGAATATCAATTCTTTGGCAATCCAAATGCAAGAAAAAACAATTTTCAACTTAGGGATTGCAAATCATTAATATTCCAAAAAATTATCGGTAATAATCATACCACTTATATTACCAATGAAAAGACAACTTAGCAACATAATAACAACAGATTGTTTATTTTGCCATTTTTCATAGTATAATGACAGATGTATTGATAGTATGGGGCTCATCATGTCATCTTGACATAATATTTAAATTACAAAAAGAGTAATCAGGATTATGGCACAGGCTAAATATGACGACCATTGCAAACCTTTCTTCAAATATCCTTATATATTGACTGTGCGATCGTGTTTCATGTTTGAATGAATGTTTGTGGTATGTAAAAAATTTTAAAGATAATAATAAGGTGACTAAGCAGAAGGACATACACTATTATGATACCAGGACCAAAACAAACTTGAGGCTACCCACATAAAGATCAATAAAATCGCAAAACTCTTATTTATATCTAAATATCTATAAAAATTTTCAACGTGTTACCTAATGAGTTTCAAAATCTGGACATTAGCATCAACATTTGAAGAAAAAATTGAAAATATTCTTTATATTTAAATATATTTTTGTACTGTCCTATTCATGCATTTAAAGATTTGTTCATTGACTATATTTTCACTATACAATGTATTTTGTTCTTACATTGATTTTAACTCCTATGTATTACGTAGGTATTAATATATGACATTTGACGTATATGCAAACACTATTTGTGATGCATGATTCTTTTCCCAATATCCTTCTACTGGCTTTTACGATGTTCCATGAACATTGTAGGTTTTCCTTTCGTTCTGTCCATAGCTAAAATAATCTTTTCAACTACATATTCTCTCAAGCTATAATCATCTTATTCTTGAGGGGGGAGGTTTGAAAACCTTCCAGCGTCTGCTGGTGAAACATAATAACAAAAATTTATATGAAGTAGCAATGCAGCGACTAATATAAGTGGTGTATAAGCAGAGGAAAATACTCCTCGAAGTTGTGTATACTCTGAATGCTCTATTTAAGCGCTGAATTGCCTTTCCATAAAAATCTTTGTGACTGAAAGCAATCGAGAAGTTATTACCTCAATGTGCACAGCTGCAACTATAAAAGTGGCTTTATTACGTTGAATGCTAGCTGCCTCGCGATACCGTTGATTGAGAACTGCCATACTATAATAATAACCGCTCATATCCAATTTCCGTCTACTCTCTGTTTTCCTGTCTATTTCCCGCGAAAGCCATTCCGGTAGAGCATCTCCGGAGTATGGAGGGAGGATATTATACATATACAGAGAGTCATTCCGAATTCGACGTAGATATTACAAGGACGTATTTTTGGGATCAAAATAGGACTTTTTTTTTTACATATAAATGTGTCCTATGATGTACTCCCTTTTCGAACTACAGCCACTGTGAATTGCGTAAAAGAACTGAAATTGTGACTATACTAATCTATTTATTTTTATATAAAAAGTTAGGTGAACCCAGTTTTGGAGTTATTGGAGAGGGATCTACACTTTCAATGGCACAAGTCTTATGTTAAAAATTAGTATTTCTAAATTCGAACATATGAAAAGAAAAATTGGTTCCTTAAATTTTCTCTGATACAACCAACCATAGGCGCCAATTACACGGGGGCACTGGAGCCCATGCCCCCTCTGAGATTTATCAGGGGGGGCATCGCCCCTCTTGAGATTACACCCAAATCGGACAACAATTGGTGATTTTGCACTCATAATTAACATTTTTGTTTGTACCTTTGTATTTTGAAGGAATACGAATTTGATGATGAAATCGTGAACAAACCACTAGGTACTTTTAAATATTATCCATGCCTAAGTTCGAAATTTCACCTTCTTTTACTGATATCTATCATTCTATTTGACATATATTGAAGAAAGAAACATATGACACTGAGCAGTTTATATATTTTCTATGAGTCAGCTATGACATCTACAGTATTAGTCCATAGTTTTTCGAAATGGCCGTTGTTTTTGGAGCCTAGATGGTAAAATGGGAGGAAAATTATAAAAAACTGCAATTTTTTAGATAAAAAGCATATATAATGAGCCATGGTATATGCATGTAGTATTTCCAGCGAGATTTCCATAGTGATCTTAGAATATACAATACTTGCAGAAAACTTTCGAGTTCAAGAAGGTGAAATATCCAACTTTGGCATGAATGATTGTGAGGAAAAGTGGTAGTTTGCTAACGACCTTATTACCAAATTCGGATTTCTGAGGTCCAAATACATGGGTACAAACAAACATTTTCATTGTAAAAAAGATCGCATGATAATTGCAACTGAAATTTTGGATGTTTTAATGTTGGAAATGTATCTAGTATGTGCCTGAGAATAGTTTTTCGCTTGAAATTTTAATCATGGTTTCAATATAAGTAAGTTAATGCGTTATATTCTATTTTGTTACTTTTCAATATTTTATATGAACAAAATACTATTTTATTTCGATTCATTTTGCCCCCCCTGGAATTCAGAAGTTTCGGCGCCTATGCAACCAACCGTTGTTCAGAAAATCTTTATCAACGAATTCTCACGATATCAGACTAACGAAGCTTAGTGGGCTGCGATAATATCTGAAGTTTGTATCATTGTTGACACTTATTGCTAGTTTTCATTATTTTTTATTGCGATCAAGAATTTTTTTTACGTTGAATGGAAAATGTTTACAGTAGCTGTAGCTCTAAGAGGGTGCATTATAGCACACATATTTATTTAATTAGAAAGCCTTATTTTATCCCAACAGTGTACGTCATTATAGACTTTCGAATCACCCTGTATATACGATGATGGGCAAAAGTCTGGAACCATGAGAATATCTCGGTAACCGATTGTGAGATTTTTTTGAATTGTTGTACAGGGTGATTTCATTGGCGGATTCAAAAATATTATCACCAATGTTGCCACGTTTTCAGTTTTTTCCGAAATTCTTGTCAACTTTATTATTTCAAACGACACATCCTATATGTTTTTTATAAAATTTTAAATTTCAGCTAATTCATTGTTATTTAATTTGATGTTTGTAATCCATCAAGATATAAGGTAAAACACTAACGGATTCACTATAGATACCGATTGAAATTTTGACAGCAGTACAATAATTGGTGGACATCCTTATCTTGGACACAGTGTATGTTAGGATGACTTTTGTTCTGAAAATTTTGAGGAGTTTTCATTGATATTCAAGTCGTAAACAATAGAAATATTGGCATTTTTGTGGGATGTGGTCATGTATTTCAAAAAAATCCATCCTATATATTCTTGGCCCACACTTCATTCGATTTTTTACGCGTGAATGATTATACATATTCGATTATTTGAATAATTATTGTCGTTGTGGAATAATTATTATCATCAACAATATACGAATGATCATTGGTGATGCTTTACTGATAATTATTCATACATCAATGCATATTTTATGCAATTAGAGATATTATAATCCATCTATATTGAATCGAATAGCAGTATTCGGACTCAATGCGTAATCTATGCCGCAGTATTACCGGCTTCGAATATTAACATATACAGGGTGGCTCAACACAAACGAAACAGAAGGGATAACTACTAGACATAATTATCTTCGAACAAAACTTATTTTACAGTGGACCAGCCCGAAAGAGCCAATCCCAGCTGAATTGGTTCTTCTGGAAACTGGCGCAGTCGTAAGAACTCAATTGCTGGAAATAAAATCGAAAAAGTCAAGACAGTAACGTAATAAAAAAATCAGAAAGTGATATTTGTGATTGAAATAACGTTATCATCACCCATTTGAAACACTGTCCACTTCTAGTTACGTGTAAAACCTCTTACAAAAGATCCCACATCGCTCCCAAGTACTTTTTCAGCAGATGAAAACTGGTAATATGTCCATCTTATCTGTATGGAACGATCACAGCTGAATTTGTTCTTCTGGAAACTCTTATTTCAAATGGCGCAGTCGTAAAGAACTCATTAAACTAGAGGGCAGAGAGTGCTTTGTTCCTAAAATATCAATAAAACGCGAAGAATAGTGCAGTAAATTGAGTGACAACACTTCAGTGTTCCAAATTCATTAAGAAAATGTTGTTATATCCAGCGGTACCTGTGATTATAATAACGTTATCATCGCCTATCTGGAACGCTTTCGAAATTCAATTGGGTGCTAAACCAATTTCAAAGATCCGCCAGAATCTCCTGTTACCCACGTAATAATCTCTTCTGACTATAATGCTACGTCGTTCTTCATTACAGAATCAAAGCAGCGTTGGTCGCAGTATCAGACGGCGTTCATAATTTGAAGCGTCGTACCTATCTAATCATATGAAGTCTGGAACAATATGTTTCTGTAGGATCTATTAGGGAGAGCGAACAGCATCTCATATTGTAGGTATTGGGTGAGACATCATCGAAAACGAAATAAATTCAATATCTCAAAGGGAATTATTCGTCGAGAGGAACAGGACGATTTTCATTATACAAGAGGGATCGATAGGTGAAAAAAAAAACGTTGTACAGGCTATCCCATTTTCGATGTCCTTACGGGATATCTCGCTTATTATCAAAGATAGAGATTTGCAGTCTTCGCGAACGTTGGCTACTTTTTTGTGAAACTCACGACACCACAAACAAAATTTTCATAGCCCGCTTCGTTTCTGAGATACAGGGCGAAATTGAAAATATTGCATTTTGGGACCCCCCCTGTATCTCAGCTTTCTTTCAACTTATGGAAGAAGGAAGGTAATGGAACACCCTGTATATTTTTTAATATTTGAAACATAAATGCTTCGAGCTTTCCAAAAATATATTACATTCAAGAGATATTTTTAGAATTAGACCTGTATTCAAGTATCACTTTCAAAATAGATTTTTTGACGTAATAACCTAATACCACTTTCATTCATATAGGGTAAAAAAAAAGTTTTCGCTTAAAATTATTATTTGATATAGTATATGAATATATGTTCGAAGATAATGGCCACCAAGGTCTCTTGACTTATAGATATCAGATTTCTTCTAATTGAGACATACAAAAGTAAATATAGTTACCACACCGGTAGTCGCAGCATGAAAATCGAGATGCACTGATTAATGTCACGAGAAATGCTTCTGCTTCAAGTAACATCCTGTGGCGATTTTATGAAAAGAACCTCATATATCCAAGAGGTACGAGATTATAGCTGAAGGACTGAGCTAGCGAACAGTTTAAACATAATTCAAATTGAACAAAGCAGAAAAAAATTATTCCAATTCAAACAGGGGCATCATTTTGTGGTGCGACGTAATTAGTGTTGCGTAGTTTATTTGTAAACCCTTAGTAAAAAAAGTATACTCCCTCCCTCTAATTTTTTGTTCGAAGAATAATCTCACACAAGGCATGCATACATACTCACAGAATGCACATTATATTTGATCACGTGTACACAAATCAAACGTGAGATAGGATTAATATCTCTATACGATCAATACTAGATATATTCCAATCCCAATCCTAGATTGGCCGCATTAACGCCATTACATCTAATGTTGATATTCCGTCCTCCATCAATAATTCACCGCAATCTGCATCTTCTATGAGGCTATTAGTCTCAATAATGTCTCTCCGATTTGCTCTACAGGGACTCAACACAATTGGTACAGTGCCATTCAAACAGATGCCAAGAGATTATTCAGGTTTTTGCACGAAAAGAAATCCTATAATGTCCTTGGAACATCGTGCAAGCCAGTGGATGAACAATGGGAAATTATTGATATTTTTTGATCATTTTATCGTGCCAGTGAGAAAAATGTCACAACTTCAAAAGCTTTCGAGTCGGTAGCAGAAAAAATAAGGTTGTTTTATTATAGGATCAATATTAACACTTTGATTGAAGAGAAAAAATTGCGTTTGCGAAGCGAACCGATAGCAAGGCCAAGCGCGAAAAATACGCAGAAAAAAAAAGTCGGGTGTAATTTCGATAAAATGGATTTCAGAAGCAAACACTGACGAAATCAACAACTGAATATCAAAGTTGTGTCCTTTTTATTATACATTTCACAATTGAGTGGTGTCAATTATGATCTTAGTAGTGAGAAATGAAACGGATGAAGTGGAGTAGAACGATTCTGAAACATAAAATCATAAGAAACACCAAATCTCGCACCAAATAGTTGGAATGTAATAAATTCTCAATGGTGATCATTCACGTTAACACATAAGAAACACAATTAATACCAAGATACACCGTGGCATACCACGATATGGAATCGAGGCGGTGTGAGGATCATCAAATTTGGGGTGAATAATCAGTTATTAAGTTTTGCATCCTGAATAAACACCAGATACGATAGAAATTTTTAAAATATTGTATGTAAGCATGTGAATGGTGTGAATTTCATGCGATCATGACTGTGTTAGATCTTAGAACCTTAGAACTTTTGTCAATAGGTGGCACTAACGTCCTTCCTACCATACTTGATTTCAATATTGGGCATGATATATTGGATTTCAGATCAGTATCAATACAATCTGGCCTAGGCCCTTGTGCCACTGATCAGGATTAATGAGCTGAAACAGTTCGTCATTAACCAAATATGAATGACAGTTCAATAATCCAACCTAGTGTAAAACACCGGAAGTGGTGAAGAAAAGCACTGATTCGCCTAAAAACCACCTGAAAAGTATTCGCATATACCTGCTCAATGTTTAAACGCACCAAAGAGAATTTCGTGGAGGTAGGATTCAGCATCAAGAAAATCACATAATGTGCATCACACCACTGCGGTGTCAAATCGTACTTTCGGAAATGCATAAAGAACACCACCAAAGTGTTCATTCTGCTGAACACTAGTGTTACTGACAACTGGGTTAGATTATCAAAAACATATGTGGGAAAGGTCACATTACACCTACAGTGGTGAATAATATGCCGGTGTTTACTGACATTAAAATAATCAGGACCTCAAGGGACACCAGACGGTGTAAGCTGGTGTAATTTTTTCTTCACTGTGTAGCGCTAACTTGGAACATTAACTGAACATTTCATCTGACATTGTGCCACACTTTAACTACCTGTTTCAACTAATGTCTTTTTCGACGAATCTAGAATGTCTAAGTTTGTAGCTCCAGCATATTTATACGAACTCATGATTTATTTATTGCTGGTGCTGTTCCTGAAAGACTTCATAATAAGAGCATTACACGAAGCACATGAATCACTAAGTATAGACAACCCATTAAAACCTACTTTCTTTGAATGATGTCCACCATATGTTGTTAGTAAGTAATAGGTTCAACCACCCGATGTAAAGGATCATCCACTAAAGTGCCTTTTTATACATTCGGTATTTTGCACTAACACTAGTGTTACTCACAACTGGGTTTGATTATTAAAAACACCTATGAAAAAGGTCACATAAAACCTACAGTGGTTAATAATATGCTGGTGTTTATTGACAATAAAGCAATCTGGACCTCAGGGAAGACCAGATGTTGTGAGCCGGTGTGAGCCGGTGTACTTTTTTTCACTGCGTAGGTGAAGAAAACTTGATTATTGTACACTTTAGCGTCAACAGCTATTCTATTCAATCTTCAATCTAATCCCCAACTTTGGGAACCTATACCCTGGCCAATTTTCTGACAGAGAGATGCCAATTGGGAAGGTTAAAGAAGAAGAACAAGAAATAACCTCTATCATATCCATTTGTTAATTGAAAGAACTAGTGAGTATTCAGGTTTATTTAATTTTCATAGATTTTCAAATTGTAGTTTCAGTGTATTGTATATTCCATGTACGTATGCATTTGTATACTACATACGAATATTATGTTGTTTATTCTTGATGGAATACTTAGTTCTTCATGAACCAATAATCACAATCTTATAACAATGCTCAGATATGGCAAAACAGTACAATAGGTACCTACCAGAAATGATCTTCTTGCCAAAATCATAAGATTATCTGAAGATTATAAGATTGACTATGTAGAAGAAGGGAAGTTTCATTACTTGGAACTTCATATGATGTCGTTCATCAAGTCAGGCTTCTTGTTGATGTTCTTCCTATTTCAACTACTTCAGTGATGACTTTTTGTAGATAGGAATGATTTCTGGGATACCCCTCCGTATTTTTGAATTGTGTTGTAGGAAAAAATTGTTTATGTCAGCCTGATACACGTATACTTCGTCCCACGTGCTTTAACTGGAGTACAGGGGTTTGAAGCTTCTGCGTATCGAGGAAGATGTATATAGGTTAATTATAGCAGTTGTTAAGTTTTGAGTGCAGCAAGCATGCAGACTAGGTGATATTGATATTGGTAGCTCTACTACCGCCAAACGCCATCTGATATATAATTAAGTAGGTATGACTTATCTCCCACTCAGCGATGAAACAACTTGGAAAAAAAATAAAAAATAAAATGAAAAGGAAAGAAACTAACTATATACCGATGACCATCTCATTGAAGAGTATAGAAGGCCAGTTTAGATTCAAGAGGAATAAAAATTTAGGTAGGTATAGACTGTTTAAAGGCTATTGAAATTCGCATACTGTTCATTTAGTGATAAATGAGTTGATAGTCAGATGAAATGGTGTATATGGGCAATCCCCAAAAGTGGAACTATACTACCCGTTGGGAAATTTTGCCACAGTATTTCAAACAGAAGTCTTCGCAATACTCGCCTGTGTGCGAGAAGACATAAACAGATCTCAGATACACAGACAGCCAAGCGGCGATGAAGGCCCTAACATCATACAGAGTCAGTTCGCTGCTGGTGTCGGAATGCATTGATGATTTGCAAAGGCTTGCTACGACCAATAAGGTAAAACTATACTTTGGGTTCCCGGTCATACTGGAGTACCCGGAAACGAAAGGGCCGACTATCTGGCCAGACGGGGTGCGAGTAGCTCAGCGATCGGACCAGAACCAATCCTAGGAGTTTCTAGATCATGAAGAAAATTCTGGATGCAAAATTCCAGAATGCATGGAAAGAGGCACCTGGCATGAGACAATCGAAACTCCACATCGAAGGCCCCTCTAGTAGAGGGACCAAAGCCTTGCTCACACTGAGCAGAAAGGAGATCATAATAGTGGTAGGACTTCTTACGGGACACTGCTACCTAAGCAAACACCTCAACATTATGGGCATCACTGACGATACCGAGTGCAGGTGGTGCTTGGAGGATGAGGAGACAGCTACCCACATCCTCACAGAGTGCCCAGCAGTGGCAACAATAAGGGAGGAGCATCTCGGGAGCATTATCTTGGACCCGAAGAGTGTGAGAAAGGTATCGGTCAGAAAGATAGCCAAATTCGCCCTCCAAGACTGAACCAATTCCCAGAAATGGCGGGTGCATAACGGGCCCAACTGAGTGGCTTATATGCTTATGGTTCTGACCGCCCGCAAACCGACAATCATCATCAATCATCATTAGATGGAAAAAAGTACCATGACAAAGACAACGAAAGCTAAACAGCTTTTCGAGTTGGACCAAAATGACATGAAACGTGTAACGGGACTCCTTATTGGACACTGCCCTCAGAGGTATCACCTGAAAAAGAAGGGTAAAACAGAGAGTTATAGTTGCCACTGCTGCGAGAACTTTGCTGAACATTTGCTTTGAGAATGCCTAGCTTTGCAAGAGGCTCAAGTTCCTGGAAGGATCTTTCTTTAAGCCCTCCGATGTTATTATCTTAGCTCCCAGGAAACTGATGAACTTTTAACAATCTAAGCTAATCTCATCTACTATTATAGTTGTATAACAAAACCTCCCCAACAACAAAAGAAATCTCCCTTGGCATAATTTATTAATTTGTGCTGGACATGATTACAGTAACAGCCTGTACCATTCGAACACCGCTCTACTACAATATTGTTTAATGGTGCAATGATGAGTGTGTACTGATGAATAAAAAGCTCTAATTAGAAATTCTTTTGCGTAGCAAAACGTCACGTTTCAGGTAGGTATGCTACCATACAAGCGATCTGCTATGCACAAAGCCCCTTCATCCAATCAAATCCTACACATCGTGCATGCATTGGTAGTTCGCAGAAAAAATATTTGCTGGAGCGAAAATCTCTTGATCGCTCTCATATGAGGGAACACATTAGCCAGTGTGCCAAAGACAATATTGACTACGTTTGACTACGGAGATTGATCTGTTTGTTCAGCCGGCGCATTCATGTGATATATTATGTATCCAGGTTTGCATGCTATTACTTTGATGGAGAAGATCCCGTATAGGTACGTAGGGGAGCCATCAGTTCTGATATCCCCGGAGCTGGGATATACGCGAAATATTGGCAAACACGTCTGCATCAAAGTTTCTTGTATATGCATTCGTCAAATTGGATGCGCATGGATTAGTTGCTATTCGAGAGAAAGCCTTTAGGCAGACTAAATAATGTAACATCTCAGCTATGGTAGACCATATAAGTGAGGTTAGGCGGGATTTTTAAATTACGATCCATCTGTGGGATCCCACTTCTGAATTCCCCATGCGTTTTAATGGGTCTAAAACCACGCTTATTATTCGCCTGTTTTCAGACGCTTTGGCCGAAATAGATTCCACGAACCTTTCTCAACTCGCTATGATCAAAGGTTCACTATTAAATTGTATAATTTGAAAATAATTGATTGATATATAATTTGTGGACAAATTCGATGGAAGTTCGTTCTCAGCTTCATTTCATAATCGACTGATAGAGGAAAAATTTGACGGAAAATTCAATTATTATGAACATGCATGAGATCACAAAAAATTAAATAAGTATATTGATGGTGTACGCAAGTATAGAGAACTGAATATTATTATATTGATGATTCGTAATCCAGGATCAATGCTAACATTCACTTTTGGACAGCGTGGTTTCAAAGTTTAAACTCCATAATATTTTAGAAGTACTTGATGAATATAACATTGGTGGTCAAATTCGATAAGTTACATCTCAAAGTCGAACCTCTATCTATAAGACGTCCATGTTAAAAAAAATAATAATATGGATCTCCTACCCAGAGAGTGATTATAACTTCAACTCTCATCAGGACTAATATATAAAAACACTTGGAGTTTAGGAGTCTCATTGGATATGCATACATCACTCAACCAAGTTTGGCACCCAGTTTCAAAATCGATTTTTTCCAGTGGTTTTGGACCTCGAAATCCCTATAGAAATCTACTTATAGGTAAATTATCGCATGTATAATACAACAAGTTTATTGATGAATATCGAAACACAAATTCCTTCGAAAAAGAGAAGGAATTTTCGATAATGATCAATAACACGAGTTGTATTTGTTAAGATTATTTCATGAATAAAATAAATTCCTATTCCTATTTATAATATCAATATTAAACGTACAGTTTGTGGAATTAGTTATTTTGATATTATACATTGTAGTTCCACACAAGAAGATTCGTTAAGCAACCAACAATACATTGAATGATTACGACCGTAATGCCATTGTATGATGTAGGCAAGATTACCTATGCACTAGGTACTACTGAGCTGAATTCATTTTGATTGTTGTCACAATTTGTGTGTGGTTAGGTTACATTAGATTAATTCTTGCTGAAATTATCCATAATTTGTGGAAATGAAGTGGATACATATTAATAATGTGTGTTTATCATGGTTCAGACGAAAATTTGGTGTAGTGGCATTCATTTATTTACCAGGGAATCGGAAAATACTATGACAGATTGCAACTAGTAAGTCGTTGTTAAATTAAATTACCCTACTGCCTACGAATCAGAAAGCGAAATACAGAAACGAAAACACAGCATGTAGGTATCCAATAGCCAATCAGGAGCTGAAATACAAAATCGAAAACATGGTGTTATTGCTTATCAACACAATCATTTCAACCAATCAAAAACGTGTATTTTAGCATGAATGAATAAATAATCGATTAAAGTGAATACGCATAGAAATTCAAGAATTAATAATAAAGAGAGAAACAAATTGACGTTGCCATTATGAATACTTGCGTTGAATATATATTTGATTAGTTTGCAATAGTAATCAGTACTCCACCTGATGAAGCTATAGTATAGCGAACCCCGTGTTGTGATTTGTGACCCTCAATTCGTAAAAATCTTGTAGTGTTTTACATTAGGCAACTACAAATGGGACACTGATTTTTTCTTGAATGAACTCTTTTTCTGATAATAAGGTGTGGGTATATTCATTTCAGCCACCACCAATGGATGAACACAATCATAAGTATTCATGAACCACCTACAATTTTCTACTGAAATGAGGGGATTATTCCACCTGGCTTCACGGATAGCCCAAATCCCTTCCAAATTAAGAACTAAGCTGTGCCCTTCGCGGAATTCAAGAAACTCCTACGAGACAAATCCGACATTCCCAATTACAACTTACAAGGAACTTCCCGAGGAATTTGCGTAGAAATGGAATATTTGAGGAAGTTTGAGCATTTCCGACGTCTTTATTCGAATTCAAAACTACTCGTTGGACATTTTGATTAACAAAGACCTGGATTTCGCTAGATACTTCCGTGATGTGATCGTACTGCTCAAATCTCGGGTATATTCTTCCAGAATCATGTTAAATTGGTTGATAAATTTCTTGTTTCGAAAGAGTTTGTGAGCAGGAATTCCGTTTGATATCAGAGTAATATTTTTCTTTAAATATACAAAGAAAAAGCTAGCTAGAACATCTCTTTCTTTAATGATGTCCATGCTCGAGATAGCTCACTTTTAAATTTATCCATGAACACTTTCATTTTGAAATATAAATCATTCCTATTGAAATCCTTATCAGGATATATTTTGTATTGAATTTAGGATTCATCTCACTTAATACTCTACAACTTGCGCCATCCCATCCTGGCTCCAATCTACTTTTTCTTATAACTTAATTATTTCTTTCTTCTCTATGCTATTTTTACTATTATTACATAAATGTATCAATTTCATCTGGACTATTCCTATTCGCTAATGGATAGATGATAAGTATCTACGATACTTGATATATAATAATACTCAATCTTTCTACCAGAAGTAACTTGTCAACTTTCTGATTTTGATAAGCATTTTTTTGTAATCTTTGTACACATCGCTTGTAAAATTTTTCTGAAGCTTAAATCTCTACTAGAGAGCTATGGTTTGAAAAAAACAACTTAATTATTATAAATAGCTTTGATAACACTACTTAGACATATTTTTGAAACGTATAGTACGCATCTTCTATGCATCAAAAGGCATTGTCTAATATGTGCTTGTACACCATAATTTTTTATTCCTGCAAATGCCAAGTTCCATGAATTGATTTTTTCTATTTTGGTTCTATTATCGAAATAGCCTCTGTTTCGATCATATATATAATAACAACTATATGGATAACACCTATTCTTCTCTTCACGCGAAAGTGAAGCCAGTTTCAAGGAAACAAAAGACTGTCTGGCTTGCTAATGATGAATTTCATAGGTTAGGTATATTTGTTAACCCAAATTATGTAAAACAGCGTTAAATATTTATTAATGTACTTACTGAGTGTTTACAGAAGTGATTATAGTGAGTAATAACAGTGATTGATCAAAAATTAGCCCACGAATCTTGTTCCGATGACTTTATCGTCACAGGTTTCTATTCAAATCGCAAGTATCGCTTTGTAGAACACATCCATTTCTGCAGCTATCATCAACTATTATCCAAAACCGTCCAACAGTCCATCGATAAATGAATATTTGAAAAATATATGTTATGATAAAATAAAAACATCGAATTGAAGGACACATTTGATTTATGTTTGATAATTATCATACGTTTGTCGCTCACTACAAAGCTACTCTCCTCCATGATGAAAACGAATGTTGATTCTTAATTCAAACTTGCGCATGCGCATATTCGCGATTTGTCTCGCAGACTGTCATTTGTTTTATTTCTCGGCTTCAGCTATGGTATCCATGTTACCTATTATATAGTTATCATTAGATATATGGTTTCGATACGCATTTTTTATTATTCGGAGATTGGTACAATCGAACTGTCAAATGAAAGTCAGAAGAGTTAGGCCCAGCTTATACTTCTGAGCGATTTTGGATTTGGTTATAATAGCAGTAAAAAGCTCAATATTTTTATTGGTTGATTTTAATTCAGAGGGTGATTTGATTCAAATTGGCCAAAAAAAAACAATAACAACATTGCATTTCTCACCAATGGTATCGCAAAAATCAAAATCTCTCAACAGTGTGTGCTGGGCACGGATATAATGCATCATGATTGTGAAAAGTAATCAAAGATCAAATGTCAAATACAGATAAACTAATCACGGCCAAAGAAGAATTATTACTGCAGGTGGCCTATATCAAGTCATAAACATATGAATCTCAAAAGCGCCGAAAATATAAGTTATGTTCAACTTCGTTTCTCAACTAGAATGATAAAGACAAGAATTTATGTACAAATGACCTAAAAGGGCACTGATGAAAGGAGTAAATATCTTAAAAATTTGATATCACAGAGAAAAACAAAGCCATAAATTTGGAACTTAATGACAAAATATGGTGCACGTGTTCTTTTGTCGAATTGCCGCTTTGATAGAAACAAAGGGTAAGTTTTTATATAAAAATGATGACCGAAAGTCAATCGAAAGCAGTCAGTAGTCAGTAGTCAGCAGTCACAATCATGGCTCGGAGGAGCTAAGTTCTTTAATACCGTGGTCACCACGGTTTGTGTTGAAGCTAACGGACTTTTAAGTAGCTGATTCTTTGTCGACAGACATCAGAACATACTTTGTCCGTTTTGCAAGTTGTCGCTAGACATTGCAAAAGTTAGTCTTCAGGCTGAAAGTGAAGCTCAATAGTTTTTGTAAGAAATTAAATTGTACAGTTGAAAGTTTTCTCAGTTTGAACCAGTCAGTTTACAAGTGTCGCGAATTTCCAAACGAAGTGAATAGTGAACCAGATACAAAATATGTAAGTTGCCCAAAACCAGTCTATATAAATGCCCGTAGGAAAATATTTCAGATCATTGACCCAAAAGTTTAAAAGGCACATGTTAGGGAATTATGCCATTCATATCAGAGGGTGTCGTTTGTCGGATAGATAGTAGCCAGGGTTGTATTCAAAAATATTAAAGTATTTGACGTATGATTTTCTGATTACAAAAGAGTGACTGATAAAATAGCTTTGCGTATTGAACTTGATGGAATAATTACCTGTATGATTGTAAATTCGATTTTGTATTCTTTTATGTAAATTAATATGGTTCTTTCAGGAGTACTTATAAATCTTGATAATATTTCTATATGTCAGTAGACCACCATAGATATTTTTTGAATAAATACTTCATGTTTATATTAAGTTAATCGATGCCATAGTTATTTCATCCGCCTGTAAAACCGAACCCTAGAAACATCTGTAGCTTACCACCTCACATATAGGACAAATCCGCTCGGCCTATCCAAAAATAATTTAACATCTTATCAACTAGTGAGGTGTACACCACAATTGGTGTCAATGATGTGGGGTATTACACAGCCTTATGTGCAGCACAAATGATGTGGGGTATTACAAAGTCTTATGGTAAATATAGGCGATCCCTATACCGCTGAGTAAAATAACAGGCATAGAACAAAGTTAGATTTAAAAAAAAAAAAAAAAAAAAAAAAAAAAAAAAAAATAGGTTCAAAATTGAGATAAAATTTGTGTTAAATAAGTCAAAAGTCATAAGTCATCATGCCACAAACTCCGCCAACACTTCCAATAGTAGAAAACCAAGGGGAAAATGAAAGAGTTCGTGAAATATTGCTACCGGTATCTGTAAATTTAGATTCTATACCCTTTTATGCGGGACAATCAAATATCAACGACTTTATCCAATCCATCGATGAAACGGCTATTATTGCGCATTGGACAGAAAAACAAAAAGTAGCTATTGCGCGAATAAAATTTAGGGGACTGGCAAAACAATTTCTTGATTCAGAAGATAGTTTAAAAATCACTGAAGACTGGGATCTCTTAAAGACTCAGTTAAGAGATCATTTTGCAGTTAGTCAGATACCAGGACAAGCGCTTCGAAATTTCATGGAATGTAAACAAAGATATGGAGAAACATGTAGACAATTTTTGGCAAGGTTGAAATTGCTAGCTTTCAAAACACTCACTACGACTGGAGATCATGCAGTAGATACGGTTTTACGACAAAAATTGGACAGAGATATAACTACTCAATTTGTGATGGGTTTATTAAATCCAGTACGTAAACGTGTATTATCCGCGCAACCTACGGCTATCGAAGAGGCACTAAAAATAGCAGAGAGGGAAGAAACAATTGAAATGATTACAAAAGGGACGGAACGTGCTACACCCGAAGTAAGATTGACAAAAAAGGAAAAAACCTGTTACAAATGTCAAAAAACAGGACATTACGCGAATGAATGTAAAACAAATCAACCTTCAAATGCCAGAATAGTATGCTACAAGTGCAGAAAAGAAGGTCATGTTCAAAGGGATTGCAGAAGCAATAGAGATGTTAATAATGTGGTCTGCTATAATTGCAATATGAAGGGCCATTTGGCTCGAGCCTGTCCAGGAAATAGAAGATTCAGAGACACAAGACAGGGCGCTTTAAACGAACAGGCAGTGAGTCATTCACCCCGTCGATTCACTGCTCAAAATGTAGGTCAACCTCAATAAAAGTAAAGAAAGAAGAAATAAAGATCTATACCTGTGACAATGACCAACCCCGGAATACTGCAATATTAGATATAGAAGGTCATTGGCACACGGCATTGATTGATAGCGGAGCTTCCGTTTCTCTAATTAAAATGACTTTAGCTAAGGGGTATAGGAAAATAATTGAAAAACGTAATGTAGATAGCTATTTAGTGGATATCCAAGGTAATAGGATACCTAGTATAGGTAAGGTAATAGTACCGATTAGGTTGAATGAAGATATTGAATTGAATCATGAGTTTATTATCATAGAAGACGGAAATTTTCAAACAAATCTGCTTCTAGGGTTAGATTTTCTCAAAAAGTATGAAGTGAAAATTGATTGGGGATTAGGAAAAATGTTTATAGGAGAAATAGAGATAGAATTGATGGAAGAAAAGGGAATAAATGAATTAGGACAGTATAATAAAGATACAAATGCGCGATTAAGGAACGTGGAATCACAACTGAGAGAAATCAGGAGTATTTTGATGAACCTGAATAAAGTAGCCTTGAGTAAATCAGAAGAGGACGAGAATCTTTCATCGTTGGCCGCGACAAAAGGTTCCTCTGTTAAAACGACGGCCAATCGTTTTTCAGAGAATGTTAACAACGTAAAGGTCCCTAAAGAGGAAACAAAAAGGTTACAACCTGCGAGGACAAAGAGCCGATCAGGTACAAAAAGGGTGAATGATATCAGAATTGAGTATTCTGATAACAAGAAATCTCCTGACAGAATTCACGAAAATCGTAGGAGAAATAAGTGTGTACAGGCGTGTCCGATAAAAACGGAACGTAGTACAGGTAGGCGAAATCAGCTTGAGAAGGAAGCTGAGACTCGAGATAGAAAAAGTAAGCTGAGTTTGGAAGGACGGAAGCAGATCGAAAAAGTTTCGAGAGATGAGGTTAAAGTGATGAGAAATATGAATAAGAAGAAAAAGGGTATTTCGAGAGAAAATGAACGAACCGTAGGGATTTCGGAAAATGTGTTGGAAATGAGAAATTTCGAGGAAAATAGCGAGAAGAAGAGTAGGAGAGTTGAGAAAGTATTGAACGATAAGTTGAAACGAGTAAGAAATGAAAATTCAGAAGAAAAAAGTGAGACGAGAAGGGGTCAAGAAACATTTGAGGCAACTAATCGTTGTAATGAGCGAATATCAAAATCCGCAACGAATACGAATATCGTTACGAGAGGGAATGCAATGGAAAATAGGAAAAATTCGGAAAATTCTTCCAAGGAAGACCGTCGAAATCAAGTACTACCTTGCAGTTCAGCTGTGTACTTATCTGAGGATATTACACTACCTCCGAAAACGATGGTTATTTGTTCAGGAAATATGAGATATTTCAAGAGAATTACTTCGGAAAATGTAGTTTTAGAAGGAAATGACGGAGTTCATGGTTTAATGTTTGCTAGAACTCTTTGTGAACGACAAAAGAGAGTACCGATTCGATTAGTGAATTTATTGGATAAAGAAAGAGTTTTACGAAAGAAAACAGTGGTGGCGTATGCGTATGAGACAGACTTAGATATAAAAGGAAAAGAGGTGAATAAAAATGGAATATATTCTGTTGAAGTTAAAAATGAAACAGAGAAATTATTGGAGCAGATGAAGTTGAATAACCCTGTAAATAGAGATCAAGAAAAATTAGTCAAGCTAGTGAAAGAATATATAGATATATTCCGTGCGCCGAATAAGAAATTGACATGTACTTCCAGAGTAAAACATCATATTATTACTGAAAATGTACCACCGATAGCAAAGCGACCGTATCGAGTACCTTATCAGAGAAAGAAAATACTTGACAGAGAAATACAAGAACTATTGGATAATGACATAATTGAGGATTCACAATCCCCCTGGAGTGCTCCTTGCATTTTGATAGAAAAGAAACGACATGACGGAGAAGATGCAGAATTCAGACTTTGTATAGATTATAGAAATTTAAATGAAATCACAAAAACTGATTATTTCCCGCTGCCAAATTTACAAGAGACTTTAGATGCTTTGAGTGGGAGCGGATTATTCAGTGTATTAGATTTAGCTAGCGGATATTATCAAGTAGAAGTTGACGAAAATTCCAAAGATAAAACGGCTTTTAGTACACCTTATGGACATTATCAAATTAATAGACTACCTATGGGATTAGTTAATGCACCTGCTAGCTGGCAAAGATTGATGTACGCAGTTTTGTCAAAATTAACTGGAAATGAGTGTTTAGTTTATTTAGATGATATTATAATTTTCAGCCCAGACAATGTTGACGAGCATTTAGAAAGACTAAGACATGTATTTGAAAGATTGAGAGAAAGTAATTTGAAATTGAAACCTACAAAGTGTCACTTTTTACAAACAGAGACGAAGTATCTTGGTCATATAATTTCAAAAGGAGGCTGTACTGCTGATCCAGAAAAAACGGAAGTTATTAAACATTATCCTCGACCACAGAGTGTGAAAGAAATTCGCGCATTTTTAGGCCTATGTGGATTTTATCGAAAATTTGTACCAAAATTCTCCGAAGTAGCGTTGCCTCTGGTAGAATTAACTAAGAAAAATGTGCCATACATATGGACGGACAGACAGAAAGAAGCATTTGAAACACTAAAAAACGCCCTTATTAAACCACCGATTTTGAGATTTCCAGACGTGAAGAAAACTTTTATATTAAGTACCGATGCTTCTGCTACTGCAATAGCGGGTGTACTAAGTCAAGAATTTGAAGGATCAGAATTACCTGTTTGTTATTCTAGTAGAACTTTGAACTCAGCTGAAAGACGGTATTCAACTATTGAGCGTGAGTGTCTGGCCGTTATATGGATGATCAAGAAACATAGGATTTACCTAGTAGGAAATCATTTCACAGTCTATACTGATCATAGGCCTCTTATTTATTTGCTAACTATAAAGGATCCTAGTTCAAGATTAGCAAAATGGGCGTTATCCTTAGCAGAATATAGCTTCAGTATTCTTTATCGTCCGGGATCCAAGAATACAAATGCTGATGCTTTGACAAGATTGAGAAGCACCGAAGGAACAAAAAACTCGATAAAATTAATAACTGACATACCTCATGAAGAAGAAATCGAAAGTTCACCTATGATTGATATGGTATGGAGCAACGCAAATATTAAACGCCAACAGAATGCGGATAAACAATTGAGAGATTTGATCAATTCCTTAGATGAGACAAGTGACGAATTCTATTTGAATTTAGAAGGAATATTGTACAAAAAGAGAGACAATAATGAGAGAAAAGATAAGATATGCGCACCAGCGGCTATGATAAAGGACATAATTAAATTATACCATAGTGCAGTTACGTCAATGCACCCAGGCCAAAAGCAAACTTTGAAGACGATTCAAAGAGATTTTTATTGGAAAAATATGAGAAAAGACATTGAAAATTTTTGCAGGAAATGTCATAGCTGTAATCTTAGAAAAGCAAATTACCAACCCCCAGCAGAGTTACAAAATCTTTATGCACCTGAAGCCCCGTTTGACCGAATATCTATGGATATTGTAGGACCTCTGAATAGAACAAAGAACGGAAATAAGTATATTTTAACGGTAATTGATCATCTCACTAGATACCCAGAAGCGGTCGCACTTCCTGATATTACAGCTGAAACCGTAGCAAAAGCATTTGTTGTAAATATAATTTGTCGATTCGGAACGCCAATGGCATTATTAACCGATAGAGGAAGTCAATTTATGTCAAGAATGTTCAAGGAAGTTTGTAAAATACTTGATATTAAGAGATTATTAACAACCCCGTATCATCCACAATGCAATGGAATTATTGAAAGAATGCATCTTCAAATGAAACAAATGATATCTCATTACGTAACTGATGAAAATGATGGATGGGACGAATACCTACCGTTTGCGATGTTAGCCTATAGAAATCAGATTCATGGGTCGACTAATGAAAGCCCTTTTTATTTGATGTTTGGACGAGATTTCATACTACCACATCAATTGATTAATCAGAAAACCCGAATAAGGTATGACTTTGATAGTAATTACGCCGCCGAACTCACTTATAGAATGCAAGTCGCACATGAGATAGCTAGAGAATCTCTTGAAAAAAGTTCAGAAAATAGACGAGAAAGATTTAATAAAAAGGCAAAGACCAGAGAACTGACAATAAGTGACCGTGTATATTTACATACTCCAGTTGTAACAAAAGGCAGAAAATTAGCAAGCAAATTCTATCCAAATTTTAGCGGGCCATTTAGAATAATAGAAAAACTTGGACCAGTGACTTATAAAATTCAAAAGATCGGAAATAGAAAAGAGGTACAGATCGTTCATGCAAATAGACTGAAATTAGTTAAGGGTGTAGAATCAGCTGACAGTGAGGAACATTCAGTCGAAAACGAGGTACAAATAAATAACGGGCCAGAGGACGATGACCCGTCCCTTTACGATATTGGGATACCTAGATTAGAACTAGGTCAAATTCAGAATCCGAGAACATCTGGTGAATCAGATAACGAAACGGACTCCACAAACTCAGACTCGGAAAGCAACGAAGAAGGAAATACAAGTAATGATAACGAGGAAGAAAGTAATGACGACGAAAGTATAAGCGAGGAAGAACAATACGAATCTGCCAGCGAGTCAAATTCAGAACCTGAAATAGTACATAATCACCAAACCCGGTCAAGAGGGCCTGTAGAAGATCACGATTGGGTGTTGCGTCGTCGAATTTAATTTTTTTTTTAAAAGCAAGTAACATAGCGAGAGTGGATTTCACCACGGTCAATATGATAACGATTTAGGGTTGACGAAACCCTATACTCATATACATATGGAAATATAGCTGTCGACCCTCAAGCGCATAAGAGATTAGGAAAGTGAAATATTGAATAAGATTAGATTAATACGTAAAAAAAAAAAAAAGGGGATTCGATGAAGGAAAAGAATGAAAATAAACACACTATACTATAAGAACCCGATAGGAGAGGATCAATCTAGCGTGTCGAATCCTTTTGAAACTGTAAAATGGAATTTTGGCAGAACTACTGATAATCAGTAAAATTTTTAAGAGGCTGGAATATGCGATAATAAACTCACCCTGAAAGAACTATTAATTTTAACCATATGATATAAGATAGGAACCATTGACACTAGGTAGTAGATAAGGAATTAGTTATTGTATGATTCAAGGAAAATGAGTTGAAAAGAAAGTAATAAAATGGCAAAATTAATGGATAGCAGAGCTACATATAGAGATGATAATTTTAATGTTGTGACGAAAACATGTTATATATAAACTAAGCGATATTGTCGGAGTAAATTCAGATAAGGGCGTATAGACATTGTAGTTTATGGGCGTGAAAGACATTTTGGTTTATGGGCATAAGGACTATTTAAGTAAAAATTCGAGTTGAACTTCTTCACTCTCAACTGAAGTGCTAATCAGAAACGACCATAACAACCAAAGAGAAGAAAACCATGGAATCTCTACTCAAATGGGTTCGAGAGATGCCGGACAACATGGTTAAGAAGAATTTATTAATTACGATAGTGAACAATTTGGTGGGTGAACACCTCACTTTAATTGACCGGATGGAGCAGAGGAGGTACCCCAGCCAACAATTGACCGGTGAGAGGTGCTACAATTTGCTCTACCTTCTCATGTTCCACGCCGAGCACCTGAGGACATCAGAAAATATGGGTTTTTGGACGTGCACCTGCAATTGGTGCATTCCGGAAAACCGACAGCCACCTCCACGAGTCAGAGGGGTACCCTGTGAGTGCCACTGGTGCCAAAACATCCACGACGACGGACCGCCACCGCCCATAGATGACTCCAGCCCTGCCACTGAAACGACTTCGGTGAGTTTCACACCCCCGGTTCCGGCACCGAATTCTCCCGAAAGCGACTGGGACGATGGGTTCCCAGCCCACACTACGGCCGCCCTGAAGCTGATTCCTGCAGAGAGGTGGGAAGTGGAAACATCCACCCCCCGAGAAAACCCTGAAGCGGCCCTTCCGGACTCACCTGAGTCCCCCCCTGTGGACGCCGACGTATCACCGAGACAGGCCTGGTAATCACCAAATTTTTTGAGTTATCCACCTCATGTGATGTGACAGGTACCTAGTGGTGTTGTGTTTTTTTTTGTTTGTTAATGGAAACCCTTGATAGGAAATTTCAAAGTGTTTAATTAGATTTAAATTGTTGAAACAAATTCCACACATGTACATCTAGATTTATTCTTGCTTATATATAAAATCTTTATTGAAAAGAAAAAGAATATATAAACATTTTTCATTTTGTTCTTGATATATGTATATTGTTCATTTATGAAATCAATACTTTTGTAAGTATTAATTTCTTAAAAGGGTGAGGGAGGAATGTGCTGGGCACGGATATAATGCATCATGATTGTGAAAAGTAATCAAAGATCAAATGTCAAATACAGATAAACTAATCACGGCCAAAGAAGAATTATTACTGCAGGTGGCCTATATCAAGTCATAAACATATGAATCTCAAAAGCGCCGAAAATATAAGTTATGTTCAACTTCGTTTCTCAACTAGAATGATAAAGACAAGAATTTATGTACAAATGACCTAAAAGGGCACTGATGAAAGGAGTAAATATCTTAAAAATTTGATATCACAGAGAAAAACAAAGCCATAAATTTGGAACTTAATGACAAAATATGGTGCACGTGTTCTTTTGTCGAATTGCCGCTTTGATAGAAACAAAGGGTAAGTTTTTATATAAAAATGATGACCGAAAGTCAATCGAAAGCAGTCAGTAGTCAGTAGTCAGCAGTCACAATCATGGCTCGGAGGAGCTAAGTTCTTTAATACCGTGGTCACCACGGTTTGTGTTGAAGCTAACGGACTTTTAAGTAGCTGATTCTTTGTCGACAGACATCAGAACATACTTTGTCCGTTTTGCAAGTTGTCGCTAGACATTGCAAAAGTTAGTCTTCAGGCTGAAAGTGAAGCTCAATAGTTTTTGTAAGAAATTAAATTGTACAGTTGAAAGTTTTCTCAGTTTGAACCAGTCAGTTTACAAGTGTCGCGAATTTCCAAACGAAGTGAATAGTGAACCAGATACAAAATATGTAAGTTGCCCAAAACCAGTCTATATAAATGCCCGTAGGAAAATATTTCAGATCATTGACCCAAAAGTTTAAAAGGCACATGTTAGGGAATTATGCCATTCATATCAGAGGGTGTCGTTTGTCGGATAGATAGTAGCCAGGGTTGTATTCAAAAATATTAAAGTATTTGACGTATGATTTTCTGATTACAAAAGAGTGACTGATAAAATAGCTTTGCGTATTGAACTTGATGGAATAATTACCTGTATGATTGTAAATTCGATTTTGTATTCTTTTATGTAAATTAATATGGTTCTTTCAGGAGTACTTATAAATCTTGATAATATTTCTATATGTCAGTAGACCACCATAGATATTTTTTGAATAAATACTTCATGTTTATATTAAGTTAATCGATGCCATAGTTATTTCATCCGCCTGTAAAACCGAACCCTAGAAACATCTGTAGCTTACCACCTCACATATAGGACAAATCCGCTCGGCCTATCCAAAAATAATTTAACATCTTATCAACTAGTGAGGTGTACACCACAAGTGAACTGGGCTTTACGCTAGTAGGTCAGATTTTAAATATTTCAATGTAATCATCGTTACCAATCGAAGATGTTTCTGGTATTTATCGATATTAAATAGAAAATCAAACATAAATTCTAAATGCAAGTGATTATTTCCAACAGATGTTTCAATTTGGTAATTTTATATTGTATATGTGTCAACGTCCAACCAGATCTGCATGCGTTTTATCTACATAACGATTGACATTTTACATAATGTACTTATTGTATATTTGCCAAAACTCCTTTCAGACCGAATTTTCCAAATTTGTCATAAGTTTAAAGACATTAAGAAAACAAGAACATATATATTTGCAGGAATTATCAAGGACTGTCATGTTTTAAGGTGGGGATATACCAAGCAAACATTGTTGCGCAATGCTATTCCCGACGGAAACAAGTTAGCCAACAGCTGCGCAACAGTTGCGCAATTGTTGCACAACTCATGCACATCTCCCATTGGTCAACTTTTGTGGTCACTTTACAATTTCTATAAGCTGGCAGTTATTAATATCCATTTTTTCATTTCATAATCTAATAATTCTGTTATAAGTTTAAATAAACAACACAATCACATACAATAACCTATAAAAGTATGCACATAATTGAAACCTCCGAACGCATGCGCAAATGTGATCTGTTTTAGGTTTAAGGCCATAACAAATAAAAGTTGTCCAACTTTCTTACGACTTGAAACTTACGACTTGCAACCTAAAACTTATGTCAAAGTGTATAAATGGAAACATTGAAAACCAATAGTTGAATTTCTTATGACTTAATCTCTGCATAAATCCACAATTGAGTGTAATTTCCGAGATTAACCGAAACCGTTATACATCGAAATTCGAAACCGCCGAGAATGAAAGCTTGCTCACCCTTGATGGCCGGATCCGGGTGGTGGTGACAGTTTGACACCTGACAGCCCCTTCTCTGCTCCAAGCTGGGGCAGTGCCGGCCGCCATTTTGCGGCTGCAGCTGCACCGACCTGGTGCGCGACATCGAACCGGGGCCGCAGTCGGCATCGCACGTCGTCCATGGGCCCCACGGTGACACTTGACAGTCGACAACTGACAGGGAAAAAATATAGACATGAGAATTAAATGAGATAAGTGTCCACATGATTTTATATTTTTTATTTCTGACAGTGACATTATAAGCTTATATCGTCATAGTTACGATATCTATAATGAGGGTCATAACTCCCTTGGGATATTAAGGTTCAAAAACTCCCTCTTACCTTTTACAGGTGAAAATGATACAAGAAATGCTTATAAACGTTTATATGTAATGAAAACTAAGACATATTTTCCTTATTCACGTCATTACAAATAATAAATGTACAATTTTCAAATGTTCCCTGAAAATTACTTCCGCCGCTGGAAACAATTTCTTCTTTTTTATGGGTGGTGCTGTTGCTGTTCACTACAGTCGAGGTGCCTGCCTCTTCTGATGGCAAAGTAGACAGCATACGCGCCGTTTTATTTCTCAATTCAATACTGTCCTCCAGATACCCCTCTGCCACCGTGGAACTCTCCAACCTCCGTGTCTTTTTAAGTTTGTCCTAGTTGCTCCTGCATTGGCTAGGGCAGCAGCAGAAGTGCGACGAAGGCAATGTCCCGTATAGGTTAGTGGGTTTGGCAATCCTAAATACATTGCGATTTTGCTGGGAATTTTGCAAAACATATTCTTTCCAATTGGCTGAGTTGTACATTTATTTTGTCGGAAGCTCAAAAAAAATCGTTTTGTACCTTCAGGACGCAAGGACATATAAAGTCTCAATAAAGGCAAAGCAGAGAACTCTTTTTCATCCACAACTGTAAATTTCTTCGATACACCAGTTTTACTTTCCGGTACGTTCACTACCATAACAGTATCCCGGTCCTCTATATCTGCTATACTCATATTTAGAAGTTCCTGAGTTCTGCATCATCCAAAATAACCCATAATTAGAACAACCTATAACAAATAAAACGAAATAAACAAACGAAAAAGAAAATTATGAGAAAAAAATTACCTTTCATTAGGGGCGTCCTTTAGAAATTTGATGACATCGTTAGGAGATAAGACAGCAGAATTTTTCGGCTTATACCCCTTACTTTTCCGTTTCAAAAAAGCCTCTAGTTCGTTGAACTTGGTGATATCCCTTTTCTCATATATGGTCACCATCGATTTGAGCATTGACCATTTAGTCCATAACGAATTTGGGCTGTCCAATTTGGGAAAGAAAACACTCCTGTGAAATTATGATTTGGGGCTTCGGTCACGAGATGATTAAATTTAAAAAAAAACAGACCCCGCTTGGGCAAAAATTAGATAGTTCAGTTAACCCTCTCAACTGGTGAGCAGGGTTCATTTAGACCCTTCAAGATTTTGAATTTTACACTAAATCAAATCGGTTGATGGTATCGATCAGTGCATATCAGTAGCTTCCTGAATATCAATGGAGAATGTGTCAGTGCTGTAATATATTTTATTCTATTTTGGTTGTATAATGAATGTGCAACGCAAATGCGTGTCGAAATAGCCTCTATTTCGATACGCATTTTTCATTATTCGGAGATTGGTACAATCGAACTGTCAAATGAAAGTCAGAAAAGTTAGGCCCAGTTTACTTCTGAGCGATTTGGATTTGGTGATATCAGCAATGTTTCAATTGGTAAATTTTAATTCAGAGTGTAATTTGATTTGGATTAACCAATAAAAGCAATAACTACATTGAATTTTTCACCGCTGGTATTGTATAATAATCAAAATCGCTCAACTGTAAACTGGGCTTTACGCTTGTGCGGCAGATTTAAACTATTTCAATGTCATCATTGTTACCAATCGAAGATGTTTCTGTTATTTATCGATATCAAATCATTGTGTTTTCAATACAATCGAAAAATAATGACTTTACCGTTACGAAAGGAGAGTATGGTATGTTATTGACTTCAATAGTATTGAAGAATCGAAAAAGGAAAAAATCATCTTCAAAAAAAATACACTGTAAGAAACCACATTTTTTCAAGTGATTTTTGTTGAATATTAATATTTTAAGCCCAAGACTCTTCACAGTTGAAATATCTCCACTTATTAATGAAACACCCTGTATATTGATAATTCTCTCTCCGCTGATATCCACGATAAAAGAAAAAACGATTCCTCACCCCTCTGCCACCCTGTTCGTACGTACATACCCCACGATATCGAAACTATTTACAATTGGGATCCAATATCGCGCCCATCCATTCCAGGAAAAATATCCGACAGCGGATTTTTATTGTAAATAAAAGAAGGATGAGGTGTCCCGCCGTGAACCTGGCGACATGAGAGCCCTTTCTTACCGACACAAAAGAAACTCGGAAATAAGTTATTGGGTTAGTTCGATGACACGTCAGAGGCGTCTCACCAAATTCACAACGAAATAGCAGCGATATGAAAATAATGCTATTTTTCTACGTCCACGTATGAAATAGTATATTACACAACAAGTGTGGAAAGTGACATATCTCACACGAGTAGTCGTTTAGCACGAGCCGCGTAGCGGTGAGTGCGGAAACGTAACGAGTGAAGGAAATGCACTTTCCAACGAGTTTTGTACACTATTTTTCCTACGACTCCGAATACTTTCATTTCGCGGGAATTCTTGTCAGAAATGTAACTTGGGCGGTCTCTATAATTTCACGTGGTTTTGATTCGATATCAAGTACTGTTTATTCCCATCATATTCAAGATGATATTTGGATACTTCTACGACAATTCCTTATTATGTGAATTACTGCTGGCGCCAGTAATCACGCGACCAGGAATACAGAACCACAAAAGTACGTAGTGCGCAAGAGCGTACGAGTTAGTGCGTGCTTGTCTCCTTGTCAAATGTAAATATTGCAAACATATGTGATACATGCAACTGATGCAAGCCGCGCATAAACTGTAGCCGTACTCTTTTGAATGATCTCACCCGCTGTCATCAACATCATCAGACATGTATAGAAATAGTTCCAGTCACTGACCCTAATTTTTATCAAAGTGAATTCAGAGGTAATGTATCATCGACACATTGAAATTAATAGATACCTGAAGAATTCTCGGTATAATTCGAAACGAAAAGAGACATAAATTTCAATAAATAATGTGAATTTGATTTGAGAACGCTTTTATATTGACAGTGAGTACCAACTAATATACCTAATTATTTCTATCAATACAGGCGAGCGTGTGATATTTTTCATTTCAACACGTGTGCTTTTTTCTTTCAAATAACAACACCATGGTGCTATATAAATGCTTTCATACGGGTCGTAGTTCCTAGCGATAATTTTTTCCTGTATTGGAGAAGGGTGAGGGAATTTGGTGCCAGCATCTCGTGAAGTTGGCATGGACCCACTTTTTTCAGTATTGGCACCAGTCACAAATTTTCCAAAATTGTTACAAAAAGCACTGAATTGTGGTACTTTTTTTTTGAAGTGGTAGTGTCAAAACATTAATGCAAGGATTGTAGAATTACAGAAAGTTGGATAGCAATGTTGTGGAAATTTCACTTTAATACAAATTTCTCTAACCATTGAGATCATTGATATCTCCAACCATCCATAATCTGTTCCCTGTATCTTCCGTCTTCACAACGTATCTTGATGACTGAACTGGGAAACTCACAAAACAATCTAATTTCTGTGGGTAGAAACTATAGTCAAGAAAAGTAGCTGCTATAAGTTTGCCAAATAGAGAATAAACCACAGTTTTCAACGTCACTCTTATAGGGTGACTAGCAAACGACTGTAATCTTCTACTTAAATCAACTATGCAGGACACCATTATGATTAGTGAGTTTTTCAAAAGCATGCATGTCATGTGGTGACCATATTTTCCAATTTCTAGAGATCCAAACAGAAATATATAAAAAAGGAATATAAATAACGCAAAGTCTCTCCACAACATTATTAGAATAATCCAAAATAACAAGGTAGAAAACGAGCAGAAAACAACTACGTTCCTGGCAAATACCACGCAAAATATTGAATTATATCCACTCGTAGTCTATGCATCAATTCATATAAATGAATAAAAATGCAAATATTTCTTAATTCGAACATGCATTTATGCTCCCAACGAGACAGAAACGCCTGACAATCTGTAGACAGGTTCCGGGCTCATTGGCCCTCATCAGTAAAGGGTAGTCAACCGAATGGAGATCCTGAGATCTCTACACGAGGCGAGATCTGAATCGATGGAAGCATCCACGCATATTTGATAGCAGTCAGCCGTTACCCAATCAGTATATGGAGACGGCGACACCAAGCGGCGAAGAAAGAAATTTCTCATATTGATGATATGTGAGTGGCTGGGAATCAAAAGTTATGCCTTGAATTTACGATAACCAAGGCCAAAATGGCAGAAACATATTCAGGAGGATGCATGCCATCATTGAAGTGCATCAAGAATATTACCGCGATACTTCACTCCATTTTCACCAACTCCGTGTATCCAGGAAAATGTCTAATAAATACTTCATGCGGAAGGAAGACATTCTGAACATGCTGGTCTTTGTACCGAATTTTTTGCGTCTCGTCTTATGTGCACATGTTATGTCAACGACTGCAATTTTTCCGTGGTGCTTTTAGGATAAAATACGGAAAATTGTTTTCCTTCAAGGATCAGATGCAGACTGTAAAACGATAAAAGCTGTCCTTTCCCATCATATTCGGTGAATTGTTAAATTCAATCTAGATGCATAGGTTTATGTGAAACTTGGAACATAAGGATCACCTCACTTTGACAAAGCATTTATATTAAAAAAAAAGTCAATTTCAAGTTTATACTGAATTTGTTCCAACCTTTACTTGCATACATAATATTTTTTTCTACTCCTCACTCTACTGCACCAAGCCTTGAAGTCCTTGTAACATCGATTGTACCATAGATCTTATAACGCTAGATCAGGTATCCAGGTTACTTGTTTTGTAAGTCCGGGGGGATTGAAAGTACTAGGCCATTGATTGGTCGTTTTCATTTTTGTCCATACATGTGTTGTACCACGTGATCATAGTACCTACATTCTTGAAGACCCCTCTAGACCAGAAAAATTCTACAGTATGCCGGATCTACCGTAGGCAATAAGATCTATGCATATGTGTTGTACCACGTGATCATAGTACATACTTTCTTGCAGACCCCTCTGATACCAAGAAAATACTAGATGATGCCGGATCTAGCGTTATAAGATCTATGGATTGTACCGTTACTTTGATTCGTTACTGAATTCGCAACAGCATCGATATACAATTTTTCAATTTCTTTAAAAAACTGACACTGACAGAACGTTTGTTTGATTAGGAACAATAGTGAAAAATATATACTTTCGATATATTTTATGATGAAATATCTATTTTTTCTTCCAGTGGGTTAGTGGGTATGACAGCTCAAAAAATATTTGATAATGAGTGCATTCATGTCATTGAAAGGTTGACAATTCACTCATTGATCATATCAGCACACACGATGAAAGCTAATGAAAAAAAAAAAAAACATTCCCTCAAAAGAAAGCGACATCTAATTCAAGTTAACCTTTCCAAATCTCGACTACTATATCTTTTCATTTTCGAGATATCAGCTATTTAAGTCGTAAAATCCATAGTCAATCACCCTGTATACGTACGTAATATGTAATAATATTGGCCTTAACAAACCAATAATGTGTGTGGCTGAAGGTTGAAATCCAAAAAATGGAAGCTTTAATAATACTTATTCTACCAATTATTGAATCTGATAGTGCATAATCTTTTACGCTGAACTGTGTGAATATTATAACTAATATAAGATTACATCTTACATCTCTTGAATAATTCAAGAATACGATTTGCTATTTTGCATAACGTATACAAAGTACATCATACCCTTATCATGGATGAGCAAAAGTTTCTGGTTTTGATTTCCTAAAAGGGACGTCCTTCTGAACTAGTGCGGTAGGTAAATGGTGTTGATGCTTTGCCCAGGTGATATATACATCGTTGGACTCGAGATTTTCGTAATGCCAACTTTGACAAGGGTACAATGGAATCATAAATTGAGATCGTAGTAAAGTTGTAGTTCTGCCACTGCGAGCAAAATAAATGCTGACCTTCCTGCTATTACACTTCGGAACTTTAATGCTCATGCCGGTTTTTGCTTGGCCATTGGGATCTACCCACAACATTGTTTGATAGTTAATGTTCGTGCAGAAATTTGGGAGTGTGGGCAGCAACACTAGGATTCGAAAATTCCATAGTGAGAAATCCATGAAATTTGTTGGGTTTAATAATATCTATATCATGATGGGGATTGGGATGAAAAATAAATATTCAGAACGGTGGAAAAAGTTACTAGGAATTGGATATACTGATAATATTTACTGAAATAGTACATTATGTTACAAGTTTTATAAGACGCTATTTTGTCGCACGCGTTGTTTGGAGTACGACGAGCGAAGCAAGGAGTGCTCCAAGTGAACAAGTGCGACAACGTGTCTTATAAAACGTGTGTCATATGCAATTTTTTCTATTTTGAATTGGTTTGAAAAAAAATGGATTTAATATCGATAAATAACAGAAACATCGTCGATTGGTAACAATGATGACATTTGAATAATTAAAATCTGACGCACAAGCGTAAAGCCCAGTTTACAGTTGAGCGATTTTCATTATTACAATACACAGCGGTGAAAAATTCGATGTTGTTATCGTTTTTATTATACAATTTAAATCAAATTACACTCTGAATTGAAATTTACCAATTGAAACAATGAGTTTTTCACTGCTAATATCACCAAATCCAAATCGCCCAGAAGTAAACTGGGCCTTACTCTTCTGACTTTCATTTGACAGTTCGATTGTACCAATCTCCGAATAATAAAAAATACGTATCGAAATAAAGGCTATTTCGACACGCATTTGCGTTGCACAATGTCTTCATTATACAACCAAAATAGAAAAAAATATATATCATGTTATTCTTATTTAAAAAAAAAATAAATTACAACGAACAAACATATTATATCTGCGTCAACTTTTTTTCATAAACTTCGATCATCAATAACTTGCCATTTTTCATCCAAATATTCAACTTGTTAAAATCAATGGAATCAGAAAAGAGAGTTCTATGGAATTCTAGAAAAATATACATATATTGGAAAAACCAAAGTTGGTGTCTATTTCGGTGAAATGAAAGGACCTGTATATCAATAAACATCTGTAAATGAAAATTCAAATTATTTCATTAAACTTTTTTTCTCCTTACCTAACCTCAAAAAAAACTGTTGAAGGATGGTCCCATTTCAAGATTCGCACCCTGTACAGGGTGGACCAAATTCGAGGCGTAACATGGGGATCTCGTAAACCGTAAGAGATACAGGGTCTGTTCAATTGTGGCAAAGTTGCGCATTTTGTGCTCAATGGAATGGTGTCGAGAAAATTGGAAATTTCCCACTACTTCCGATGATATCCGAAAAAAAACTGAAATTTCGTGAAATCGTTTTGATTTTTTCATGGTGTTATTAGAAGAAAATTTTCAAAATGAATGGCAGTTCATCATTGCCACTTTTTCCTTTCTACAAGATGACGTTGTCACATTTGCAGTCCGACGTTTTGTTTTCGGCCCTCCACCATCAACTTTATTTTTTCAAATACGGACCTGAATTTTTTTTTTGGATTTGGTTTTCTTTCCGTACCCTGATGATAATGACATTTCATAACTATCGGAAGAATTAGTGAATATGAGAAAAAAAGCCTATTGAAATTATTGCATCTTTCCAGATCTCTTTCATTTCATTTAATGACTCACATTCAACTATTATTGATAACCAAATAGTATTAAATCAGATGTTTGAAAATATTACCATCTTGTTGAACGCACTTGAGAAAAACAAAAACCATTCAATGAAATCTTTATAGCAACAATTTTGGAAATTCTCGAAAGATGTGCCTTTTATCAACAAGTATACCTTTTTCAGATACTTGGGTATATACTTGGGTATATTGATATAATAACTGATTTACTCACATTTACTTGAATTTACTTCAATGCAAACTAGAATATTTGAAGCGCTCTCAATAACGAGTGCAACGAAAACAAACTTATAACAAGGGCAATGTGTGAGATGGATAGATGCATTTATTTTAATAGGCAATTTTTCTCATATACTAATTTTTTCGATAGTTATGATATGTCATTATCATCAGGGTACGGAAAGAAAACCAAATCCAAAATGAAAAATCCAGGTCCGTATTTGAAAAAATAACAAAACGTCGGACTGCAAATGTGACAACGTCATCTTGTAGGAAAGAAAAAGTGGCAATGATGAACTGCCATTCATTTTGAAAATTTTCTTCTAATAACACCAGGAAAAAATCAATACAATTTCACGAAATTTCAGTATTTTTCGGATATCTCCGGAAGTAGTAGGAAATTTTCAATTTTCTCGACACCATTTCATTGAACACGAAATTACGCAACTTTGCCATAATTTAACCGACCCTGTATCTCTTACGGTTTACGAGATCGCCATGTTACGCCTCGAATTTGGTCCACCCTGTACACAAATCCACCTCAGCCGAGCAACCCACTTTGTCACTACGCAGCGATTCGTGGTCCACCGTGCCCTCCTGGGGATGGCAGGCTTTTCCTTTTTATTAACTTTCCTTTTGGCCACCTTTCCCCCCCCCCACCCTGTCGAACCCCCCGGAATTTTCCCTTCCTGGCCACCGTCGACTATGGAAATGGCTCCGGCCGAGGAGTGGAGTGGGTCGTTTCAGCAGGAGAAATTGCCTGTCGCAGGACAATATTCTTCGGGGACCTGCTGCTTTCCCGGAAACGTTTTGCCCGTACGACTGAAACGAGATCAGGGGGATTTGTTCGGAATTTCGGACCGGGCTTTATTCTTTTACACTGATGACGATGGACGTTGTCGATTTGAATGGAAAACTAGTTCGCCAAGTCCTGATATTGTGTATTATTTGATGGAAAAATTACTTTTTCGTGCAATCGCACGCGAAGTCAGTATTTTGCGTTCTCAAGAAACCGAACGTCACTTCCAAATTTGAATATCACTTCCATATTTGACATTTCTAAAATACTACAAAGACAAGGATTATTTTGTCACATCAATCTTTAAACTCGCCGTAACATTTTTCGAACTGCCGTTTAGATTATTCGGGTTTTCAAAACGGAAAGCGCTGAATTTACAACGCTTTTGAGTTCAGGAGGAGTGGAAGGTACTGAAATATCGCTATCAGTATTGTAATAAATTGTTATTCTTCGGTAGTAAAATCAAATTATAGGTCAATGACAACTACACGAATTCAACATCAATATATTTTCTTTAATACTATTGGGTGATAACCCAACCAAAATATAACAAAATCAAAAAATATTCAACATTCTCCCCATCGTCGAAACATATCAGTTCTCGCCATCATCGGGTTGAATATCTAGTCTACAAACTTTTGTCACAGGCCGACGATACACTCCATGGGCAGTTTTCACTTCTATAACACGGACAATTCCATCTTTTCCGGGAAAAACAGCAGTAACTTTTCCTAATGGCCATTTATTTCTAGGAAAATTTGAATCAACCACAACAACCATGTCGTCAATCTGGATAGGTATGGAATCCTTGATCCATTTTCCCCTTTTTGTTAGAGTTGGCAAACATTCTTTTACCTATCTTGACCAAAAGTTATCTGAGAGTCGTTGAGCTTTCTTCCAAAGTTTTCGGGTCGAAATTTCTTCAAATTTTGTCGGCGAAGGTTCTCTTTTCAAACCGAGTAACAAATGGTTAGGCGTTAAGCACTCTTCATCACTAGGATCCATAGATACATGAGTAATCGGTCGATTGTTCACAATATTTTCTGCTTCTGCGAAAACTGTCAATAATACTTCATCTTTTGGACTTTCCTCTTTCAGAATTTTACTTAGTATTTTCTTAACAGATCCTATTAACCTTTCCCAACAACCGCCCATATTTGGAGATATTGGTGCTATGAAATGCCATTCTATCAGCTTTTCTGACAGTTTCTTCGTCATCTCATCATTTTCGATATTATTCCAGAAAGCTTTCAATTCTTCAGATGCACCACGAAAATTTGTGGAAAATTCCTCAATTTTATTGATCAAAGACTCTATAATATATTCAGGTCTTCCAAAGCGCATTCCTAGAGTGTTTATGATTAATTCTACATTCTTGGGATGCAACATCATTCCTCTTACACATTCAAGTGCCTCACCTTTCAGACACTTCTGTAGTTTAGCCATTTTTTCATCATCTGTGTACATACAGACTTGACTTCTTCGTTTATATTGTGAAAGAAATAATGGTCAAGCTTCTGGTTTTCCATCAAAAATTGGAAATTCTTTATCAAGCACTTGTCTGTTCATGAATCTTTCCACTAATTTAGGATTTTCTGCATTCGAAACGGTTTTTTCGATTACCTGGCATAATTTATCAAGAGAATTTTCAGCTTGATTCTCTTTTTTTTGTCGTCAACAATGGTAGATCCCAATTTTTCATCCTTGCTTTCTTGAAAATTATCTCGAATCCATCGTTGTACACTGGTTGAGTAAACTGAGTGGTGCGATATTCTTGTTTTTACACTTGCATCTTCTTCTTGTGATTGTTCTTCTAATTCTGCTTCAGCAATGTCCTTTTCTAAGTCTATTATTCTCATTTTGGCTTCTATTTCTTGTCTAAGAAGCTCTGCTTTTGCTTTTTCAGCTTCAAGAATTAGTTTTTTTCTTTCGATATACGTCTTCGAAGATCTCGAACTTCTTGAATGTTGTGATCTACTACTTCTAGATCTTGCCTTTTCATTAATTTCTGGCACACTATTATTAGCAGTTGATTTTGCACATTCGTTGTTCTCAAAACCTCGAAACGACGATAAATCCTCAGTAGAATCTTTTCTTGACATATTTTTTCCTTCCTGTGACACTTCCTGTCCAAAATTCAAAATTATTCTTCCTAAGGGATTTTTGTCTTCCCTATACTGTGAAAACTTGTCTTCCACGTTTAGTTCAAGTTTAGTCGAAGGACCATGTAATAAATTGTTATTCTTCGGTAGTAAAATCAAATTATAGGTCAATGACAACTACACGAATTCAACGTCAATTCATATTCCTTAATACTACTGGGTGATAACTCAACCAAAATATAACAAAATCAAAAAATATTCAACAAGTATGAGACATTTTGCGTTTTGTGTCAAAATATTTTGTATATATTTAAACATATTATCATTTCCATAACATGCACACGGTGATATGGTTAAATAAATTGAACTACTGTTTTTTAACGATTTTAACGATTGCACGAAAAATAGTGTGTATGCCATGGCCGCGAAACTTTTTAACAAACTTAAGATTATCATGCCACGGCCGCAAGCGGCCTCGGCGATAACTGTTCTTTCGGTACGTTAAAAAGATATTTCGCGGCCTAAGCATACAAATAACTATTATGCACGACCGGGCGTAAAATGGCACTTTATCGCCCTGTTGCTGCGATCTATAAAAGCCTATTTTACGCCCTTGATACATAAATAACTATTTCTACAACTGGTTAACAAAGAAGCCTTCGACGCTTTCAAATCTCAAAACAAGGTTGACGTTTTCCCAGGAATATCATTAAATGACAGCATTATTGCCGCTCGTGCGCGGAAATAATGTCATTAAGTGACAGCATATTTGCGCTCGCATCCATCATTGTTGAAAACGAACTCATCATTTTGCGGCATGATGGAAAATAATAGTGACATAGTGAATTATCTAACACATCTCCTGATGTAGCAGAAAAAGCAAAAAGTGTAAATTTGAACCTCCTACCAGAGAAATCGAGGAAAAGTATGAATGATTTATGACATGGTGCCATAAAATATTGAATATTTAATATATTAAAGTGAGTATCCTAAACTGGTCGCATTTTTCAAAAAAAACATCAGTGTGTTGAATTTTTTGGAGCAATCTATCCCATAGCGCTCTTAATACACAAATAGCTATCGAATAGCTATTTCCTTCGACCACCTATGAAAACATCACTTCTTTGTTATTTGGAAAGTTGCTCATATCACCATGGCATTGTTATTTGAACGAAAAAAGCACACGTGTTGAAATGAAAAAGATTACACTGCCACTGTCGTATTTATATGAATAGAAACAATCAGTTACATAAGTTGGAACTCAATGTCACCATAAGCGTTTCTGTTACACCACATTCATTATTTATTGTATTTTCTGCCTTTTTTCGGATTACAAGTAGAAGTCGTAACTGATTTCAATGTGTCACTGACACATAACCTCTACATTCACTTTGAAGAAAATTATCCTGCTATTACATGTTCGATGATGTTAATGGCAACGGGTGACATCCATCCGATTCCATCGTGATATGACACGGTGTAATTTGGTGTTAATTTTATATAATAGGTGGTTTTTATGCGTTAACGTCAATGATAGCACCAGGGGCGGACTAACTGATGGGGGGGCCCTGGGCTATTGATCGAACAACTTTGAACGCTACCCAGCTCATAATTTTTTTGAGTCGTCATGTCGGATATATCATATATAAATGTTATAATTTTCGTTATTTATATTTCATGAACATAAAAAAACGGAAATGAAAAATAAATACAAAATTCAACGACACACTTTGAATTGTTAGAATTTTTTTACCATAATTGGAGGCTAATTTATTACCTTATTGCCGAATTTTTGAAAAAAACCAAGGTTCGTCGAAGGGTATTTGGAACGCAGTGAAAAAAAATTTCAAAGACAATAACAAAGAAACCACCATAAAGGAGTTGAAAACAGAAAATGCAGTAGTCACGAATGATAAAAATGAAATGGCAAATATTTTCAACAATCACTACGTTAACGTAGGAAAAAATCACGCGAGTAAAATTACTATCCCTGAAAATTACGTTGAAAGCCATGTAAGACCGAATAAAACTATTTACTTATTTCCAACCAATCCCATAGAAGTGACAGACATTGTAAAGAGCCTGAAATCAGGAAGAGTTCCAGGCGATGATGGAATAACTTCGGAAATACTCAAAATGAACTGTGACATCTTATGCGGTCCTCTGAGCCACCTCGTTAATAAAGTTTTCGAGAATGGTCAATTTCCGAACATACTAAAATTGGGGACAGTTAAACCATTATATAAAAATGGTGACAAAACGAACGTCATAAGTTATAGACCGATTTCTCTTATTTCAAACATAGCAAAAATACTAGAAAAACTTATAAAAATGCGAATAGATAGCTTTCTTATCAAACATAACATAATTTCAGGAAGACAATTCGGATTTCAATCAGGTAAGAGTACAGAAGATGCTATAGCTGAAGTCACAAATATAATCTACGAAAATTTAGATCACAGTAAAAAAACATTAGCTATTTTTGTTGATTTGGGTAAGGCTTTCGACACTGTTGACCATTCAAGGTTGTCGATTAAATTAGAAAATATGGGTTTCCGAGGAAATTCGCTTAATTTAATGAGAGACTACCTCAGGAATCGACACCAATACGTTAAAATTGATAACATCAAAAGTGAATTACGAACGATTGCACATGGTGTACCACAAGGTACAGTACTTGGTCCAGTTTTATTCAACATATACTTGAATGACTTGCTTAGTGTAAGTAGAAGAGGGGAAATATTTAGCTTCGCAGACGACACAATCATTTATAATGCAGATACCTGGCAACAGTTGAAAGATATAGTTGAAGATGATTTTCTTAAAATAAAATATTGGTTCGATGGGAATGTTTTAACAGTGAACCCTGAAAAGACGAAGTATATGCCCTTTACCACATACCAAGCAAACCTACCTGATTATCATACATTGAATATCCGTGATCATTCCGGAGAAACCATTATTGAAATTGAGGAGACAAAAAGCATAAAATATCTCGGAATCATGATAGATAGACACTTCAGATGGGATCTACATGTGAATCATTTAGTGAATAAACTACGAATGCTATTACCGAAATTCAAGTTCCTCAAACAATTCTTGTCACTCCCCCAATTAAAAATCTTGTATTACTCTCTTGTACAGTCCCAACTATCATATGGCATAATAGGATGGGGAAGTGCCACCAATACATATATGAAACACGTTGAAGTGGTGCAAAAATGGATCCTGAAAATAATTTTTAATAAAAAACGTACATACCCCACAGATGAGCTATATCGAGAATCAGGATGTTCGACTTGAGACAAATATATACGGACAAACACTGTTAATGAACATCTTCAAAAACAAACACAAAATCCTTTATAAACAACATCTCTACAATACCAGAAATAAAAATGTCGTGACAGAAAAACCATATATTAAAAAAACAATTGGTCTGAGGAACCATGCTCACTTAGCTTTGAAAATATTTGATATTCTCCCACTCGATATAAAAAACCTGAATATCAAATTCAAGTTCAAAAAACAAATAAAGAATGAAACACCCAGAATTATAATTCAAAAAATTCTTAATGCTGTAAACTAGAATTCGGAATTCAAGAATAGCGCTTGATTTGTACTTTCATTTTTCATTTTTCATCTACTTCATTAAAGCATAGCTCGTGTTTAGGTTATAGGTATTTGTATCATTAGTACATACCCTTTTAATATTATGTGTACTATTTTCTTTCCTTGTTTTGTGTTTAGTATGAACAACTACCAAAATTAATTTGAATATTGGTAGTTCAGTGGATTTAATTCATATACTATTTGTACACGGTTTTTGAGAGCAGGTATGTATCTATGTATTATTGTGAAGGTGTCCGATCATACATTCTCATTATCAAGAACGTCGTTCTTTTCGAGATGGATTATCACCGGCATGATATGTATATATATGTTTATTATCAAGATATCTTCAATTCTCAACCATATAGGTATCCTTGACCTACATAGTATATTATTTATTACTTTAACTATTTTTGCCTTTCTCAAATGTTATTTCCACACCATACAAGCAATATTCTGCTTATGTGGCTTCTGTCGTGTTTATTCACCATAATATGTATTTCTTCATTTTGTATTGAATCGAATCTGAATAAATATTATTTATTATTATTTATTATTTATTATTATTATTATAGTGTATTTTCAATTATGAAAACGGCCGTTCCGCTTCGCAACTTGTTATGAGTAACGTCAGATATATTTTTGATGAAGTGAAAATGTCTATTCAGTTACATCATTATATGCATTGGAGCATTTTTGAAAATGACAGGTGTTTTGAGTATCTGCCCTCTTCCCGAAGTTTATTGATTCATCAAGTGCCTTCACCTTATTCAATTCATTTTGAAAAAAAACTCCATCTGTCTATCTCTCTATCATCAAGAACTCTCAATATTATACATTACCCGATTATAGGCAGTAGGAATCAAAGTTTCTATATAAATATAGCAGATCTGACGCTGAATCAGAACAAAAATATTAATATAATAATAACAATATCAATTTCTATCCATTATTATACCAGTGCAGTAGCAATTGGAATAAACCGTTTATTTCATATTTTAGGGGCCCCTGCAGAATCCGGGGCCCTGGGCTTAAGCCCCTATACCCCCCCCTTTATCCGCCCCTGGATAGCACCATTGAGAATATAACATTTCAACCATTTGGTGTTTCTTATGATTTTATGTTTCAGAGTCGTTTTATTTCACCACATTCGTGTAATTTTTCACTACTAGGATCGGAATTAGCACCACTCAATTGTGGAATGTATAATAAAAAGGACACAACTTTGATATTCAGTCGTTGTATTCGTCGGAGTTTGCTCAGAAATCCATTTGATTGAAATTACACCAAAGTTTTTTTACTGTGTAAGTTCTCAAGTGATAAAAATGTTAAATGTTAAATACTAAAAAGTTTTTATGAATCCATCATCCTCCTTCTTCGCTGCTCCTAACTTGGTTCTGTGGAAGAGGTCCAAACCCCCAGATCCCCTCATAAATAGGCCACTGTCTCTTTCCATAACAGTGATGGATTTTGTATCTCGGTCCATAACGGCAGAATTATTATTTATCAGAGGTCGCTCATTCTTCTCGAGGATTTATCGACGACCGCACAGTATCCCGAAATTGATAGGTATTCCCTGGAGCAATTACGGGAGGATAACGCGAATTATGTCGATATCGGAGCCAATTTCTGTTGGGGTGCTTCGTACTTTGGACATATTTTTCGGATTTCCCGAAGGGACTAGGAAACTGTTTCAATTTTCCAATATGTTTCATATTTCTTTAATTAAATGTATCATGTATATTCTATATGAATTCGATACCTATAGTATGTAGATGTGAATTTTTGTGCTCAATAAAATGCAATCTCAACATCAGAGAAATGTGGAAGTTTCCTTTGAACTGATTTTCATGAAATTATTGTTTGAGAACAAGTATTATGTTTCTTCTGTCTAGAATTACTGTTGGAATCATCCTAATAATTTCAATTTTCAAATTACAGCGATATAAAATTTTTATGGCGAAACACTATGACGTACTAAATAGATTTAGTGACATTTGGGTATATTTGTTGGTTATAAGTTTCTGAACTTAATTCGGTTGAGTCTACGGACTGAAAAAGAAAGAAGCAGAAAGCTGTTGCTTGCACTGTTGCCAGATTAAAGTCACTAATTTCTTGGATCGAAATATTCATGAAAACATGGAATATTTGACTAGCATAATCAACTTCGAAGAAAAATTGCCAATATCAAAATTATTATTTACCTGGCCATAATTTCAAAGTGAAAAATACTCTATTTTAATATCATTGTCAATAACAGCATTCCCTTGGGCACCGGGATGAAATTTCAAAATATAATTCAGTTTCAACTTGAATTATTGAACAAATGATACATTGGATATCATAGCAATACCAAGATGTTAATGCAGAATATCCGACTATTTGGACATATCGATACTTCCGGCAACTGTGTACAGGCGCAAAAGTGCGTAAAGACAATAATGAAAATATCTATCCATCTCTGTCAAGGCTTTTCTAATAAGTACGTCATCATAATGGTGAAGGAGCCGTAACTACATTTTTGGGAATGTTTTTTCCAAGTCAAATTTGATAGCACGAGCTAAATAAAAAATACGTATTCGATGAATTTTCATGAACTTCAACTTGGAATGAAAATCTGAATTTCGGAAACTTCCCCATTCCGATTACTTCCAAAGATATCGAGAAAAAACAAAATTTCATGAAAAATATCATTCATCTGTCAAGAAGTGAGATAGTTGTCCTGTTTTCTATTCCCTATAATTCAAGAATGGGGACCCAGGTCAGGTATGTCTCATCAAATAAATATGATGAATTTGGCGCATGCTCGATAGGCCCACAAAGTATTTTGTTGGATTTTAGAATGAACTGGCAACAGAGCATTATTCGGATATATTCGGATACTGTGGGCCTAAAAATGTAGGCCTAACGAGATGTGGGTTTAACGAAATGTTAGTGTAACGAGATGTGAAGGCTATAGCGGGATGTGGGTGTAACGATACACACCCTCTGGATTATACAAGACAAACTCAAATTTAATTCTTAATTTGCTTGATTCTCATCGTGAATTACTTCTTGTTGACAAATTTTTGTCGAACTCAACAGTACCTAAGGCATTTTTTTGCGACAAAACAGTTTCAAAGACCGTTTTAAAACAATTTATACGTCTACGTCATGCCGAAAAAATGCAACGTTTCAAAACGTCACGTGTCATAGTTATTTAACCTCAGATGACAGTTCGCCATATTGAAACATGATTGAAACGGTCCAAAAGACGCTTTCAAAACGTTTTGAACCAGAATCAATTGTGACGTCACAAATGGTTCAAGAAAATGGAGTGTTTCAAAACTGTTTCAAATAGTTTCAAAACAGTTTCTCGCAAAAAAATGCCTCTACTCATACTTCACGAAATCAGTATTAACCGAATTCCGGCGTAGGTACTACGAACTATCATTGACAATCCCACTTCTGAAATTAGTTCGGAGTCCACTGATGTACGCCTCAGTCGGAGTAGATTAATTTACAATCGTGTCACATAGATCATGAGATTAAATCTTATATTTCCATTCATATCCGGAGATGATCTTTTCTAAAATCTAGTGGAGACAATCATATTCGAGCCAATTTTTCTGAGTCCTTCCCCAGTGGTATTGGTTGATCTGTATTGAATAATCTTGAAATCAATTATCAACTAATGTTCAATAAAAATCAATTATTGATAGAACATTCATTTGTGATAGGGGACAATATGGAATCCAAAATAATGATAACGATCGAATAATTATTCGACTATTTTTTTAATGTTCAGGTCACAGAAACAGAAGGAAAGTACACGCTGCTGTATATAAGTTTCTTTCAGTGTTTTAGTGCAAATTTCGTCGCAGATTTCTCAGTTCAGCTCATAATATTCTAAGATGGAGTTCCGATAATTTCTTCTTCGATAAATTTTTACTCATCGGATAACGACAGCTATAAACTATAAAAATCTGAAGCTCGAGTGAAGTGCCTTCTGGCTTAATGTCAGGAGTGATGTTTTAACGACTAACTTTCATCATTTTCTAGGATATGAACATAATAATCAGGAGCGTTTCGAGCAAAAAGTGCAAAGAGTAAAAGGTACACAAGCAACAAAAAAAATCAAAAATAAGTTAATTGGATTAAAAATGCTACCATTGAAAATGTATCCAGAATTACGTACCAGTATGAGAGCGAAAGAATAAAATGATGAAATACTGGAAGAAAGTGAAAAAATTAAGATATATATATATATATATATATATATATATATATATATATATACTGTACCAAAAATCCGTATTCCTCACTGTTCGTGGGTGGATTGTCGACTGGCCTAGTGCAACTGATGAGGCTTGGCGAGCCGAAACAGATCTGTATTGCACCAGTTGGCAATCCACACACGAAACGGAATCAACCTACAACCTTTCACTTCATACCCTAGCTCTGTGTTCAAACACAATATCTTTCTTTCTATATATAAATATACACTGTGTCCAAGATAAGAATGAACAGCATGGGGATATCGGAAACGGTGGGTGATACAGGGTCGATTAAATTAGAGAAAAGTAGCGCATTTATGTGCCTAATAATATGCCATTTAGAAAGTTTCAATATTCCGAGTAGTTTCGGAGATATCCGGGAAAAACCGAAATTTGAGAATTTCGTTTTTATTTTCTCCTAGCTTTATTTTCGAAGGAAATGTAAAACAAATAGCACTTCGTCATGGCCACTTTTCGAGGACTACACGATAACATAAGCAGAATTTTCGTGCGACGTTTCGTCTTTTAGAAAACATCATCAATTGGTATTTTTGTATGGGCCGAAACTAAAGTATATCCTGTATACGACTCCATTTTTCATTGTGAATACAGCAACGTAGCACACAATATGATTTCGGAACCATTTCTCGCGCAAAATGTAATTTAGTGATTACTTAATCTGTTTTTCTTTAATTTTAGATAGTAGGCGCTGGAAAAAATGTCATATTTTGATACATGTAGTGAATTGAATAGTCCTATTTATAAAAGTATAAATTTAAACTAACCACTTGCCGGAATTATTGCGTTGTTGAATACAAAGATGAGTCGCAATATCAAAAGTTTAGTTTATAAATGTAATTGTAATGTAATAAATAACAAGGAGCTAATATGTATTACAGGAAATGAACAGAAACTTATAACAACCCGCCATTATTTTCTAAGCACGAGTACGCTCGTCTCACAGACGAATTTAAAACTTGATTTAACATATCCGGAAAAATATTGTTAAAGGATTCAGTAACCAATCTTAGCAAATCTTCTTCATTCTGAAAATCATGATTAGAGTACACTTGATTCTTGATATATCCCCAAAGGAAAAAGTCTAGTGGGGTTAAGTCGGGGGATCTTGCAGGCCAGGCTGTATCACTATGAGTACCAATCCACTGTCCTGGGAATCGACGGTTCAAATAATCACGAACAATTCTAGCGTTATGTGCTGGAGCACCATCTTGTTGAAACCAGCAGCTGTGAGTAACCGCTAAAGGCAAATTATCTAGAGCGTCTTCCAAATCATTCACTAACAAATTCATGTACCGCTCTCTTGTTAAATTGTTTCGGTAGATAAAAGACCCAATTATATTCGTACCGAGAATCCCAACCCACATATTGAAACCGAAACGATGTTGATGTCTGGACACTTTGTGTACACGCGGATTTTGTTGTGACCAATAATGAACATTCCGCCTATTAAAACTGCCATTGTTGGTGATCATGCTTTCATCAGACCAAATTATTTTGAAGGGAAAATTTTCATCGTCTTGGCATTTTCTAGTGTACCATTCACAAAAGGTTCTTCGTCTTGCATCGTCACCTGGTCTGAGTCCATGATAAATCCTAAATTTATATGGATGATATTTATTTTTTCTTAAAATGAAGTGAGCGGTAAATCTGGCTACTCCGGTATTATCTTCAATGGTGCGAGTGGATATCTCAGGATTTTCAACAACGGCCTGTAACACATCACGCTGACTTTCTTCATTAGATTGCTTTTGTGGGGAAACCACAGGTTTTTTAAATGATCCGTATTCTTTTAAATTGAAAACTAGCCGTCTAAATATTGATTCACCAGGTTGTCGCCTCTCTGGATACTTATTAAAGTACGCACGTTCAGCATCAATACAATTTCTATGGCACAAAATGTAACATGACAACATATCAAATTTTTCAGTATTCGAAAAGCTGCCGTTTTCCATTTTTGACACAAATTAGGTAGGTAAAGAGATGTAAAAGTAGGAACAGTAATATGTCAAATATTCTACCAAACTACACTATTATTATGAAAACAGAACATTATGTTGTCATTTTTTCCAGCGCCTACTATCTAAAATTGAAGAAAAACAGATTAAGTAATAACTAAATTACGTTTTGCGCGAGAAAAGGTTCCGAAACCATATTGTGTGATACGTTGCTGTATTCACAATGAAAAATGGAGTCGTATACAGGGTATACTTTAGTTTCGGCCCATACAAAAATACAAAGTTGATGATGTTTTCTAAAAGACGAAACGTCGCACGAAAATTCTGCTTATGTTATCGTGTAGTCCTCGAAAAGTGGCCATGACGAAGTGCTATTTGTTTTACATTTCCTTCGAAAATAAAGCTAGGAGAAAATAAAAACAAAATTCTCAAATTTCGGTTTTTCCCGGATATCTCCGAAACTACTCGGAATATTGAAACTTTCTAAATGGCATATTATTAGGCACATAAATGCGCTACTTTTCTCTAATTTAATCGACCCTGTATCATCCACGGTTTCCGATATCCCCATGCTGTTCATTCTTATCTTGGACACAGTGTATATAGGAAAAAGGGTAGTCGTTGCTGACTAGTTAAGGTGAAAACTAGGAGATATTGGGGAATTGCAGCAAAGTACAAGTGTTACTCTTTAAAGTATGTAGTTTTCCCGCCTTTTTTACACAAAAACTATGTGATCATATTTTAGTCAAATTTTCTCGTTTTTCTTTGTGATTGACCATTTTTCTTGTCTTTTCGAAGTTGATATGTTGAAATGTCCATATTGTAAACATCCTCAACAAAGATGTGAGTACTTATTCACCCATCAACTTTGTAATCTTTTGATGCAATTTTTGTAGTTCCCTGAAGATGGAAAAATAAAATTTCCGAAAGCTTGGATATACTTTAAAGAGTACCACTTTTAATTTGCTGCAATTCCCCAATATCTTTTATATATATACATATATATATATAAAAGACGGATATGGGACGACTCAAAAAGTGAGATATTATGAGAGTGAGTAAAGTAAGAGAAAACCAAAACGTGTGAGTCTTTTTATCCGTTCGATACCAGCAGCTACAGAACTAGTGTTCGATTTATGTTTGATTTATGTTCGGAAATATTTCCGGCATTGTCTCTACGGTGAAGTTGCCGAATAGGAGTTTCAGGATAGAAATTTATCGTGACCTTATAGATTGACTTCAAAACTGAACTACGGGTTTCTTGCAGTTAATTCAAAATCCATAGTATTTACAAAATTAATCAAACATTTTTTAGATTGTAACTGCAGATCTAAGGAGGCAGGATTTAGAGATGAAAGTAACAGGGTGTTATTCAAGATGGTTCGTCGTTGATTGACGTATCTCGAGAAGCAGATCAACTCCCTACGAAGAGAGAAGATGAGGCTTTTTCAAACTTCACCACTGACTAGCCAACTTTTATCTCGATCATATTTGTGAATGCGTTCGAAGTTTTGAATTATGTGATGGTTTTATAGGTTATTCTTTGTGATCGTGTTGTTTATTCAAACTTATATCAGAACCATAGATTAAATACTCTCTGATTATGATAAAAAAAGGTTTTTGATGACTGCCAGCTTATAGAAACCTTGTAGAAATCGACCTATGGTAGATGTTACCTCTAAGAGATGACAGTCCTTAATAATTTCTGATTAAATGTTATTTTTTCTTTATGTCTTAAATCTTTATACCTACTAAAAACTTAAGACCTAGCACTTGAAATTGCTGCATAAATCTCATCACCATTACACAGCTCAATTAGAATGTGTAGAAGAAAGAATACACCAAGATCGGTTCAGCATTATTTTTACTAGGTATATTACCACGAGATTTCACAAGTTGAAATGTATAAGAAATACCTTCAATCTCAATAATTCTGGAAAAATTGTGTCTCATATTTTTCCCTGGCATCTTCAATACTAGATATGACTATACGTAAATATTGATTGAATGTTATTGGGGAGAAAGCAAAATCAATTCATCAGATATTTCTCAGAAGAGCGAATCTAAATTTCGTGTTGCCTGTCAGGAAGGGCACGCGCCCTGCATCCCCCAATCAACCGCCGCCCATGCATCCCATAGGTGGTCGTATAGACAGGAAAACCAATTATTCCGAAACAATGTGAACGACACTTGGCGCCCTATTTACCTCGACTGCTGCTCATTCCAAATCGAATTTCAGGCTCCATAAGGCGGCTGATGAACAAATGATCGACGTCCGATAGTTGGTTTCGACCGATCGTTCGACGCCCTTTGTGGCCCACCATCAGAGGGAAATTGGGGAAACTAATGCGGGAGGAAGAGGGGAACATCAGATTGCACATTTCGCGTTTCGAGCGATCACGACTATACAAAGTGAAAAAAAATTACACCAGCTAACACCGTCTGGTGTCCCCTGAGGTCCTGATTGTTTTAGTGTCAGCAAACGCCGGCATATTATTCACCCCTGTAGGTGTTATGTGACCTTTCCCATAGTGTTTTTATTTATCAAACCCAGTTGTCAGTAACACTAGTGTTAGTGCTGAATTTAGCAGAATGAACACTTTGGTGGTGTTCTTTATGCATTTCCGAAAGTGCAATTTGACATTGCAGTAGTGTGATGCACATTCTGTGATTTTCTTGATGCTGAACGAAATTCTCTTCGGTGCGTTTAAACACTGATCCAGGTACATGGCGAATACTTTTCTGGTGTGAAGGAACACCATATCATGAGTGTGTTCATGCGAATCAGTATGCTTTTCTTCAACAACTCCAGTGTTTTCCACTATGTTGGATTGAAATATAAGTCATATGATGATAAATTAGAAGAATCTATAGGGACAATTCGGATGATAACGACCTGTTTCGGTTTATTTATCCTGATCAGTGGTACTAGTGACTAGGCATGTGATCTATATCAAAATCATCTAATATATCTAGCTCAATATTGAAATCAGGTACGGTAAGAAGGACGTCAGTGCCAAAAGTGGCAAAAGTTCAAAGGTTCCAAGATCGAACATAAAAGCGCATGAAATTCACACCATTCAGATGCCTACATACAATATTTTTAATAATTTATATCAACTCTGGTGTTTTCAGGATGCAAAACTTAACGAGTGATTATTGACACCAAATTAGATGATTCATACACCGCCTCGATTCCATCGTGATATGACACGGTGTAACTTGGTGTTAATTTTATATAATAGGTGTTTTTTATGCGTTAACGTCAATGATAGCCACCATTGCGAATATTGAATTTCAACCATTTGGTGTTTTTTATGATTTTATGTTTCAGAATCGTTTTATTTCACCACATTCGTGTCATTTTTTATGAAAAATTTGTTTTGGTGATCCATAGCGAGTATATTGACAATGATTTCACATTGTTGTGAATGCCCTCAAACCAGTTGTTTATTATTTCTATTTTGGTTTTATAATGAAGTCATTATGAAACGCAAATGCGTGTCGAAATAGCCTCTATTTCGATACGCATTTTTTATTATTCGGAGATTGGTACAATCGAACTGTCAAATGAAAGTCAGAACAGAACACATATTTCTCTTCCTCCCTTCTTTGTATACCTACCCCAAATATGAGCTATCCGCTTCGCATCATCATCGTGGGGATTGGGGCAATTACTTTTCCCGCACCTGTCTTATGTTCCCCGTCCTTGCCTAGGGCTGCATTTTCCTGTAGAGTAAAATGAAATGGCTTTTAATCTCGCGCTTTTCTCACCCTTGAATTATGAGCACCGCATCTAAGAAATAAAACGTGGCGAAGAGGCAGGAAAAAATGAGGTGGGTATTTGCTCTGCCAAGTCGGAGTTTTCATTTGGGTATTGTGTGATATAAAAGGTAATATTGTATTGCAAATCCTTGGATTTTCTCATTTCTTTGTTGGAATTTTTTATACATATTATAATATAGGGTTCGTGATATGAAATATGAATATATAAATGTTTGCATCAGCATATTGTGTATTATAAAACACACCGCAAGTTATCATTTCGCCATATTCAATCCGGTTAAAAAAATATTTTTCTATTTTGGTTCTATAATGAGCATCTGTTTCGATACGCATTTTTAATATTCGGAACTGTCAAATGAAAGTCAGATGAGTTAGGCCCATCAGCTTACTTCTGAGCGATTTTGGATTTGGTGATACTAGCAGTGAAAAACTCAATGTTTTTATTGGAAAATTTTAATTCAGAGTATGATTTGATTGAAATTGACGAATAAAAACAATAACAACATCGCATTTTTCACCACTGGTATCGCAAAAATCAAAATTGCTCAACAGTAAACTGGGCTTTACGCTTGTGCGTCAGATTTCAAATATTTCAATGTCTTCATTATTACCAATCGAAGATGTTTTTGCTATATATCGATATCAAATCAATTTCTTCCAATAAAATACTTCAAATTAGTGCAAAATAGAAAAAATTGTACATGGCACACGTTTTATAAGACACTATCGCTTCGCTCGTCGTACTCCAAACAACGCGTGCGACAAAATAGCGTCTCATAGAACTTGTGTCATAATGTACTATTTTATCACAAAAAACAACGACCATTTAATGATTGAGCTATCAATTTAGAGACATATTCAATATAGTGACAGTATCATAAACAAAGTGTGGAGTTCTTCTTCCGCCGTTATAACCGAAAAAGCCGCCTCCTTGACAATATTTTCGTCGAGTCGGACAATCTGCGTTTTGGTGAGACCTCTCCTTTGGTCCAAAATTCGACCCGTTGGCTTTTCCGATTGAAAATAGCAGAAAATCGGCGTTGATCCACCGGTTGCGTCTCGACGCCACATCGAAAATAATCCGCCCCATAACTGGTTCTATATCTGGCGGCCACCCGCTTTGAATTCCCAATTAATGTCGCGTAGCTGACAAAAAACGAGCGTGTCGCTAAAAGGCCGTCCCGTCGTGCTCAACTGCCATCGAATAGGTAAGCAGGAGGAAGGAGCGTCCACTAGCTGGGCCTTGGGTGGGACAAAACAAAAATGCAAGAATCTTTGTTACGAGGGAAAGGAAAATTGCAACATCTACTCAAATTTGAATGAATGTGAGATTGTAAGACTTACATGGAATTCGGTAAATTTGCACGAATTTCATAATATTATCGTGAATATATCTCTAGTTTTTGAGATGATCGATGCCAAAGTTCGAAATTTCACCTTCATGAAAATCAAATTGGACATTGAAGATTTCGGGAAACATTTCCCTGTGGAGTTCATGTCTAACTAAGCCGACAGATATCATGCCAGTCAGGTACGACTTCGAAATGCAGTTTGAAGTGGTCATAAATAACCACCAAATTTGCATAGAGAACAGACTTCAACTAGGAAAGGATGCATTTGTGGTATACACTGCTATCAATTATTTCAAAAGTCATGGAAAAAGCCATCAACATCGAGCTCATGAAATATCTGGAACACTCAGGAATTGTCAACGATAGGCAATACGGCTTCCGTCATCAGAGATCAACTGGTGACCTGCTCGCTTACGTCTCACATTTATGGCAGCTATCTATTGAAAAATATGGAGAAGCTTCAGCCGTGGCATTAGATATGTTCAAGACATTTGATCGAGTTTGGCACCAGGGACTCCTCGCCAAGCTTCCATCTTATGGTTTGCCCCCTCAGCTATGTTCTCTACTTGCTAGTTTTATCCAGGTCTCTTCACCTGATACTCTACTCATAAATGCTGGTGTTCCGCAGGGATCAATTTTAGCACCAACACTATTTCTACTTCACATCAACGATTTGTTGGACGCAACTTCATGTCCTGTACACAGCTTCGCGGATGATAGAACCCTCCATACCGCTTTCTCTTCTAGGGCTCCTATATCGGCCTGTCAAACCAGAAATGAACGAGGAAAAAATGTTAACAAAATAAATATAGACTTAGCAACAATTCTCGAGTAAGGATCTGATAACCTGCTAGAAGTCAATGCAAAAAAAACACAAGCATGTATTTTCTCTAGAAAAGCCGATCTCACTGTGCCCAACATAATTCAGTCAGGACTAACCATACCATTGAAGTCATCCAATTCTATGCTTGGCGTTACTATCAGCAATAACCTTTCTTGGGAAAATCACGTGAGGTCCATTGCCAAAAGTGCATCCCAAAAACTTGGATTTCTGTTTCGAGCCAAGAGCTATTTCACTCCCAGTCAGCTGCTTATGATCTATAAAGCACATATCCGACCTGTCCTGGAATACTGTTCCCATATTTGGAGTGCGGCACCTAAACATATCCTGAAACTATTGGATTCTGTCCAAAAAAGGACAATTCGTCTCGTCGGTGATGCCTAGCTTACAAACTCGCTCACTCATTTGGACCACCGTAAAAAAGTTGTCAATTTATCTCTATTTTATAGATATTTTCATTCTGAAACTATCAACAATCGTTTCTACATCAGCAGTCTCTTCGAGATGAACCCGTCAAGTTCAGTCTTCACACCACTTCTTGGTTGCAGAACGTCCCTTTACAAACACTCGTTCATCCAACGAACATCGAGACTTTGGAACTCATTGCAGAGGCATACGATCTCCATAAATTTAAGAAGAACACCAACTCCTACCTTCTTTCTCTTGGTTCTCACGATGTTCTCTATCCCTTTTCGTGAGAACCAGAACGTACAAAAAGATAGATGTATGGGTGTTACATGGCCAAATTTCAGGCACTCGAAACCCCTAGGTAATACCCCATACCTCTTTCAAGCTGAAGTTCATGCCTCGAAAGGGACACTCGAAGGGCAAAAATATATATTCTATCAAATAGCCAAGCAGCACTAAAAGCTCTGAAGTCATACACTTGTGAATATGAGCTGACTTGGGACAGCAAACAATTTCTGAGACTATACTGGCACCAAACAACCAGGTCACGTTGATGTGGGTTCCATCAAGTCCTTTGAGAGATGGGGCAAGTACACAATTTTTCAGCCCAGAACCCCTCTGTAGACCTTACAAAGCCCACTTCAAGGAAGAGTTTCGATGCTAGGAATCAGATGAAATGAAATCTAACTTGAATAAAGTGCCAGGATAATGACAAGCGAAAAGGCTAGTGAGCCTATCTCCAGGGAAAGCTGAAGCTTCTAGAGTTGGATAAGAAATACTTGCGGCTACTGTGAGAATTTAGCTGAATTTGCAGAACATGTGCTTTGCGAATGCCCAGCGCTCTTCTGCAAGAGAGTTTCTAGAATGGGCCTTCTCAACACCCTCCGATGTCATAAACTTCCTCCCGGAATCACGGGCCTCTAATAGATTAAGGATCATGCACAACGGATCTGCTGAGTAGAAGTTCTTGAGAGTCTTCATAGCCTTCACGTACATCAATATAATCTGATCTAATCTATTAAGGTGAGGTTATAAATAGAATAGTATATTATAATAGAAGTTTTATAAGACGCTATTTTGTCGCACGCGTTGTTTGGAGTACGACGAGCGAAGCGAGGAGTGTTCCAAGTGAACAAGTGCGACAAAGTGTCCTATAAAACGTGTGTTATATGCAATTTTTCTATTTTGAATTGATTTGAAGAAAAAAATGGATTCAATATCGATAAATAACAGAAAAATCTTCGATTGGTAACAATGATGACATTGAAATAATTAAAATCTGACGCACAAGCGTGAAGCCAAGTTTTCAGTTGAGCGATTTTGATTATTGCAATACCAGCGGTGAAAAATTCACTGTTGTTATTGTTTTTATTGGCAATTTGAATCAAATTACACTCTGAATTGAAATTTACCAATTAAAACATTTATTTTTTCACTGCTAATATCATCAAATCCAAATCGCTCAGAAGTAAACTGTGCCAAACTCTTCTGACTTTCATTTGACAGTTCGATTGTACCAATCTCCGAATAATAAAAAATGCGTATCGAAATAGAGACTATTTCGACACGCATTTGCGTTGCACAATGACTTCATTATACAACCAAAATAGAAAAACATCATTATACCTATTTGTGAAGATCTTAGATAGTGTGTTCAGTAATTAGTATTTTTGTCTGAATATCAGATTACAAATTCCCAAGACCAATTTCAGTTTTATTTTTGGTTTAGCATACTTACGTGCGCTATTCGTGATCGTGAAGCCACAGATTGTGTAGGCACCCGAGAATAAACGGTCCTTCCTTATCTCTTTATTCTTGGTATTGGCGTACCTATTTCAAACATGGTGGTAGCAGCACACGCGATCCTCATAATTCATGTTTTAATTAATCTTGATTAATTTTCGAAACGGCTTTGAACGACTACATTTTTTCACATAAAATCGTCAGCTTGGGAGAATCTGTTACTTTCATGTATAAATATTATGTCACCGGCCACATAAAAATACTTAAATTACCTAACAATGAAGTTGATTCAACTGAAAAATTCATAAATTTATTTTCAATCAATAATTAGAAGGCTTCTTTATATACGTTGCTTATAGCAACGGGAAATCACCGCAATAATTTTGTTAGTTCTTATTGACGGAATTAAAGAGTGATAATTTTTCTGTCAAAAGTGAAGCTCCTTATATCCTATTGACAAAAGTCACTCAGAATAAAATCTGGGTAGACATGTGATATTAGATGTTATGATTGAAAACGGATTACTGCTTTAATGTTCATGAAATTTCAGCAATAAACCTTAGTTACTATCTACGCAGAATAGGTCGTATAGGGTTCATCTTCTCATCATATTGAAAGCAACTCCAATTTATGAAATTTTCTTTTTTTCTCGGTTTCACTCATCTTTTTGTTGATAGAAAATTTCACCAAAAACATTCGTAACCTTGAAAAAAATTTTCGGTAATGATTACAAGTGATTATTAATTATATTGAGTTTGTTAGCTAATCGGATTTATTTATTTATTCATTTATTTATTTCAAGTTTGGGATACAAACAGGTGAAACCCATACAAGCATCCACTAATAATAACAATAATTATAGATATTTCGGTAATCCAAGAGGTACAGGAATAAACTAAATTGTATTCATTATTACATCATGAATTGAAGATATGTCTTACAGTTATTTTGAAAGAATTGAATGTCAGGGAGAATATATCTAAATTATTACAATATTTATTGAAAGAGTAACACATTCTGGTGATTGGAGAATTTTATCCCAAATTCGTGTTATAGCTAGGACTAGTCAGTAATTGTCTATTTCTAGTATATCTTTGTGGTATATGATAAAAAATCATACACTAAATTCCATATACTTCCTCCACGATTTCAAAGTAAATCACCATTGTCTTCGAAATCAATATGAATTCCGCATGAAGTTATTCATGTCCAAATAAGAAGGAAGAATTCAGCACTTATTTTTAAGATATCAATTATTATTCTGCTACTGCTCCCACATTTTTTTTGTACGTGTTTGGTTTTTCAAATAATGTTTTTGGTTTTTGGGTCATATTTTCTTCTTATGTATATTGATCAAAATGTCTTCGAGAATTGCATTATTCTAGATAATTACACATATTAATTTGAGAGTACCAACATAGTAGGAATGAAAAGTGCCTGTCATTGTTTGTTTATTTCGATGTTCTGGTTTACTTTGAATAAAATAAACATGACAAAAACATACAAAATGATTTTCGCCCTCATTTCTTTCAATCTCAGTGGGTTTTCAATTGGATGCGGTTTTTCCTCCAAATATAATTTTCCGCATTCTGATTCCATTCAGAAACACACTTTGACGGGCACAATAAACTTCTCCCCGCGAACGACGATCCAAAACAAATTATGGACTTTTCATCAGAGTTTGCCCACAACGCCGAGCATCATTGGGAGTGACATCGGCCCGGAAAGTTGAGCTTTTCTGCCGGTGAACCGGTCCGGAAAACCGGAACACGTTGTCGACGAATTAGACCCCGAAATTCTGGGAACATCCGAGAAGCCCTTCTTCTTTTTCCGCAGTCCAGCGGGCTATATCAATTAAAGCACTAATTGAGAGAGAGTCCCAGTAATTTAGGGAATTAGAATTTCAACTGATGTTAGGAACTGTCAGCGACAACATTTTCAGGACTTTGTAATGGTGTTTTTGAGTAGGTATACTTATATCGTGCATATACAGTGTGTACCAGCCAAATGGAATAAATTCGTTAATAAATAAACGGTGGCGTTTTAGGAAAAACGCTCGGACACGTCGATTTGTACCTTTAGTTGCGCTTACTTTTTATACAGGGTGTGTCATGCCACAGTGGCCAATATCAACTTTCTTATTTTAAATGCAACACCCTGTATATTTTTCAATTTTTGGATTCCTCAGAAAATTCTAGACATATTTCCTATACCTATCATCAACTGTTTCGGGAATATTAAATGTTTTCGGATTTATTGCAAAAATTAACATGGAAAACAGAAAATTATTTGATTACAGAAATTCGCTGCAACACACTCAATACTTATTTCCCATTTAGGTTTTGATAATGAGAAAGTAAGCAAAAACCATTTTAGCGTTCCTTCTTACTGATATGAAATAAAAGAACTATAAAAAGTCTTGTTTACTTGCGTTGAAAACGCACGGCCTTAGCAGAGTGTTGTCTGTCTGCATGACAGTAGTGATTAGTGTCAGTGTTATAGTCGCTTTAATTTCGTTAACTCCATAATATCAGAAAAATGGTTTATTTAACAGAAATGCACAAAATAACAATTCTACAGATGATTGGTTATGGAGATAACATACGGACACAAAGTGAAGTTGCTCGGTTATTTCATGAAAAATTTCCAGATTCGCCGCCTATATCCCAAGGGACAATTAGTAAAATAGAAAAGCAGTTTCGCGAGCTTGGTCATGTAAGAACGATAAAAAAAGCAGCTGATGCCAATACAATAAATGATGAATCCAAATTGGATATTATGCTTAAGTTTGAAGAAAACCTACATAATTCTAGTCGAAAAGCAGCCCCACTGTTCAATGTTGGCCATTCATCAATTTTTCGAACATTAAAAGAAAAGAAAATGCATCCCTATGAACTGATACCAACTCAGGAGCTCCTGGAAGACGATTTTGATAGGCGACTGTATTTTTGTGAACAAATGATGGCAATGCTTGATAACAATGTGATGCAGTTAGAACATGTTCTTTTTTCTGATGAGTGCACGTTTACACTTCACGGTCATGCTAATCGTCAAAATTGCCGCTATTGGTCTGCACAAAATCCTCACTGGATGAGGGAAGAACATACACAATATCCCGAAAAGGTTAATGTTTGGGCAGGAATTGTTGGAGATCATATCATAGGTCCCTTTTTCATTGATGGCAATTTGAATGGAGATAATTATTTAGCACTGCTCCAAAATGATGTCGTGCCGACTTTGACAAACTTATATCCTGATCCAGCAAACCCACAAGTTCCTGCGAATATGATATGGTTTCAGCAAGATGGAGCACCGCCCCATTATAGAATAAATGTCCGGCAGTACCTTAACCAAATATTTCCAAATCGGTGGATATAGGGAGGCGAGGATCGATGGAATGGCCAGCACGATCCCCTGATCTGACGTCATTAGACTTCTTCTTATGGGGATATGCCAAAAGTATTGTATACCAAACTAAACCCCTCGACTTAGCTGACTTAAGAAGACGAATAACGCATGCGATTAGATCGGTCACACCTGAGATGTTGAGTAACGTTAGAAGACATTTCTACACAAGATTAGGATGTTGCCAAGACGTTCGCGGCGAGCATTTTGAACATCTCCTATGTTGACATTCATGTTTTTCTTTGTTTTTACAATATCAAGAAATAAACGGTATTACTTTTTAGTTTTTTAGTGTATTGCAGCAAATTTCTGTAATCAAATAATTTTCTATTTTCCATGTTAATTGTTGCAATAAATCCGAAAACACTTAATATTTCCGAAACAGTTGATGATAGGTATAGGACATTGTACATGAAATATGTCTAGAATTTTCTGAGGAATCCAAAAATTGAATAATATACAGGGTGTTGTATTTAAAATAAGAAAGTTGATATTGGCCAATGTGGCATGACACACCCTGTATAAAAAGTTTTTTTTGAAAAAAAAGCGTAACTGAAGATACAAATCGACGTGTCCGAGCGTTTTTCCCAAAACGCCAACGTTTATTTCTTAACGAATTTATTCCATTTGGCTGGTTTCATGGTTTGGATTCAACTGAACTGAAAATTTAAAAAAAACTATGAATTAAGAATGTTCAGTCGCGGATCCAAGGGAGGGGGGGCAATGTGTGCAATTTCCCCCCCCCTCCTGAGTCTCTACCAATTGTTCAAATTATTAAAATTGTCACAGCGACATATTTATGTACTATCATGGGCGCCGGCAGCAGAGTGCAAGGGGGTGAACTTTCACCATCCTGGTCAGAAAAGAAAATACATAGAAAAATACATTATTTTCACTAAGTTACCTACTGTTCAACTAAACAATTAAGAATCATGAAATGTTGCAGACAGAAAATTTTGGTAGTGTTGATATTAATTGCTCCTATGTTATGTTATGGGTTCAGGTTCAGGACTTTTTTGGTTCTTTGCTCATTTGAAAAGTGTTTTTTAACCGCCAACTTAGTTGCAAAGCAACCCTCAAAGTCTCATTGAGACTTGTATGAGTAAGGAAGACGGGGACCTTAGCTTTTTAAGTGTCATCCGAAGCACTACTCGGCTGGTTATCGTTGAGAATCCGAAGGATTTGAAATCTAGGCACCAAGGAGGTTGGTCACCTATCTCCTCCCGCTAAACGATGCTACAGAAATAAATAAAATTTCTAGTAGCCCAGCCCTTGATCAATAATATCATTTATTTTGACACTTTGAAATGACATTGCGCTTTCAATCATGCAACATTCAACATCTGATTTTAACTCCCAATCATTGATTGTTAACTGTCAGTTGTTAGTTTAGTTGAATCTATAAACCCAGCATTAATATTGTTCCTCTCTTTTGTCCTCGTTGCTACTCAAATTGTAAATGATCGTATGTCGGGTATCACTTTTGCAGTATTTTTCCAACAAGCAGTTATATACAGCGTGTCTCACTTTAAACGCCCCCCCCCATGCGATTTCAACCAAATTTGGTGTGGTATGACTAGCCATCAATATGATCAGTTTTACAGAGATAAACATCATTTTGGACAGTGCCGTGCGTTTTTTTTTTATATAAAAAGGGATCGATCTTTCATAAAATCATATCAGGTATTTTTTTACATGAAATCTAACCTCATTTTATTATTTTTCATGGTTCGAAACCCCCATATGTAAACTGGCACATCGAATAAACTGCATTTTTGCGAGCGTAAATACTCGTTTCAACGGAATTTTCAGAAGAACGATAATCACATAATCACATATATTTATTAGTTCTTCCCTGTTTCGAGACCAATTTTTGTATAATACTGTATCCCCAATAATTCCCCAGAAGTGAAGATGCAAAGGAATTAGGTCCGGTGAACGTGGGGGCAACTCTATCCAGAGATCTTTTTACCCCAATTCACTTATTCGTAAAATGTTTCTGTGTCCGTTTTTTCAAAACCCTCTATAGCAAGTAGGTGAAAATTTATATAAGGGGGTTTCGAACCATGAAGAACAATAATATGAGGTTAGATTTCATGTAAGAAAATGCCTAAATCCTTTATGTATCAATAAAAACGCTCGGCACTGTCCAAAATAATGTTCATCTCTGTAAAACTGATCATATTGATGGTTTTTCATACCACACCGAACTTGGATGGAATCGCATGACTAATAACTGAGATATAGAGGTGGGGCCGTTTAAACTTAGACACGCGGTATATACAGTGTGTGTTGGAAAATTTTTGTATTATTGTTTTTACGAAAAAAAGTTATTCCTTATAAATAATGCTACATGGTCTCAAATCTATAAAATACAATCATCAGATATAAATTTTTTTCAAAAAATATGAATTTTGTCCAACAGTAAAGTAAACTTACTATTGAAAATATTGGGAACTTTTATCTGTTATCACTTTATTCGTTAAAAATTCGAAAGTTTTCCTACAACCTGATAGAGTACGGTATCAAACAAATCATAATAATATTTTCCAAACCGACGACCCACCATGTTGCCATTTGAAAAAAAAATAGTAAGTAATAATAATTATCAAATCAAATGTCACATAGCTGACACAATTCAATCGAAAAGTTGTATTTTTTAACACTTTAGGACTTGAATTAGTTATTTGAATGTATCCATAGTCCTATAGCATAAAAAACTATCCACCAAATTGTATTTATTCTATTGTCTCCAAAAACAAAAAAGTTATAGGGACGAGCCACCTTTAGTGTACATCCGGTATATTTACCTACTCCCATTAGAAAATTTCATATGTGTCTCTCTCTCAGAATGAATATCGAAAAATTGTCACTAAATCTATTCTATTGAAGCAACAATGTTCCGTTGTAGATTTTTCTCACAGTGTAATTCTGCTACATTCAGTCACAACAAAATACTCATAAAATCCGCAGACCTGCACCCCAGTTCATTCATTTCTAGCTCGACAATTTGGATTTCCCGACATGAGAGACAGGATGAAATTGTTCCCTCATAAAAAAAACTAAACCGTACATCAACCGACCGAAAAGTTCAACATCTCATTTTCGAGCGGTTGCCTAGCACCGTCATCAATCACCGAGATTTATCGTGCTCAGCTCCCTGAATTTGCTAAGTTAATAAAAGGGACTGCCGGCTATTGCTCTATGGCACACATTTTATGTGATAGGGGTTAGTTATGAGGTCCAGGTAGTATATTAAATGGTGTTTCAACGTGGTTTTTTTTGGTATATTGTTTTTTTTTGCATCAAGAAAATGGTTTATTCATGCTGAATCAACATCCACTGTGTATTTAGAGCGTAAAGTGAAAAATACAGTTACCAGAATGACAATCTGTCGAGAGCGGCAAGACATTTTGCGACAGCCTTGGCCTATCTGAAGCCGAAACAAAAGAGCATCGCTGGCAACGATTAACGCGAGGTGTATATAGGATGGTGAAACAGCTTCCTATTAACAAGCACTAGAATAAACTGTAGACCTTTGCCTACTTGATTTCATACCGTAGTAATATTTCCTGAAATTAACAGAGATGGCGACATACCTTGTGTCGGTAAAACAGAAACTGTGCATCTGTCATCTTTTTAACAGTTTCATCTGTTTTAGATGAAAAATTATTGAGAAGAGGCAAAATATCAATATTCATTCCAGATTTATCTAATGTCGTTTCAAGTCAGGTCTGTCAGATGTGAACCACAGAAATACGTAAGCAACAGAAATCTTCTTCGATAATCGATCTTACCGCCATCTTCATTCAAGTCGTGGAAATATTACTTACCTTCTCAAACGGTCTACAAGTTTTTCGCGGAAACAATTGAAGAGCTGTTTCACCATCCTATATCCACCTTGGATGAATGTATGCGCTTGCGTCAAAATAAAAGTAGATGATGACAGTCAAGAGTCAAGAGCGATTCTCTTATTGTTGTTTCTCTCCTACGTCCTCGCTGCTACTCAAATTGAAAATGATCGTATGTCGGGTATCACTTTTGCGATTTTTATCAAACAAGCAAGTTATATTTGTGTTTTGTTGATGTGCGTTTTCTCGTTTCTCGTTTATTGTTTTCCAATTGTCTGTTGAGTGTTTGTGTTTCATTAATTCATAGTTGTTCAGGTGACACTATTGCTATTCGTAATTTAAGTTCAACACTGCCGTGAATATGTCCAGTGTCGGTGTCCAGGTCGTGTTCAGCCTCCAGGTTATCTTCCACGATTCCAGAAATCAAGACACAATGGAAAAGTGCCTGTGCCATCAATGTCTAATAAAATATTGCAAAGAGCAGGATAATTCATATGCCTACCATTGTTTTGATCTTGATTGCTTCATATTCTTTCAAATCTGAAGGAGTGGTTCGCTGAATTAGAAGATCTCTGATGATTACTCTAAGTATACTTCATGTATTCTAATATCATCGGATATGTTCCAAATTACAATATTTTATTACATATAAAGTAAATTTTTCCTATGAATATGAGATTTACGAATTTTGGACATTTTGATTTGAATTTCGCGCTCGATTTCGCGCATGCGCCTTCAATCACCGTTGCCAATTAGAAATGGATAGACGAGGGGTTGACCACCAGAAGAAAATGTGTACATTGGAATTCCTATAAGCCGGAATACCCCGGAATTCCTCCGGAAGAAATATGTCAATTTGAACCGAGATTAGAACAAATAACGATGGAATTTTGAAACTAAACGTAGATAATACTCGGAATTCCTGGGGAATTACGGGGAAATCATGTGAAATATGAAATATTTAGGAACATCACACACAAAATCATTCGGGATTCCCGAGGGGAGTTCAAGATAAACTTCAGACCTAGCTCCAGAGTGATGTCACTAAATATTACAGAATCTCGAGCAGAATCTGAATAATACCGAATTATATTGATATCAAAATTTCTAAATTTGTCATCAGTGAGGCTATAGGCTATATTGTATTATATCGAAATCCTCGTTGGAAACAGAATATATCATCTGATGGTATTTTTCTATTTTTTCCCGCCTTTTTCCAAGATCTGAATCCGTAAGAAGGGAAAACCAAGAAAAACACTTTTATTCAGAAAAAATTCAGCAAATCTAGTGTGTAAACTGTGAATCATCATATCTATCGAACACATGATTAACTTTACATAGGAATATACAGGGTGGTTCACTACTAGCGCGACAGAGATTCAAAGCGAAACTGCAAAACTTTCAAAGTTTTTCTCATTTCAGTAGTTGGTACGTTTTAAAGGGTACATTTTGAAATTATTTCGAAATATACAGGATTTCCCAAAAATTGTGCCATAATTGTTTCTTATGGAAGTCCATGTATTTATATCACACTTGGGGTCTAGGGAGAAGATATATTGTTTGGAAAATCAAGATTCTTCAGCTTTATGAATTTTTTGAGTCAGAAATATTCATTAATGGTCAAAACCTCGGTCAAAACGGCTTACATGTCCCTATCCTCACTGTTGACCTACTATCTAATTATATTTAACTGATTCACATATGGGGGGGTTTAGAATTATTTCATAAGAATATAAATAATTGATGGCGAATAAAAAGTCAAGATAGGGGCATGTTAGCCGTGTTGATCAATAATGAACAGGTCCAACACAAAATATTCCTTAAGTTGAAAAATCTCAATTTTTCACACCCTATATTTCTGTAATCGTTCCAGCTATGATAATTAAATCAGAATTTCAGACAGAATCTGAAAAAGCAATAAAATATAGGGTGTTTCAAAAGAAACAAGATAATTAACATTGATATGCCCCAGTTTTTTGGACATTTCAAATTAATTTTCATATACTAATAATATCATATACAAACTACCAAAGTTACAAAATCACAGATTCAGCAGAAATTGTTTTTTCTAAAAAAAAATACGGTAATGAACTTATCGATGATCCATGAGTGGTTAAAATAATTTATTTAACATTTTTAGTGAAAATATATCAGATTTTCTTGGTGTTTTCAGCAATTAAACACACAAATTTCGTATTTTTTCTGGCGTAAAAAAGAAATGAATTCCCCGGAATTCCCCTGGAATTCCCCGGAATTCCTATCAATTGTAGACCGGATTTCCCATGTGGTCAACCCCTCGTGGATAGATATATGAAAATCGACTTCACTTTGCTAACATTGTCTCTTATGGGGTATGGTCAATATTGTAGTTAATAGATATATGCTCGAAATACACACAATATTTTTTCTACAAACACAGATCCTAGACAAGAAAACTCGATTCCCGATGTTGCTTCACCAATCAAAACGTAAAAAGTTTGGTTGTGAATCCCGCTCTAGGTTATCAACATGCATAGAAACGAAATTCCGAATATGACTCATATGAAATTGATTTGGTAGGAAGGCAACATCTTCTTCATTATCTCCTGGATTTTCTTCAATTACCGCATTATTCACACTCATCGAGTTTGTGACTATCAGCATCTTCTGATGTGTCCATTCGTATTGAAAGTGTTAACGCCAACTTAGTTGCGGAGCATCCCTGATGAGTCTAGGACTTGTATGAGTAAGGAAAACGGGAACCTAAGCTTTTTAAGTGTCATCCGAAGCACCACTCGGCTGGTTATCATTGAGAATCCGAAGGATTGAAATCTAGGTACCAAGAATGTTCGGTTGGTCACCTATCTCCTCTGCTAATCAGCGATAGTCAAACAAGAGCATGAAGTTAGTTGGTTAAGTCCTTCATTGTGTAGACTATGATAGGGATTCAGGTAGAACTTGCCCCAAAGTTGCCCGTGAATTCTGAATTAGATGAACACTTCCTTCATACCTTATTAGGAATGATATTCTCAGTCTGGTTCATTTTGCCCTGAACCAGACCTTTTGTGAAACTCCAAACTCCCTCATGTAAACTAGAGAACGCCTTCTAGATCAATTCTCTTGATGCGTCTCCTGGGCCTTGACAGATTAGATATTTTGTTCAGAGAATAAATATACAGCTCTAATATTAAGAGGTTGGTGGACCTGACTGTTCTGATGATTTCATATTTAGTTTTCTGAATGGAACAATGGATGAAATATAATTGGGTTATACATGGCACAACAAACAGAATACGTGAATAGGGAAGTACATGTGAGGACAATCTTTAGCCTACGAAAAATGCGAGTCAATCATGAATTGAAAATAAATGAAAATAAACGTAACTTCAGGATGTACATTCTATGAAAAATGTGAGTTTGCGAAGACTTTCAGAGTTACCTGAAGAGAGTATCGATAACCAGCCGAGTAGTGCTTCTGGTGACACAGCTATATAAGGTCCCCGTCTTCTCAACTCATACAAGTCTTAATTAGACTTTCAAGGGTTGCTTTGCGAATTAAAAAACTTTTCAGACACTTTTCAAATCAATGATAGACAGGATCGTAAAATTCTAATCCTGAAAACAGCAAGATCGAGAGATGTATTCGCCTAAATCAGAGGTTAATAACGAGACATATTCAATTGAACATCAAAAACATGAACATTTTGGAAGAGCATAACTAAAGGTGGATTTATGCAGAAACATTTAACAATTATCGAGTAAGATTTATCAATTAACAATTAGCAATCATGAGTTGAACTCCCTGTTTTCAATGACTGTGTTTATGCAGACAATTAACAATTATCAATTTAGAAGTAACAAGTCTGAAGATGGCCAACTTTTAATTTTGTTACTTTAATTGAAACAAATTTCCTTCTACTGCGCAAATAGTACGCAGATGATCGCTGATTGGCTCCATGATTCATAGGAGAAAGCATAAGATTGGCCCGAACTTTGTTTTGACATATGGTAGCAGAAGATAAGGTTCCGAATCTTGCAAGTACATTGATTTGATCAAGTTATTTGAAAAGCCCCTTTTCTTTCCTCTGTCTATTTACAGGCTTGATAGACCACCTCCAATGCCTTTTCTGTTTTAACATAAAAAAACTCGCAGTCAATAACATCATTATGATGAAAAGTGACTCAGTTTCTTCTAGATCAGGAAACATAATCAAGCTATTTTTGTATTTACTTTCCGAAAGATCAACGAACATGAAAATATGAGGTTATATGGCAGGGACAGTTGTGCCAAGTACGCCTGCATACTATTTCTTCATGAATTGTTAATTTGGCATGCATAAATGCCAGTATTTTCACCACTTCTTAATCGATAATTGTTAATTGATAAATCTTACTTGATAATTGTTAAATGTTGCTGCATAAATCCACCTTAAGAGGTTATCATCGGAAGTATTACAACCCAGAACTATCGAGAAATTATACATTTTTTTATGATAGTATTAGACAATTTTAATATCAAAAGCATGCGTTCAGACAATAGTCAGTAATCCAATCATCATATTTTTTGAGGACAGTATATTGGAAGATTTGGAGTTATTACCCCAATGGGAGGTAACTAACCAGAAGAAGAACAAATATGTGGACTTCGTAGATATGTTTGTACTTGACTATAAGTGTACGAATCGTAGATGGAAACATTGAAAATTCATGACCAACATAATAAAAATCAAATTATTAAAACTAAACATCAACAAGAATCTATACTGACATGGAAACTGTCACTTAAATCTTTGCGCTTTCTTCATCTCCTTTGATTTTACTCTTTCGGTCTTATCTGTAACATGTAAGGTTGTGTATTCTGTGCTACTATACTAAGTATTATTTTGTTGAAAATAATATCTGCTACATACTGCCTCAAAATTAGTTGAGCTGTTTTATAACACTCATTGGAAACATTCTATTTCCGATCCAAACTCGGACTTCGATCGATCCTAATTCATTTAAACTGCATACAATGGTGGATTACTTCATACTTGGATCACCACGTGCATGCCTTGTTCCCTGGTCAATCTCATTTGTGAGTAGGAAGACATTGTTGTGTCTTTGAGTCACGTAAGCGGCTTATGTAAAATATTTATGATGTCTTGGATGGACTGCGAGAATTTATCTATTGTATTTTTACTTCTATGGCCGAACCAGAAAATTCACTCTGGCTTCTTTGCTTCTGAAGATATACTGGGTCAGGCACCAAAAACGAAAAAGTATATTTTGACAGAGAATGTTTTCGGTGACAATGCATTATGGAACATGAGGTTAGTAGAACAAAATGTAGGCTCCAAGATGGCAAACGAGTTTGGTGATTGTGGTCCGGTATTCGAACGGCAGCAGCTTCTTAGCTAAACTCCGCCTTTCCATAAGTTTTTCCTCTTTATTACTCATGATGGTTTATTTTCGAATAAGAAAAAACATATTATCATAATCATTCTATCAATCCCTCTTCATTATCTTGATTTGGTGTTTGGAAATATTCTTTCCATATTTTCATCATATCTATTTCATTAGTAAGTATTTCACCATTTGAATTCTTGATGTGTATTTCATTTACGGGTTCATCTGTTCTCATGGAATTTGGTGCTTTATAGAGAAATGTTTGGTTACGTTCAATGTCTTCCTCTAGACTCTAACTTATTGCCGAATTCAATCCATGAAATCATGGCTTTCGTGACTGGTGTTTCCACTTTTATGTATTCGATTTTCATGTATTTTAAAGAAAGAAAACTCTCTGAGTTGATTTCCTTATATGGTGTACTATAGCAAACTTCGTTTTCTTTCTTTAAAATTTTCAAGTACACAGTACCAATTTTACTTTCTGTTATATTATTGGTCAGTTATTTTTTCCATTAGGGTTATTCTTAGTATCTGAGATTCTATATACTCGTCGTGTCTTCAATTATCTTTTCTTTCGTTGATCACTTTTCCCAAGGTTTTATTTCAAAAATATCAAATCTGACAATCCCTATCAACTACTTAAAAATCTCCTAGCAAGAAAAATTCAAAAATATACGATGTGTTTAACTTTATCTTAACGTATAACATTACGAAGTAACACATTGTATTTTTTTCTTTGTCATTTTGATTTTTCACAAGAGAAATACAATAAGATTCATCAATCAAGAAAAAACTATTAATCACGCTCTCATACTTTAGTGCTCTTATAAAATGTAAGCCAAAAATGTAATATTTTATGTAATTACTCATATGAATAAAAAATGCTCGAGTTGGTACTCTTGTGCTAGGTATATTCTTGTATTTCTAGAAAGAGAAATTAGTCTATCCAATTAGAATATCAAACATAGTTTGAAATGAATGTCTGGTAGACTACGAGCAGAAAACAACTACTTTCCTGGTAAATACCACGCAGAACATTGAATTATATCTGCTCGTAATCCATGCAACGATTCACACTGTGAATGCAGATCGCAAATGTTTCTTTCTTCCTAAGACGTGACAAATTCACATCGGGACAGGCACGCCTAACAACCTACAGACCGGTTTCGGGCTTATTGGCCCTCATCAGTGCAGGGTAGTTATCCGAGTAGAGACCGTAAGATCTCCACTCGAAGCGTTGCCTGTCCCAATGCACCTTCGTCGCGTTTATTTGACCGCACTGAGCCGCGTTCCAACAGACAATTGGAAGTGGCGACACCATGCGGCAGAAGAAAGAAACACTCCAGAACTAAATCTCCCAAATCACAGAACTTGGAAGTGGCTTATAGCTCGACTAAGCTAATTCATTTTTCATTTATTAGCTTATAGTCGAGCTATAAGCCACTTCCAAGTTCTGTGATTTGGGAGATTTAGTTCTGGAGTGTTTCTTTCTTCTGCCGCATGGTGTCGCCACTTCCAATTGTCTGTTGGAACGCGGCTCAGTGCGGTCAAATAAACGCGACGAAGGTGCATTGGGACAGGCAACGCTTCGAGTGGAGATCTTACGGTCTCTACTCGGATAACTACCCTGCACTGATGAGGGCCAATAAGCCCGAAACCGGTCTGTAGGTTGTTAGGCGTGCCTGTCCCGATGTGAATTTGTCACGTCTTAGGAAGAAAGAAACATTTGCGATCTGCATTCACAGTGTGAATCGTTGCATGGATTACGAGCAGATATAATTCAATGTTCTGCGTGGTATTTACCAGGAAAGTAGTTGTTTTCTGCTCGTAGTCTACCAGACATTCATTTCAAACTATGTTTGATATTCTAATTGGATAGACTAATTTCTCTTTCTAAAATTGTTGTCCAATTTATGGCTTTTCCATTTTTCTTGTATTTCTAATTCTAACTCTTCATATACCTACGAGTATACATAGTTAGATACATATTCCTGTAATTTCCATCAGTTATGAAGATATTACTTCATACAAAAATGTTTGAGGATTTCAATCGCACTGTATTAACAGCCAAACATTCACAAGCTATATAAACAAGAATTGTCTATTATCAAATTATCGATTATGTATGGTATGAACACAGCAGACATTGTTTGAAAATAATAATAATAATAATAATAATAATAATAGCTTTATTGCTTCTTAAAACATCGTTTTACAGCAAGAGTTAGGTAGGTTAATGATACTAAACAGAAAAAAAAAAATATGAAAAACCTTGAAGTTGAGTAGAGTTGAACATACAGAGCCTACTCGTTGATGATGAACGACCTAAGTTTTAAAATATTCCATATATAACTAGATATATTTCTAACATCTTCGATTGTTAAGTTATCTAAAGAAGAGAGAAGTAACTCACTAGATTCCAAAGGTTCGCAACGGGGTTTCATTACTGCGTAAATGGGGCAGTCAAACAGTAAGTGATGAATAGTTTCTTTCTCATGGTGATTGCAAGCTGTGCATATCTCACTTGGGTCGATCAAGTGAGACATACCATTCAACGTAAATTTTATTTTGAAATCATTACATAGCCGTAATTGAGCTATAGTACGGGTGGCCTGTATCGGAAGTTTGTAAAGCAAATAATTTTTAGGTTCTTTAGAAAATGTAGCTTTGTTATAAAGGGGCAAAAATGTACTTCGTTGTAACAATGATGTATCGGCTTCGAATAGTTTATCATAATATTTAGATAATATAACCTTTTTTTCAAGTCTGCCGTGGAGAACAGCATTATTCCATAAGTCCTCTGCTCCAGCAAAAACAAAACATCTTTTCAATTGGCTAGCCCAGTTGAACTTCTCATCCATAGAATTCAATGAATCAAGTTGTTGCTTCAAACAAAGTTTCGGAAATCGATTGTTATTCATCATGAGGATTTTTTGAAACCAATTCAAAGACATCTTAAAAATATTATATGCAAATTTAACTCGCCCAGTTTCCAATCGCACTACATAGTCTGGTGAATTATTATGAACGAGTAGAATTCTTTTAAGAAACATTATTTGAACCCTCTCCAATATATCAAAATACCTCATTCCCCACATGGGTAGACAATTCGACATTGTACTTTGAGCCAGGGATTCAAATAATTTTACGCGCGGATACCAGTTGTCTATCTTGGCTTTACACATAATAGGCAGTATTGCTCCAACAGCTTGCTTAGCTTTCTCTGCCGTAGTGACAGCCATTTCACGAAATAAGCAGGAAGAGGTGAATGTTACACCCAAATATACATACTTGTTAACTACTGAAATCGGAGCATCGTTATAGTAGAACTCTTGCCTACTGGGAAGAAAACTTCCTCTTGAGAAACACATTATTTTGGTTTTTGCAGTATTGACAGACAGGTCAAGAAGAGCCGTATACATTTCTAAAATCTTGAGTTTTTTAACCACGTCAATCTCAGAGTGAGCCAGAATAACAATGTCATCAGCATAAAGTAGAGTTAAGACATCGTGTCTATCATCAATATTTACACCCTGAGCTCCGTTTGCATAAAAAAATTGTTCAATGTCTGCTATAAATAATGAAAATAACATTGGGCTCAAGGATTCCCCCTGAAGTACGCCACTTGTAACGTCAAAAGATTTTGTCAGACCGTTATCTCCTTTTACCCTAATTGTTGCACTCATATATAGATTTCTAATCAAACGGATGATACCTGATGAAACCCCTAAATCGAACAGTTTTTTCCATAGTAAAATATGATTGACAGAGTCGAAAGCTCTTTTAAAATCAACAAATATAGCGAATATCTTGCGCCTTCTGTGCCTGATATGGAAAAGTATAGCGGAGCTCAAGGTATAAACATTATCAAGACAGCCACGATTCTCACGAAAAGCTGCTTGACATTCAGGTAAAACATTATTCTCCTCAGCCCAACGAGATAACCTGTCTAAAATTACATGCGTGAAGACTTTAGCAGAACAATTCACCAGAGAAATACCTCGGTAATTCGATGGATCATCTACCGGTCCCCTCTTATGTAACATAGATATCAAAATGTTAGACCAAACTGAGGGTATCACAGCAGTTTCAAAAATCAAATTGTATAGAGATGTCAAATATATGATCCAATTATTAGGCAAATTCATAATAAACTCATAGGGTATATTGTCGGTACCAGGTGATTTTTTATTTTTGCATCTGCTGAGTACCGAATAAATTTCGTCAGTAGTAACCGAAGAATCGAGAAATGGATGACGGGCATCAATAAAAACATCCTGTATGTATTGTTTGGGCGGGAATATATTTTTGTAAAATTCTTCCCAAACCTGAGTTGGCAGACACTTACGCACCCTTTTTCCCCTAAGTTGATTGACTGTGCACCAGAACTCAGATGGATTATGTGCACTCGAAAGTTTGGAAACAATACTTGCCTCGTATCTTTGTTTCTTTGATTTCAAAACGCATTTGTAATGTTTTTTTGATTCGATATATTGAGATTTTGTATCATTAGAAAAATTGTATTTTTTACATTCTTTCAAAGCAGATATTCTTTTCCTCTTAGCCTCAAAACATTCAGAATCATACCAAGGTTTATTATTCCTCAGACACCCAGTAGTTTCATTTTCGAAAATCTTCACGAGTCCAAGTTCGTCAGAACTTTCAAAAATTGCACTGCACAAATTATCATAGGATAACTCTACATCCGGAATGAAAAAAACTCTGCTGGAATCTCGCATTTTCAATTTGTAAGCCAACGATAAATTATCATCCCAAAAAAGAATTGTTCGCTTTGCATTCGAGAAGCAGGAAATTTCGTGCCGACTCGATCTGGTAACTGTTTCACAATCAGATTTTAAGAGTAATAAGTTTACAGGGAAATGATCCGATAAATAGTCATCATCATTTACATATAAGTTATCAATCTCATTCACGTGTGCGTTGCTTATCCAAACTAGGTCCACCGTACTACTGCCCATTTTGCTTACGAATGTATATTGAGCAGGTCGGTCCAGTGAAGTCCTGCCATTAAGTAGCAGAAAGGAATTATTATACATAAACTCAAGTAAATTACGTCCTCTAGTATTTAAGATTTTATCATTACTTTGTCTTTCTTCGAACAAATTTGAATTTTCCAAAATTTCACTGGGCACGGTACCTAGCTCAGATACACGACAGTTGAAATCACCACCAATTACAATGGGTATTTCGAAGTACTCCTCAGTTATATCACTCAACATGAGTTGAAATAGATCCAAAATATAGACAATATCGAGTGTTGGTTTGAAATAGACATTAACTATAATAAATTTACATTTTTCAGATACTAGTAAACATACAATCCACCATGGGCATTTATTCAACAACGTAACTCTGAAATGTTTACGATAAAAAATACATAGTCCACCACTTGGCCTTCCCAATGACTTTTCTTTTATGGCGGGAGAACTAATCACAAAGTACTGCTCAGATAAAAAATCGGGAACAGTGATTTCTTCGGTTATCCAGGTCTCGCTTAGACAGAGAACGTCAAAGCGTTCAATGTCACTTCCAATATTTTGTAAATTCTGTAATCCATGGCAATTCCAAAAAACTACATGTCGTTTTTTGAATGAGCAGTGTCCATCTTATTCACTTTAAAAACATTATTAGTGGGGGAAGATTCTGCTGAGCGAGGCCTTTTGTTCGTTAGAGAAACAATTCGAGGATAGCCGTTAAAGAATTTCAGCACCACGCTTTCTCCAGACTTTTTTCTATGCTCCAGCTCCTTATACACTGAACTTATTTCATTCTTTTGTCTAGGAGTGTAGTCATTTTTAACTCGCAAGTTTGGGTATGCGTTCATCGGTAATTGAGATTTATTTCTGAGTACTTTAAGAGCATCATCCCTATTATGGAATTCAATTTTCAAAGGTCGCGTTTTGTCTTTAGTTGCTCGCCCTATGCGAAAAATACTAGTTATTTGCACGTTGGCAGGAGATACAGTTTTGTTTATAATTTCAGTCGCAACCTTCTTAGAATCAACTGTTTCTTCTATTCCATACATGATAACATTCTTTTCTCTGTCGAGTCTCATCCTCATCTCCCCAATGGTTTCCAACTAAACTGCCCCAAGCTGTAAAAACGTACGCTTCCCTCTCGAAATGGACGCTCTACATCGAACAATAACCGAGTACACTCTCCGCTACAGTATCCAATTCAATATGTATTCACATTCTTGTGATATTGAACAAAGAACAACTACAAAAGGAATACACCTCGGTCTATTCTATTGTGTTGTAAATTCACCGGTTTCGTCAAAGGATATCATTAGCGAAAGTGCTGCAAAAAATACCCTGCCTCTACTCATTCTCGAACATAACTTCTATGCGAACACGGGGATGGAGCTTATACCGAAATAATTATCCTTACGTTAAAAAAAAAAGAAAATCATTTTTATCACATTCATTATACATCATATATACGAAACCTCTGTTATTCATCTTTTTGTCAATGATATCTTCGATATCATCAACAGATCTTTACGAATGTTTGCAGATCGTGGAGATGTTCGAGAACTGTTCAATGCTTTTCTGATGCTGATTATTTATTGAAATTGAACAATTTTACTCAGACTATTTCGATACGCTATTGCTTTACACCTTCACACAATGACTTCATCTTCATTATACAAACAAAATACAAAAATATCATGTCGTGCTCGTAAAATGCCAGGATTTTGTCTTCGTTCTGATGAAGAACTACCTACGTACTAAGTACGTGTGAGCGTTCGATCATCGATCATATTACAGACTAGATGAATAACGCAGAATCCTTACCACAGTAGTTGTTTGAAGCCAACATCTGAATTAGTTACTACGGTTACCTCATTCTCAAACTAGGATAGCAACAACAGAATCCTCCAGTGCCAGTGTCCTGCTATCTTGAAAGGGTCCTAATTTTTAATAAATTGACTTCCTAACAAAATTATCATATCCATTCTACCTAAAAGTGTATAAAAACAATCTAAAATCAAAGTTTCCTTAAAATATACATCTTGTATGTATTACTCGAATGATAATAGATTCAATTCACTGTCAAACTATATTGATTAATTTCTGGTATTATAAAGTTTTCAAGTTTCGAACTTGAGAAATATAACATCAAACATGTTGTTATTACCTTTTAATCCGAATTTCAATCCCACTGAATATGGGCCTATCTACTACTCTGAGCATTTCCATACCACTTGGGCCAACCATTCAATTACTTGTAGTGAAATGATGCGAGTATACTCTAGAGTCTGTAGAAATGTTCTCTTTCCGGATCATATTTTTTCATATATCCACTAACTTTTCATCTCGGGGAAACCCGAATTTTTTTTCAAATTACCACAAATTGTTCTGCATATTAGGATGGGTAAATATTTATTACAACGAATAATACGACACTCAGTAACTCACCAGTAAAATGTTGTGTTCCGGTCACACATTCCACAGCATTTCAACATCCTCTATTATATTCTGTATTTTATACCGATTAGGCATCAAAACTGATCTTAAACAACTATCAGAAGGAGTTATAATGTGGATGATGCATTTTCGAATTTTCACATTGTTTTTTCTCACTACTTCAGTGTTTTTTCCCCTTACGCAGTTATTGTTCAAATAACTCAACAAAAAACACTGGGTAGATGATAACATCAAATTGTCAAGTTATCATTTGAAAAATCTATACTCTTTGCGAAAATGTTCACGTGATTATGAAAATATTTATAAAGAAGCCAAGAAACAACATAGTGAATTAGTAAAAACACGAAAAAGGCCTATTATCAAAATACTATATCAAGCTCCAACAACCAAACTCGAACGGCATGGAGAATAATATCAGAGGTCACAAATAAATCGAAAGCAAAAACTGATAATATTGAAATAATAAAGAACGATGTGGTTCATACAGACCCACAGCAAATCGCAAATATTTTCAATGAATTTTTTACTTCTGCACCTCTCGAATTGATCAATAAAATTCCCCTTACGAGCTCACACGCTACAGAAAAGATGGTTCCCAATAGATCTACACTATACTTGGAGCCTTTTTCATCTGAGGAATTACAAATTCTTTTGAGTAACAGACTTAAAAATAAAAAATCAGCTTGGCCGGATGAAATTCCGAATTTTCTAATAAAGTTATCACTACCTCATATCATCTTTCCGATTACTTATTTGGTGAATTTGTCATTCGAAACAGGCCGCTTTCCACAAATGTTGAAAGTAGGAAAAATTATCCCAATTCACAAAAGGAATGATACTCGACAGCTCAGTAATTATCGACCAGTTACTGTTCCAAGTAGTTTTTCCAAAATATTAGAATATGCCTTCCTTGATAGATTAGAGAACTTTCTGAAAAAATTTAAAATTGTAAGTGAACAACAACACGGTTTCCGCCCCGGTATGTCTACCAACACGGCGATACAGTCCTTCTATTCAGAAATATTGAAATTCATTGAGGCCGGCGAATGCCCGGCGGGTATTTTTTGTGATCTTAGTTTCTCTGGATTGGTTAACATCATTTTTGAGAAATCGCGTGCAATATGTGAACATAAAGTATAAAAATCATAATAAATTGGAGTCAGAAGTTAATGTAGGTGTCCCACAAGGCTCTATTTTAGGCCCTATACTATTTCTTCTTTACATTAATGAAATTGATACAATATTCCCTAGGATACATTTCACATTATATGCTGATGATATATCATTGATTATCTCTAACAAATCTAATAACATCTTGAAAAATGAATGCGAATCTATATTAGAGTCTTTGATGAAATGGTTTTGGTCGAATAAATTATTATTTAATCCAGACAAAACATCTATAGTAAAATTTCAGACAGCCCAACATCACTGTGATAACTTCAAAATTGAACTATCTAGTCAAGAAATTGAAACCAGCGATACTGTGAAATTTTTGGGTATTGAAATAGACAAGAATCTCAATTTCAAAACACGTTGCGAAACATTGATATCTAACCTTAATTCATTCTATTACTTGATCTATAATTTGAAGACTATTCTAACTCAAGATCAATTGATGAACTTTTACTATGCACAGGTGGAATCTCGTTTGAGATATGGAATTAACTTCTGGGGAAACTCCATACATTCTAGAAACACATTAATTGCACAAAAAAGAATAATTGTAAGGTGCTTAGCAGGAAAATCAAGACAACACTCTTGCAGAAATCTTTTCAAAAAACTGAACATATTAACTGTGACTGGATTATTTATTTTTGAAATATGTTTGTTTGTTTATAGAAATCGGAAAGTAATACCGAAGAATTATAATATACATAACATCAATACGAGACAAAAGAATCACTTGCGTATACCTTTTGCCAGACTGAATATTACCAGTTCTTCGCCAAATTGTATTGGTCCAAGGTTATTCAATAAATTACCTGAATATGTGAAAAATTGTACAAGGGAAATAGAATTAAAAAACAAATCAAAATATTTTCATTGGACAAAGTGTTTTATAATGTGAACGAATTTTTGTGTACGTAATATACCTATATTTGTACTATACATTCATTAGTTTGTAAGTTTTCTAGTTTTTTTAGTATCTGTGACTATTCCTATACAATGTAATGTTCTCAATTAAGGAACATAAATGATTGATTTATTGATTGATTTCAATTAAACAGAATAAACAACGTTATAAAGTAGAATCTTATTAGAATTTTCTCACAAAACTGGACACATACCGTATAATAAACTATTAAACGAAGTTTGATTTGAAAACGAGACGTTTCACAATGTCAGTGTTCCGTTGATTATTGATTGAACTAATTAGCGACGTCGGCGCATTCACCAAAAATACAACAATATTCAGAAATATGTGCTACCTGAAAACCACTTATATTGAAAACTGAGGAACAGAGGAACCTTAAAAAATATAGTCATGGGATGATTATCACTTTCAAGTGTTACGATGTGGCAACCTCTGTGGGGAAAAACATATGAATATAATGTTGGCTTCAGACAATTTGGGGTGTTACTATTCTAGTTGGTTTGTTTTTCGGAGGTATGGGCACTGACATATAGGGGTCCATCTTTTGTATCTCCTATGGTTACTGGAATTCCTTTCAGAAACATCGTATTTTGCCCACCCTGTACATATCCATACAGTAAAAAGCCGGCGGGAAGATTAAAGAGCTTCCTCTACTGGAGCACTTCCTCTCGCCCATTCTTTTGCCATAAACTCCAGGCCGCTTTAAAAATAACTAGCGTGGCGTATTTGAAGTGGGCTTTTAAAATCTACATTATTTCAATGGGGGAATTCCTCACAGCCGGTGTGAAGAGTGACTCTTGGCAAAATGCGAGAGTCTCAGATGAAGCCACTGACGCAGAGAAATAGCTAAGTTCCTACGGGATTATCCAGCAAACCGCCCAGACTTGGCACCCATTGACCTCGGCAGATGTCTCATGCGATTGGAGATATTGTGACATATTCATGAGGGCACGTGATCCGACAGAGTTGATAGGTGTCAGGTCAGGTTGGTTTGTTGGTTGGTATTGTACAAACTGTTATAAATTTAATACCGTATAACTTGTCACAAATGGCAGATGGAGATGCTACTCAGCGTTAGATAAAAAAATCACATCCATTTAAATTGTGAATGATCAAATAAAATTTTCATCCAAGATATATTTCCATATATTTTTGACGAAAGCTTTTATTGAGTACTTCAAAATTCTCAACCCAATTTGAATAAACATAATACATCTTATAATCTCACATATATCTACTGAAAAGTTTTTTGATATCACTTGCCTACGAAATCTTCATAAAGTTGTGGGTATTTTCATTTTGATTAATTTTCACCATCTGCATGATGTTTCCCACTTTTCAATTTTTCCTGAATAAAACAGGCACACAGGTGCTTTTGAAATATTCATGTAGTTCAGTTCTACAAGAACTTTTTCAATTTCATGGAAACTCTTCGGTTTCTAGTATACAGGGGTTAGTCAATAGTAGCTAAAACATACATATAAATGAACGAAATGAAATATTTGATAATATACAGGGTGTTCTATGAGAGTATAGCATATCAAAGTTGCATTTTTTCCTACGTAACATTGCATTTTCCAATTCTACATAGTAATTTGAATTTTCTTTATGATTCTTCATACTTGAATGTTTTTGAGTAAGTACCTAATCCTATTCGCATAAAAATCGTTTCGATAAATATCGGAAAGTTTTTGATCGATTTGGAACAAATTTTCTTTAACAGTTAATAGCAGAATAAAACCCCTAGACCAGTTCTTAATCAAAAGGGACCATTATTACAAAACTCGTCTGCCATTTTGAAGCCGCCATCTTGAATTTCGACAAAACTCTCAGATACCAGTTTTTATCATATCTATATCATATTGGCATTTCTTCATGAATATGAAGTCCTCAAAAAATACTGAGCGCTGTCACGTAAGCGACCGTTACCCATAGCAACGGCCGCGAAACCAAACGTCACTTTAAAATTTGAATATGACTTCCAAATTTGACATTTCTAAAATACTACAAAGACAAAGATTATTTGGTGTGACTTTTCTTTTGGTTTGGTTTGGTTTAAACTCGCCGTAACATTTTTCGTACTGCCGTTTAGATTTTTCGGGTATTAAAACGGAAAGCGCCGAACATATCATTTCCATAGCACACGGTGATATTGTTAAATAAATTGAACTGCTGTTGATTTTAGAGCAATTATATATTCATTTACAATTATCTAGTCTAATAATTTTAACGATTGCACGAATAATAGTGTGTTTGCCATGTCCGCGAAACTTTTTAACGACCTCAAGATTATCTTGCCTCGGCTGCAAGCGGGCTCGGCGATAACTGTTCTTTCAGTACGTTAAAAAGTTATTTCGCGGCCTAAGCATACAAATAACTATTTCATGAATTGATTTGATTTCTGACATGAGTTTATATAATCAATTTGTACCAGTGATGTTTTTGATTGCTACTTTGTTTAACATATTCAGATGACTGGACCATACTTCACAGTCGATAATATCGTTGATTGATTAACAGGTATCAGTTAGAGTTAGGTTATATCGTCAAAATGAATCGTCAGAATGAAAGGAAAACTTTGATACAACATAAAGGATAAAAGACCTCCATAATATGGCGCTCCAATTAATTTTCCAGCTAAAACGTCGCCAACAACTGCCGGAGAAAAAAGAGAACACGGAAACGATACAATTCGATTTGTACCGAACAAATTAGTCTTTTGTTCCTCCATACATCGAATGCCCTATATTGCGGGCGCATCTCGATTTATCTGCAGAGCAATTACAGCTGAACCATTGTCGATCTGAATGGGAACCTATAGTTGGCTGGGGCTGTACTTGTCAGTTGTATAGACATCTCAAATGTCTGCCTGGTCGTGCCTTTTTCAGCAATTCTTTGAAACATTTTTCCAGGAAGAAATTCCATTGGCTCGTTATACATGTTGACGATAGAAAATATTGAATTTGCTGAAAGAATTGATGATGAAACGAGATACTGACTTTTCCAAAGTTTTCAATCCAAGAATAATATCTGAACTTTCAAGAGAAGTATACAGTAAGTATGAAATTTCAAGAAACAGATTAACTGAAAAACAATATTTGATGTTATCCCTAGATGTTGAATGTTACGTAAAATGTCGAAAACTCATCAGTATTTGGTGTTTGAAATATCATTGTTGTTTTTGATTTATTTTTTCATTAGTTTTTGATTTTTTATTCTTCAAATATTTTTTGTTACATCATATTGGTTGAAAAAACATATTTTCTACAAACGCTTAACCAAGTAGCCTTTGACGCTTTCAAATATCAACACAAAGTTGACGTTTTCCGAGGAACGTCATGAAGTGACATCATTTACGCTCGCATCCATCATTGTTGAAAATAAACTCATAATTCTGTTGCATGATGAAAAATAATAGTTACAGTGAATTATCTTACACATCTCCTGATGTAGCAGAAAGTTCGAAATTTGAACCTCCTACCAGAGAAATCGAGGAGAAGTATGGATTATGATATGATAGATTCATGACATGGTGCCATGAAATGCTTGAAAGCTAATGATATCAAAGTAAGTTTACTAAAATTATAACTGTGAGATGACATAAGTTTTCAAGTAGCCTCAATAGCCGACGGGTTCAAAGCGCGATTTCTCAAGCCGCCAGCGCGGGTTCGATCCCTGGGCAGGGCAATTCTTTTCTAAAGTGTGAGACATTGTCCATTATTTTCTATTGGATGTATGAATTATTGGATTGAATTTCAATATGGAAGTAAATAATTAATGATGAAATTGATCATTCAGATGAAGAATATTATGAAATGTAAGTTGATTGAATGAAGTATCGAGTTTTCTTGGCTATGAACTGTGTAATATAAATCTGGTGTTCGATAATAAAAAAGTTCCAATAATGAATTGATGAAGTTTCATTCTTCGGTCTGGTACGTTTTTGTATGATAGAAATACAAGAAATAAGGGTTCAAACTCAATTGGCATGCAACTTATTGATTGAAATAACTTTTGCTTCTATTGGTTATGAATCAGAACTTCTTGGAAAATCATAAGTATGGCACAAACTTACAAACTAGGCTTCAAGTGATGGAAATACATTCGAATTCAATAAGAACATTTCGTCGAAACAAACGAAGTTTTCACAAACTCTCATGCAGAGAAAGGAAAAGTTTTGAGTGATCTTCAAGTTTTTAAACTTGCATCACATCACGAATGCGTTAATAAAGTTTCGCTAAGGGCACAGATAATCAAGTAGAATCAATTCCCAGCGCGAAGATTTTCCTCAAAAATGCTTGATTTTTGATAATATGGTACAATCAACTTTTCCTAATGTAATGATAGCATTGCAAATATATAGAAGTCTGATGATATCAAACGCCACAGGCGAACGAAATTTTTCAAAATAAAATTAATAAAAAACCGTCATCGTTCAACAATATCACAGAACCGTTTAAATTCATTGTCGATAATGGCGATTGAAAATGATGTGTTGAAAAAGGTCAACTTCCAAGATGATTTTAACAATTTTGTATCTAAAAAGTTACAAGAATTGCTATTTAAACTTATATTGTACCTACTTCACAAAAATATTTTCTTTGGTTGTGAAAATATTTTTGTGATTAAAATCATTTCATTCAATGAAAGCAAAAAGCAGGAGTCGATCTGATCGACTCGACTTGTAATAGAAAAAATATATTTTGAAAAGTAAGAAAACTGTAAAGGGTCCCGAGAATTGCATTACCTAGGGGCCCCGATAGCCCTGCATAAATATTTTTTTATTCCGCTGGAATGTGTCTTTTTGAATATGTAACTTGAGAGGCATCTATAATTCAAGGCGGTTTCGATTCGTTGATATTTTTGTCTGATTCCATATTTCAGGTCATAATTGAAAACTTTCTCGAAGAATTTTCTTCGTTCGCAAAAACAATTTTACTGATATTTAAAACCACATCCCTAAACAAATGTCAATATGAAAGATATTTCAAATGTCACCTTTCATACATTGTCGCCAGTAGGTAATCTCGCAACCAGTAATACAGCAGTATTGACATCAACCAAGAAATATAAGTTGTCCCAGTAGTTGAAAGTGAAAAATTCTTTGAAGCAAGCCGTACTCTTCAGTAGCAAGTTGTGGATGATGTCATTGGTAAGATCCCATGCCATGCCAATATTTCTTATGTAAAAGCTGGCATAAGAGATGAAGGATGAATAATTTTGTACGAATGCCAGTTCGATATCTGGAGTTGCCTTTGATTGCGCTTTTTTCCGCGGAGAAGCTTCTTTGGTAATTTTTTTTTCGTGAATCTATGCGGAATGGGTCGACCGTGAAAAACAATCTGAATAATTATGTTCTCTTCTTTCGTTCCGTTCGTTCCCGGAAACCATTCCAAAGACCTGAATACAAAAATCGGGTAGAAACGAAGGAAAAAGTCTAATTTTCCAGGTCTTTTGTCTCCGTATACGTTTTTGCATGGACGACTTCTTTCCCGATTGCAATACTGAAAGAAGTGATGATTACAAAAAGAGATCTACATCGTTAAAATACTGTCACAGAAGTGCGAAATGGCACTATTTTAGGTACGCTATTCAAATAATCATCAATCTGTAATTCGGAAGAAAATTTTTATTACGGAGAATTGCATAAAAAAAATCATGAAGAATAACCTCAAATATTAGCACTTTTACATACGATTTCTATACTAGAGTATGTAGGCCAACCATATAGATGTGGAAAATGGGAATTTTTCAGCACACTGTGAAGGTTCTTTTGTTTCCATCCCTCCATAGTTCTAAAGCAAATGTTATTTGTTCATGTCGGTAAACGTCATTCTCCATAAATCATAAATCTAGCTGAAGCTTTGAGCTGTATGACAAGAATTATAACTAAATATAACTTTTCCGATTGCCTATCAGCCTGAAACATAAATTTCGATTCGGGTAGTTTAATAAAGCAGAAACGTGAATTTCACCACACAATGATGCCAGCTTGTGTAGTTCCGCTTTCGAAATAATTGTAGAGATATACAGGGCAGTGCAGTTACTTGGCTACGTGTACAGTTTCCAAAAATATTCCACATTGTCAGTGGCTTTATTTCCATGCATAAATTTCATCAAAATATTCATCTAACGACAAATACACAGGTGCTATATAATATAATATTTGTTAAGGAAGAAAACGTTTAGCCATATTGTCAGACCTATTAAAAAAGCACCACAATGGTGATAGGTAAATGTTGCTACTTTTCAACAGCAATGAAAATTGAAAATCTTTGCAACAAAAAACATTGGAAGAAAATAAAGTCCCGGCGTTTTAGGAAGGCAAAGTAGGCGATAAAACTAACTAGTGGAAAGGGCTCATCATTGATTCATTGCCTACTCATTTTTTTCTGTATAATCGGCATCGAGAAAATCAGATAAAAATTAGCAATGTCTGGTAGATTGTAAGGAGAGAGGAGGTTGTTAAGGCTGTGCAGCAACTCAAGCACCTCGATCTATCAGATCTTTTGTGCATAACCCATAATCTATTCGAGGCCCGGGATTCCGAGACTTCGTGCAAAGTTTGATCTGGGAGTAACGTTCCTGACATCTGAGGATGCCCCTTCCAGGACCTTGAGCCTCTTGCAGTAGAGCACTGGACATTCACAAAGCAAATCTTCTCCAGTATCACCGAAGTCTCGCAGTAGATGCAACAGTCACTCTGATTTGTCCATCTTTTTGAGGTGATACCTCAGAGAGCAGTGTCCAGTGAGGACTTCCGTTACCAGTTTCGAGTATTTCTTGTCCAATTCGAGAAGCTGTTTAGCTTTTCTTGGCGAAAATCTCAATAGCCTTTTCTCTTGTCTTCGTCCTGGCACTTTATTCTAGTATTCAGGACCGGAAAATCGTGTATTTGTCCCTTCTTTGGCGAGGTAGTGTGCTTCCTAGTTGCCTCCAACTCTCGCTCCAACTCCCTTGTGACCTGGAATCCACTTCAAAGTAATCTGGTTAATCGCTGCCAGTGGTATCAGGGAATCACCGCTTTTGGTGCTGCTTGGCTATCTGATAGATTACAAATTACTGGCACTCCTGGACACATATATCTATAGCATGTACTCCTGCTTGAAAGATGGTTGTGGTGTAGCCAAACGGTTTTGAGAGCCTGAAATCTTATTCTGTAACGTTCACTCCAGCCCTTTCATTCATATTTGATCCATCAGTATACCAGACTGATGTGGTATCCCTTCTAAGTTGAGGTCTGTTCTCTATGTAAAGGTGATTGTTGACCACTTCAAACTGCATTTCGAAGCCGTACCTAACTGGCATGATATCTGTCGGCTCATTTATGGATTCTAGGTAAATATTTTCCAAAATCTTCGAATGTCCAATCCGATTTCCCGATTTGATATTCATTGTCTGGCTCAGTCTGAAGGCACTGATTGCTGCTTCTTTCATTACACATAGATGCAATGGTGGAAGGTTCATCATTACCTCTAAGGCTGCAGTGGGGCACGTGAATATTGCCCCTGTGATTCCCAGACAAACTAGTGTCTGCAAGCTTGACTTGTGCCGAAATTTGTTGAATTTTTGGCCACCATATCAATGAAGCGTAGGTGACCATGGGTTTGTTGATCGTAATAGATCATTTTTGGTGTCAGACCATGCTTGTCAAAGACTCTGCGACATTGACAACTTTTTGGGGTAAGCAATACGATCTATGACTTTTTGCATCGAAATGTCTTAATAACACAATCTACTTCAGGAATTTAACTACTGCGTAGAATATCGTTACCTATATTATGTTTTGTGACAGTCGTGCATAAAACTTGACAAGAGAAATTGATAGCCCTATAAAGACATCAGAAGCCAGAGATGGAATGAATTATAATATATCTTTTCTATTTTGGTTGTAAAATTGCAACGCAAATGCGTGTCAAAATAGCCTCTATTAACCAATAAAAACAATAACAACATTTAATTTTTCACCAATGGTATTGCAATAATCAAAATCGCTCAACTGTAAACTGGGCTTCATGCTTGCGCGTCAGATTTTAATTATTTCAATGTCATCATTGTTACCAATCGAAGATGTTTCTGTTATTTATCGAAATTAAATACATTTTTTTTCTTCAAAACAATTCAAAATAGAAAAAATTGCATATGAAAGACGTTTTATAAGACACGTTGTCGCACTTGTACACTTGGAGCACTACCATTCTATTTCAAATCTACGAAGCTGTGAAGAAAAAAACGATTTGAAGTTGTAAACCAAGGAGTTAGTAGGTACTCCCGAATTATGAAATAAAAAATGTTGTGGCACACGCCTATAAGCATTTTCCCATGAACCAAAAAGAGTGCAAAATCAATCAGAGTGGAATTTCTCGAGTAATCCCGATCCAATTAAGAATTTTCAATTTCGTCCTAAACAAAACTAAACTCGAGCAAACTTTGACGGAGCCCCCACCCCACCGATAGGGCATTATTCCGTGGAGCGCCACGGCCCGTTCGGGAGAAAAACGGCCCTTTCCCGCACGCCCAAATGGCTCAACTAATTAAAAATCTACTTAGCACCGGCGTTCGGGGCTCTTGTTGAATGCTCGACGAGCTGTTGTAGGGGAATTTATACGAGAGGGTTTCCAAAGGGGTTTTAAAGCTATGTTAATTCAGCGATATTGGATGTCACGTATGTACAAGCGGGATTAGTTGAAAGAACGGGAACGACTGATTACCCCTGAAAGTGTACAGGGTGGGCAAATTTCGATGTTTTTAATAAGTATTGTCGTTATAAACGGAAACCTTTTAGGCTGTTCACTCAAGTCTTAAAGGTCTATCAAGTTGAGGTCGCTACTTTTTAGAAGTCGTCCGATGCTCATTTGTTTCAGTTTTTTCTCTGTCAGCGACTCAATCTTAGGTTGAAGTTATGTTGTTCTTTTTTTATCTTCAGGGCATATTATATTCCTGTCATAATCTGACTTATCCTTACTATTATACTTATTTTTCCTCCTTATTTTCAGTAGATTTTTGAGGAAGGGAAAGTTGAACGAAAACATTCGAATTTGAACGCGCTGGCGCGCTATATTAATTCAATGAGACTTACCTAACCTGAACAAACTAACCTAACATTAGATCACTATTTTTCTGGACCTTTGAGGAAGGAAAATATGATTAAAAAATGTGGTCTCCAACTACTGGGTGCCCGGTCAGATATATTTGAAACTTTTGACTAAAAAAAAAGACATTTATGGGAATGGAACCCAGGGCCCCAGCTTTCCAAGCCGGAATGTTATCCATTCGTTTTTCATCTGACTGTTGTCTCAAATCCTTCGTAATACGCAGGCGCAAATATAATAGTTCTGATTGGTGGATTTTAATAGCTATGCTTGTATTCATGTGGATATGAATTCTTGCATATCATACTCGGCAACTATAGGAGATAGAAAAAGGGAAGCCACGTCCTTTTCTCGAGACAAAAAATAAAAATCTTCTAAATGTTCCAGATTAGAATCAGATTCGCAACATGAATAATAATTGGAATACGAGATGTTGCATCTAACATAGACAAGATATATAAATTTGAATGTGGTAGTAAATGTAAAATTCAATATTCAGAACACCTATACCTCGACCTATACAGTACGATGAAAAATTAAGTAGGTATACAAAAGGAAGAATGATGAGCTACACTTCGATGTCAAAATATTGACAGAAGTTGGGGAACATTTTCAAGAACAAATTGCGAATAATTATATAGAATACCTATAGAGAAGAACGGGAAACATTTCGTACAAACAATATAAATTATGAACCATTATTATGAATATAATATAGACATAAGCTGGGAAAAATTTACAAGAACAAACAACGATTAATTTTAAAACAACTATAGAGAAGAACGAGAAACATTTAATACAATCATTTATAAATTATGAACCATCATTGTTAATTTCTCTAATTCCATTCTGTTTTTCGACGTTCAATACCAATCATTTTGATTTTATATTAGGAAAGGAAGAGTTATGAGTAATATTCAGTACGAAATAATCTCAGGAATAATTAACCGAATGAAGTAATACATGTAAATTGAATCCTGGATATAGAAATTAATGACAATAAACCATGTGGTTCATATTACAGCGAATAATTTGATTGATATTTGTCCGCACATTCAACAATGGAATCGAATTTCTACACATGACGTGGACATTGTTTCCAGTTTGTAAACAGAAATGTTATTTATTATCTAGCAACAAATCAGTTGATCAATTGAATTTTGATGTCCAAAATAGAATTTTCAATGTTGTAGTTAGTCAACTCACTTATTACCATCTAATTTGCAGCACTAGTAGGTACCTTTTTCGATCAAAAATGGGGAAAAGCAAAAAATCACTTCTTCTAAGAGAGTTATGATGATAAACTTTTCCTAGTCTCATTTCATTTCCCACTGGCAAATCTAAATTTGACACACTGTATATATAATGGAAATTAACCCATCCATCTAAGATAATTGCCGTTTATGATCAAATTCCTATAATTGTTTATTATTTTGTTGATATATACACCGCGAAAGTATATCATGTATTCACTAATGAGAGTTATCGAAAAAAAAAAGTATTGCTATATGTTTCTATATGAAAAATAGGGAAATACTTATTGTTGAAGAAAAATATTTAGTAATCAGTCAGATAATTTTATTGTTAGAGTTATTAACAAAAACATTATGATAATTGATCTACACTACACCATAGCCAACTATGATTGCCGTTATATGCTACTTTTCTTTCAAAATTATCTAGCTGCCACAACCAAGACAATGGAATGTGTCGAAAAGTAAAATTTTTTTTTTTTTTTATTTTTTTTTTTTTTTTAATACTTAATTTTTTCATTCTAGAGGGCTATGCATGGATACGTTCAAATAACTTATTTCACACCTGAAATGTAAAAATACAACTTCACTGTTTTCGATCAAAATGTTTGATTTTAAAATTTTTATCACAATTTTTTTACATGGATACGTGGTGCCGCGTCGAGTTAGAAATAGAAGCATTTTATTAAGAATAATTCGATACAACTCTATGAGGTTGTAAGGAAACTTTTGGTCAAAAAAATCAAATATAACGTTAGAACTCAGAACATCATTTCGAATAAAAAACGGTTACAAACAATAACAAATGATAGTTTTATTGTATTCTATATGTCATATGAGGACAGAATAAATGATAATAAAAAAAGTTCGCAGAATCATGCCTTTCACTGTCTACTACCCCATTTTCTGCCCCTCTGATTTTATATCTGTTGAAGTGAGTGTAGGCGGATTAGCTTATCCAAATCGGGATGCTGTTCATTAATTCTGCCTCTGCTTTCTGGAATTAAACGCAGCAACTACAAAATTAGAAATGGCGTGAAGAGAACGCAGACAAGTGAGGAACTAATGGGAGCCAAGAGAAATCTCATCAAAACGAAAACGGGAACGGGACTCAAAATTGCGATGAATGGTCAAGTCAAGCGGGATAATAATTATTCCGAATTATTCATTGTAACAGTGTGGATGTTATCGTTCGTGATCATAAACTACTGTGGGTTCCTGTTCAGGTCACTGGTCCTCTCCAAGCTGACTCTGCGTGGCGTCGGATATCTATTATCGAGAACTTTGAGAATTGCTGCTGTTTCGATATCTGAATTTTAATAATGATATATGTTCATGGTATGGAAATATATCGGAAATTCCAACATTTCTTCTGAATCCCACCTCTAAAACAGAACCTTTGCTGAAAGTCGAACTGGAAGCTGTTATCTACAACTGTTGTAGGATTGCCTTAATCCAGTGGCGATTAATATTTTCATTGACTATCTCTCGCACTTGCCAAATGAACCAATAATTAGGAGCTCTGAGCAAGTTCAAATTATAAATAACACAAACTTCACTCTTGACTCTGATTAGCCTGTAAAAATAATCACACTGTGCACGCACTTCAAAATGAGCAGATTTGGGATAAATTCCATCGCATCAATCAATAAATCTATAATAAAATTCCATGGATTTACGAAGGAAAAAGCCAAGGATTGAACTAAGTAACGCAAAAATAAAAATGAGATTCAAAATCTCGTACGTCAACAATCCACCTAAAAACATCTAGGATGTTTGAAAAGGTAGACTATACGAGCAGATAACAACTACCTTCCTGGCAAATACCACGCAGAATATTGAATTATATCTACTCGTAGTCTATGCACCGATTAAGCAAGTTAATTCAAAATGCAAGTGTTTTTTTCTTCCTAATACGAAGTTATGATTACATTGAGACATGCACGCCTGACAACCTACAGACCAGTTTCTGACTTATTGGCCCTCATCAGTCCAGGTTAGTCTACCGAGAAGAGATCTTGAGATCCCTACTCGAAGCGTTGCCTGTCCCAATGCCTTCAACTGAGCCGCGTGCCAAGATATACATATATAAGATGAGTATAGATATAATTAAATATTCTGCGTGGTATTTGCCAGGAAGGTAGTTGTTTTCTGCGCATAGTCTACCTTTTCAAACATCCTGATTTCAAATCTCATTTTTATTTTTGCGTTCCATGGATTTATCTCATAAGTCTGTTTTTTATTTCTTGCTTGAAGAAAACACACAAACAAACCGTATGGAATAAATCGACAGACTTATCACGAAAATTCAATTAATTGTGAAATTGCTACTGAAATACCTTTGTTATTAAGAGTACAGTGTGATCCAAATTTGACAATTTTGATAGGATACACTGGTTTCTGAAGGAGTTAGAGAAAAACAAACCAACATGTTAGAAGGTCGATTTTTGTGACAACGTGTCTTATAAAACGTGTTTTTCCGAGGTTTTTCCCATTTTGCATCAATTTGAAGTCTTTTATTGAAAAAAATCGATTCAATATCAAGAAATAACAGAAACATCTTCGATTGGTAACACGTTTTTCACTGCTAGTATCTCCAAATTCAAAATCGCTCAGAAGTAAGCTGATGGGCCTAACTCATCTGACTTTCATTTGACAGTTCCGAATATTAAAAATGCGTATCGAAACAGATGCTCATTATAGAACCAAAATAGAAATAGTTATTTATGTATTGAGGGAATTATGAGGGCCTTAATTACCGATGGCAAAGTTTGCGTCCCGAGGGCCTCTGGCCCGAGGGACAGCAATTGCCAGAGGTTATTAAGGCTCTATAATTCCCGTGGTACATAGATAATTTTATTTTTGACCGATTTTCATAACAATATGGCCATATTTAGAACGCAATAAATGTTTAAATTCATAACCTTTCTGGTATATTTGAATTAGGTAGCGTTGATTGTAGCATTGTTGGTTGTTGCTAGGTTGTCGCTATGTTACATGTTTATAAGCAAACTTTCTTTATCAATCAATGTTTTTCCGTTAAAAACGTGTTTATTTTTTACCACAAATCGACGATCTCTTTCTGATATAATGGAGGATATGATAAAAAAGCGGAAAAAGCAAGACAATCATTACTTCCATCGAAAAGTGAAGCCCTATATCAAAAAGAATACAACTTATATCTGAAGTGGCTGACACAGAGAAACTCGCAGAGAAATGTTATGTCAAAAGATGCCAACGAAACTGTCTTTCTGGCATATTTTCAAGAACTGGTAAAGTATTTTCAGTATTTTCTGGTAGATTTGGTAATAATTGTATTTATTCGTTGCAGTCAGAAACGTTTAGCCCAAATTCGTTATGGACTAAATGGTCAATGCTCAAATCGATGGTGACCATATATGAGAAAAGAGATATCACCAAGTTCAGCGAACTAGAGGCTTTTTTGAAACGGAAAAGTAAGGGGTATAAGCCGAAAAAGTCTGCTGTCTTATCTCCTAAAGATGTCATCAAATTTTTAAAGGACGCCCCTAATGAAATTCATTTATTGCATAAGGTAATTATTTTCTCATAATTTTCTTTTTCGTTTGTTTATTTCGTTTTATTTGTTATAGGTTGTTCTAATTATGGGTGGTTATTTTGGAGGATGCAGAACTCAGAAACTTCTAAATATGAGTATAGCAGATATAGAGGACCGGGATACTGTTATGGTAGTGAACGTACCGGAAAGTAAAACTGGTGTATCGAAGAAATTCACAGTTGTGGATGAAAAAGAGTTCTCTGCTTTGCCTTTATTGAGACTTTATATGTCCTTGCGTCCTGAAGGTACAGAACGATTTTTTTTTGAGCTTCCGACAAAATAAATGTACAACTCAGCCAATTGGAAAGAATATGTTTGGCAAAATTCCCAGCAAAATCGCAATGTATTTAGGATTGCCAAACCCACTAACCTATACGGGACATTGCCTTCGTCGCACTTCTGCTACTGCCCTAGCCAATGCAGGAGCAACTATGACAAACTTAAAAAGACACGGAGGTTGGAGAAGTTCCACGGTGGCAGAGGGGTATCTGGAGGACAGTATTGAATTGAGAAATAAAACGGCGCGTATGCTGTCTACTTTGCCATCAGAAGAGGCAGGCACCTCGACTGTAGTGAACAGCAACAGCACCACCCATAAAAAAGAAGAAATTGTTTCCAGCGGCGGAAGTAATTTTCAGGGAACATTTGAAAATTGTACATTTATTATTTGTAATGACGTGAATAAGGAAAATATGTCTTAGTTTTCATTACATATAAACGTTTATAAGCATTTCTTGTATCATTTTCACCTGTAAAAGGTAAGAGGGAGTTTTTGAACCTTAATATCCCAAGGGAGTTATGACCCTCATTATAGATATCGTAACTATGACGATATAAGCATATAATGTCACTGTCAGAAATAAAATATTTTTTTGACCGGATTGAATATGGCGAAATGATAACTTGCGGTGTGTTTTATAATACACAATATGCTGATGCAAACATTTATACATTCATATTTCATATCACGAACCCTATATTATAATATGTATAAAAAATTCCAACAAAGAAATGAGAAAATCCGAGGATTTGCAATACAATATTACCTTTTATATCACACAATACCCAAATGAAAACTCCGACTTGGCAGAGCAAATACCCACCTCATTTTTTCCTGCCTCTTCGCCACGTTTTATTTCTTAGATGCGGTGCTCATAATTCAAGGGTGAGAAAAGCGCGAGATTAAAAGCCATTTCATTTTACTCTACAGGAAAATGCAGCCCTAGGCAAGGACGGGGAACATAAGACAGGTGCGGGAAAAGTAATTGCCCCAATCCCCACGATGATGATGCGAAGCGGATAGCTCATATTTGGGGTAGGTATACAAAGAAGGGAGGAAGAGAAATATGTGTGCAGTTTGGCGAACCGCAGAATGAAGGGTTTTGCAAATTAGTTCTATGTACTTGGTATGTGAAGAATATGCACTTTCCAGCGAGTTTTGTACACTATTTTTCCAACAACTCCGAATACTTTCATTTCGCGGGAGGACTTGTCAAAAATGTAACTTGAGCGGTCTCTATAATGATTTGATATCAAGTACTGTTTATTTCCATATTCGAGATGACATTTGAATACTTCTCCGACAATTCCTCATTATGTGAATTACTGATTGATTGAATTAGTTTTGTTGGACAAACTATTTCATTGATATTTGACACGATACGTTTGCTAGCGCCAGTAATCATGCAACCAGGTATACAGAACCACAAAAGTACGTAGTGCGCAAGCGCGTACGAGTTACTGCGTCCTTGACTCCTTGTCAAATGTAAATAGTGCGAACATCTGTGATACTGTGATATGATGCAAAATGCAACTGATGCAAGCCGCTGTCATCAACATCATCAGACATGTACAAATGTAAATAGTGCGAACATCTGTGATACTGTGATATGATGCAAAATGCAACTGATGCAAGCCGCTGTCATCAACATCATCAGACATGTACAAATGTAAATAGTGCGAACATCTGTGATACTGTGATATGATGCAAAATGCAACTGATGCAAGCCGCTGTCATCAACATCATCAGACATGTTCCTATAGAAATAGTTCCAGTAACTGACCCTAATTTTTATCGAAGTGAATTCAGAGGTTATGTTTCATTGTCAAATTAAAATTAATAGATACCTGTTGAAGAATTATCGGTATAATTCGAAACGAGAAATACATTTCAATAAATAATATATGAATTTGATTTGAGAACGCTTTTAAATTGACAGTGAGTACCAACCAATATACCTAATTATTTATATCAATTCAGGCGAGCGTGTGATATTTTTCACTTCAACAAGTGTGCTTTTTTCATTCAAACAACAACACCATGGTGATACGAGCTACTTTCCAAATAACAAAACAGTGTGCTATATGACGTTTTTATACGGGGTCGTAGGAAAACGAAATTTACCAAACTTGAAAATTTTTGATATGCCTGATTCAGAAATCGAAACAGCGATGTTGCCAAATATTTAGTTGCGTGGAATAAAACTGTTCTTTTGAATGGAACACCCGATATAGCATTGCTTGTTTTCAGTAAATTATTTAAAAGCATTTTTTATTAACCATACCGTATGTTTGAGATAGGTATTTTGTTTTTTAGATAACGTTGTTCTTTCCATAAAGTGTTCAATATTTATTTCGATGGTTCCTTCTTTGAATAAAAAAGAAAAAATATGTTTATGGAAATAGTTGGTCTTATGATTATTAAAACAGATTTCACTCTGGATATCATTCGATTGATATATTTCAAATAAAACGCGATTTGGGGACTTTTTTTTATCCCAATTATACCCTGTTTGATAGGTACGCCTCTGAATAAAATTTATAAATTATTTTTCCGACGACCTACCTACCTGAAATAAGTATCATTTCGCACTGTAAACTAGTAGGTACACAAAATAAGATATTCCGCACTAATGCGAAATGAAATATTCATCTTCACCCTCTGCGATTGGTGCGAATACCTATATTACCTATATAGTGAACTATACTCAGATTTTTACTCATAGGTAGCTGTAAAAATGACATATCTACAAACGAATTCATAACATTATAGTGTCAATGTGATTTACCGAGTGGATATAGGTACCGAATCGTATAATTTGTTCAGTTTTCTTTGCTGCAATGTCATCCGACAATTAAATGGTAAATTACCTTTCCTGGATACCCTCGTGATCAGGAACGTAAAAATGAATTGGAATTTGACATTCATAGAAAGAGTACATCTACACATGGGTTTATACCAAATGAATCCCAACATTGTATTCAACATAAACATTCCGCTCTCAATGTTCTAATCCACAGACTGATATCTTTTCCTTTATCAAAAGAAAGATTTTCGACTGAATTGGAATACATAAAAAATGTTGCGATTTATGAATGGTTATGAAATAGAGGTAGTAAATCAAATATTAAGGAAAATTAGGCATAGGAAATATGTTCAAGAAACCACCACTTTAGGATCAGAAATAGATAAGAAGACATTTGTAAAATTTCCTTACTAGAGAGAAATCATTTAATTAGCCAAGAGCTAACACATAAAAAAACCGTCATCACAAAAAATTCAAATGGTATCTTCAGAACACAAGGCCTCCACTAAGTTTTCACAGTTGAAAATGTCATTCGAAACCAAAAGACAAACACGACGAAATATAGAAACTCGCTTTAAAGAACATTTTGCCCATTATAAACATAATCATTTCGAAAAATCGAGTGTTGCCTAACATATTCTTGAAACTAGTCACCCATCACTGTAATAAACTTGAAATTAGTTAGACATGTCACGAACAATAAAGAGTTGGATAGTTTAGAAAGCATTTACATTAATCGTAATAGAAGCTTATATCTAATAATAACTATATAGGTAACATGGATACAGAGCTGAAGCCGAAAAATAAAACAAATGACAGTCTGCGGGACAAATCGCGAATATGCGCATGCGCAAGTTTGAATTAAGAATCGACATTCGTTTTCATCAAGTAGGAGAGTAGCTTTCTAGTGAGCGACAAACGTATGATGATTATTAAAAATCAATCAAATGTGTCACGTAACCTTCAATTTGATGTGTTTATTTCATCATCACATATATTTTTCAAATATTCATTTATCGATGGATTGTTGGACGACTTTGGATAATAGTTGATTATAAATGCAGAAATGGATGTGATCTACAAAGTGATACTTGCGATTTGCGTGGAAACCTGTGACGATAAAGTCATCGGAACAAGATTCGTGTTCTAAATTTTGGTCAATCACTGTTATCACTTACTAATCACTTCTGTAAACAATCAGTAAGTACATTAATAACTATATTAACGCTCTTTTACATAATTTGTGTTAACAAATATACCTAACCTTTGAAATTCCGAAAACGTCAGTGGACTTCAACTCATCAAAACCCGCGGATGCGCACAATTCATCATTAGCAAGCCAGGCAGTCTTTTGTTTTTCCAAAACTGGCTTCACTTTCGCGTGAAGAGAAGAATAGGTGTTATCCATATAGTTGTTATTATATATATGAGTAGAAGCCCATTGATGAACCAAGATGGCGGCCTTATCCCCTCTTCCATATTGTTCGACCTTATTGACGTTCCACGTCAGTGAAGCGGGAAATCCAGGAATAAATGAGGAATAAATGAGTTGTCCAGTTAGTTAATCAGTTTCATTGGTACTTGCACTGAAGATTACCACTTAGTTGTCTAAATACGTATATGGTTTTTCTCAAATATTTTGTGGTTTTTGGGTCATAGTTCCATTTGTTGTTCCGCATAGAACTCATATATCATTATGACTTATTAAGTCCGTATTACATGGTGCAGAAATTGATACAGAAAATGTTCCATTTTCTCAAACAGACTCTTGTACAGAAAACATTGACAAATTTTCTGCAAATAAATATTGTTTGGTAATACACGATATCAATAATTCAACACATAAGCATGCGCAATATGTGAATCCAAACGGCTTTTATGAGGATTTTAACCTCATTTTAATCTAACTTGTTGAGAGATGCTTTTGGAAATTTTCTACACAAACAAGGATGTCTCCAATAAATCATTCTTTGACTGTGGCAGCTTCAGCTTGCAGTGCTTTGATAATGTTTACATTAATGAAAATTTATATGGAGAGACATAATAATAGCAGGAAAGGACGGCTTTGGAATCGCGAATGGCTGAGAAAGAGGTGGATAGATAGGATAGATAGGTCTTATTTCCATCATTGCTGAGAAGGAGAGATAATGGCAGAGGTGTAACTTAATATGGTTGAGAATTTTTAGCATACAAAAATCGGTATTCTTCTATTAGTGCCAAAACTTGATCTGCTGTCCAATTCATATTATTATTGCCCTAACTGTGCCCAAAGACTCTCACTTTTATTTGTATGTCGAGGCGATTCGCGAAATATGATGATATTAATAAAATTAACCCCACAAATATTCGCAAAAACAAAAACAATAATGCTGCAATGCAATAATCACACTGCGCATGATCACATACAAAAAATCTGTCCGAAAATAGAACCTGTCCTATATTTCTTGGATGGAATATTCAGATTCAGTTTTTCTGTAATACACGATGCAGAAAATATTGCCTTCACATTTTCATACAGTAAATGTACCATTTTCTGCACCGTGTAATACGGACTTTAGAGTGTATTTTGCATGCAGTAATTCGGAACTGACTCTATACTCTTTGCTGTAACTTCTCTCCTCTACCATTTTTCATGTCATGAGTTGGGCCTAATGTAAGATGACTAATTCTTCTGAAAATCCAACCGATTTTTTGAAAGAACCAATCAACGAACGACAACATTTTCCACGTTGACAAATGTACGACATAGAACTCACTGCAGAAACCACAGACCAAGTTTGAAAATTGCGCACAAAGACCAAAGTTTCTCGATCGGATTTCTCTGGACCAGTTTTGATAAAGCTGTTATCCCATTGATCTCGACACCTCACGACCATCCAGCGTTCGAAAGTCAACGTTCTCGGTTGCCATCGCCAGAGGCGATTTCTCAAGAAGTTCACTTTTATGCCCGCTCTAAATCACGATCCCGCCAACGGTTTGTCATTGTCGGGAGAGCTCAAACCGAGATTCTTTCACCTGACGTTCACAGATCGCCGCGGAAAAGTCTTTTTTCTCACCGGAATTCCCATTCCTGCAGATTGAGTTGGCAGACTCGGGATATTTCAACATCCCAATACCAAAATTACGAAGTCGTCACAAGGAAACTTATGGTGAATTGATGCACGACGTAACTTAGTCCTAACTTAACTTAACCCTAACCTTAAGAAGTCACACATAAAAAGAATTACTTAATTTGATTTGATATGCTTTGGTTCGAGAGTATGGCTTGTTTATATATACTGGAATGAATGTCTGCTCAATTCAAGACTATTATGTTTCCAACCAAATACACTCATACCAATGTTATAGATTTCTTGAATCGTAAATGAATGGAGTTCTTCGTGAGAATAATACAATATTTCAGATTGAGAACACAATATATTCAAATCAAGACAATCATAATCTCCCAATGACTCGCATTTTTCTTGAACAAAAAGAATCAGATTTTCAGTTTTAGCTGTAGATTGTTTTGTATCAAGAATTTTATCAAATAGAGGAATTATATTGATTTCTTGAAATGAGAATCATCCTCAACTTCCTTTCTCTTATTGGGGCTCTCATCAATCACATCATCACTTGCAGACCTTCTTCTTGACAACCTTTCCCCCTATTCGTAGAGATTATTTCTGAACTTGTCCACCAGTTTACCTTGCAAAAAAGTTGTATTCCTCTGGTTTCAAACGACTGAAAAATATAAAATATATCATTCTCCATGTAGGTACAACGTGAGAAATAATCTGACTTAGCACAATGCATGGTTATTATATTTCTTCAAATCTGGGTTCACATTCTTACTACTGAATTCATTTTCCTTGGATCGAAATTTGGTAAAAAAATGTAAAAATATGTTTGGTATAATATGCGATATCAAAATATCTAAGATGTCTACAAGTTCAAGAAGCTCTTTTCCACTGTTCAATCAGTGTTTGGACAAATTTAAACGTTCATCCGCACATAGGTACCTAACCACAATTTTCACTCACTATGCCGATCCTGGTTATTCAAGTTTTTCACGAATTATCAGTTTTCGAGATGATATAGCTACTAATTAATTGGATACACAATACCTACCCAAGAATGAACGTCGATAAGATGTATAGGCATGTAACTTACCTCTAAAAGTGGTAATTATATCCTCAGATATCTCCTAAGACCTCAGTTTTTTTTTTTCATGGTAAGGCAATATTTCTATGCCAATAAAATAGGTTGAACTGGTTGAACAATGATGGATGCACGACAAGAGCACCGAAACAACACACTCACACCGTTTGGTAACATTCTCGGCTCGAAGGGATCGCAATTATATTCAAGAAAATGTTATGGTCAATCCAAAGAAACTTTCTCAGAGATTTACTTATTCAGAGATTAATTGTCTTGTCAATCTCGTTATTGAAGAAAATGCTACATATGTTATTTTGAAATAAGACATTCCGTGATATATTATTCAAGAACTTCATTATTTTTTATGGATACTTTGAATGTCTCGAATAGAGAACATTGTGTTATACCAAATGAATATTCCAGTGAAATAATTTTCTACAATTGACATATTCAATAAATTCATTTCAAATAAATTATTTCAGAAGAAGAATGCGATTTCTCAAAACAAGAATTGGACGTTGAACGAATATATCTTTTTCATTTGAGAATTTGTTTTTATGTGTGGTTGAAATTTGTTTTTCGAATGAACACGTTCATGCACGAAACTTTAGACTTAATGTATTACTGAACAATGTCTTAAGTTGGCCAATCAGGGACTGCGCATGATCAGGCATTGTTATACCCTCAAACTCTGTTTTGATTTCATTTTATACAAAGATATCTTCATTAATCATTATGTTGGACAGGAATCAGGAATTAAACAGTCAGAGTAAACAAACACACCACAAAATCAATGAATTGACTGATAATTTTGATAAGTTATGCATGAACACTTACAAGAATTTTTATGTCAATCTTAAGTTAAGTCTTAAGTTGAGTCTTAAGTTGAGACCTAAATTACATCGTGCATGAATTCACCATTAGCGGAGGTGCGTCAGTGAATTGGGAGGAGATTTTCCTCTGTCTCAGATTATACAGGCTGTCCCATTTTCGATGTCCTTACGGGATATCTCGCTTATTTTTTAAAATTTGCGGTCTTCGCGAACGTTGGCAACTTTTTTGTGAAACACACGATACCGCAAACAAAATTTTCATAGCCCGCTTCGTTTTTGAGAAAATGAAAATATTGCATTTTGGGGCCCCCCTGTATCTCAGCTATATTTCAACTTATGGAAGAAGTAAAAACTGACTTTAGTACATATTTTTACGGAGAATCCAGTGGCGTAGTCAGTTTTTTATTGAGTTATAACACAAAGTTATGTTTCTTCATTTGAAACATTAATGATTCGCGCTTTTCAAAAATTCATTACATTCATGAGATATTTTTAGTGTTTGCCCTTTATTTAGAAAATGTTCTGTTTTAGACAAATAATTCTTATGACATAGATCTTTTGGCGCAATATTCGAAATCCACCATTTTTTATATGATATAGCTAAAAAAACTCAAAATTATCTGAATACAGGTCTAATACTGTAAATATCTCTTGAGTGTAATATATTTTTGGAAAGCTCGAAGCATTTATGTCTCAAATATTGAAAAATATACAGGGTGTCCCATTAAAAAAAACATAACTTTGTGTTATATCTCAATAATGACAGCTCATTTCAAAAAACTGACTACGCCACTAGATTCTACGTGATAATATGTATAATAGTCAGTTTTTACTTCTTCCATAAGTTGAAAGATAGCTGAGATACAAAATGCAATATTTTCAATTTCCCCCTGTATCTCAGAAAAGAAGCGGGCTGTAAAAATTTTGTTTGCGGTATCGTGAGTTTCACAAAAAAGTAGCCAGCATCCGCGAAGACCGCAAATCTCTATCCTTGAAAATAAGCGAGATATCCCGTAAGGACATCGAAAATGGAACAGCCTGTACTGTCAGTATGGAGACTCAGCAAGGCACATAAATGCACAACTTTGCCCCATCAATCTTCCAATGGTGGCGCTCAAATTTGAATCACCCGGTATACACATGTTCCAGGGCTCGTTATGAAAACTTCGCTCGCATGCAAAAATAGTCGCTTCATATTCTTGTTGTATAAATAACGATTTTATTCAGCTTTCTATGAATCTCAACAAAATACTCATTATATTCTAACATTATAATAATGTTGCTTGGTTTCCATGTATTAAAGTTCACTTTATTGTTGCCTAAAGCTCAATTTATAAAATTCCGCTGCCGCAGCTACAGTTGACGCTGCCGTTACAAAATGTATTGACAAGATATCCGACGGCACCTGCGTCAACTGCGGAATTTATGGACAGATGTTTATATTTAAGGCATTTTTTGCGAGAAACTGTTTTGAAATTATTTGAAACAGTTTTGAATATGGCGAACTGTCATCTGAGGTTAAATAACTATGACACGTGACGTTTTGAAACGTTGCATTTTTTCGGCTTATAAAATGATGACGTAGACGTATAAACTGTTTTAAAACGGTCTTTAAAACTGTTTCGTCGCAAAAAATGCCTTTAGTACATTCCATCTACGAACAGTAACTGGAGCGTCAAGCGTAGCTACGGCAGCGGAGTTTATAAATTGGGCTTAACTATGTATAAGAATCGTTGTTCGAATACCATATCAGGACCTAAACGAATGGTGCAAGACAGGAGTAGAAGTGGATCGAACTCTTCTGGAAGTTATTTTTTCGCTTAGCTAAACAAAGAAAGAAATATTGGGAATGAGACGTTATCGGACTTGGATTAATTGCGGATTATAAGGTGAATTAGAGAACTGCTGGGTGAGATGCGGTTTAGCGATAAAACCTCGGATAAAACTAAGGACCCCACTAAATCTTCTCAAAAAAACAGAAAAACCTCTGGATGTGTGATAATTTGATAATGAAACTTCTTATTTTTCTACGGCTATAATTTGATATTGTTCATTTCAAATGGTTTTTATGGAACATTATGTGTCCTCAGTTGTGTTTTCCTACCATATGAAACAAAGAATAATTTGTTGATTCTGATATTATTAATCATTATTTTACAGATCATGTATCTCATTGAATGTCAAGTTTCAAGCAATTATTAATGAGACCAGAGAGAATCATATAGGTATGTCGCGAACAAGGTACGAGAACTTTTCTTTGAGTAAGTCACAAATTGCATTGCTATTTCTATTTTCTCATTTATTTTTTCTTATACACTCAGTGCGCTTGAGGGTTTCCCATATATATTTCTTGGTCTGCAAGTCAATAGACAAATTCTGACACCCTTCAGAAATATTTAGTTATTGTATGTTAGTGCCTTACAAAAAAGGAAAATAAATTGCTCAGAGACATCTCTACAACATTATTAGAATAATCTAACAAAATATAGAATTATATCCACTCGTAGTCTATGCATCAATTCATATAAATGAATAAAAATGCAAATATTTCTTTCTTCGAACATGCGTTTATGCTCCCAACGAGACAGACACGCCTGATAACCTGTAGACCGGTTTCGGGCTTATTGGCCCTCATCAGTACAGGGTAGTCAACCGAATGGAGATCCTGAGATCTCCACACGAGGCGAGGTCTGAATCGATGGAAGCATCCACGCATATTTGATAGCAGTCAGCCGTTCCCCAAGCAGTGTATGGAGACGGCGACACCAAGCGGCGAAGAAAGAAACACTCCAGATATGAGAGTGGGAATAGACAAAAACTCTAAGTAGAGTGGTGGTGTGGTAATTCAATATTTTGCGTGGTATTTGCCAGGAATGTAGTTGTTTTCTGTGAGTTTTCTACCTTATTATGTTAGATTATTCTAATAATGTTGTGGAGATGACTTTGAGTTATTTATTTGCTTTTTACACCACCACTCCACTTATAGTTTTTGGCTATTCCCTTTGATTAGTGCCTTATGTTCGTACTTGATGGCATCATGAGTACATTTATTCACGGATACAGGAAACAGGATATTGCATTATATAATTACATTATCATTCGTAACATATACCTATAGGAGTATAGGTACTAACCGAATAGAATTCTATTCATATTAGTTTGATAAGTCCTTCTTAAAATTTGTCATTTAGTATCCAAAATTAAGCCTTTTCTGAAATCTGAAGTGTACGCTATAGTCTATATAGACTATAGCACAGAATGTGATTGAGGAGATGGATTCTGAACCTGTTCGAACACACCAATGTTCATGTCCACGCGGGTGTGAAAAAAATTTAATCTATGTTCATCATCTGGTAAGACGGTATTATTGTATTATGCCATTGATTATCGTTATATGATATGTCACCTCTACACCAATAGTACGAAAACAACGAGGAAATGATTTATTCATCCCAGGATTTACCCGTATCATCCCCTATCACGCCTGTACCTAATGAGATAATACAGTAGTTTCTGATAATAGTGGAATCTATGGCATTGTTAGCACGCATAATTCACCCGCAGTGATATTTGTCACGCGACCAACGTGTAATAATAATGCCATAATAAGAATTGTTCGACGTGTAAACCAATTCGCAGCAAGATAATCCGAAATTACACATCAATATTAGAGCCATTTTGCCGCTATTTATAGAAAATCTGCGATAGCTCTTTTAGTTTTCGAAATATTTGAGAAAAACTGAATTTTTGAATTATCTATTCTATTTTTGTTTTATTACTGGAGATATAAAAACAAACTGAAAGCTCTTCTTCATTGTCGCATTTTGCGATCTTCAAATGAGTAAGTATTTTAAGATTGTGAGTTCGACGTTTCGTCTTCTCGCGGCCATCATCAACTTTTTTTTAAATACCAAGATGCATCTTTTTCCATACTCTTCACCATGAACTGACACCTGAAATACAATACTAATAGTTACCTGATCAACAACTCTTTCGCAATTACAACTCGTCAATAATAAATGAATAAAATAAATAAATTCTTTGAGTGTCAACGTATTTCAGGGGTCAGTCTGAGGTGAAAAAATGGAAAAAGATCATATTTAAATATAAAAGTTGATGATGGCTGCGAGAAGACGAAACGTCGAACTCGAAATCTAAGAATGTTATTTTGAAGATCACAAAATATGGCAATGAAGAAGTGCTTTCAGTTTTTTGTATCTCCAGTAATAAAGCAACAACAAAATGCAATAGAAAATTAAATAATTCAGTTTTTTTCTAATAGTTCGAAAACTAAAAGAGCTATCGCAGATTTTTTTTCACCATAATAATGACCATAAATATTTGAGGAACCTCGGTATATACCGAAAAAAATAAAAGTTTCATTTACGCATAGATTTGTGTAATGATGAGTTTACCTATTGAACATTTTTCCTATACATATCTCCTACCATTCTTGAGTTAAAAACCTCGTTTAAAACATTACATTGGACACTTTTTTAATCAGGTCAAGTTCTCCTATTTAGCAGTGCCTTCAGCATGTTTATATCGAACTTTTAAAAATGCGCGTTTTTTAAGTGACAGCATTTGCGCTGGTAATCGGAAATATTGAAAAAGAGCTCGCCTCTACCAAAAGTTTATTGTTTAAAACGAACTCATATTCTCTTATTGCATTAGTAAAAGAGAAAAAATTGTAAATTTGAACCTACTACCAATGAAAAGTATGAATTATGATGATAGATTCATGACATAAGTATGGTGCTGTAAAATGCTTGATTGTTAGAAAAATCAAAGTAAGAACCCTAAACTTGTCGCCTTTTTCAAAATAAATCAATCCGTAGAATTTTTATTTATACCTACTTCATACGGTAGTCTGAGAAGCACCAGTAATAGTATAGGTAGTAATAAAGTTTTCTTTATCTAGGAACAGCGATTGTATAGAAAAAAAATCTAGTAATTTTGCACCTCTCATGCGATCTATATTTTGGTGAAAATACTTACGTATTTTGACCTGAAAAACACGAATTTCATAACATTATCATGAAATAATCTCTAGTATTCGAGATAATCGATGCCAAAGTTCAAAATTTCACCATCTTTTACTGATATATACCTATCTTTCTTTTTGACATGTATTGAAAAGAGAAAACACATGTCACTGACTCGCATTACTATAAGGCAGCTATGAATCATAGAAATATATATTATATTTCTATGCTATGAATCCACCTTTAAGCCTAGTTCATGTTGGAACGACTGCGATTATTTTTATGCGATTCCGCAAATTTGATTGGATTGTCGAAAAACCTAGTTCATGTTGAAGCGGTCAACCGCTAAAAGAAGAGTTTCTCCATCCCTCAAAGTCGTGAGTGGAAACAAAGGATAGAGACACTTTGTTTCGTTCAAGATATTTCCAACAAATACATAACTTCATTTAATTCACATTCGTCCACATCAACTCTCTGGTGATGTCACCTCTTATTTTTAAACACATTTTCTTAATATAACCCTATTTCATTTGGAATGACAAATTCTGCGGAAATCGCAATAAAGTTCAATTTTTTTAACTTTCTTCCGACAAATGCGACGCCATTTTTAATCGCATTTTATTTGCGGAATTCGTTCCAACATGAACTATGCTTTATTCGCTCATGATTCGCAAGGAGGTTTTCAAAATGGCCGTTGTTTATGTAGCCTAGGGGGTGAAATAATGGGAAATCACGGAAAAACTACATACTCATGATGTTTTTCTTATAAAAAAATCATAATTAACCATGGTAAATGCATGTAATATGTCCTGTGATATAAGAAGATTATCTCGAAAACTACAGATATGTTCACGATAATATTATGAAATTCGTGTTTTTCAGGTCAAAATACGACAGTATCAACAAAAATTTTCATCAAAATATAGATCGCATTATAAGTGCAAAATTACCAAAAATCTCGTTTACCTACCCATACCTATTTCGAACTCCAAGTGTCTTGCGGCTCTAAAAAATCATCGCGCTCCGCTAAACTTCGCGCAATAACTCTCTTTTTGGAGCGGCAATCTATCAATTTGCGCTCTAAATAGGTACACAAATAATAATATTTGGTGACATTTGAATTGTCGGATATTTTTGTTCATCGCAGTTCGCTTTTTTTTATAGCGAGGGATTTGGCATTTGGCACAGAAATTTCGCAGTTCGCTTGTCTTAAAATCTTCATTATAATGTGTATTGTATAGATGAATTGATGCACAAATTAGAACAATACGAAGACTCACCTCCGCATGCTTCCTTGAAATCTGCACAGCAATCTCCCAACTTCAGGCAGGCGTGATCACAGTAGCACGGCTTCTCGCTCAAATCTTCCACGATCGCGTTTACCGGCGCCTTCTGGACAACGCAGGATGAATCCCGACCGGTGCAGCAGAGTTTCGTCTCCCCGCAACTGCCGCAGAAAACGTCCCCGCAAAAAATGACGAGATGCATCGCAAAAAACACCCACATGTCGCCCGACTACAATGAAATCGACACCGCGAAGAAGACGAGAAATTAAAATGGAAGCGGGCAGGTCGCGATATTCAAATGTTTCGGTCGTTGGCGCGCTAGTCAAGCGACCGACTGCGCGAAGTAAATAATTCGAGGACGGGGTGAAAATACGAAATTAGCGTTGTCGGAGCACGTGATTCGGCGCTATGTGCGGCCGTAAAGTTCGGTGGCTGGCACAAGAATGAAGAATGGGTAGGAGGCGGGTGGGTAGTCCTGTCCTGCGTCGGCGAGGACCTTTCGGGAGCTCTGCAGGGGGCTGAGGAGACCAATGGTGGGGATTCCCATTGTGATTTTGATGGATCTGATTTGATTTTCGCAAGAAAGGAAATTACTTAGTTCAATCTAAATCTTATTAGAAAAAGTTTACTTCTTCTAGGAAGACTCACCCTTCAATCTTCTTCTAAAACTCTGGGAAGAGAAAATCCTTCTGCTGCGAACTATTATGAGTGAATGAATTACTACGTTAAACAACAGTTTCTAACAGAATCCTTTCGATGATTTATGTACCTAATACCTACAATATCGGAAGACATCGAGGATATATTTCGTATGTCCTGAAATATCCTGAAAAAACTGAGAATCGTCGATCCTCATATAGTAATCGATAACTTTTCAACTATTGCTGCTATAATATTTTGAAGTTTGGTGAACTTACTGAAGTTTGCTTTCTGAATTCAACGGTGATATGGGAAACGAATCTACACTTTATCTTGAGTTAATTCTGTTATTCATATCTCTGCATCTAAAGTTTTGCTGCTTCAAAATAAGCCTGAGATTTCGAAAATCGATTCACGAGGAATAAAGTTATGACTGCAAGACCAAAAAGTTATTCTTCTGGAGATGGGAATTAAAGAGATGAGAAGACAATAAGGAAAATAAGGTTTTTCTTCATTTTGGAAATTTCGAAATTTTGCACAGTTTCAGGTAACACCCTCTGTGGCGATTTTATGTGAAGAACCTCATGTTTTGAAGAAGTACGAGTTTATAGCTGAAGGACTGGGCTAGCGAGCAGTGTGAATAGAACTCTATAGGAAAGCGTAGAGCGGTCACTTGTGATATTTTTCTATAATTTGAAGATAAAAGTCGGAATTATCATAATTCTGAGATGAAAGTCCGAATTATGGATAATCAAGAAATAGGTGTCCAAATTTTACATAATTTCGAGATACAAGTCCGAATTTTACATAATTTTGAGATAATAGTCCGAATTATATAGGTGATTCGGATATGGAAATCTGAATTAAAGGTAATTGATTCGTAGATAAAAATCTGAATTTTTCATACTTTTGAGATAAAAGTCCGAATTATATGTAGATAATTCTGTGATGGAAGTCCGAATTAAAAATAATTCGGAGATAAAAGTGCGAATTATAGATAAATTATCTAGATACAAGCCATTCTCAAAATTTATTATAATAATTCTGACTTTTTATTACAAACTTATTCCAAATTCGGAATTTTAACTGCGAATTATCCATAATTCGGACATTAATCTCCGAATTATAATAATTCCGATTTTTATCTCAGAATTATACGAAAATATTAAAAAGTGGCAGTTGTACGCTTTCGTAGAATTCAAATTGTTCAAAGAAGAAAAAAGTTATTCAGATTTCAACAGGGGCAAAATCTCGGGGTGCGAAATGAGTGTTGCGTAGTTTTTTTCGAAAATGGCATTTTGGATCTCGTGGTGGGGTTGGAAACCATGTTGATGGGGTTGGATGATATTATGCCTCATTTGTGCGCATTGAAAAAGTCTGACTTAGATTCGTGGCTTTTGAGGGTTGAATCGACAACTGGAATGTTACGATTGTTTTTATCAATAGAATAATGTAATAGGAATAAGGGCCTCCTCAGTTTCTCCCTGCGGTTAGGCAGGGAGAAACTGAGGAGGCCCTTTTTCCTGGAATTCTGGTGGTTAGACCAGAATTCCAAACTGAACACCTTGTATACCTAGCGGATGTGACGCCAATGGTAGAACGGGCAATAAAAATGTCAATAACCTGTGAGCCACAAACTTTTTAAGAGGCTCTTTGTCGATGGCGCTAAGCAAATTGTCAAGAATAAAGGAATTTATTTATAGTGTCCAAAAGGCAACCACCTGACCTAAGGTAAACAAACTTGAGTGGCCGGCACAGGTAAAAGCACAGATTGAAAGACAGATAAGCATGACACGTATAAGCGCCACTATACAGTGTGGTTCTTTCTCATACAGGGTTGTTATTGAAGATGGAATCGGTCCAGTGCTAGATTTATGGTCATTGGGATCTCATGCCCAATAAAATGCCGTTCTGAAACTTGGAAAATTCCGAATCCTTTCGAAGATATCCGAAAAAATTTCATATCTTTTTCTAGCGTTATTTGAAGAAATAAATCGATATGAATAACTTTTTATCATGGCCACTTTTTCTTCCCTACTAGATTGCGTTTTCAAATTTGGAATCAACATATTTTTTTAATACGGACCTGGATTTTTTTATTCAATTTCTTGTTACCTTCGGATAACCCGAAAACTAACAGCTATCACAAATTCTGATTTTCAAATGTTTCGATGACAAAAATTGAAGTTTCTCTATTTTCTTCAATATTTAATGTAATTACTGAAATTGGAAAAGTTGGCCTTGATTCACGACCACTCGTCCAAGTATGACAGTTGACAGTTCAATGTTTTGAATAATTTGCGGGATCAAAAATGGTGTTTTTCTATTTTGGTTGTATAATGAAGTCATTGTGCAACGCAAATGCGAAATAGCCTCTATTTCGATACGCATTTTTTATTATTCAGAGATTGGTACAATCGAACTGTCAAATGAAAGTCAGGAGAGTTAGGCCCAGTTTACTTCTGAGCGATTTGGATTTGGTGATATTAGCAGTGAAAAGCTCAATGTTTTAATTTGTGAATTTCAATTCAGAGTGTAATTTGATTTAAATTTACCAATTAAAACAATAACAACATTGAATTTTTCACCGCTGGGTATTGTATTAATCAAAATCTGGGCTTTACGCTTGTGCGTCAGATTTTAATTATTTCAATGTCATCATTGTTACCAATCGAAGATTTTTCTGTTATTTATCGATATTGAATCCATTTTTTTCTTCAAATCAATTCGAAATGGAAAAATTTGCATATGACACACGTTTTATAAGACACGTTGTCGCACTTGTTCACTTGGAGCAAAATAGCGTCTTATAAAACTTGTCTCATAATATACTATTTCCAATTCAGAAAAATGTGATATGGTCCGAATTTATTATAGTGTTGAGAAAAACTCGCTGGGTTATTTTGTTATGGGGATATTTAAAAACAATTTATTTAAAGATATTCTGCAGGACATTTATATTTTACGCCAAAATTCATAATGTTTGAAGTAACAACCCTACCAGCTAGACTCTAGAGAAAGAATAATCCATCACGTTTCGTAATAATTAGGCAGTGGAGGGGTGAGGGGTTTGAAATATTTTTTTCCTTTCCAACCATGTATTATAATTATATCGGGCCGCTTTTGATGTGTGACTTTTCAATAGTGAAACGTCTGGTAAGAAATTCTCATTCTTATAACGATTAAATGAGCTAGTTGATATAAAGTAAGACGAAAACAAACGGGAAGAAAGAACTAGACGTTTTCAACACCAACTTTTTGACAAGGAATCAAAATCTATTATCGTATTTTCCAAGATGTTCTTGGATGTCCCAGTTATAGCATACAACTTTAGTTTTTCTCATGGAAATGTGCTTCGGAAAGAACGACAACAATTATTTTTCTGACAGTTCAATTTAATTCACATTTCCGTCAATATCTAAAAGGTTTTGAGTTAGGAACAACATGATGAGCTAGAATAAGGTTATCACATAACTATTACACTTCTTAGATAATTTTGGTTCGTGACACAGTTTTATTTTGGTTTGCTCAAAATTAAATTTCATTGTAAAAAATAATACATTATCAAAAGGTATCCATTCATCTCGAAAATTCGAACACAGTACAAGCTTATCAATTATTGATATTCATTTTTATTTATCAAAATCAGCTTCACTTTTGGTTATGGACCAGAATGGATTGTTCCCTTCCATGAAGAAAACCTGTCAAATCCGTTCGTCACTATGGTAGTAACGTGAAGACTTGAATATGTCATAAAAGTAGGTACCTATCAGTAGTCTGATGCGAAGTCTTTATGAAGTGTATGAGTTCCCCTTTGCTGTAGGTATATTTTTTGCAATAGCTTGTGGCAGCAGCAACAAATTATTGATGTCTTTGGTTTCAACCAGTATTTCAGGTAGGTACGACTTCCTTTTTTTAGCCTTTACATACATCTTTGACACTAATACATTTTTCCTACGACCATCACGTATAAAAGGGTAAAACTTCGTTTATCGCACTCCTGTGGAACTTACGTATTTTGACCTCCTGATCACGAGTCTGAAGTCAAAACGCGGCGGTCTCAAGTATTTTCGGAGGATACGGCCCCATTTTGTCTCAAAAATGCACCATATCAAATCTCCATTTTCTGCTAACAAAAACATACAAAATTATCCTTCTTTGAGCCAAAACATCACACATGCTCACATTCACTTGTTTCGAACACTTTTTTGCATAAAAAACTGTTATTTTCACAAAAATTCGCCCTTCTTCAAAACGTAAACAAAACATTTTTTTTCACTGATTTTCTGGTTATTTTTACTTGAGATGTTGGCAACGTCTTACCATGAGCCAAACAATCTCGTTGCCAACATCATAAATACAAATTACCAGAAAATCAGTGTAAAAAGGTTGTTTTGATTACATTTCAAAGAAGGGTGAATTTTTTGAAAAATAATAGTTTTTTCTGCTGAGAAGTGTTGGAAACCAGTAAATATATGCGTGTATAGTGTTTTGGTTCAAAGAAGGGTGAATTTTGTGTATTCCTAATAGCAGAAATTTGACATGTCAAATAGTAGTAGTAGTAGTAATGCTTTATTTATCAAAGATAATGTTTACAACAAGGGGGACAATGCCAAGCCAATAAAAAAAATATATAAATAACAACATAGTGTAAAAATAAATAAATAAATAAATAAATAAACAAATATACAAGTATGTAAATATAAAAATGTATGTAAATAGGTACAGATTTCCAAATAAGAATGAATATAGGACCACTAAATCCCTGTCGGATTATTTTTCAGATGAGCAATCAGTGATTTTTTGAATACATTTTCGTTCTTACTATTTTTTATATATTGCGGTAGATGATTGAATTGTATTACTCCTTTATGAAATAAATTCCTCATTGAACTCATTTTATTGCTCGTTTTAACATAAAAATTCATCGAACATGCTAATCTTGTACCAATTTCATGTATTTGTGAAATGGGAACCAGTTGACACTGTAAGTATTGAGGTAGGATGTTATTCACGATTTTAAAAATAAATATCATGGTTTGTACATAAAGAAACTCATCGATCTTCAACCAATTTAAACAATTCGTCATCAATTCCACACTAGTATACTTATTACAACCCAAAATTACTCTCATAGCTTTATTCTGAATGACTTGTAACCGATCAAAATTTGCTTTGGAGCATCCGGTATAAATTAATGAGGAACAGTAATAAAAATGTGGTAGAATAAGTGTATTGTAAACTGTGAGCCTAGCGTACATTGATAAAAATGATGAAATTCTTCTCAAAAAACCAATTTTTTTACCTATTTTTTTGCATATATAATCCATGTGGCTAATGAATTTCAGTTCATTATCCAGTATGAAACCTAAATATTTGATTTCATTCACACTTTCTAGGCACTGGTCATTTATTTTGATACTCAAATTAAGGGTTGAGAATTTAGCACGTAAAACTGGATTACCAATGAACATAAATTTCGACTTAGTTTCATTCACTTTCAATTTGTTAATTTTAAACATCCCAGACATCTTTCTCAATTCGAAATTAATTGTTTGCACCACTTCAATAAAATCTTCACCATAATAGTAGATGAGTGTGTCATCTGCAAAAAAGTGAATTTTACATTTTTGTAGAACGTTGCCTAAATCATTGATATAGATAATGAAAAGTAGTGGCCCAAGTACACTTCCTTGAGGAACACCAATGTTGTTCAATTCTGGATTCGATGTTGAATTATTAAGTTTTGTTACCTGAAACCTATTTGTTAAATAGTTCTCAATCCAAGAATAAACCACCCCATCGAAACCATATTTCTTCAGTTTTAGTAATAATATATTACGGTCTATAGTTTCGAAAGCTCTTTTAAGGTCAATAAAAACTGAACAGATGCCAACTCTTGGCCTATCTAAGATATTTTTCATGTCAGACACAACTAATTGAAGCGCTGTTTCACAAGAATGCGAATTACGAAATCCAGATTGGTAGCTTTGGAGTATTTTATTCGATGAACAGAATTTAACTATTTGATTGTACACTACTAGTTCCAACAATTTCTCACAAAAAGGCAACATATTGATTGGTCTTAGTTGATCAGCTTTGTTTGTATTCAATACTTTCGGAACGGGAACTATAGTTGAGGTTTTGAATATCTGTGGAGTTACACCCTGATTTAGACTCAAATTAATCATATTCAGCAAAGGATAGCCCACGACATGAAATAGATTCTTAATAATATTGAGACCTATTTCATCGGTGCTATTCTTTTTATTCTGAGATTTTATCAATTCCAGCAGCTGCACAATAGTTATTTGTTCAAAGTGTTCCATTTTTACTGAACTTAGAGGTACCGTTTGCAAAATGATATCGTTATCAACATCCAGAATATCTACATTTCCAAAAATATCTTTAATACTATTTACATAATACTGATTCAAAACATTGGCTAAGTTATCACTGAAAATAATTCCATTGACGTTTATACTATCGAAATTAGTTCTACTGGTTTTCGCTCCAACAATTGTTTTAAGATGTTTCCACATTGTTTTTGAATTACCCCTATTCATATCTATACCTTTCTCGTAATACTTAATTTTACTGTTATTCAAAGTTCTGACACATGCATTTCTCTTCTCTTTATAAACATTCCAATCATCTACAGCATTAGTAAGTGAAAATTTTTTATACGCCATATTTCTATCTTTTATAGCTTGGTAACAATCACTATCGAACCATGCGTTACCCTTATCGTTATTATAAACAATTATTTTACTCGGAGCTACCGAATCGATGGCTGATAGAACATTATTTGTGAAAATATCAGCAACATCGTTAACATCAACTAACGAATAACCCCAATCTTTTTCAATTAATATGTTGACCATATCATCATACTTGATATCCGGACGAATTTTTTTAGTATCATTCAAATTGACAGTAGCTGCACATTGTGTTTCAATTTGTACTATAGAATGATCAGATATTATATAATCTTTTTCCACATAAGCCGCTATTGTATAGTCGTTGCTTATGACTAAATCAATTGTAGATTTAGAATCCCCGAACACCCTGGTATACTCAGTAATCAATTGCCTCATACCATTGTTTTCAATACATTCTTGGAGTTTACGTTTGCTGTAATTGTTATTCTCGTAATGAATATTAAAATCGCCTGTGATTATTACACTACAATTAAATGGTGCATTTTTGAGACAAAATGGGGCCGTATCTCCGAAAATACTTGGGACCGCCGCGTTTTCACTTCAGATTCGTGATCAAGAGGTCATAATATGTAAGTTCCACCAAAAATTTTTTCCGAACTCATAAGAGTGCGATAAACGAAGTTTTACCCTATTAAAATCCACCAATAACAACCATTTACGTTTTGGCGGTAGGTTCGAAATGGTTCGTATCGATAAAGGCGATATTGACCAAACGTACTAACCAATCAGTGAAGGCATCAGGGATCATTACTATCAGTAAATTTTTGAAGAAGGAACATTTGATTGAATAAAAAGAAATTTGAACGCGCTATCGCGCTATATTTATCCAATGGGACTTGCCTGACCTGAACGTACTACTATCAGTAGATCATTATTTTCAATAGATTTTTGAGGAAGGAAAAGTTGATCAAAAAACTTCGAATTTGAACGCGCTGTCGCTAGTTACCTGACCTGAACGTACTTGAGGAAGGAAAATTTGATTAAAAAATGTGATCTCCAACTACTGGGTGCCCAGTCAGATATATTTGAAACTTTTGACTAAAAAAAAGACTTTTATTGGAATCGAACCATGGGCGCCAGCTTTTAAAGCCTGAACGTTACTCTGTGTCCACCTATTAATTTGCAGCTTCGTTATTCATTGGACTGTTGTCTCAAATCCTTCGTAATACGCAGGCGCAAATATAATAGTTCTGATTGGTGGATTTTAATAGCTATGCTTGTATTCATGTGGATATGAATTCTTGGTTCGGGAAGTATAGCTCATATCACCATGGCATTGTTATTTGAAAAAAAGCACACGTGTTGAAATGAAAAAAAAAATGTAATTCACCATAAGTGCTTTTGTTACACCACATTTACTACTGTTAGGTAGAGTTTCGGACTACCATCGTAAAGGTATGAAGATTCGAATCCTAAGAAAAAAATGATGATGAGGATTCAAATATTCATACCTTTTAGACAATGGAAGTCCGAAACTCTACTTCACAATTCGAGTCATTGTCAGTCAGTTTCAAACTAAACATTTACTACTATTTATTAGATTTGCTGCATATTTTCGAATTGTAAGAAGAATTCGTAAATAATTTCAATGTGTCAACGAGACATAACCTCTACATTCACTTTGATGGAAATTAGTCAGGAACTATTTCTACTATACATGTCTGATGATGTTACTAAATAGTACGATTTGCATCACAGAATTTTCCACTTTTTACATTTGAAAAAAGGCACCAACTTATACGCACTGCTGTATTTCTGGTTGCTTGATTACTTACTGACGACAACGGATAAAATGTGACATTTGAAAAAACTTTCATATTCGTGATGTTTTAGGCATGTGGTTTCAATGAAATTCTTCGTGCAAAGGAAGAAAATTCAGTAATTCACTCAATGGAAATAGTTATTAATATCGAAATTATAGAGGCTGCTCAAAAGTTACGTACTAACTTTACAGAAGGTGAATTATCTCTTCAACTTCCGACAATATGAATCTTTTCGTAATTGGTTTATTTGACAGGGTAGAGTGGTTTCCATGTAACTCCTGTAGTGGAACTTTATTTGATTACGCTGATTTCTTTACAATGTTACTCAAAAGTGTGGAAACCTCTGAAAATCTCCGAAACCACAAAAATTTGGTACCCCATGCAGACTATTCTACCTGATGGCGAATTCAAAAATCTGATTGAAGATGTTGCAAAATTTACAAGTTTTGCTGTGCGCCATATAACTCCAGTCTGAGTATCTTTCGCCAAAATATGAAAGTATATTGGTGCAATTTTTTAATAACACGCTTTCTTACAGAACTATAGGTAATTTTTTGCAATGCTTGATATGCAATTATTACCGAAAATAAGATCGATTATAGAATGAAAATTCTGCAAACGATGATGATACCACAGATTTTTATAATAAACGGTATCAGGAATTCTTTGAATTCTAAGTCACCTATACCTATACAAATGAATAAAAGTGAAAAATGATAGATAGGTCTAATTCAGAAATGATATGTAGTTTGTTTCTGTAATAGAGGAGTGGTATTCGTTTTTTGATCTACTTATTTCATATTGTTGGAGATTAAAAGATGAGGATGTGCCCAGATGGAGACGTGTATAAAATAAAGCTATAAGCGCATAATCAATCTTCACTCAATTTACTGACATCTTCTGAAGTCAGTTCCTCAGAACAATATGAAAATTGAAATCAGAAGGATAGATTGAAGCATTTTGAAGTCATTGAAGTTATGGTTTGAAGTCGAAATATGTATAAACTATGAAGTCAGGAAAGGGAACTATCTGATAATCTGATAATTAATCGTAGAGCTGTCGTAGAGCCACTGTATCGTTTCATGACTTTTACTGCCATCTATATTGTCTATAGAGATCTACAATATCAAGCCCATTTACTAAATTATAGAACGCTTCTAACTGTCAGAGTTCCCTGTAACACAGAATTTGACTATCTTGCGACTCTTGTGGATACTAACAGATGGATTGACCGTTTCTCGAATTTAATTAATTCATGTTCTAGCCTTGCTTGATTATTTAGTGTAATATAATCATATAATCAAGGATTCTAGCTTCTAGCCAATAATCTAAAGGAATAATCTTCTCATTATTCCAGCGAGAATCCTACATTGATTTTATGCAATGAGACCTTTTCTCAAACAAGTTGCCATTAGGCTAAGTCAAGGTGGATAGTAGATATAGGATGGTGAAACAGCTCTTCAATTGTTTCTGCGAAAAACTTGTAGACCGTTTGAGAAGGTACTAATATTTCCACGACTTGAAAAAAGATGGCGGTAAGATCGATTATCGAAGAAGATTTCTGTTGCTTACGTATTTCTGTGGTTCGCATCTGACAGACGTGACTTGAAACGACATTAAAACAATATATTTTCGATAAATCTGGAACGAATATTGATATTTAGACTCTTCTCAATCATTTTTCATCTAGAACAGATGAAACTGATGAAAGTATGACAGATGCAGAGTTTCTGTGTTACCGACACAAGGTATGTCGCCATCTCTGATAACTTCAGGAAATATTACTACGGTATGAAATCAAGTAGGCAAAGACAGTTTATTCTAGTGCTTGTTGATAGGCAGATAGGAAGCTGTTTCACCATCCTATATCCACCTTGGGCTAAGTTCATATAAGGACTTTGGGCTCTCGTGTCTATTGCCTAGCAACAAGTTTTCGAAAAACTGTCAAATTATTTTTCAACAAGTTTTTGAAAAACTGTCAAAAGATTTTCAATTCATTCCATAGAAATCATATTATATATAATACATATCTATGATTCATTCCCATTGAAAGCCTGATGTCATCACTACATATAATATACCAATAATACCATGATTGTAAAGATACCTACGAACATGATTCATGAGGAGTAATATTGATACCTATATTATTGAATTGTACCTATACAAAATTTAAATTATCTATTTATGGCCTGATATTAAGAGACTGAACCAAATATTGACCTTGCAAAAATCCTGCTTGTTTTATAATTACCCAAATATCCACTTTAAAAAGCTATCTAATTGTATCTAATCGGTATTTGGCATGATTGGGAAATTTGTGTGGCAAGGTTTGCGATCATTAGAAAGTTTAATCACCTCTAAAAAACCACTTCAAGTATTCGCTCGTCACTTTTCAATTTGGGTGGATAGTGAGATCAATGTGAGATTTGTAGGATTTAGAATGGGCTGCTCATCTTCAAAAATAGATTTAACTCAGAAAAAAGGTTAGTAATAATTTTTCTGGTACACCAGAAGTTAATTATTCATGTGAGACCCGCGAATGCGGCAGTGCCAAAACCCAACAAGACCAAAACTCAAAACGTCAAACCCAAACCACCAAACTCTCAAAACAAACATAACCTCGAAAATCGTTTTCATCAAGATGTTTCTCTCATGTCTTCTTTATTAGGATTCCTTATTTGCCATTTTATTCATGCAATGTAGGCCATTTAGAGGATAAAATACGAAATAATTTATTATATCAGATATGGTATGTAGAAGTATATGGCGAGGAATTTAAAATTGAGGAAGGAGGCGATAACGTCCTTGGATATCATTCAGCTAGTTAGGTCTTGACACGGATACTTTTATCGATTGAAAACACTTCCCAATCGTCAGAATGCTGTCAGCAACGAACAATTTCCTGAAAACTCTACCACTATTCAAAAACTTTTTAGGACTAGCAACAGCTCCAGAGGTTCCAGATGACTATGTGGAAGATGTGGTGTGTAAAGTCGGTGATATAAATGAGAATGAGCTGAAAACCTTTGACTTGGACGAAGGAAAAGTCCTGCTGGTCAAACAAAATGGGAAGATCAGTGCCCTGGGTACCAAGTGCACTCATTATGGAGCACCTTTGGTTAGCAGTGCCTTGGGAGATGGCAGGGTGAGGTGTCAATGGCATGGAGCATGTTTTAACATTGCCACAGGAGATATTGAAGACTATCCAGGTAAGAAATGGCTAATATTCAATATGCAGCATAATATGTATATGTAAAATCAGAATTATTAATAGAACAGCCTTATTAATTCCTCAGATAATTTCATGGGCATGTCAATGGTAATATAAAAACTCTCTGAAAGCTATAAGGCAAGGAGTTGAAATAATTTTGATTAAAACTCTGCAAGGTTAAACAGCATGATACAGATAGACATAGATTCAAGAAGTTGATGTAATCAATTATAGTGAAATTGAGAATGATTTGGTATACCCAAGGGTATACCTATTCATGGTATTATATTCAAGCTCATGGGTATTTTATTCCATATAATCAAATTAGAATTTCCTCACTTTGCCCTGTTTTATATAGTTTATAGAATTTATATTTTGGGGACTTGGTATTTGTTCTAGTACTTGTGAAAAAATCGTTCTGGCTTTATTTGAATCCTCCCTGGTAATATTGAATCCTAAACTGGGTGTCCTCTTCACCCATTATTATCTGATGTTGAAATTTCTCATTGAAGCTGTATCTCTATCAAGATACATAATTTGAGATAGTTTGAACTCAAAGTCCATACTTATATCAAGCTATATCAATACTGATACCAATAATCTGTTGATTGTGAACAAATGAGAACAATGTCAATTAATTTCAACTGTGGGGTTGTCAACTACAATGTAAAACTAATGATTTGGTATACATGCTGGTACTGCTGATTCAAAATCATCAAGGATTGGCCAGAAAAGTGTGGGTACAAAAAATAATTGTTTTTTTTGATTAGAGGATCTGAATTTCTGGAAACAGGAGCAAATATTTCATTTGCAGGATCCATCATTCTGACAAGCTGAAACATTTTTTGCAACCCAATCATGCATACAAAGCATGGCTAATGGACATCATATGTCATATGAGTTGTAATAATATGCATTTCACAACTAGATCATAGAAATAGGATAAAGTAACCTATACTCAATATATCTACTTACTGAAAATATCATTCCAGTAAACATATCATTAAAACTAGTTATTTGCAAATAACACGGAACAAATAAAGACTTGGAATGACGGTTTGCGCCAAAATTTTCATGCTCTTCAAGTACCTACCTAAATTTGAAATTATCTGCCAAACGAGCCTAAGTTGATCGAATTTGGGTAAAGGGTATGGAAGATACAGCAATTTGAAATATGTTTTTTTTTTTTCAACAGATACCCGCACCCTCATTATTGAAGATAAGACAATTTTCTAGACCGAGCCGTTGCAAAAAACTTATTATTTCCGTTATAAAAACAGTTCCTCAGTATGGCAATTTTCCGAAAAATTTTGAGTTTTTCTCAGTGAATGCGCCCTCTAGTGGTCATTAGAAACTATTTTTCATCAATTTCTCCAGGCCGATTTGGCTTATTTGCCGAAGCCGTCAGGTTTATAATTGCCAATAAACATATTATTTTACCTGATTCACATTCCAAATAATGAAGGTATGATCACAGGATGTTCAATTTGTGCTGTGATAATCTTCGAATCCTTTATCACTTTTCCCTTTGAATTATAGTTTATGAAACATATTGTAAGAACATTAAACCCAATCGAAAAACTAGATCGTGAATCGTGTAAAACGAAAACATTCGTAACATAACCAACAAAATGATGACAACGATGTGAACAAAACTCGATCAATATTTTAGCGACTGTGCATATCTATGACTGGACCTTTAAATTTTGCGCTTTCGACGTCTCTCTCTAATTTTATTCGCTCTGTCTGACTGCCGACCTTATTGGGCCACACTCATAAAAAAGAGACTATTCAATGAGAGAACCGCATTAACCTGGGGAACCCCCGCACTGCAGGCCTGGACTCGCTGCCCTGCTACCAGGTGACCATCGAGTCGGAAGAAGTGCGCGTGCGCGCGCGCAGGTCCGACCTTAGGGCGAACCGGCGCGTTCGGCCAATGGGGCGGCGCGATCAAGCCGAGGGGCGGCACGTGGTGGTAGTGGGCGGCGGGCCGGCGGCGGCCACGTGCGTGGAGGTGCTGCGCCAGGAGGGATTCGGGGGGAAGGTGACAATGGTGTGCAGGGAGGACCATCTGCCCTACGACAGGGTGAGTCGCATGCGATTTCGCTAGTCTGATTATAGGATTGGAGTTGTTGATGCATTCGTTCAACATTTTTCAATTATCATTCAATAATTAACATTTAATGAAAATGCAGAGACGATTATGAATTAAGAGAATATAGTAAGCGCTTACAGGATTAGAGTTGTTGAATTCGAAGTTATTTATCATTTAATGCCATCATTCATGCAGACATGATTTTACATTGCCAATGACAGGGTGAGCCACATTCGATATGGCGATTGTGATTTTTTTTAGAAAGTCCCTATCCACTTTTAGGAACATCATTCATGAAAAAGTTGTATCCTTTTCACCCATCTTGATCTTCATTGATTGATAATTTACATATTCTGGTATAATCGAACAGATTCAAATTTCAGCATTACAGGGGTCAATAAAGATTAAAATCGGGATAGCCCGAAATAGCCATAGCACATTTAAAATTCAACCTTCAAAATCCAAAATTACCAATTATGTAATAAAAGAAGGAATGTTCCATAATCATGTTACACTTGGTATTTACATTATCTGGTCTCATTATTACGAATCATAATTACTTGATAATAGCTGACTTGCCACCTAATGTTTTTTTAACCATTATATCCCATTAGGTGGAAAAATTGTGAACACACTTATGTGGTTCATTTTTCCCACGTAGGTATTTATTTTGTCCTGTATACATATTTTGGTATCGATTATGAAATTTTAAACACAAAACTGAGTATTCATTCATTGATTTAGGTGATGATTTATCGATAAGAAATGCTGAAATTCTTATCTAGACACGCACTACAATAATAATGTAACCTTGGCACAGCACAGCTGCTAGTCTGAGTATTGTGTAATTGCAGCAGGAATGAATTGAAGGTCAAATTTAAATTGAGCATTATGTATATAAACATTTGAAGTGCACATTCATAGATATGACTGGTATATACATAACAAAATGAAGTGTATTCTCAATAAAATTGGATGATTAATTATTGAAGTTTGAAACAAATTTTTTGAGATAATATTCAGATACCTTTTTTTTCAATAATACTACAAGTTTTTCATCTGAGCCTATACAAGATTACAAATTTTCCTATTCTGCAATGGATCAAGATAAAAGGGTTGTACAAGATTCCTTTACAGACGAAACATTCAAATTTAACCAGTTACATACAAAATCTCAATCATGTATAATATTATATTCCATTAATGAAAATTGTTTCTTTGAACCCATTGTTCAAACTGGAAGATTTGTTCGGCCAATTTGAAAAGTCATTCAGTTGATTCAATGTTTGTGAAGAATTTGTTTTTATTTAAATTTCGTCAATTATTCTTATTTAAGTATTGATTGAGTACACATTGTATAGCTGTTTAAATTTAAGCAGCCTTTTAATCTCTATCTAAATTTTAAAAAAACTCGACAAGGATATTCACTTCGTGATTAAAAAGTCATGAATCTTATTGACCCTGGTTATAATCGGATGACATTCAAGATCGACATGATTTTCAGATATTTGGGTTACTCAAATAAAAATAAACATTGTGATTTGAATATTGGTAGCAAAGATACTTCATTTATCGAAAATAGATATATCAAGAATATCAAACGAAATTATGTTTTATTTTGTGGTTGAATCGTTGCATTGAATTTTTTCCGTGCAAGAAATTATTGTCGATGTATGTAATGTTGACACAATGACATTATTAGCTATTGAACATATCTATTTGGAAATCAAAAATTCAGAAAATATTTCAGGATAATACTACAAATAGAAAATCATTGCTAGTACAGCTTAAATTGGAAATGCTGGTATGTGGGAATGATATACTGTATTGATCAGGATTATATTTTTATATCTTTGATGCTTTATAAATAATGGCCAAAACTGCTTGGGAGAAGACCATTAAAAAATTGTTGACGGTTTTTATTGATTCGTATGGTATATACCATATACCATAATTAACTCCGCCAAGAATATCAACACACTTGAACAGCTAGCCATGGATAGTGGAATTGAAGGTAATAAATGGTTTACAGCGAATAAATTAAATCTAAATCAAGCCAAGACACAATCTTTAACCATCTCTTCACATACAGGAGTCTCACATGGGAAGGAAGTGAAATTACAAGGAGTACATATTGATGACAATTTGTCTTGGGTCAGTCACATACATTATCTATGTAAAAAATTATCAAGTATAATCTTCATGCTGCGAAGATTGAAACCGATACTAAGCTTCACAGCTCTTAAAATTCCTTATTTTTCATTGTTCCATTCGCATATATGCTACTCGATAATTTTATGGGGGGCATCGTCCCATGCTACTAAAGCTTTCATTATACAAAAAAAAGCCATTAGAATATTAACAGGTGCTGACAGGCGTGATTCATGTCGACCTCTTTTCATAAAACTGGAAATTATGACTATTCCATCAGTTTACATTTACAATTGCGTATTGGAAATCCATAACAAAAAAGATTCATTAACCAGAAATTCTGACTACCATAATTATTCAACAAGATCTGGAAATCTTCTTAGATGTCAACGATATAGGTTGAACAAATCTAGGGAGAATTCGCTGGACCTGGATCTTTATAATAAACTTCCAGATTATTTTAAAGATCTTCCTCAGAATATTTTCAAGAGAAGAATGAAATATTTTTTTCAAACTCACTGTTTTTACTCCATTTCAGAGTATCGCAACTTCAATTTTCCCAAAACTCCAAATTCGTCAAATGAAACAAACTGATCTTAATCCTATATGTATAAGTTCAAGTGATTCTCGCTAACAGATCTCATTTATGTTTAAAACTGTTGGTGTCTACGTGCATATTTGTATATTTTACTCTGTGGATTACTAGTTCATGGGTTGATTTACTCTCTATATTCTCATGTTTGTGCTTGTGTTTTATTTTAATGTGACATTGTCAACGTATTTTAATGTCTTTTTATATATACATTTCCTCCGACTTGCTATAATTATACAGAAATGTATGAAAAATAGTCAAATAAATACTACTACTACTACTACTACTACTATTTTCTCTACTCGACAGTATTTTTCATCTATGAAACATGCCTATCTAATCGTTTGCCAGGTAAAAGTAAGCAAAGCCATGGACTTTGACATCAAAAAAGGCCAATTCAGAGACGAGGGATTTTACAAACAGCACGACATCGACGTACTCCGAGGGGTGGAGGCGACATCTGTCGATTCGGAGGTCAAAACTGTCACCTTGAGCAACGGAAACACTTTGCATTACGACCACCTGTTCGTCGCCACCGGCTGTAATCCGAGAAAATTGAGTATCCCAGGGGCGGATTTGAAGAATGTCATCGTATTGAGAGACTATGCCCATGCAAAGTGAGTTATCAACAGATACATAATCAGTTTTCATTTTATTCGCGAAAATCACGAACCAACAGATGGCGCTCGAGAAATGTCAAAAATTTGACATGAGGGTGATCAACAAACATTTGTTTTTAATGGTAATATGTCAATTTTCAATTCGAATTTTAGGGAAGAAATAAATAATCCTGAGTATCCAAAAGGGGCGCTATTGATATTTTATGTGAGTTTCGTGGATTTATTATGTTTTTATAGGCTTTTCAAACCACCTCTGCAAAATCAATGGGGCCACTAAGGTATTTGTATTTCAATGATTTCTCTTTATTTCAAGAATGGCCAAGATTGAAATAAGTATCCAGAGTATATTGGAGATAAGAAGAAACCAACCCTTAAAATACCGAAAAGCATTATTCAAAGCTGGTCACATACTTTGTGGGATAGATGTCAAACACATATAAATAAACTCCTGTTCACAAACTTCAGCTCTAGGGTAGGTAGCTCTAATATGAAATTAAAATAGTTCCATGGAAAAATTAGCAGTGGAAGTGTGAATTTATCTGTGAACCTGTAATAATTTTATCCTAACACAAAAATAAATGATTAGCAAAATAAAAACAAAGAATTGTAGTCAATTAACTTTATTCTCTGAGAGAAGTAAGTACAGGAGTGCTTATATTGAGATACCTACCTATCTTAAATAGGCAACACAAGTTATTATTTTCATGTTAACAATAAAATGATGATTCATATAATAAAAATAATTATATAATATATAGATGAGTAGGTAGGTATGTTCCAAGAATAACTTGAAAAGTTTGAGACCTTGTGGTCTACCAGTCATTCAAATTCATTTATTTCAATTGATACTTTTTACATTCAATTCACAGTTTATTCATTTTGAATAAGTATTTGATTTCATTCAGCCCACATTGCCCTCACTCTTGAAGTTTGCATGTGATGACTTCCAGATGTTTATTGAAGGAATTGCATTCTTTTTGAGCCTATCTCTTGGTTTAATTCTCCTTGATAGTCCTAAAGTAGAATCAAGGTTTTCATTACAAACAACAAGAGACACAACTACAGTTAAACCAGATCTTATTTGTTTGATTTAACCTGAAAGCCATACCTTCGCATTCACTTGAGAAATCCAGTTCTAAATGTTTGTGGTGATAAGTTTTCCTATTTTCAACGTGATCATCCATTTTTCACACAATCCTGAAAGGAAATTCAGGATTTTGTGCCAAAGGAACGATGTCTCTACGGTAGGAGGAACGCTGAAATACTGAACAAATCTTTGTCGATTTCGTCTTTACGACCTTTTGAACTTGCTGCATGTTTCAATAATATTAGTAACTAGCTGATAAGCACGAAACAAGTCCGAAAACTATTCAAAACAATTCAATTTCATTAAAAATAATACGAAAGCCTATGCTATAGAATGCTAAATTGCTTTGTTGATCACCCTCGGAAGGCTTAGAAAATTTGACACCAGAGGCCGCCCACTCCGTGATTTTCGCGAATACGGAACAGGAAGCGCACAGTTTGAAATAAATGAGGTTAGGTTAAGTTATCTTTAAATAAATCGGAGAATATCAAATTACATTGTTTTTCAAAGGACGAAAAACTGAGAGTACTTATATTGAGTGATATTTATTGATTTCAATCAAACCTTTCCATTTGATGAGAATATCACCATTCTTGCTATAAGTATACAGCTATATAACATTTCGAGATGATGAACTTAGATTATGATGATTCATTAGATAATTGAATCGTTTTATTTTTCCTGATGACAATAAATGTGCTACATTCAAAATTTTCCAATTTCATCGTAAAACTCATTCAGAATCCATCTTATTCCTAATAGACACTAATTTCTGATGACAACTTGTATATAAAAAAATCACTCAGAAGTAGGTAACCTTTCATCATGGATCTTTTATATTGGTGTTGATTATGCATTACTAAAATGGCAACCTAGCACATCAGCAGTTCCAGCGAATATCCTGCAACTGCGATGCGCAAAATTTAAAGGTCCGAGGTCAATGAAAACGGATGTCGATTGGTACATCAAACAAAATGGGCGGAGTGTCTTATATGTAAGGTTTTCTAATCTGTGCTCGAGCTCACCGAAACCTCCCCCCCCAGGTACACCATGTCCCTCCTCTCGGAAGACAAGGAGCTGGTGGTGGTGGGCGGCAGCTTCGTCGCCATGGAGGCGGCCAACTTCTGCCTCAATAAGGTGAAGAAAGTGACAGTGGTGTTGCGCGGCGAGCTGCCCTTCCAGCCGCTGCTCGGCCCCGAGGTGGGCAAAGCCTTCTTGGACCTGTTCCGGCAGAAGGGCGTGCACTTCGCCCTCAACAACAGCTTGGGTAGGGTGGAGGGGAACGATGGCGGTGATGTGGTGGGGGTCGAACTGACCGACGGTGAGTTTTTTGATGTTATTTTATACTATACAGGGTGACTCAGGGTCGATGGTACCTTAGACGTTTACGGAGAACGGGACGTAGGATTATTCTGAAAAATTGAAATAACAAAGTTGTTGCTACTTTTCGATAGAAGCGGCAACACTGTATTGATGAAAATATTTTAGACGGATAGAGCAAGTTTGATTATCCACGTCCACAAATTTTCGAAATGATCTGTCTTTATGTTCTCCAGATACTTCTAATGTTCCATCCACTGTGAAGCACCCGGTATAGGATACCGGAATAGTATTGTAACCTCTGAACAACAAACCCTCTAGAATTGTGAGGCCAGCATGGAATTCATATTGTTATGTTTTTTACCCCACACAGGTCGCCACATAGTAACATTTGAAGGTGATAATCATCCCATGACCACATTTTTTAAGGTTCCCAAATGTATGTCTCCTTCAGTAGGTACTCAGATAGTCAGATAAGTGCATCAAAAGCTATTTGTTCAATCTTCGTCATATAATACAGTGCCTCATTGCCCTCATTTGAATATAATAAGTGGTTTATAGATATCACGTCTTTCTGCAAATAACAGCATTTTCGGTGAATGCGCCAACGACGTTAATTTTGTTGAACCGATAGTCAACGGAACGCTGACAGTGACAGCTCGAAACGTATCGTTTTCAAATCAAATTTTGTTTGATGGTTCATTAAAAGGCATTTTTCCAGTTTTGTGTGAAAATTTTAATATGATTCTACCTAAAAACTTTCCTTGATCTGTTCAATTCGAATTGGAAGGATGGTGTGAAATGACGCTCTGAAATGTGTAAAAGACAATTCAGAAGTGGTGACCAGAACACAACATTTCACTGGTGAGTTACTCAGTGTCGTTCTTTACATAAACATTATTTACCCATCCTAATATACAAAACAATTTGTGGTCATTTGAAAATATAATCGGGAAAGAGAATATTTCTAGAGACGCTAAATTATGCTCGCATCATTTTACTACAAGTAATAAAATGGTTGACCCAAGTGGAAAGAAAATGCTCAGTGTAGTATCCTATATTTAGTGGAATTGAAAAGTAATTACAACATGTTTAATGTTATATTTCTCGAGTTCGACACTTCGAAACTTTATATTGCCAGAAAATAAACAATATAGTTGTGACAGTGAATTAATTCTATTATCATTCGGCTAATGAATGAAAGATGTAGGTATATTTTCAGAAAACTTTAATATTTCATTGTTTTCATTCAGTCTTAGGAAGAATGTATACGATAATTTTGTGAGTAGGTCAATTTATTCAAATTCAGACCCTTCCAGGATAGCAAGACACTGGTGCTAGGAAAATCTGTTGTTGCTATCCTTGTTTTAGAATGATGTAACCCTAGTTACTGATTTAGATGTTGGCTTCAAACAACTCCTGTGATAAGGGGCCCGTTCCGATTCACGCAGTGACTGCATGGATTGCATAGGCGCATGAAGTCGTTTCTTTTCGCATTTGCTGCTGATGCATATCAGTGAAACGGAACGATTGTCAGTGCCGTCACTGCCGTCAGTGGTTGTCAGAAAGTTGTCAGTTTCAGAAATCGCAAATTTTTATCAATTTTACGAAAAATGTGTGATAAATGCATAATTATACTGAAATTAGTGAAATTTATCAATTCAAATTCATTATCGAAGTGATGAGGACGATGGGGTGCAAAAGATCCTGAATTGAGCTAACGTACCTCTATAGAAGGACTGAGGACTGGTTTTGTTCCAATGTGAACATCAATGGAATTATACAGAAAGTATCCAACTGGATTTTTATATTAATTCAGTATGGATCTTGTTGAAAAATGGATCAGAGCAGATTAAGGTGCATGACTAAAGAAATGCCCATTTACATTGTGTTGTGATATCCATAACCCATGAATAATGTCGGAAAAGAGGTGGAAATCAATGGGGAAGAGGCATTTTATTTAGCAGCAGGTAGGGAAGATTGATCATTATTTTATTCACACATAATATAACAATTTATTTTTCAGTATTCATACTACTGGGATCATAAATGTTCTAGGACATACAAAATCTGTTCAGATTTTGCTATAAATAGGTATCAAGAAGGAGCCTTCAATGTAGTGGGAGCTGTGGACAAAAATTTAAACTTTGTTACTGTGAAATGATAAATAAACTACCTTATAAATGCTTTTACTTACATTATTTAGCAGCAAAAGTTTACATGAAAGCTCAAATATTATTAGCTGGTGATAATTTCCAATATCAGTTGGGATATTTGATCATAGGAACAAGAAAACAATTTTAAATAAGCATTTTTATTGTTCTTGAATGTACAAATAGTTGAAATATATCATTGATGGAGCCTTGGGGCTTGAAAAATCATTTCATCATATCTCATGATTATCTTCAAATAACACCCCACTAATCTTCCTATGCTGAAATTCCTGAGGCTTGAAAGAATGTAAAAATATGATTTTTCATCGCAAACCTGGGTTCTTTATGAGTATAAAAATATATCAATGCATTCCTTGGACGACTGGACAGACATATTTCCACCGTTTTTATTTCCCCACTTCTGGTGAATCAGTGTATTTCAAATATTCTGGAATTCTGACGTGCTCTACATAAACACATATTTGCAGAGTTCATTTTCCATTGGCATGACTTTCATCTCATGTGAGAAGTTGCCTTAGAGCTGAAGTTTGTTCTACATCACACATAAGCGGAGCTCTGTATCCTAGACCAAAGAATATTGCCTAGACATCAGCTTCTCCCTCTTTCATGGGTATGATTTCATCACTGTTGTACTTACTCAATCTTGGACGAGTAGTGGTCAACAAAAACTCCGTTTACTGATGATTATGGGTGGTGTATGAACCATATGAACCCTCTGCTGAAGGCTTCTATGAATCAATAAAACACGAAGTATTACCTGTTTTGCCTTGTATAAACGTTGTTCAAAGTTCGATTTGGAAATGACCACATTGTATCATGGATACATACAGTAAATACTTGTATTATAACAATAATTCGGTATTGTTTATTTTTGAATAATACCTAACCTAAAGGTTATAAAAGTGACAGATGCCTGACGTGCAGCAAAACTGCCTCTGGTATTTTGGAGAAGCAGTTCATGCACCGGAAGTGGGCGGAGCCATGCACTGTTGATGCAGTAAATTGCGTGAATCTGAACGCTAACCATGCGCTTGCTGCGCATAATGCATGAATCGGAACGGGCACAAGGATTGAGCGTTATTTATTTAGTCTGTTTTATGATCGAAGGATTGTACCAACCTCTGAATAATAAAAACCTCGTATCGAAACAGAGGCTATATCGATACAAGGATATCAAACTATATGGATGGTCCATTCCATATGCTGTCCATGTTAACCAGTTTTATGACGTCACCCGGCTACCTTCTAGTCTTGGATTGTTCCATGATCGAAAAATGACGGCACTTTGTTGATTTCTTCGATTTTGAGGTTAACCTCTCTCTGGTGAAAATTTTGAAATATCTGAATTTTATTAGCTTCACAAACCAGTATTAGACAAAATTAAAAAAAAAAGGTAACGTACATGCCATACGAAATAAATGCTAGTTACATAAATTATTTTCATATATTTCATAAAAATCATAAATCAATCAGAGTGGAAGTGACGTGTCACTCCCGGTAACATCACATCCGGGCCAAACATTTCTGCGGAATGAACAATCCTATAGTTTAATATCCTTGATATCGATACGCATCATCCAAAGTAAATTTGGTTCCACCCCATCTTGACTATATCTCACGCCCACCCCAGGCACCAAGCTGAAGGCCGACCTGGTGATCATGGCCGTCGGCAGCACCTACAACACCGGCTTCCTCGCCGGCTCTGGCGTCGCGGTGCGTGCCGACGGCGCCGTCGAGACGGACGACCACCTGCGCACGAACGCGCAGGGTGTGTTCGCGGGCGGCGACATAGCGTGGGCGCCCGTGTGGGCAGCTGGTGGCCGCAGGGCGGCCATCGGGCACTACCCGCTCGCGCACTACCACGGGCGGGTGGCGGCGCTCAACATGGCGGGCAGGCAGGAGCCGCTCAGGGCGGTGCCCTTCTTCTGGACTATGCTGTTCGGCAAGGGGGTCAGGTGGGTGGCGGATAAGGGGGCGGGATTATTTGTGAAAATGTGTTTTTGACGAAGAAATCCATTGGTAAAGTCGGCAGTTATATCTTATTTGGTAATTTTGCACTTGTCATGTGATCTATACGTATTTTGACCTGAAAAACACAAGTTTCATAGTATTATCGTGAACATATCTCTAGTTTTCGAGATAATTTATGCTAAAATTCTAAATTTCACCTTCTTTTACTGATATATATATATATATATATCTTTTTTTCTGGACCATGCTGTTCGGCAAGGGGGTCAGGTGCAGGTGGGTGGCGGTTGGAGGGCGGGATTTGTGAAAATATGTTTTTGACGAAGAAATCCATTGGTAAAGTCGGCAGTTATATTTTATTTGATAATTTTGCATGTCATGTGATCTATCCCAAAAATGTCTCATCATGTGATCTATACTTATTTTGACCTAAAAACACAAGTTTCATAGTATTATCGTGAACATATCTCTAGTTTTCGAGATAATTGATGCTAAAATTCTAAATTTCACCTTATTTTACTGATATATATATCTTTTTTTCTGGACCATGCTGTTCGGCAAGGGGGTCAGGTGGGTGGCGGTTGGAGGGCGGGATCTGTGAAAATATGTTTTTGACGAAGAAATCCATTGGTAAAGTCGGCAGTTATATTTTATTTGATAATTTTGCATGTCATGTGATCTATCCCAAAAATGTCTCATCAAAATGATTTCTCAACATCTGTTTATTGACCTCTTTATTGTGCTATCAAATAGTCTTTTTTTCTCGTCACAGAAAAAAATAGTGTATTTCACATGGGAAGAATATTACATTTCAGCAATTTTTTTCCTGCATAATAAATAAATAATTGATAATTTATTCAGTTTTGTTGCATTGTTTCTTTTTTCACTTAAGGCCTTGTCTATTCATCGGGGCTCTCCGACATATACAAGGTCACTCACGGTCGATGGTACCTTAGACGTTTACAGAGAACGGGACGTAGGATTGTTCTGAAAATTTGGTTTTTGGGTAATCAGAATTGTTCTATCGATCTAAAATACTTTCAGCGTTGCGGCATTGCCGCTTCTATCAAAAAGTAGCAATAACTTTGTTATTTCAAATGGAACACCCTGTATAGATTCTTCCTGAAGAGCTGATTTCGTCGATCTATTATCATACTTGGGGTATAGCGAGAAAGATTACAGAGCTATAGGGTGTGAAAAATTGAGATTTTTCAAATTTAGGAATTTTTTCTGCCGAAACTATTCATTCTTGCTCAAAACGGCTTACATGTCCCTATCTCAACTTTCCATTTACTATCGATTGATATTTAATTGAAACAAATACGGGTGGTTCAAAATTTTGAGTTTTGCATCACCCTCTATTTGTTTCTATTAAATATCAGTAGATAGTAAATGAAAAGTTAAGATAGGGACATGTAAGCCGTTTTGAGCAGAAATGATTAGTTTCGACACAAAATATTCCTAAATTTGAAAAATCTCGATTTTTAATACCCTATATATCTGTAATCTTTCTCGCTATACCCCAAGTATGATAGATAGACGAAATCAGCTCTTCAGGAAGAATCTAAAAATGAAATAAAATACAGGGTGTTCCATTTGAAATAACAAAGTTTTTGCTACTTTTTGATAGAAGCGGCAACGCCGAAAGTATTTTAGATCGATAGAACAAAACTGATCACCCAAGAAACCAGATTTTCATAATAATCCTACGTCCCGTTCTCCGTAAACGTCTAAGGTACCATCGACCGGGAGTGACCCTGTATTTGCTATTCATCGAGGAAAAGGTGGATATTGTATATGGTGAAACGACTCTTTAATTGTTTTTCGTCAAAACCTGTAGACTGGTTTAGCGAAGATCATTACACCGGTAATATTTCACTAATCGTTCGGAGATGGCGTTAATATCGCATTTGATATCAATATCGATAATTCAGTTCTCTATTAATATCCATATTCTATGGTTTCGTGTTCAAGTGACAATGACAGATCATTCATCATTGTGGTTTTGGCTTGAAATATGAATATTGTTCGATTGTTCAATCATGATATTGATTCACACAAAATCAAAATTACTGAGAAATTGTGAAAAGTAATATTAATCATGCGGAATCAGCATACGTGGCGCCATCCATATGAAGTCGTGGAAGTATTACTAGTGTTTGAAACTATGATTGAAATTCAACAAAATCAAGTAGGCAGAAGTCTACAAATATCTCTAGTGCCCTTCCAATGGGACTCGTTCCACCTTATCAATATCTACCTTTATCGGGGGGTGATCTAGCATATAAAGCAAATGCGCAGTCCACTACCGTATTGTAGGTATTCATGATGTTTAGTCAAAGATTCTATTGGTCAGGACGGAATATGAGCATGCGTGGATCACGCCACAGACCGCGAGCAGACACAATCCAATATCCCGCGTGGCCATCAGCCAGGAAAGTAGTCGTGCGTTTTCCCTTTCAGGTACTGCGGCCACGGCGCGTACGACGAGATCGTCTACCACGGCAACGTGGCCGACTTCAAGTTCGTGGCGTTCTACCTGAACGAGGGTGACGTGGTGGCGGCCAGCTCCTGCGGCATGGACCCCGTGGTGTCGCAGTTCGGGGAGCACCTCGCGCAGGGCAGGAAGCTGCGCAGGGAGGACCTGCAGGGCGACGCGCTCGCTTGGACCAGGAAGTGAGGGGCTCTCGGAGATGTTCGCCGTTTCAACCTTCGGCCGTATAACGGACTAGATGGATAACGTGCAATCCTTGCCACAGTAGTTGTTTGAAGCCAACATCTGAATCAGGTACCTCATTTCTGAAACAAGGATAACAACAACAGATTCCCCCAGTAGCAGTGTCTTGCTATCTAGGAAGGGTCTGAATTTGAATAAATTGACTTAAAGACAAAATTATCATATCCATTATTTCTAAAAGTTGATGAAAACAATCTAGAATTGAAGTTTTATGAAAGTATTCATCTTGGATTCATTACCACTTGGGCCAACCATTTTCTCACTTGTAGTGAAATTATGCGAGCATACTCTAGCGTCTCTAAAAATATTCTCTTTCCTGGTAATATTTTTTCATATATCCACTAACTTTTCATCTCGAGTAAACCCTAAATTTTTTCAAATTACCACAAATTGTTTGCATATTAGGATGGGTAAATAATGTTTATAAAACGAGTGATACGAAACTGAGTAACTCACCAGTGAAATGTTGTGTTCTGGTCACCACTTCTTAATGGTCTTTCACACATTTCACAGCATTTCACCATTTTTTGAAGTCGAATTGATGAACAGAATAAACAATCAAAGGGAATAGCCGAAAACTCTAAAGTAAAAAAGGAAAATAAATCTATCAAATATGCGTGGATGCTTCCATCGATTCAGACCTCGCCTCGTATGGAGATCTCAGGATCTCTACACGGTTGACTACCCTGTACTGATGAGGGCCAATAAGCCCGAAACCGGTCTACAGGTTGTCAGGCGTGTTTGTCTCGTTGGGAGCATAAACGCATGTTCAAAGAAAGAAATTCATTTATATGAATTGATGCATAGACTACGAGTGGATATAATTCAATATTTTGCGTGATATTTGTCAGGAACGTGGTTGTTTTCTGCTCGTTTTCTACCTTGTTATGTTAGATTATTCTAATAATGTTGTGGAGATGACTTTGAGATATTTATTTTCCTTTTTTAGAATAAACAATGTTTTTGAGTTGAATATTATTCAAATTCTCACACAAAACTGGAAATATGCTGTTCAATGAACCATCAGCGTTCGGTAGATTATCGGTTGAAAGAAATTAGCGGCGTTGGCGCATTCACCAGAAATGCCCTAATCTCCAGAAAGACGTGCTATCTATAAACCACTCATATTTGAATGAGGCACTGTCTTATATGACGAAGATTGAATAAATAGCTTTCGATACACCCATATATAACTCATATAAGTACCTACTGAAGGATATTATATTTGGGAACCTTGAAAAATGTGGTCATGGGATGATTACCACTTCCAAATGTTTCGGTGTAGCAACCTTTCTGGGGGATAACATATGAATTTCATGTTGGCTTCAGACAGTATGCGGCGTTACTATTCTGGTAAGTTTGCTGTTCGAATGTTTTAATCAAGGTATTTTCGCATGACGATTGCTGGTTCGAAGGGTAATCGAATATTTGGACGAGTCAGTTGTTCTCTGATGTTGAGGTTTGCGTTTTATAGGGTGTCTCGTGAGTCGATGCCCGTAGCTTGAGGGCATTTTCCTTGAATAATTTCAAGTCGAAAGTACAATTTTATCCAAAACTCTATAGACGAGGAGCAATTCAGTATGAAGTTCCAGAAAAGTGTATAAGGCAATTTCGACTTGTTCAATAAATATACCCTTAAGCTATGGACATCGAGTCAGTATATTTGTCAGCTTCTACAAAATTTGAATTTGTTTGAAGGATATAAAACGCTAGAAATTGTCACTTTTGATTTTCAAATAAATCCAACCTAGTTTATTCCGAATTGATTTGGGATTTCATCGTAAAAAAATCTTAAGTCTTTTCTCCAATTCCCATCCGTTTGTCCTGTTTTAATTTGCGATGTTGCCGTATGTATCATATTACACCCCCTTCTTTCCTTTAGTTTTTGGAGATAGAGATGGAAATTCAAAACGACCCCGTCAAGTTTTGACATAAAAATATTTTTTCTGGTACTAGCTTGTTATTATTGCATTTTGAAATTCTGAAAATTTTCCTTTGTAGAAGCTGCTCAAATACAGTCGAAAACAATAATTTATATTGACCAGCAACAACAATGTATCCGATAGAGAGGTTAAAGATGTCTAGTTGTAATAGTAATATGTGCGATTTAGTCAAAGAAATATTTAACAATTTTTATTTTCATTGAGCTATTAACTCTTCAGTATCTGTATTCTTGTTGTTGATTAGGTAGTTCTGATACCTACAACCAATCGATATTTTTGGAGATATTATATCTAATATTTATGAAATTTCGCTGCATGACCATAATCTAACTTAACCTTTATTGAAGGTGAACATTTTCATTTCATTCTCTCATCCTTCATTATTCATTCAAAATCAATTACACAACAAATCATCACTAATACCGATTGGGCACATGCCATCAAGCAGCATCAAGGTAGCTTCTGCTTTCAAGTTGTTTGAATTTAAACTATGACGCATTAATTTTTTTTCTGTACTCTATACCTAATCTCAATTTTTTGCGGGTTGATATTTCAATTGATTGTTTCAATGTGCGATAAAATATTCGTAATTTGAAAAAATCATAATACTCTTTGTTGGGTGTAAAAATATATGTTCAATAATTATTTACAATGTTTTATGACATTAAAAAATTAAGGTGGTCGGTATAAGTACTTATAATAAATAAGACATGCATAAACCGGTAAATAATCTCATTGAATCAAGAGGAGTAACCATAAATATAATGACGTTAGTTATATGTTCAACAACCTGTTATTCTCAATCAATATACAGTGTGTCCCGCTTTTTAAGAATACACCTTAATATCTCGGATATCAATAATGCGAATATCTTGAAAGACTTTTTTGGTAAAAAAGATATCAGAGCTTATTTTGGACAAATAATCTTTGTTTTGGTTAACTTTTTCTTCCAGAGTCAGCATCCCCAAAAAAACCCAAATCCATGATTTTAAAATTATATTTCGAGAGGAAAAATGTTTTAAAGTAACCTTTCGCAATGGTTTTAAATGACCTAATTCTATTCATTAAATTCAGTATTCTTGCAACTTCCTATGTTACGCTTTGTGTTTAAGAAATTTTGCTAAAATAATGAGCTCTTCAGATTTTGAAAGTACTGTTACGTTATTTCCACTTGGGTTCGTGAATTTAAAACACTCAGTACAAAACTAAACACACTAAATACAACTCAATAAATAAATACTTAGTTAAATCACAACGATATTCGCTTTACAAATCTCAATGTTCACTGTACTAGCTGCCTTTCTAATCTGACTTGTCCGCGAAACCGCGGATCTTTTATAGGTAAAAACATCATTGTCCAGAAAGAAACGGAATAAACTGGAAGTATTTTTCATATTCGACGGCAATGAATCATCCGCTAATTATAGCGGTGCGTCTGCGACCGATATCTTCGCTGTGAGTCACGCGTCGGGATGGTGATTTCCGACCTTCTCGGAAATGCCAGCAGTTCGTAACAATACGAATTGGTAGTTTTTTGGGGATGCTGATTTTAATTCTGATAAAAAAAGTTGTCAAAAATAAGCTCTAATACCCTTAATTCAAAAAAAATCCCCCCTCTCCAACACCGCACGCCGATGGTGAATAAAAATGTTCACTATACCAGATATTTCACTTTCTTAACATACAATCACCACAAAAATTTCAAGAAAGTCGCCTAATTTAATATTTAACTGGGATATTAGGGTGTATTCTTGAAAAGCGGGACACACTGTATATAATAATAATCATGATTTTTTTAGTAGTGGCCAAAGTTTTTTCCATTACGTTTGTTTCCGCCCTTCACAATGCACTTTAGTTTTCGTACTGCATTATTCTTATATATGCTTTTATTTCTCCCGGCTTTATTTATCCATGCTTTTTTATTTCCGTCCAGCGATCGATACATTAAAATATCCTCGAAAATTCATGTAGAGTCTGGAGATAACTGTTTCATAAACCTATCTACATAGAACTTTGTTGTAGTTTTTCTGGGATATTTCTCTTTTTTACGGTACAAAGCAGCTCGCTGGGGAAAGTGCTGGCCTTGAAGTTAATTTTCGAGCCAATTTAAGAAGGAACGCCCTGTATTTTCAGATTTTTTCATACAAATGGTATAAGCCGCAGTCGCATTTTCACCAAGTATAGATCGCTTCAGCTTGTCGAAACAAAACGCTTTTTCATTGTCATATTTTTCTATACGTAAAATGAAAGATATTGATTACCAATTAACTGGTAATTCAATAATAAAACAGTATTTTTTGGGTTCTAAGTACATGATAGTTATTATTTTGAGAAAACTACTCAGATAGATAGGTAATTTTTATTTATTGTATTATACTAAAATGAAGATGTTGCTTTGTAATTTTTGGATTTATAATAAAGTTAATTTATATTATTGCTTGAGACTTATTTTATCCATTTTCGTGTGTCAAAATAATATGACTTCTCTCATCATATATGGTGATTATGGTATTATCTATGATGGTAATAAGCCAATGGTAAGTATTATGGTTGTGGAAATGTGAAATTAAAAATTGAATGCTATCTGGTTTAATACTTCAATATATACGCGAAAAAATCGATGAAAACTATCAGTACCAGACATTCCTGTTTCTCGGGAGGTCAGTAATCAGCATGTATTCATGTAATCAGTAACATCTAGAGTTTTTGGTAATATAACCAACATTCAGCAAGAAGAAGAAGAACCCACTGGGCAACTTTGCCCCTGCTCTGGCTCTTTTTCACACTTCACCAAACTTCACAGTCATCATTGCAGGGTTGCCACTGCTATTACTTTCGTAATAGATCTATTACTATTGAACTAAATCTATTACGCTATTACTATAGACCAAAAAACTGTTACTATTTCGCTGAACAGCCATCAACAGTGAAGTAATTTTACCCAAGAATTCTACCAACTTCGATATTTTGCTTGTGTCATCCACCTTTCTTATGTCTTTGATTGTGAATCGAAGCACTATATTTGCAGGAGGAAAATTCGAATCTTGAACAATATGCCTTGAAATATTTTGTTTTTGTAGCATTAAAATTTGTAGGTACAAAAATGAAATTCATCAGTTGCAAGTTGAAAAGAACAAAGAAGAACAAAATCTGATCATTATATCTTGTAAACATCTCATTACATCACAACACAACGAAAAATCTATTACTTTCTATTACTATTTCGACTCCAATTCTATTATGATGAATTTCAAAGTGGTGGCAACGACAACACTGGAAGTGAGTGAAACACGGAAGCAGAAGTAAAAGTGGGGTTATCTAAAAGTCAAAGTCTTGTCCTTGTCAAAATGATCTAAACAGAAACGGTAAATATTTGAAAAATATACATAAATTATCACTTCTGGAGCTATGTTTGCTCGGGCCATACGTAGATTAGCGCCCAGGTATTCTCTCAACTTTCGTGCAGCCCGCCTTCAAACGAATCCCAATGTCAAACCACTTGAGAACGTGAAAGCGGACCTTCTGATAACAAAAAACTGCGTGGAACGTTTGAAGAAGATCTCGACGACCCCCGATGATTTTTTGAGGGTAACCGTCGACGGGGGTGGTTGCTCCGGTTTTCAATACAAGTTCGACCTGGACTCCACGGTTCAAGATGACGATAAAGTGTTCGAGAAGGACGGCGTCAAGGTAGTAGTCGATTCGATTTCACTGGATTACATCAAGGGGGCGACTATAGATTACCAAGAGGAGCTCATTCGATCTTCGTTCAAGGTTGTCAGCAATCCTTTGGCAGAGAAGGGTTGCTCATGTGGTGCTTCTTTCGCTGTTAGGTTGGATTAGAAGAGATTATGAGATATTGCACTGTGATTTGGTTGTAAATAATATATTATTTATTGTAGATATACACTAGCTCCACTTGAGGAGAGAAATTAAAAAAGCTATTTTCAACATTGTTAGGACCCTTAATTTATTAATATTGAAGAATGAACATTTACCTGAAAATATTCATGCTGTACATTCAAAAATGTAATTGGAAATGTTTTGGCTTGGTTTTGGGTATGTAGAAATCAGTATTGAATTTAAAGTCTTATAAGAATAATATTTCTCATGAATCTCTCATAAGAATCATCATGTTGAATTTGCTCACCATCAGATCTATTATAGACAGACCAAAAGGAAGAACCAATCTATCATTATACAAAATCTATTTATATTCTTCAGAACAATCACATGACAAAATAAGAAGGGTATGTCAAATTATATCAATGTATCTCCCAATGCTACCAATAATATATGTTTACTATTTTTCTTGGAAAATTATGAGGACAATTATGTATGCCTGGATAATTCTTCTTAGTATCATTGAATTGATTCAAAATTCTTCAAATGCCATTTTCGGAAATTACTTTTTGGAGACATTCTGATAGATACCCGAGTGAATCGGCTCAGTTTCTTTCCCTTTTGAATTCACTATTATAATACTCTTCTACCGGCGATAATCGATATATATGTTGTTGTATTATATACAGTAGAACTCCAATTATCCGAATTAATGGGGACCGGGACCCATTCGGATAATCAAATATTCGGATAATCGGATTTTTTTTTAAAAAAATTGCCATTGGAGAGAATAAAAGCTACGTTTTGATATTGCACTATTTTTTTATTGAATTAAATGAAAGAAACATGAAATTTTCACATGTTTTAAATATAAATAAAATGTACATATGTACTTATGTACAAGTTTAGAAATAAAAATCATTGTTTTTTAAACATCTCCGTCAATGTAAGCTGTTTTGCGGTCTTCAACCGTTTTCGGGCAGCCAGGTCACGCATTCGCTTGACGGTGAGCAGTTGCAAGTGGTCACACTCGGGCTGACGCTCCATCCACTTCAAAGCAGTCTCGAGGCCGGCAAATGCTTCACTAGCTGATGGTCCAGCGTCTACTTCAACATCAGCAGAAAGTTCTTCTTCCACTTCAACATCTTCTCTCACACTTACAACAATTTCATCGTCATTGAGAATTTGAAAACCAGGGTCAGACGTGTCACAAGCCATCCACTCTCCTACATCTTCAGCACTTACTTCTGTACAACCAGGAATTTTTACAATCATTTTTCTTATTTTCTCTAGTGACAACGCATCTTCATCATCATCATCCTCTCCATATTCTTGTTTCTCATTTTCTTCAGATTCTTTTTTTTGTTCTTCTCAGACGGTAGGCCTTTCAGTTTATTCCACGCACGTCTTAGCGTCACTGCCGTAACCAAACTCCAAGCTTCCGCTACCATGTAACAGCAGTCCTTTAAATTTATTTTGCTATGATTTTCCAAAACCAATTCTTCATCTTCAGCACCTTCGATCAGCAGTTTTCTCAGCAGTTGCCTTCTGTAATGGCGCTTCATTGTTTCAATAACAGACTGGTCCATGGGTTGCAGCAAACTTGTAACATTGGGAGGCAAAAACGTCGTTTTAAACTGCCCATTCTCTCTTTCCAACAGTTCTGCTGTAGGATGAGTGGGTGCGTTATCAACAATTAAAAGCACCTTACTGCCTTCTTTTCCCACCGATTTTTGGTGCTTTTTCACTTCAGGAATAAACACTTCATCATACCATTCGGTAAACAAAGCTGCAGTCATCCAGGCCTTGGGTCGTTGACTTTTGTAGAAGAGTGGAAGTTTTTTTACGTTTTTAAATGCTCTTGGATTTCTTGATTTTCCTATCAAAAGAAGTGGCAGTTTATGATTTCCAGTGGAGTTGGCACAGTTAAGCACTGTAACACGTTCTTTACTGACCTTATGTCCAGGGGCACTAGATTCCCTTTTAGAAGCCAAAGTGGTTTTTGGTAATGCTTTTCAAACAAGGCCAGTTTCATCGGCATTATAAACAAACTCCGGATCATAGGATTCTGATGCAGTTTTAAATTTTTCAATAAAATTTTCAGCAGCTGCAGAGTCTGCTGAAAGCTTCTCACCAGCCAAATCTAACTCGCGTACACCATGCCTGAATTTAAAATTCCTTAGCCAGCCGTTACTAGCCTTAAAAGATGAATAACCAAGCTTTTCTGCTGAGATTTTGGCTTTTTCACAAAGGATTGGACCTGAAATCGGATTTCCCATAGAACGTTGCTGCAAAAACCATTTAAACACGGCATCTCCCAAATTTTTGTTGGTTGCTGTCTTCATTGTTTTCCTGGAGGAACTTCCATCTTCATTTTCAAGCACCGAAACAAAGTTTAAAAGTGTTGACTTACTGTTTTTAATGTCAGAAATTGTTGCTTGTCCAACACCATAAATCTCGGACAACTTCTTACCCGTTACACCTTTATCGAGTTGCTCTATAATTTTCAGTTTGTCCGCTAACGATAGCACAACACGTTTTCTTTTCGAAGCCATGGTATAAAAACAATACAGTATTGTACACGCACAAACAAAAGTAAGCCGTAGCGAAAGAGTACATAGCGTCCTCGAGCAAGGTCAATAGCACACTGGCTAATCAAAACAAACAATGACAGGTGCGCCGTGACTGCAATGCGCCGGAACTTGTCTTAACTTGCCGTTGTGCCTACACACGCGGGGGGAAGTCAGTGTAGGCACAACGGCAAGTTAAGACAAGTCAAGACTTGACGCGCATTTGTGATTCGGATAATCGGCGATTCGGATAGTCGGAGTTCGGATAATTGGAGTTCTACTGAATTCTTTTGCCCAATATCGACAAGTATATCCTCTTCCGATACGTTGTCGACAACTTTTCTCATTATTTCTTCGCGAAACTAAATTAGTTGCTGAAATCATCCTTTTAACTCGATCCTGTGTTGGATGCAATGTATATCAATTTGTATTTGTTTTTCTTTTTCTCAGAGTTGCAAACCAACTATCCCTAGTAGTGGATGTATTTTTCTATCATTCGTTAATTTGATAACAGGAATTTGATCACCGAACACCGAATCATATTTTTCACTTTTCCTCAGAAATTAAATATTCATTCAAATTTTTTATTGCAACAACGAATACTGTTGCCAAAGATTTATAATCTCTGCTGTTGCCAATAACTTGTCGATCGTAGGATCTTAACATGCGATGATATACACAGAGGGCGTTGTTAAACAACATTTTGATTTCTGGTGTAGGCATATCGCACTTACGTAGTACATCAAGAACCTTGATGTAAATTTGAAAATTATATCAATACACGTATCAGAATGTATCTTTCATGAACTGTTGAAATTTTTCAACGCAAAATGTCTGCCTACTTCTCCGAAAAATTCATATATTGCCTGTCACATGAAATTTGGGACGCCCGTATATTCCCAATACAAGTATTGCGATGTACGGCGGTGTTTTATATTTCACACTTTCTCGCGAATGCGAAAAATAAGGGGCGAATCCGAAGAAAATTAATGTAGTGAACGCACGCAAACAAATAATAATCATCTCGCTATTGAAAGCGAATTCGAAGAAATGTGGTGAAGGTGAACAAAAAGCAATATCGACTATACGGAATTCGAATATCGAACTCGTATTAGTACGAAGACGTAGAAGTGCACATTTTTTTATTTTTAATTCCGAATTGTAACTAGATATGCAATTAGGAATTCTGACAGCACTGGAAAAAAACAATCTTCCGAAAATATGATGTGAGGCTTCGTTTACGAGATAATTGAAATTGAAAAAAAAAATCATAGACTCCGCGTGGGTGGATCTGGTTCAGTTAATGAAAATAGGACTTCACCAAAAAATACCTCGACGTGCATTCAATTTTCTTGATGTGCACTTCATAAATAGCAATTAGAACATTTTAATAACAATTGTGGATTGCTGATTGAAAGTAGTTATTCTAAACTTGAAACTACAATTATCTCGTAAATGAAGCCCCATAAAAAAATTTTACAAGAATGATTTTTTTCTAAATTGAACAGGAATGTCGATAAAATTTCAATTCAGGAAAATATCCAGGTGCGAAGAAAATAGGGTGAGAAAAGTGAAACAACCCCTATGTATCTACACCACTGAACAATTTCATAATTACTTGTGCCAATTCATGTCAAAAATGCTTTGATTCTTGAAGTTATGACAAAAAAAGATCATCGAAACTGAACTTTCATCTTTTCAACTATGAATTCAACGCATGCGCATAAGACATATTTGAACACAGAACCCAGCAAGCAATTTCAGCAGGCCCAGTACTGGGCCAATACCTGCTTACCAGAAGTTGCCGCTACGGCAAAACAGTAAACAGTGGCAAATGACGTCGGGCCAACATCAATAGGACACTCTGGCCGCCGGTAATGAATACTTCAGGGCCAATGCCTGTTATACGACGATATTATGTGAAATAAAAAAAATCCATCAGCTTTTAGTAGTCACTCATCGTTATTGCATCATATTCCGCATAGTAATGTTGATCTTGTCTTCTTATTAATTAATTATTATAAATCAGTGGGATTTGAACAACAATTTTCAATTATCAATACTTGACCATTTATAGATGTCAATTTGAAAATTCCGAAATTTTGCACAGTTTCAAAAACACCCTGTAGCAATTTTATTGAAAAAAAATCCTCATGTATCGGGAAGTACGAGATTATAGCTGAAGGACTGAGCTAGCAAACAGTGCAAACAGAATTCAAATTATTCAAAGTATAAAAAAGTTAAAATATCAACAGGGACAAAATGTCAGGGTGCGACGTGATAGGTGTTGCGTAGTTTATATACAGGGTAATGCAAATTTAATGGTACACTATTGTCAAATCGGGAACCGGGAAGATACTGACTAGGTTAAATCACGAAAAAGATGCGCAATTTCATGGCCATCTCAAATATCAAAAGAAATCTAGGATATCCTGAAAGTTCCTGAAATATACTGATAAAACTGAAAATTGTCGATTCTTATAGTCATCGATAACTTTTCAAGTATTGATGCTGCTAGGATTTTGAAATTTGGTATAATCACTGAAGTTCGCATGCTGAATTCAACGGTGATATGAGAAAAAATCTAGGCACACTAGATCCGAAGATATCGATGCCAACTTTGATTTTTCCAATGGCAGCCATTGTGGATTTTCACACCATGGGATAAACCATGAATTTACCAGTTCATCGATATATCACACTTGTATGTTCAATGAAGGAGAAGTCGAAATAACAGAGAAATGGAAAATGTGAAGTAAAATCTATGATGTATATCATCAAGGATTCTAAATTATTCATTGATTTTATGTCATAGTAGAACGATACACTAGACAGAAGTTTATAGGTAAGTCTATCTGCACATTAAATTCGCGAGCTGATGTGTAATTCCGATTTTCTTGTTGAAAATTCATCATCACATGTCAAGTAGGCTGCTGTCAGAATTATCACTTATAAGCCTATCCAGAACACGTGATCAAAAATGGATACTTTGGGGCATACACGGAGTGTTTAGTCTATTTGATTACATGTGTTTTTGTGTTTATAGTTTGAATTTCCTTTTTGAAGGTTTCAAAAGTGAATACAATGGCTTGTGATAATGAAAGTGATTATCTGTTATCGTTAGAGACTGAAGATAAAGACATTGCATTACGGTATAAGGAAAAATCAGTCATTCAAGGCATCGATCCTTTCACTCTGATGGATCAGTTAAAGCAGCTGGTTTTCCTAAAATTTGAAACCAAATTTCGCAACAAATACCTTCATGAAAAGTTATGTAACTTTTTACCTTTTAAAAAATGTTTAGCACATACTTTAGCATACTTTAGCTTAGCTTCTGTGAGATCTTCCCTTTTTATTGCTTTCAACCATCTTTCTCTTCGGATTTTTGAGAGTTCATTCAATTCTGTTTTGTTTGTAAAATGTAGTTCACTGGGTATACTGAAAAACTTCACATCATCACGATTTCCTCGACTCCCACACTTAACAACACAACAAGTATTTAGCATGTTTTTGTAGCTCTTTCTTTAAAATAATAATAATAATAATAAAAGTACTTTATTGGTTACCCAATAGGCTACCGACCTGAGTCCTTCAGCCTTCTTTCTTCAATTTTATAAGAAAATTCACAAATCACAATATAGTCTAAACACAGAATATTCACAAATGAATGTTTAAATTCGTTCTGGAGTTGAAACTTATTTCAAATTAAAATCAAAAGGTTCAAATAGCTAGAGTTCTAATGCACTCAAACGGTTTGTATGTCCTAAGGTATCCATCTTGAATTTGATTTGACATGGATTTGACAGCGTCTTGGTTCAGTCTATTGTCGAAAAAAAGAGTTAGTGTTTATTATTTACCTACAATGACGTTGCTTGCGAAATTCGACACATGCCAGCCAACGGAGAGCAGCAATTACCTTTATTTTGCAGTAGAGTTGCCTTCTAGCCCCTTAGTTATTGAGTTTCACATCATTTTTGACAGTTTTAGTGAAAATTTCTGGAGTTGTAAGCCTGACAAATCTCGCATTAACTTGATATTTACTATTATTCCTATTACTTCGACTTTTCTTTTATTAAACACACAAGTGTGATACATCGATGATTTGGCAATTTCATGATCTATCCGATGGTGTGAGAATCCAATATGTCAATCATTAAAAATATCAAAGTTGGCATCGATATCTTCGAATCTTGTATGCCTAGATTTTTTTTATATCACCGTTGAATTCAGCATGCAAACTTTTGTGACTATACCAAATTTCAAAACCCTAGCAGTAATAGTTGAAAAGTTTTCAGTTTTTTCAGGATATTTCAGGAACTACGTGGAATATCCTCGATTTCTTTAGAAATTCGAAGTGGCCATAAAATTGCCCATCTTTTTCCTGATTTCACCTAGTTCGTTTCCAATTTGACAATAGTGTAGCATGAAATTTGCATTACCCTGTATATAAGGGGTTTCTTTTTTGAATTCCTCTTTATGGTGAGACCTTCTGAAAGTTCTACAGCTTTCTACGAAAGCACTGAACAGACATACAGAAAATAAAATTATAATTGCCAGTTTGGACTGTCAATTATACATAATTGCCAGTTTTAACTGGCAATTATGTATAATTGAACTGACAATTATACATAATTGCCAGTTTTAACTGTCAATTATACATAATTGCCAGTTTTAACTGTCAATTATACATAATTGCCAGTTTGAACTGACAATTATGCATAATTGCCAGTTTGAACTGGCAATTATAATTTTATTTTCTGTACGTCCGTTCAGCGCTTTCGTAGCTTTCTCTGTTGCTGAAAAATGTCACTTTACTTTGCGATTTCGCACTTTTTCTCAGTCGATCCAAAATTCAGAGCATGTGCGACCGGGCTGCATCTTCGCGGCGCCTCTCCTGTTGCTTTCAGGAATTTCAGTTTGCGCTCTCGGTCCTCCTGAAAAGCACGGCCTGGCGGCGAGATCCTCCGGTTAGCGCGACTGACTTTTCCGGGAGTTTTATGACGTACCAAACGCAGTTTGACGATCGCATTCGAAGTACATTGAAGGGGTGCTATCGGATATGAAATGGGGGGTTGATTTCGCGATGATTATTGATTGAATTATGCGTATGGGGGGTGAGTTTTTACTGGTACTCACACAGGGAGATCGTCGATAATTTTTTTTTATTTTGCGTTTTCTATTTGTTTCAACATTCTTGGTCATCCAATAGCGAAAGCCAATAACCTTCACTATAGTTATGTCCCACTTATTTTGGAGAATATATAACATTTTGTCATCAAATTCACAACTATATGCTACCAGAAACAATAGAGATTTTTATGTTATGAGAACTAATTATACTAAAACCATGAATCCTTATTTCACCAAGGACTCTTGAAATATAACAAACTTCCAAACTACATAAAATAATGTAATACTTTAGATCGATTCAAATCAGAGCTACTAGCATATATCAGAAATAATATTGATTAGACAAAATGAGGCATCAATTATTATTACTCTTTTTTTTAATATTATTCTTATTATACATATATATATGATTTTAGGTTAGGTGATTATATATATCCATAATATTTTATTTATCTTATTTGTATATTAGGATTTCCTATTTAATAAAGATTTTCATTTTCATTTTTTATATCTTCACACATACAAAAATGAGTGAAATTCGGTGTGCAAGTATAATACCTAAATATCCATTTTTAGACGTACCTTTTCAATTGTCATCTATCAGGTTGGACCAGAACTTTCTTACCTTGATTTGGACACCCGGTATATTTTTAATCATTTCAATAGAAAATCAAATTTTGAGTACAGTGATACAATAGTTTTTTTTTGGCAAAAATTATCCTAAAATTTTCAATTCACAAGATCTTAACCGAGATCTTAACTATATTGTTCCTCCTTTATATCTTAGACGCCAATATCTTGCAAACAGTAAAATTAGAACATATAACTCGTCATTAATTAACCGGGTAAAATTGCTAAATACAGAGGATTTTACCAACCCATTTTGGAGAAAAAAAATCACCATTATTATCAGCTGCCTTTCTTTAAACACATTAGTTCACGAACTTCATCAAGCCCTTAGAAACTTTACCAGTATTTCTAATTGATTATAATACAATTTTATGTAAGCCTACAGTTATATTCCCCCAATACAATGATATACCCTCCTATAATCAAAAATTGATTTATTCTTTAATAGATAATTTGTATATTAATTATGTTCACGGATGGTAGTAAGGATTCACAAGGAGTGGGTGCTGACTTTTGTATTTCAGATAGACAGATAATTTTTAAAAGTCTATTACCAGTGGTTTGCAATATCTTCAGCGCTGAAGCGTTCGCTTCTTTCTTGGTGCTTGGACAATTTTATAGACGAATCAGTGATCAGCATTAAGCATCTTTCACAGAATATATAAAAAAATTCCAATGTTTGTAGGATAGGGTATTTACTCTATAAGCTTTCGCTCATTAACAGAAAAGTTATATTTACCGGGGCCAAAGGACACAGTGGCATTCTTGGAAATGAAATAGTAGACAAAGCAGCCAAAGAAGTACGAACTTGTACTAATTTTGATGAAACTCCTTGTACCAATGATCTCTTGAGTATCTATAGACAAAATGTATACAAAGAATGGATGGAAAAGTGTTCAAAAATAGTAGGGAAGTCCACCAACCCGTACTTCCTCACCCCCAAAAATATTCCACAATTATAACAAGACTCAAATCCAATCATGGTTGCTTCCCGGCCCATTTACATTAAATTGGGATCCTTGAATCACCTCTATGTCAATATGATAATGAAACTGCTGATTTGAATCATCTATTTTTCAACTGTGAAAACATTCCTGGAATTAATAGCGAATTTGTTATAGCGACTATATTGTTTGTAATAAAATGAAATGCAATTTTTACATAAGCCTTTGAAACAAATGAGAAGTAAAACTCGCTCAAGCCACATCCCTGACAACTTTTAATCCAAAATTATAATCGTTTTAACTCTCACGGCACTATAGATTGAAAATTGGAACAATTTAGGATGATGAATCACAAAAATGGCAAATGGGGTGTCATTGTACTCACAATGTGATTTTCTATTGAAATAATTGGAAATATAACGGATGTCCCATTCAAAATTAAACAGTAGGGATCATATGAAGAAAAAAAGAAAGGATGCACACAGATATGCAAATTACCATATCAATAACAAATTGTAATACATGAAATGTTTTCTCTACACCAGCAAATTCACAATCCAAAATATCAATGAAAACTTCCAGAACAAACCCTATATGAATTTGGTAAATACAATCATTGAACTTCGTCATTAGGAAGCTACATAGAAAAATATTAGGTACGTCTTTTGATAAGACATAACATCCATTTTTCAAGATTTATTTTCGAATTGTCAAGTAAAATTACCAAAAAGAATCGATCCAAAAAAAATTTAGATTCAAAATATCTCTGTCACACAGCAAAATACTATTTGTTTATATTTAGAAATTGAATGAATTTTTATGGAGAAATATTATAGTTCTCATTAGGATCGTTATTGAGGACTCCATTTTCTGAAAAATATTGATTTAAGATATTCCCATCTAATAATGTTCAATTTCACTATAAAACTATTGAAAAAGTCAATGAGTTATATTTGAACTTCCAAAGTTGTTCAAATATTTAGATAGTTGTAGACAAAGTATAATATTCTACTAAAAATATGCATCAGAACCAATGTCACCATTCAGAATGAATTACAGACGCTGTCCTCACAATATATTGTTATTGCCGAATATTCGGAAAAAACGCATGTTATATGAATCGAGTAAACATCAATATTATGATAAAACTATATGTTTCGATATCTTGATATCTATGAATATCATTATTACAGGAAAATCTCATTTTCATTAGCCATTATATGGTTCACATTAATAACTCCCGCTTTTGTTATCGAAATCTTTATCTGTCCATTGTAATATGATTGTGAGCCATACTCTAACTGATGTATCTAGTAAAAGTTTAACGGATTAATATATCTTTTTAATCGTCACCATAATATAGTCGTCGTTTCCCATCTGACATTTATTGCTCCATTGGATGCTAAATCATTCCTTGTCGTTTTTTATATGTGTTTTCCAGAAATCAATGTGATCACATGTTATATTTTTAGAACGTAGCAACAAGGAAGGTATCCACATAGAGGAATATCCAAAAACCACTTTCCTCTATAGTTTAAATTCAATATCGTTGCATTTAGAAAATTCATTTAATTTCAAATACGAATCATAATAATATTGTTTACAAAAGAACTCTATGAGTCGAGTCGTTATGATTTCAGAATAATTAATGCCAAAAAGTGACAAATGATTTTCTGTTGAAACAGGTAAAGATATAACAGGATGCCCCCTTTCAAAATAGGAAAGGAAGGTTCAGTTCAGTTCATACCATAGATAGGTCATGAAAAAACAATTAAATACGTCAAAAATGCATATTATATGGTATTATACCTACACACCAAAGTTCAGCTTTTTATCTGCAGAAACAGAAAAATTTTAGGGGCTAGTCACTTTTGAGAAACACCGGATATATAGTTTGCTAATGTTCTGACAAGCCACATATTTATATAGCATATAATATTAAATGAAAATCATCCATAAAATTCAGATTGCCGTGGACACAATAGAATGAAAACCAGAAAATAAAACATGAAAATACAATACATCGAATCTTATTATCCAACTACCGAAAATTAAATTAAATTTCAGATTAAAAAATATGCAAAATTACCTCCCATACTATAGGAATAGGTAGATTATCAACCTGATTCTTTTATTTTAAGTTATCCAGTTATTAGTAGTGTAGGAAATTTACTTTTTTACCTCTAATGGTTCGAAGGGTTTTCAATGATCTCAGCAACTGTGTGAATTCATCAAATCAATTTACTTTCACAATTTTTCCTGTCATGAAAATCATCATTTCGTGTTTACAACGTCATTGAACTTGAAAATAATCATGAATAATCAATCATCCAAAAAGTATCTCCATTAGCACCTCTTCTCTATCATTTGAATATACCATCTGTCCCCAATCAACTGAGTTCGCTATTATTGTTGTGCGCTGTTATAATGCAACAAAATGAAAACCAAAAACTCATCAGTGATTGTATAAAAATCTACAAGAAAAACAATCAGTATCATATTATATCATAATTATTGCGTCGGTCAGTTGAAGAAAGTTGTTATAGAAGCATTCTTGATTTATGATCGAAAAAGCAAAAAGACAATAAAAAAAATGTTTATGTGTGCTGTGATTTTCCTGGTAGTGGCAGTAATTTTCACTCACACGTCAGGTACGTATTTTACACTTACACACGAATATAATCTATTCATAGTGTGCGGTTATTTTCGAAAGCTCTAAATTATTCGCTGGAAAAGATTAACTATGACAGAGAAAGTAAATAGGAACTGCCATACAGGGTTATCCGTTATATTATGAAATCACTCTCAATTTCTTCAATAAGATCCAGGTATAAAAAATGCGAAATAAAAAAGTATTGGGGTTTCATCTATATTTCTTTGAAATAACATCGAAATAGTATATGAAATAAAAAGTGTGGAAAGTAACATATTTCATACGAGAAGTTATACGGAAACATAACAAGTTCCTGAAATGCACCTTCCATGTTTAGTACACTATTTGCTTCTACGATCATACTTTAAATATTTTTTTTTATTTCGCGGGTAATCATTTCAAAGATGTAACTTGAGCGGCTATACAATTTCAGGTGGCATCGATTCGATATTACTGCCTATTTCCATATGTTAGGTAATAATTCAAATTTTTTTCGACAATTCCAAATGCGAATTACTGAATTTCCTTCGTCTGCATTAACAATTTCATTGATATTTAAAATCACATTCCTAAACGAATGTCACGAATATGAAATATATTTGAAATGTCACCACTGAACTCAAAAATGTCACTTTTTATCCGTTGTCGTCAGTATCAAGCAACCAGAAATACAGCAGTGCGTATATGTTGGTGAAGGAAATGTGGTGTTACAAAAGCGCTTATGGTAACAACTGAAATACCTGACCCTGAGTTTTAATAAGCGTTTGGGCGCCATATTACTGCTTCAAAATTTTTTTTTGTGAAGTAGAGATAGGTTTCCATTTCTGAAAATGTTCAAAATACATAATATGCATGTACGCTCATTGTGAGATATATTTTCTTTTAGCTGAATATCCTGTTCATTACAGAAATATAAATAACACAATAGGTATATTCAATAACTATTATCACTACATGCAAGCACTGACATTTGGTCACAATGAAATATTCAACATGTTGTGGTATATTCTCTTCGTCTCCATTAATACATTTATTCAGTCTTCGTATTATTTATTTCACATCAAAAACCAAAAAGACATATCGACACAACACGAACACACATAAGATTTCACAAGCCTTAATATCTCAAACTTCTTTATATTCAATATGGATGACGGAAGTCGCGGAACTGTCATTATATCACTAGATTTGGAAACTGACACATGACAGTTTCCGTGTGTCAAAGGCAAGGCGGGAATATTTGAATTCGGACAATGACTTACAACAATATATAGTTAGTCTCCCATTGGGGTATATAATGAATTATTAGAATGTCCCTATTTGAGTAAATGGTGTAAGCACTCTTCTACCGGTCCTCTAGTCTAGAATTTATAGGAAGCAGAGCTTATTTTAGATTATCGATATATCTGCACTGTTGCACCAACATAACCAATCCACATTACACAGCTGAGCTAGGCGACTTGGTAGTTGGCACACATCGTAATGTGTGTAGGTTCAATTATTTAGGACCAATATTAGCGTTCGCCAATTAATAAAGCTCATTACAAATGTGATTAATGTTAGAAACAATGGAGGAGTAGCTTGCGGGGACTTATCAATACCGCATGTTTATTTTTTTTAGGAAATACTAGTATACGGCATCTCACTTTGCGCGAGTTATGAACTGCATTTATTTTATAATATCGATTTCCTACAATCCTTTTACAGGGTGCCAACAATATGACGATTTAATTAGGAAAGAGTTGTGTAATTCGAACCACTCCAATATTTCGTTTTGAAAACTGTAGAAACGTCAGTTGTTCCTGAGATATATAATAGAAGAAAAAACTGAGAATTGACTATTTCGGTTTCAGGTATTTACAGGTAATTGACCAAGCCGAAGAAGTTGGAATTAACAGAATTATTACAAGTTCATTAGGTTTCAGAGATATGCTTCGAAACTTTTGTTTTTCTTGCAAACCCATATATTTTTTCTATGAACCATCGAATATAGCTGAAAGTTCCGTTCACATCCATACACGTTATCATTACTCTGAACAGCTCAAAAAAAATTCGTATTCATGACAACAGTTAACAAAAGTTCTTTGACATTCCAATAATATCGAAGACCAAAGTTAACATTATTTTTCAATGTTGTTTTTATGAGAGGTGAAGTATGGTTCTTTATAATAATTGTGAAAAAAAGATATGTCTGATATTTACATCATACGTTATGGAAATATTGATAAAGCAGTACAAGGTATACAAAAATTTTTACCGTTTCATTCGAAAATAAATAAAAACAAAACCGCGAATTATCAGTTTTTTCAAAATATCATGAACAACTTTGACTCTTTTTTCAATTTTCGAAACGGTATATTAAGGTGGTTCAAATATCCGTTTTTCAGATTTCGTCCTCTTTCTATCTCTTACTGTTTACGAAATAGCAATTCTGGGTGAATCTTCGTTTATCGCACTCCTATATGAATTTGAGAAAAAAAATTAATTCACGTATTTTGACCCGCTGATCACGAATCTGAAGTCAAAACGCGGCGGTCTCAAGTATTATCAGAGATACGGCCCTATTTTGTCTAAAAAATGCACCATTTGACATGTCTAATTTCTGCTATTAGAAACACACAAAATTCACCCTTCTTTGAACCAAAACACTATACATGCATATATTCACTTGTTTCCAACTCTTTCCATCAGAAAAAACTATTATTTTTCGAAAAATTCACCCTTCTGCAAAACGTAAACAAAACAATCTTTTTTAACTCATTTTCTGGTAATTTGATGTATTTATGATGTTGGCAACGTGATTGTTTGGCTCATGGTGAGACGTTGCCAACATCTTAAATGAAAATAACCAGAAAATCAGTAAAAAAATATGTTTTGTTCACGTTTTAAAGAAGGGTGTATTTTTGTAAACATGTTTTTCCTGCAAAGAAGTATTGGAAACAAGTAAATGCAAGCGTGTGTGATGTTTTGGTTCAAAGAAAAGAGTGAATTTTTTGTGTTTTCAATTGAGACGTCAAATGGTACATTATTGAGACAAAATGGGACCGTATCTCCGAAAATACTTGAGACCGCCGCGTTTTGACTTCAGGTTCGTGATCAGGAGGTCAAAATACGTAAGTTCCATCAAACATTTATTTCAAATTCATAGGAGTGCGATAAACGAAGATTTACCCCCCACAATTCTGTCCCTATGAAACTGTTGCATCATTTTTGGGAGTTCAAAAAAACATTAGGTACCCTGTGTATAAAAGAAACTCATGTGTTATGCTATTTGAATTTTTTTCATCGGGAGTCATGCGTACACCCCCCCAACACACAATCAAGTTACAGTTCTACAAGCAGAATTCGTTTAAAATTCGATAGAGGTAACAGCGACATAGAAAGATCAAAAGCACTCTGAATCGGTCCCTTTTAGAGTTGAAGTGCTACAGGCTACATTGACTTTCGATGGAGGCACGTAACTCCGTTACACCCGGTTATTCTGTTATCTTGTCTAACCCTCCAAACTGGCTGGAATCAACTGGAATCATTTAATTCAATGATTCCGCTTTCTTCGTATTGTTCTCTAATCGTTCGTACGCCGGATTCGTCGGGACTGACAACAGTCTGATAGTTCGTGTTCCCATGTGTAACAGAACTTTGGTGTATCCATTTTTTTTATTATTGAGATTATAGAGAGTGAGAGATGAAATTCATCGTGACCTCAAAACTAATATATTTTTTCGGCAACCGTCCGGAAAGTACGTACTTTCCAGACGATTTTTTTTGAGAAAGTGGCATTTTTCCGGCCTAGTCCGGGAAGTACGTACTTCCCGGACTAGGCCGGGAAGAATCACATCGTTGTTGTCATTGTAAATATGAAAATCTTGGTAGTATGGTTTTGATAAATGCAATTGATTATTACCATAGCAGCAAAATAACGACTGACAGCTATCTGACATAAAATTAGCTAACATTTCAATTTCTGAAAGAAATGTGATTCTTTGATTTGTTATTCTACACGGTTGCCGAAAAAATTGTGTACGCAACACGCCCGAAAACAGTTTTTTTGGACTCGCAGACTTCCAGGACTCGCTACGCTCGTCCTAGAATTTTGTCCACTCATCCAAAAAAACAGTATTTTCCGGACTTGTTACGTAAATTACTATTTGTTGAAAATGAGAAGAATCTTATCTTTTCCCGCAAAGTTCTATCATTTTTCAAGATGACCTATATGATCTCTCCGTGATTGAAAAGTCTCTGATTACATTATAAACACATTTTCTCAATTTTTTATGATGAAAATCGATATCCTTCGACTTATTCAATAATATATAGTAAATTTCGAGGAGTGTGACTATTATATCTTAACTACCTAACCCCAGGATTCATTTAAGTTTAAATTAAAAGCTTGATTGAGTCTCATTTTATATAGTTTATTTAGTGTAGAGTCCTGTCTCTATCATCTGGGTGGTTTCTGATTTTTCTGACACAAAATCAGTGGCGCACCGAAAATTTAAATCCGATATTAATTTTTTTATCTAATTTATAAAGTTTACATTATTGTTAACCGTACCCACGCTCTACTGAGCTGCCAGGCACTGCTCAACCAAATCTTGCCCTAACAAACGCGGCACAAATTCCTGTAGTAATCTTTGAGCAAGGAAATTGTTGACGATGCCCATAATCTATCATTCTTTCCAAAAAGTTATGTACCCACACTATTTTTCCTACGAACATAAATATTATGGAATTCGGCAAAGTCAAGAAGAAGGATGATGGAATATCCTGAAAGCTATCAGATGGAGAGAAATGACAGGAAAGTGACAGTACCAGACAGTTCTAGAACAACTCAAACACGATATATATACAGGGCCAGATGATGGCAGAGGCAGAGTTAGTTGAATACGAAGTCGCGATACGTGAACATCGTTCATAACCTCCAAAATAAGTAGTTGTTATAAGTTAGTCTGTAACGAGTGTTAGTGTTCGTTGAAATAAATTAGTTATCAAGTTTAAACTCGGTTGTCGTTCACTATACCCACGAAGATAGTAACAATATTTTTTTTATTTCGCGGAAAGTCATTTCGAAGATGTAACTGAGAAAGAAAAAAGCACACGTATTGAGTTTGAGAAATTGCACGGTCGCATGTATGGATAGAAACAATAGATAGATAGATAGATAATTTATTGAAGCTTTCAATTTGTAACAGTTGAAAAACTCAGGTCATAACAAAATACGTCTTAAATCTAAGATAAACTGAAAAAGCTAAATCTGATAAAATATCACAATCAAAACATTAATAAGTGTATAGATAAAAACATGTATATAACAAAAAATAAAAATTAAAATGATAAAGTACATTGATGACAATCACTCAGTTATTTTCCTAAAAATTCCTCTAAAGAATATGGTTCAATGTCACATAATAGATCAAAATAGTTATCATAGTTGTTACTCACTGTCAGTTTTGTCAAAATAGCGCTTTTGTATTTATTGGATTTTATTCTCTCTCTTTTCGGATTGCAAGGAGAATTTATAACTATAATTTCTTCACTTTGATAGAAATTCGTATGGAACTATTTCTATTTCACTTCTGATGATGTTTATGACAGCGGGTGACATCATCCACAACTTGCTACTTAAGAGTACGGCTTGCATCAAAGAAGTTTTCAGTTTTTACATTTGATATAACGCACCAACGCACTGCTGTATTGCTGGTTGCTTGGTTACCTACTGGAGAAAACGAATAAATGGTGACATTTGGAATGTTTTTCATATTCGTAAAATTCGAGTAGGCATGTGTTTTCAAACATCAATGAAATTGTTTGTGCAAAGAAAGAGAACTCAGTACTAATAATTACCATTGGGAATTGTCAAAAAGTTTTCGATTATTAACAAAAATATAGAAGTAGACAGTATTATCGAATTTGTTGTGATTTATGGTCAGGATTTACTTAAATATATTTAATTCAACAAGATACAAAAGGATTTATATTTTATATATGAAAGCATTATTATAATTATTTTGTTTAAGGCATCGACTTCTGAGGTCATTGACAGTGACAACAATGTGAATACAATTGTATACCACAGAACCCAGAACATCAAAACAATTTTAGCGTATATTTCAACAGAATTGACAATACCTGAAATATCTTTTGACATGAATTTCCGCGAAAACTCGTGCTAAAAGACTACTCGTGTGAAAAATGTCAAATTCTACACTTGTTATGTAATATACACTATCAGAAGGGATCTTCAACCACTGACTTCTCAGTGAATCTCAATGATAAGCAAGAACTGAGAAGCAAAAACTAATATTCGTCGATGATCAGGCAGCGACCTCATCCTTTATAAACCCAAATCCTAAAGTGGGGCAGATTTTCAATAAACTCAAGTTGGATTTAAAACCGAGACTATACCATATGCACGAAACGTGGATATGTGCAGTGTATAAAATCGATATATCAACGCTCTCGCGAAAACATGTGAGTCAATATTGATGCGAAAAAGCAGTCACAATTTCCGCTGACCGATTGACGATGGAGAATCCATAAATCCGATATCTTCCGGCCAGAAATCCGCTGATTTGTATGCTTCTGGCCGATTCGGTTTCCATTTAGTCGCACTCTTGAATTTTCATAGTGAACAACGGCGATCGACGGTCAACACTAAAGCCTGGTTCATACTTATATACGAACTTCGCAAAATTAATGCGACTCGGAAAATAACAAACATTACATATCATGATAACATGAAAAATCCGGAAAAAAGTTCAAATATTTCAACTTTATTGCGATGTTTCTTCTCAGCGGCCATATTATTCGCAAAATTTTTCCGATATTCGTATGAGCATGAACTAGGCTTAATACGAAAACGTTGAGGAACCAACGGACACAATAAATATGTTGCCCCAAAGGCTTTCGTTTCGTCACCATAATATGATGCACAGAAAAAACGGATCTCTTAAATCAAATATATATATATTCTTGAATTGTATAATCTTCCGTTAAGAATAATAATCTCAGATGGACCAAAACGTTTCTATTTACAACTAATCGCGTTGTTCGCCTGTTAATATGAATTTTCTTGAAATCAATCTCATAACTGGAATTTCATCTACGAATTAGAAACTCTGGATGAAATGCTGACTTTTATGAACCAAGGGTTAATCAATATATTTAATCACCACGCACCTTTAAGAAATATCAGAGTGACAAAACCACCTGCTCCTTGGCTTACCTTCAACATCAAACAGATGATACAACTTAGAGATAGAGCTTATAAAAAATATAAAACATTGAAAACCATCGCATCTTGGAGAAGTTATACTGACTTGAGGAACTATACTACCGGAGCTATACGCAGGGAAAAAAAGGCGTATCTGGAATACGTTCTGAAAAGGAAGAATTCTAGAGAGATTTACAACACTCTCAGGTCGCTAGAAATTCTTCGACAAAAGTCAAAACCAAGTATCCCGGAGCAATTAAAAAATGTAAATAAAATTAACCTTAATTTCAACTGCATCACTCATCCAATCAAAACTGACTCACAGATATCTCTCCTTGATAAATATAAAAATGTTAGCCGTGAATCTTGTTTCTCCTTCAGCAATGTATCTTCTGAAACTGTGCGAAAATATCTGAATAAAATAAAAAGTAATGCAGTTGGAACTGACCAAATATCTCTCAGAATGATTCAGTTGGTACAATCACATTTGATAGATCATTTTACATTCATTTTCAATTTTGCTTTAAACACGAGTACTTTTCCAATTGACTGGAAACACGCATTGATTTTCCCTCTGGCCAAATGTAATACCCCTATTGATTTTTCTGACTTGAGACCTATAAGTATTTTACCTTCCCTCTCCAAAGCCCTAGAAATGATCATCAAAGATCAAATGTCTGACTACATTTATACTCATGGTATAATAACCCATGTTCAATCTGGCTTCCGGAACGAACATAGTACTACAACAGCTCTTATGGCAATCACCGATGATCTTTTCAGAGCAGCGGACCATGGCGACATGTCCTGTTTGGTATTATTGGACTATAGCAAAGCATTCGATACTTTGGATCACTCTATACTATGCTTGAAACTTAAATACTTTGATTTTCTAACGGTGCTGTTGATCTCATAAGTAATTATCTTTCCAATCGTAGCCAATGTGTTGTGTTGGATGGAGTCGAGTCGAATTCCTTGAATGTAGATTACGGTGTTCCTCAGGGATCTATTTTGGGGCCACTACTCTTCTCTATATATATTTCCGATTTTCATGAAATCATTGAAAGTGCTAGAATACATCACTACGCCAATGATACCCAACTTTATATATCTTTCAATAGTCTTCATATCAATTCTGCTCAAGATCATATGAACAATGACTTAAATAATTTATTTGATTTCTCTACAGCTCATAATTTGCGTTTGAATTCTAAAAAGTCACAGGTTATGCTATTTGGCTCCAAGAAAAAACTGGAGGATGTTCGCGATGAAATGTTGATCAATATTGGAAACGATACACTCCCAATAGTTAAGGAAAGTAAAAACCTGGGACTGTGGATTGACAGCCTTCTAAGATTCACCAAACACGTTAGCCATCTCTGTCAAGCATCCTATAATGTACTTAGGGAATTATTTCCAAATAGGCATCTCCTTTCTAAGCACCTTAAACTCACTATATGCGAAACCCTAATCATGTCGAAGTTGTCTTACTGTGACAGTATTTATGGACCTGCCCTTCTGAAAATTGACCAAAACCGCCTCCAGAGAATACAAAACTCTTGTATACGTTTTTCTTACGGCATTCGCAAATTCGATCACATTAGCGACGCGTTCAAAGACTCTGGTTGGCTGAAGTTGGACGAACTTCGGAATCTCCACTTACTTACGGTTACGCACAAAGTTCTCAAAAGTGAAATTCCAAAATATATCTTTGAAAAACTCAATACATTCTCTTCTATGAACAATCTCAGAACACGCAATAGAAACTTACTTGTTATACCCCCTCACTCCTCTGCAATCTTCACCAGGAGTTATTCATATAATGCGGCAAAATTGTACAATCAGTTACCCAACGAATTTAGGTCATACACGATATACAATTTCAAAAAGAGACTGAAACTTCTACTAAGAAGTGATACTCAGTTTTCCTTCAATCGTTGATGTCTGCTTACCAACTCGGCATGTGCCTGTTGATTGTTTTCTATGCAACAAAGATGTTAACTTCGAGATCTCAAAAAATAAAAAAAAAACTTTCAGAATGTATAAATTTTTTTTTTCCTCTTCTTTTTTTATCTCCTTTGGATTGAATAAGTTTTGTTGATCCATCGTCATCTAGTGTATTTAATATAAATATTGTCTCGAATTTTATTTTATTTTTCTCAGGGTTAAGTTGAAAAACAGCTCTTGCTGACACTTCGCCTTTCATCATTTTTGTATCTTTTTATTTGTAAGATTTATTGCCTTGAATTATTGTATATTTTTCCCAAATGATGAATAAAGCCGCTTTATTATTATTATTATTATTATTATTATTATTAATCTGGTTGAACTGAATCATCCGCACTCTTCACCTTAGAAAACAATGTGAGTAATGTCAGTCAAGCATATATTTCTCTCAGCTCAAGAATATCGTTTCTTATGAATAGTGCTTTGATGACGGAAGCATGTAACACGTGACCAGCTCGACCAATAAGCATAGAGAATGAGCATGGAATTAGCGCCCGAAGCGAAGACGCGCAGTCCGCGCACTGTCCGCAGAACCAAGCAGAATCAGCAGAAGTTTCCTGAAAGCAAACAATCTGGAACATATTATGTGGACATGGCATCGTATCACTATAGTACTATGTTGGGTGTTGAGAATACTTCGTTTTGTGTTGTCAGGTCATGTTAATGTGCTTGAAGTGATAATTAATTGCTGTATCAATACTGCAGCCCCAGTTTGCGAAAAAACTACAGTGTTTTTCATTTTCAATTATCGGCATGCAGAGTTGCAATCCTTGATAGATCAATGAGAATGGATCAAAAGTGATTCCTCTTGAATCAAGAGGATAATTGTTCAGATGTGCTGAGAAATCAGCTTCATCCAAGAAAATTGTTTCACAACAACATTGAAATATTCTTGCCTCAACCAAACCACATTTTTCAACAAGGAAATGTACATTTGACACAAAACTTTTTCTTCCTAAGTAGTCAAGAGGATTTTGTCGAAAAATCAAACTAATATTTGGTTGGACCTATTCAAGATTACCATTCTCTTGAGTTAATGCGGTTATAACCTGATTTAAGAGATCCTTTTTTTCTGTGTGTACTGTAAAAATTGTGAGTTCCATCGCGACTTTCGAGCAGTGTAAATCATCAGAGCTTTTTGAACCGCCCTCGAACAAAATCTCCTTCCTCTTCGTCTTTCTATTCAGTGGCGAAAGCCAACAAAACGTATGTGCAAGTGAATGGAATTTTTGATGCAGCTGAAATATCGGGTGATTTGTCTGCAGGGATGAACTGAAGGGGTTGTTTATGGTCCAGACGCATTTCGCGACAGATGCAAGATAATATGTAGGTCGCGCAAGTATGACGGATATTTTTTGGAGTTTCCATGACAGCTCTTTTGATGGGAGTTTTTACGTATGATATGAAATTGAAAGTTTTCCTATTCTGAAAATTATTACGGATGGAATACTAATGTATACTGATTTTATTCCAAAATATCAATATGTAGATGTACCACATAGTACACTTTTCCAAAAAATGAACGCACCACCAAAAAACACGCTATATACCGGGTGTTTCACAGTGGATGGAACATTAGAAGTATCTGGAGAACAGAAAGACAGATCATTTCGAAAATTTGTGAACGTGGATAATCAATCTTGCTCTATCCGTCTAAAATATTTTCATCAATACAGTGTTGCCGCTTCTACCGAAAAGTAGCAACAACTTGCATTTTATTTCATTTTTATATTATTCCTGAAGAGCTGATTTCGTCGATATATCATACTTGGGGAATAGCGAGAAAGATTACAGAGATATAGGGTGTGAAAAATCGAGATTTTTTAAGTTTAGGAATTTTTTGTGTCGAAACTATTCATTTCTGCTCAAAACGGCTTACATGTCCCTATCTTAACTCGTTTTTCTTTTTTAATAGATTTTTATCCAGTTCGATTATTTTTCTGACCAATAATTCAGTTACAAACAAACCCGAAATATCATACTTTTCTGTGAACTAAACAATGACTTACAGTTTCATAACTATTCAAAAGGCTTTCGTTCTAGCGATTTTTACTAGACATGATATAGAATTTCGTGATTTTAAACAATACAAGATAACGAGACTAATGCAACATCTCGGGATGAAAATAGTAGGTACTGATCAAATCGAAATAAAATTTTCATTTAGCAGTAGTCGAAGTGACAGTAGAGAGTCCAAATTTGGGACAAATTCATAACATTGGAAACTGGGTAACTTGTTTCTCTGGCATTTTTCGAAATTAAAAAAAAACTGATTTTTTGAGGATTTTCGAAAAAAGTTTCAATTTTTACATGTTCAGAGTAGCAAATGAAAAAATGAAAGATGTTGTATTTAACTGATTTTTCAAGCACAAACTAACTGCGAAGTCAAATTTTCTTTATATCTGTTGATAAAAAAACTTCCATATGTCGCCAACTTTATGTGTGACACTTTATGTGTGACACTGTACACTGACAGACAGACAAGTGACACTGTACAAGTGTCACTTTTTGAAACCTAGTATAGTTAATGCATTTGCAGAGTTTTTCGAAAGTGCCTACTCCCCTATTTCTGACCTAGTAGCCAATATTTCTAACTCACCAACCAATTATCCAACCATCTCCATAAACTCATTCTCAGAAACGGAGGTACTAAACGGTTTAAAGAAACTTAAAGCTAAACACACATCCGGACATGATTCAATTCCAAGCTTTCTCGTTAGAGACTGCGCTGCAATCCTAGCCAAACCGCTTCAATCCATTTTCAATCTTTCCTTGAAAACTGGATGTTTTCCGGATGCATGGAAAATCGCCAAAATATGTCCAATCTTCAAATCAGGAGCAATCAATAATGTTGCAAATTACCGACCAATTACACTTCTCTCCAACTTCGCAAAGGGTTTTGAAATATGTCTTCACCACATATTATACCCTAATTTAAAAAACATAATCTCACTCGACCAACACGGCTTCATGAGCAAACGATCTACTGTCACGAACCTCATGTGTTTTACCCAGTCAGTGAGCATCGCCCTCGACAATCACTCTCAAGTGGACACCATTTACACCGATTTCTCGAAGGCATTCGACAAGCTCGATCATCAAATAATCTTAAGGAAACTTAATCAGTATGGCTCTAACACACAACTAATAAATCTATTTCAATCTTACTTGCAAAATCGTAAACTCTTTGTTGAATTTAGAGGCCATGTATCCCATCAATTCATAGCGTCAAGTGGTGCCCCTCAAGGCAGCAATCTAGCCCCGCTCTTATTTTCGATCTTCATCAATGATATTGGGAACAACATTTCAAGTAAATTGCTGATGTTTGCAGACGACTTAAAAATTTTCAGAGGTATTGAATCAATTGATGATTGTCATACATTACAAAACGACATTCATAACCTTCATCTTTGGTGTATTGAAAATAAACTTTGAATATTAAAAAATGCAAATCCAACACGTATTCTTTGAAAAAGTCAACTATTGAGTTTTCCTACTCTATCAACAATATTACCTTAGAGTGCAATCAACAAACTAAAGATCTCGGGATTGATTTTGACCACAAACTCAATTTCTCCAATCACTACAACAAAATATCTTCTTCCGCCAAGAAAATGACAGGAATGATTTTCCGCACATGCAAAGACTTTCAAAACAAGGACTGCTTCATCGCCTTATATAATGCATTTGTCAAATCTAAGTTGGAATATTGCTCTCTGATATGGTCCCCACTGTATAAATGTCACATCGATCAACTCGAATCAATACAAAGGTTCTTCTTAAAATATGTGTCATTCAAGTTGGATGGGGTCTTTCCCCCTCAAGGTTATGACAACAACTTGCTGCTCGGCAGATACTCATGCTTGTCTCTGGAAAATCGTAGATCATATTGTGCTTGCATATTTATCTTCAAACTAACAAACAGTCTAATCGACTGCCCTGAATTATTGAAACAAATAAACTTTCACATCCCCCGTAGTAACTGCAGGCAGAAGCCATGATTTTACTTACCTAAACCCAACACCAACATTCTTGTTAAATCTCCATTGTATGCAACATGTAAATTGGTAAATAAATTGTGTTCTGGAATCGACATTCATAATGAAACAATAGGCTCTTTCAAGAAAAAATTAAAAGAATTATTGTATATAAGACAATCAACCCCATGTTCTCAATCATAATGGTACAACTATCACACTAAAATCACCTTCAATCACCTTCATATCCTTTTTTTTTGTATTTGCACACAGTTGTAGCATTTGAATTTACATCATTTGCATTATCTGTATTTATTGTGCTATTTGTATTTGGATTACCTGTATTATCCGAACTATTTGTATTGGTATCATCTGTATTATTTGTTCTTATTTATATTTATTACTCTATAGTGTTTCTAGAAATATTCTCTTTCCCGATCATATTTTTCCATATATCCACTAACTTTTCAAATTACCACAAATTGTTTTGTATATATAAGGATGGGTAAATAATGTTTATACGACAAATGGTACGACAATGAGTAACTCAGTAAAATGATGTGTACTGGTCACCAATTCTGAATTGTGTTTAACACATTTCACAGCGTTTCACCAACCTTCAAATTCGAATTCAACAGATTCTTATTCAAATTTTCACACAAAACTGGAAATATGGCGTTTAATGAACCATCTAACAAAATTTTATCTGAAAGCGAGACGTTTCGCGCTGTCACTGTCACCGTGTGGTTGATTATCGGTTGAACGAAATAAGCAGCGTTTGCGCATTCACCAAAAATACCGCAATCTCCAGAAAGACGTGCTATCTATAAACCTTAAATGAGGCACTGTCATATATGATGAAAATTGGAAAAATAGCTTTTATCTGTTTCATGGAATGATTATCACTTTCAAATGTTACGATGTGGCAACCTCTGAGGGGGAAAACATATGAATATGAATTTCATGTTGGCTTCAGGCAATTTGAGGTGTTGTTCGGAAGAAAATAATGACTTCCGTAAATCCCTGAATTTATGGGTGACATTTTGAAAAATCCTTGAGATATTTGGCTATTTGGCCCTGATTCCCGTGGATTTTGAAAAACTATGTTTTTATCGAGTACTGCACTTGCTAAAAATTTAAATACATTTCTTGATACACTATTATTCGACTATATTATCGAAGGTGTTAAAACTGACTTTATCACGCCCTGATAGGTTCCACAGAGTATTAAAACGTCAGTGAACAGCTTCTTCAAAAAGTCAGTGACCGGAATTTCTACGCGAGACATATATTTCTGTATTAACTGTCAAGAATAGCTGTCACCACCGAAATACAAAGATTCAAACTCCATCTCACGTATTTATGTGTCACTGGCAGAGACCTTCCAAAATGGATGGGCCGTGATCTTTCAGCCTCTGGCAATTCCGAAGTTAAAACTTTTCTTGTACAGGGATATTCATAAAACACAATATGATATATATCAATAGTAGGAAAGAGTTTTATTTGAAAGGGTTACAGTGGAAGTAGCAATGGTCAATTTTTAACCGTAATCAACTCCATTGATACTGTATATCTATATCTGAATGTGTTGACAATACGATCCATATAACAATGAAATGTAATCAAAATTCAACACGGATTTGGTGATTTATTAGCACGCAAAAAGACCGACAACGTCGCATGTTCAATTAGGCCAAGGATTGTTGGTTGCATACAATTTTATTTTCATGGCACACTAAAACGGCGCCATCTTGCGTTTTTAGGTAATCACAACTCTCACACTCACAATAATATTCTTTTAAGACTTCTGAGACTTTCCGAGAAAGAAACATAATAGAGACTAGAGAGATGTATTCACTATTACTGAAGATAGACACAGTAGACTTTACTCAAAATATGCAGATCTGTTCGAGTTACTTGGTATTTCGCGATAATAAGCGGTCGGGAGCTTATTTTTGTTCGAGAATAATTTGGAATGAATTGCTAGCCTATTCAATCCAACACATTTAATCTATATTAAGTTTCTTGTAGTTCTCGGAACAGCGTTGGAGAATAGTATATTGTGCAAATAGTGCAGAAAATAGGATCTTGTCGAACGATCAAGAAATATCTGATTTCTGCACGAGTTGTAAACTATACTTTTCCGACGACCTACATGAAAAACATATAGGTATGTCGGATTTTAATTTCGTATGACTGTATTAACTACTTACAATTCATTTTTACAGAAAAACAATTCAATTGCCTGAAGAAGCATATAAGAAAGATGTATCACACAAAGAGAACAAATTTCATTGAACAAGACATTTAACACAAATATTTGATGGGTATATTTTAGTTTGTATTTATGAAATATTGGAAAAATAATTATTGATGGTAATATTTGAACAATTGTTCAGTATTAAAGGGATACTAGTATTTTCTTTTATCAAACCTGGATTGCATACTTCTGCGGGAGTAGAATCTACCATTTCATAGTCGGATGGCATTGCAGCAGAGAAAACTGAACAAATTATAGGATTCGGTACCTATCTACTTGGTAAATCACATTGACACTATAAAGTTATGAATTCGTTTATAGATATGTCATTGTCACAGCTACCTATGAGTAATAATCACAGTATAGTTCACTATATTAGGTAATCGCACCAATTGTAGAGCGTGGAGATGAATATTTCATTTCGCACTAGTGCGATATGAAATATTACGCACTAGTACGAAATATCTTATTTTGTGTACTAGTTTACGCTTCTGAAGTGTGGTATTTCAACTTTGTAGATGAAAAAAACGAAGTTGCACATCGAGGTTTACGTTAATTCACGGAATTACTCTGTACGTTTTCTCTTCTTGCTCTGATCAATCTTCCAGTGGTGAAGGCATTTTCATTCTGGAAGAATTTAAACGTGACAAAATATCACGCAATAACGCCTATATAGTCCATTTTATGTTCTAGAATAATTTATCTAGCTGTTGGCACAGATATTTCGAACGCTTTCACCATTTATTATACGCACGGTTCTGTTGAAACAATGCTCTTGTAAACCGAAATATACGATTGATAATAATATAAATAGAAATACAAAATTATCAATTCATCGATAGGTTAATCCATAATACCACTACATTTTGATCATCGTTAATCGATAAATCGTTATTATTCACCGCAAATTCACACGATATTAGATTAGACAATAAATTCCATTTCTCCTTTCTGTTGGATTTTGCGGATACGATATTTCAGGGCTACCGCCTTATAATTTCGGTTTTCCATGCTATGAATTCAAGATCAGCGCAGTTTTACGCAATTTTTTCCATTTCCTTCAAGGCATTACATCTCTATAACCTGATTTATATTCTGTCTGAAAGATATTCGAATTGTACAGCGAATAGTTGCTGAATTGAATCGAGCAATTGGAGAATCAATCTGCGCATTCACCATTTCAGAATGTGCGAATCCACCTGAATTTTAGTGACTGAACAGGGAAATCAATCGAAATTATTACGTGAATGGGAAATTGAAATATCAGAAATTGTTATGCTGCAAAATATATGCCATGATGAAGGAATTTTGTTCCTCAGGCATGGCTTGAAAAATTATTACTTTCAAATGAGTAACATACTGTATTTCCTCCACTTTCAGGAAGTATTAATGAAAAACACATAAACTCGACGGCGCCGCACATGGCGCCACCATTGACATGCAAGATTATCGCGGGTTGCGTGCATGAGGTGGTGCTACGGAACACGACCGTCCGTCAAGCGGCATGAAAATGCGCGCGTCATTTATTCTGTTTAATGCATATGTCAGTAAAAATTCCTTCCTTTTTTGTAATCTTGGGTCAGTTCGTATAAATTTCATCATTATATCTCTAACGGCTCAAATCGCTTCACGATGACATTGAAATAATTGAAATCTGACGCACAAGCGTATATAGAATGGCTGTTGTTTGTTTTCACGGACCTCGTACAAGAGGTGTGCCTTTCAAAATTGAACCTTCAACACTTTTGTTTTCGAAGATATGAAACCAACTAATCGAAAACTCTACTTTCAATTGTTTTTTTGTTGGCAGTACGATTATCAGCAGAAAAAATGCTACTCGTTCTCTAATTCAACCGATCCCTTATCTTCAATAATGAAGAAGTTAGCAATAGTGCCGACTTGAGTTCGATTACCCTGTATAGACATATTTTCAAAGCCTACTGCTTTCAAACTACATCAGGTGATATGAAGTGGAGATTCATGAAGCGGTATTTGGTATCACCATCCATAAATTAATCATTTTCCATTCAAATATGCAACTGTATATAAAATAGTATATTATGATACAAGTTTTATAAGACGCTATTTTGTCGCACGCGTTGTTTGGAGTACGTCGAGCGAAGCGAGGAGTGCTCCAAGTGAACAAGTGCGACAACGTGTCTTATAAAACGTGTGTCATATGCAATTTTTTCTATTTTGAATTGATTTGAACAAAAAAATGGATTCAATATCGATAAATAACAGAAACATCTTCGATTGGTAACAATGATGACATTGAAATAATTAAAATCTGACGCACAAGCGTAAAGCCCAGTTTACAGTTGAGCGATTTTGATTATTGCAATACCAGCGGTGAAAAATTCAATGTTGTTATTGTTTTATTGGTCAATTCAAATCAAATTACACTCTGAACTGAAATTTACTAATTAAAACATTGAGTTTTTCACTGCTAATATCACCAAATCCTAATCGCTCAGAAGTAAACTGGGCCTAACTCTTCTGACTTTCATTTGACAGTTCGATTATACCAATCTTCAAAAAATAAAAAATGCGTGTCGAAATAGCCTCTATTTCGATAAATAAAAAATGCGTGTCGAAATAGCCTCTATTTCGATACGCATTTTTTATTTTTTGCATTTGCGTTGCACAATGACTTCATTATACAACCAAAATAGAAAAAAATTATTTATTGTTCATTTTATTCCATTTGAGTATAAGTATACAAATGATTTATGATATCGGTTCTGATTGATTAATGATCAGTTGATTTATTCCACAATATGAATTTCCTGCCAAATAACCTGTGAACTGTAGTTTGATCGGTTTTTTTACTGAAGATTACTGGTGGTTCCACAACTTAGTTGACGAAGTACATAGGATTTGATTTTACAATTATTTTGTGGTTTTTATGGGTCTAAAAATTAAGACAGTAATGCGACATAATTAAGTGATGAAATAGTAAAGATGAAGAAAGCGACCTGGAAGGATAGACATTCTTCTTTGAAAGTGGGGATTTTTCAGATTTCAACCTGGCAACATTCGACCCCCCTTATTTTTTACTTTTGCGGAGTTGGTTCTCAACTTCGAAGTAGCGATATACAAAACTCAAATCATGTTTATTCTGAGAGCACTTCGTGAATATTGTTCTGATCCCGCTGGTGACATTTATCATTGTCTGTTATTTTTCTGTTACCTATTTTCGTAGACTATGGGAATCGATTGTATCTGCGGATATTACGCCAAATGATAAATATGTTTTCAGTGTCAGATTTCATCTATCGGTTCTCTCGGTTTTCTCGAAATGAAAACAATCGCTAACTGAAACCAATGGTATGATAATTCTTTCATAGTGGATATTCCTCTGAGATTGTATAACGGTTATCACAGGATATTCAAATTCAAGAACTATAGAGTATATATTTAACTAAATAACTAACAAAAAAAGTGAAAACTGACTTACGCCGGTATTATGCTTCTTTTAGCCCTTTTCACCTCAACGAAGTGGCGTAACTGTATCTGTTATAGTTGCATCTCAATGAATATTCACCATCATGGCGTATCTGCTGGATTCGATACAAAATATATCACGTATGAGCGTGAAAGGCAGATACGCCTGTTTGTGTGAGAAAATATTCGCTTTTGCCTATGAACTCGAAGGGCGTAACTCAAATTATAGATGCATATTCTTGTATCTTATAGAAATATTGTAAAAAGCGAAGTGTTTTTAATCTTGTATTATGCCTATTGTAGCTTTTCAATTCTTGATTTTTTAAATAAATTAAATAATGATCATTACATCGCAGACGTATCTGACAAAATGGCAAAATTTATATTTTCATATGGCCGTATCTGCAAATTTTTCCATTTTTGAAAACAGTACAATTATGTACCTCATTTATATAAACTCCAGCGGAAAATACATGATCGATTAGTGTATCACAAGAAATGATAATGACACTTCATAAAATAACAATTATAGAACCCATTCAATTGTCATCCAATTTTGTTTTTCCTCTCTCCTGTAAAGTTTGCATATTTCAGTTACACCCATACGTGATAAGGGGAACAATATCTATTGTCATGTGAACAATTGGTATTATCGTTAGTAGAACAAAAGGGAATTGTTATGGTAACAAGATCATATGGTTGTGCCTATATATACTAACAGGAACTTTTGGTACGATTACAATATTGTTTTTCGTGATGAATCTTTCAAAAATATAGTTTGTTAGAAGGAAATCTGGATGTGATTGAATTGAAAACTTGATAATTTCAAGAACTAAGAATGATAAGTTTATTGCACAAATCCAATTAGCAAAAAATATATAGATATAGGACACCCTCATCAAAATCTATTTTATGCACGGCCGAGCGTAAAATGGCACTTTATCGCCATCAGGTTTTGCGGGCGTAACTTGCTTTTATGGTCCTAACTGTGTTAATAGCAATCGCTCGCTCTTTTTTTACACGCTGTGGTCCAAAAGCCTTTTATACGCCCTTAATACATAAATGACTATCTATTACATATTTTCTTGCTGCGGAAGGGCTTCCTGTTATTCGTCATTCGCAACAATATTATAAAGTTATTCTAATTATATATTACCAGTGTAATTGTATAAACGCAAGGACAAATGGAGAGGTCTGAAAATATCTCTGTTATTGTATTTTTCTTTCGCTTCCGAAAGAATGAATATTACTATAAAAAATAAAGATCATATGATCGATGTCTCAGTCTAGTTTTATCAAGTTCTGCCAAGTTTTTATCAACGGCAATAAAACAGAGAGATATGGCACTATAAAAGTTCTCAAATAACGACATTTCCTTTGGGTATACCCTTCTGCATCGATGGGACCTTCAAAAAATCGTGCGTCGGTCGCAAATAGGATCGAAACACCGTCATAAACCTCGTTTTTTTCCCAACAAATCTTCCTAAATCGTATCAGCTGAATTTATATCCGTCCTATTGTGGACCAATTCCTCAGTGAAAACGAGATTGCTATCTAATCTGCGGTGAATAATGAATGTATCCACAAATGAGATATCTCATGCTGTTGCCTCTACAGAAAGTTATTTCTGTAGATAAACTTAAAACCTTCTCGATCACGAAGTGCTTTCACAAACTCAAAGGATCAGTAACTAATTCATTAGCATCAAATTTAATCCATAAGTGAATTAAACAATACTTCCCTGACAGTATTTCAAGATAATTGGATAGGTAATACCGAAATCTGATTTATTTTGAGCTTGAAGTATATCATAACTGGCCATGAATGATTTTGAATCATCATTTTTTCTATTTTGGTTCTATAATGAAGTCATTATGAAACGCAAATGCGTATCGAAATAGCATCTGTTTCGATACGCATTTTTTATTATTCGGATGTTGGTACAATCGAACTGTCAAATGAAAGTCAGAAGAGTCTGGCCCAGCTTACTTCTGAGCGATTTTGGATTCGGATACTAGCAGTGAAAAACTCATTTCAGAGTGTGATTTGATTTAAATTGACCAACAAAAACAATAACAAAATTGCATTTTTCATCGCTGGTACCGCACAAATCAAAATCGCTCAACAGTAAACTGGGCTTTACGCTTGTGCGTCAGATTTTAAATATTTCAATGTCATAATTGTTACCAATCGAAGATGTTTCTGTTATTCATCAATATATCAAAACCATGTTGTTCAATAAAAGACTTCAAGTCAATGCAAAATAGAAAAAATTGCATATGACACACGTTTTATATGACACGTTGTCGCACTTGTTCACTTGGAGCACTCCTCAAACAAACAACGCGTGCGACAAAATAGCGTCTTATAAAACTTGTATCATAATATACTATTATCACAGCGAAGTTCGCATTCGAAGCATAAAATTGTTCTATCGGAGTAATCAGGAAACAGAAACGTACATCATCACAATTTATTCCACTAAACACACTTAATACAACTCAATAAACACTTAGTTAAATCACAACGATATTCGCTTCACAAATCTCAATGTTCACTGTACTAGCTTTCTTTCTAATCTGAACTCTTTCCAAACTATATGTTACAATCCACGGAATTCAGTTTCTTAGAAGATTGTAGCAGATATTTTTTACAAACGTAAATCTTTTTTATTCAGATTACTGACATCAATCAATGACAAATTCAAAAATTATCATGACATCTTAATCTCCACATTATACAGGATCGTAATTCCAAAAACATTTAACATTCTCCAACCTCTAGCTTGAAAAGACTGTTTGCTGGTCGAACCAAAAAGCCATCTTGAGTAGTTATTTCTACAGAACGAATTTGATTGTCCTGTCCTGGAAAAACTTGAGATACTCTTCCTAAAATCCATTTTTTCCGGAATTTGCTGTCAGCAAGAGCTACGACATCACCTACTTGCAGAGGTTTCTGTCTCTCGTACCACTTGGTTCTCTTTCTGAGCGAGGGAACATACTCTTTGCACCATCTTTTCCAAAATCTTTCAGCCATCAGTTGAGCAATCTTCCAATGCTTACGTCCATATAAATCTTCAGGTCCAAAAACTCCAGGAACATTGGAGGTATTGGCTGAACCAATTAAAAAATGCATTGGTGTTAATGCTTCCAATTCACCACATTCACTTGTTACGAAGCTTATCGGCCTGGTATTAACAATCCCCTCAGTCTCTATCAAAAGTGTTGTTAATAGCTCCTCTGTCGGATGTTGTTCCTTCAGAATGATATACAAAACCTTCTTCACACACTGAATCATTCTTTCCCATACTCCTCCTTGGAAGGGAGCTGCTGGGGTATTGAATTTCCATTTTATGTTATACTTGGACAAATCTTGAATGATTTTTGCTTGACTCATCTCTTCCAAGCTCCTTTTCATTTCGTTTTCTGCTCCTATAAAATTTGTCCCATTATCAGAACAAATTTCTAATGGTTGTCCTCTTCTAGACATGAATCTGTGAATAGCCATCAATGCTGAATCCGTTGTTAGGGAACTAGTCAGTTCTATATGAATTGCCCGGGTATTGAAGCATGTAAAAATGGCCCCGTACCTCTTCTCTACACTCCTTTTCACCTTCACCAGCAACGGACCAAAATAATCCAAACCACAAAAACTGAATGGCCTTGTGTATGACATAAGTCGGGAGATTGGTAATGGTGCCATTTCGGGTTGAACTTTCTTGAATTTCTTTATTTTGCAATACTGACATTTTCCCAAAGTCAACTTCACAGAATATCGAGTTTTGATAATCCAGAATCTCTGCTTCAAATTATTGATCAATGTTTCATTTCCTGTGTGTTTCAATTCCTCATGGAGATGTGAAATTAGTAACTGCACGAACACTTCATGTTTTGCTGATGGTAAAATTATGGGATACTTCATATCATGGGCAATATCAGCAAACTGAATTCTGCTATTCATTCTCAAAATTCCAAATTCGTCCAGAAATGGGGATAACTCATGTAGTTTTGAAGACTTACTGGGATAATCATGTTTTCGTAAACAATTAATTTCATCTTGAAAATGAATTGCCTGAATTTTCCTCAACCACAAACTTTCTGCTTTCTTTAATTCTTCTGGTTCCAATTCATAGTGTTCCAATACCTTTTCTACAGATACAGATATTTTTCTTAATTCTTCATATAATTTATATTTTCCATGAGTATTTCTATTCTTTGATGTATTTAGATTCTTACAGAATCTCAAAATCCATGCTGTAGTACGAATTATCCTCAACCATTTCGAAAATCTGCTAACTTCTGGCAATGAGAGTGTAGTCTCTTCCAGTACTACCACATATTCAATATCGTTTTCTTGAAATCGTTCAACTTGATCTGTAGGCCAATTATCTTCTGATTTTCTTAAGAAAGGTGGGCCTTGTAACCATAAAGGATCCATGAATCCTGCATTATTCCTTTCTTTCGTTGCTAAATCTGCTGGATTCAGGGCAGATGGAACCCATTTCCAATTCGAAATCACTGAGAGATGTTCAATTTCTTGGATTCTGTGAGCTTCGTATGGTTTCAAACGCCTTGAGTCATTCCTGAGCCACTTCAGGACGATTTCAGAGTCAGTCCACCAACAAACTCGTTGAATATGGAGGTTTGATTCCCTTTTGATAGAATTACCCAGACGAGCAGCTACAACAGCTCCTTGCAATTCCATTCTAGGAATGGAAATAATTTTATTTAGCGGTCCAAGCTTACATTTGGATGCTACAATACAAGACTCCACTTTTCCATCTCTTGAAGATCTGTAGTAAGCCACAGCACAAAAAGCTTTATTACTAGCATCAGAAAAAACGTGCAATTCCACTTCTCTAGGAGTTGTTGAGAAGTAGCACCTACTGATCTTAAATTCTTGAATTCTTTTCAATGACGCAAACCAAAATTTCCATTTTTTTGCAATAACGTCACATACAACAATGTCCCAATCTATTTTCTTATCCCAACAGTCTTGCATAATCAGTTTTCCATGTATAATAAGCGGTGCAAGAAATCCCATTGGGTCGAATATAGACATAACTATTTGAAGAATCTGTCTTTTCGTAGGGATTTTATCTCCATCAGATAATTCTATAGGTATTTTCTGGAACTGTATATTGAAAATTAGTGTATCCTCATTGGTATTCCACCGTAGACCAAGAACTCTCTCAACACTTCTCGAATCCAAATTGATAATAATATCTTTGGCTAGATAATTCCGAGGAAGTGCTTTCAAAACATCTGTGGAATTGCTGAGCCAGTTGACCATCTGGAATCCTCCACGACGATGGACTTCAATTACGTCTTTGATTGTTTTGATAGCTTCTTCTACGGTATCTGTCGAATCTAAATAATCATCGACGTAATGTTGATGTATCATTCTTCTCAATATTCCTGGGAATTCTTTTTCGTACATGTTACCATTATAATTCTTCACGAATTGTGCAATAAATGGGGAACATACAGCGCCGAAAATCATAACTCGCATTTGGTAGATATCTGGAGTTATTTCTCTGTCCATACCTCGGAACAAAAATCTCTGGCATGACCTGTCCTCTTCTCTAATGATTACTTGGTGAAACATTTCCCTGATATCACCTGCAAATGCCACCTTTCTCTCTCGGAATCTCCATATCAAGGCTACAAGTAAGGGGTACAAATCAGGACCCTTCAACAGAAAATCGTTGAGGCTCATAGATGAGTTCTTTGCTGCTGCATCAAAAACAAACCGAATTTTACCTGGTTTATTGATATTTTTTACAGCAAAATGTGGCAAATACCAGGTTCGTCCACTGTCTAATTTCAACTTATTTTCAGGTATTTTTTCAGCATATCCCTTTTCTACATATTCCTCTATCTTCTTACAATATTCTTCTCCAAATTGATGATCTTGATCCATTTTCTTCTCCATACATCTCAACCTTTTGAAAGCTAGTGATTTAGATTCTGGAAAAACCAAATTTTCATCTTTCCAGGGCAACCCAATCTCAAATTTATCCCCAATCCTTCTGATTGAATTTTCCATCAATTTCACAGCTTTTAGATCTTCTCTGGAGAATACATCACGATCTTCGAGGCCTGAATCATCCAATTTCAAGTGGTCTTCGATAATTCTTTGTAGATGCATGTTATCATGATCACATGCACAAACATTAAAATTCAACTCTTTTCCTGGTTTTGAATAAGGTCCATGAATCACCCATCCTAGCTTTGTTTTACTCATTGCGGGTACATCAAAGCTTGGCTGAATTATTTCCTGTGAAGATATCAAAAATACGTTGTCTTGACCGATCAAAATTGTTGGTTGACAATTTTCGATATTCTTCAAAATAGATTTATCCAGATATTTATATCTTTGATACAATGTTTCTGCATTGAATCTCATTTTGGGCAAGTGTAAATTATCCATCGTTCTGGCATTTCGCACCTTAAACCTTTTGTTTGCTTCTCCAGGCCCGGAAATTTCGAAATTCACCAACATGGATTCTTCTTCAGCATATGAAATATCTTTGGTCCATTGCATACAGAGTGGTAATTTTGGACCTTTGAGGCTGATTGACTTGCATATTTCTGAATCCATAAGAGTGATAGTAGATCCCTCGTCCAGGAGAGCAAAAGTCTCGATGCTTTTCTTTGGACCATATATACGAACTTTCGCAATCTTCAATAATGAGGATGATTTTCCAATAATGCCTGCGAATTCTGAAGAACCTCTAGTATCAATTTCTTGCTTTTTCTTATCTTCATCTTTCAACTCGTCATCCTTTGTTTTTTCGCTTTCCTGCTTTTTCATGGGATGAAGAAGTCTATTGTGTCTTCCTCGGCAAGAATCGACGTTACAGAAAATCTTCCGAAAACATTTATTAACGCTATGACCTGGTAACAAGCACTTGAAGCATAGGCGATTTTCTTCAACATATTTTCTTCTGTCGTCTTGGCACATACTCAGGAACTGCTTGCATTGGTAGAGTCGATGTTGTTCTTCTTTACAAAGTTTACAAGACAAATCTTCTGGTTTATTCTGAATACTGAAGACTTTCTCTTTTTTCTGTAGCATCGTGTTATTTGAAGATATTTGAGTTGGTACCGTGATAGACATCAACAAATTCACCTCAGATTTGAGCCATTCAGCAAATATCTTCAAGTTGACATCTTCTTTCAACTGGCATTTCAAAACTTTGACCTGACCCCAAGATCGTCTCGAGATCCTCGGCAATTTTTCTTCCAGCTTCAACAATAGCTCAGGATTATCAAGGTGAGATTTGTAGGATGTGCTACTCATAGCAACTACCATATTCGTTACCACTGTCGAAAAGTCCATGAATGATTCAATCTTATCTTCCCTTGGATTTGGGCAGTTCTTGGCTTTATTTATTTGACTCAAAATAATCCAATCATCTCTCCCAAAATTGAGTCTCAAAGTTTCTATGATAGTATCAACGTTATCGGGACTACAAAATAAATCTTTAACGGATTCTTTGGCACGTCCCTTCAAACATTTAATGAGACGATTCAAATTCTCCGAAGATGATATATTTTTCTCTTTGGTAGTTCGTTCAAACTCACTTATCCAAAATGGAAATTCATTAATATCTCCATTGAAATCATGAAGGGGCTTCAGAGTTTGTTTTGTTACCAATTTCTCGATGTTCGAACTTATATTATTCATACATTTAGTTAGCAATTCAGGAAAATCATTTGAAGTGCTAGATTTATTACTTTTATGAATGAAATCTAATTTTTTATCATAGGATTCCACACAAACGGAGGGGATACTTTTTCTATCTTTTGTATAGTTGAAGCTCTCCCACTCAAGCTTTTCATCTTTTTGCACAGCTGCCTTGTTAACCCAATCTTGCACGTATGATTCAACATCTTGGAAATCAGATTTAGATTCTACCTTATATGTAGCTTTATAATTTTTCTTAGATCCTCTGGTAGATGACTTTCGGATAGATTCTTTCTCCTGGTGAATAGATTCTAGTTCCAAAGTTAACAATTTTTTCTGAATCTCTCGTTCTCTTTCATCTAGTTGACGTAGTCTGTCATCACTTTTGTTAGAGCCGTCAGATGAATTTGCTATCTCGTTATTTTCTTCGAATATAACTGCATCCAGGCTTCTATCAGTTATCCTTCTTGATACATCTTCACCATCTCCATACCTTGTAGGGGGAATACCAAAATTACTCCTTGTACTTCTCCTTACTCTTGAAACTTCAGAGATCTCTGGCAAAGACATTATCTTTCTTCACTAATTCTTTTTCTGCTCGAAGGACCAATGTTACAATCCACGGAATTCAGTTTCTTAGAAGATTGTAGCAGATATTTTTTACAAACGTAAATCTTTTTTATTCAGATTACTGACATCAATCAATGACACTATAACTGACTTGTCCGCGAAACCGCGGTTCTTATATAGGTGAAGACATCATTGTCCAGAAAGAACAGGAATAAACTGGAAGTATTTTTCATATTCGACGGCAATGAATCATCCGCTAATTATAACGGTGCGTCTGCGACCGATACCTTCGTTGTGAGTCACGCGTCGTGAGGATGCTTTCCGGCCTTCTCGGAAATGCCAGCGGTTCGCAACAATAACTATTTGATAGTAATGATATAGATATTTTTGTTTCCTCTGAAGTGGTCAAATATCTTCCAAAACGATGGAACGGAATTATCTATCAGATTTTGATGATTATGTTGGTTGGGGCGCATGTCAATATATTATGATTTCATGTGTGTCGGACCCTTGTTTTCGCCCAGGGCTAATAGGCTTTGGGAGCTGCGCTTGTTTATCAGACGCCAATTTTGAATCAACCCAGATCAGCGTTACCTCAAGAGCGAATTAATATTCCGGAGATGTAAAAGATTGTGCATGACCGGAATTGATGAGAGTCTGGTGAGTTTTGGGATGCCATCATTTCCGAAAGTCGGATCACGTGCCTGCATTTCGGGCGATTGTGCAGATATACCTACCTGTTCATAATTGATATATCAGAACTTATTACAAACATATTATCACTAGAAATACAAGAGGTGGTAACATTGTATTTTATACCGAATCAAAATCATAACATAGCGGCGAATCAGGAAACGTAACTAATGCAGGAAATGCACTTTCCAAAGATATTTGTACAGGGTCTTCACGTATATTTTGAACCCCCTCATTACTTTTTTATTTATTGTTCAATTATTATTTTCAAAAAATATTCCTATTGAATATCTGAAAAAAAGTTATGGGCACTAAATATATATATTTTTTTAATGGAACACCTAGAGTATGTTTTTCTGATTTCGAATATACATACATGTTACATGTTATCTCTAATAGAATTCGAGATATTTGGCGTTGAAATTCAGATTTGAAACGGATTATTTCAGATAATTAGGACAAAGATGGTCAGGGTAGCTATGTAAATAATTGAATTATATGTTGTCAAATTAATGAATGCTATAATATTATGTCAGTTATTTGTGGGGTAATTCGTTATAAGGGGTTTTAGTGACAAGGAAAAATGTGATATACCATCAGTATATTTGGAAAATAATAAAAATGTCAAAGCAGCACAACTGAAATATGGTATTATATATGGTTTATAAGAGAGTTGGGTTTTTCTGATTATTTGGAAATCATTGATAACAAATATTTTTTTTTATTATTTTCATCCGAGAGAAAATCTGGATGAAATCCGAATTTAAACGTCAAATATCTCGAAATCTATGACATAATATTATAGCATTCATCGATTTGATAACATACCGTACCCTTTAGTAGTAAGTCGTGTATGATGTCACCTGCTGTCATAAACATAGTTCCAGAGTAATTTCCATCTTAGTGGATGTAGTCGTTATGTCTCATTGACACAGTAAAGTTTGTTACAAATTCTCCTCAAAATCTGAAGAGGCAGAAAATGGGGTGCAACAAAGGCGCTCATGATGACAGTAAATAACACTCCTAATCATATTTTCTATTCATACATGATACATGAGAGCATGCGATTTTTTTCATTTCAACTCATGTGCTTTTCTGTTCAAGTAACAATGCCATGGTGGCATATAAGTGGATATAAGCTACTTTTCAAATAATAAAACTGTGTGCTTTTGAAGTTCTCATATACGTGGTCGTAGGAAAGAGTTTTTTCCTAATATACAAACGGTCACTAGAAGTGTGTGTGAAATTTTAACATCATGCATATTGTTTCATCTAACAACAATAATCGGATATTGGAACCAGTGAATAATATCAATGAATAATCCTGGCACATCTGACAATTCATAGAGTAGCTCAATTTCTACCATTTTTCATTAATGAATTGACGAGAACGTGACAGTTGCGTGGTGAGCAATTTATATAATTATCGATTATCCCTAATTTAACTGCCAGACATAATGCCATCATGATTGATATTATAGGCTGATTGATTGTTGTGAGAAAAAGGGGAGAGCTTTCAAATCCGAGTACTCAACGAATAAAAATAGAATATAGGGTGGAATAGACTTTTGCCTTGACAATCGAAGAGAATAGTCGAAAAGTAAATTGAACATTTTTGTGGGTGATTATGTTTTTATTATATTCAAAAAAGTATGACGTGTGAGGTGAAAAATGACACATGATTGAATTTTTCAATGAATTTAGACTTTCGACCAGATTGAGTGAGTTATTTCTGCTGAGAAAGATAAAATTGACGTCATGAGCAGCTGCTATTATCATGCCAGCGTTTTGGTGTGAATTCTAAATGAATTGTAATTTGTTCCAATAAAACTTTCGATAATTGCAGATATACGATATTTTTTGGAAAATGAATATTTTCAAAATTATGCCCTTTCCTGTAGAAAACGTATACAATAATTATTGCTTTGTGTATTGGTTCTTGTTACGCTATGGAAAGTAGCACTTATTCATATCAACCTTCATGTGAAATGATAAATGATTATATTCCTTGAATTATGGATTGATAATATTTATGAAATAAATGGCGCAATTGAAACTATAGTCAATACTTTGAGAGCTTGTCATTGATAATCGAGATCAATCATAATAATATGACACTTATTGATACCCCATTTGCCACTTTCAATCAAATTGTTCGTAAGAAAGTTTTATTATCGTATCCTTTATTTGAAAAAATTTAGTACCAACATGGGGTTATACGATTTTTTGAACTTCAAATGAGCTTGTAGAACAAATGAAAAGTGAGTTTGATCGCGACTATTTTTTCCTGATCCTGAACTCGATCAAGAATCAACCATTTTACCTCGTTCATGGCAATCTAGATTGAATAATAAAAATTGAGAATTTTAAGATCATTAATTTCAAAAAGTGATCCATTTAAATTAAAATATCAAGGGTTATTTCCGGTTGAATCTGAAACTGAAGGAAAACAATTGAATACGTATAAAATGCATATTTATGTACAATACCTAACAGTCGTTCATTTGAAGGAAACGAAAAAGTAAGCTACTTTTGGGAAACACCCGGTAGATTCAAATAAGGCCACATATTCATTTTTTTTATAAGAGAAAAAGGGAAAAGACCCTTTAAAGGAGGATACATTAATCCAATTTAACCGCCTCCTACAATAACTTTCCATCGAAATTCTCCTCTGTTTTTTCATTAGATAAATTTCTTGTCCGCATCATCGGGTTCATTTCGAGCAGATGGGAAAATCATGTTGAAATCATACTAGGGTTCGAGGATTATTTGATAATACATAAATGTTTTTGTGCAAAACTTCGCAGAATGCCTTCATCAACTTGTGTATAGGAAGGCACTGAGGTATCGCTGTTTATATATACTGTATATACAGACAAATTAATTTTTCTGATTATCGAAACACCAGCTATATGACCATCTAGTGTCCCCTGAGGTCCTATATCAACCCCGGCATTTTATTCAACATCGTATAGGTGTTATGAAATATTTTCTATAAATGGGTTTTTGATCCAAACCGTTTGTAGGTAAAATTAGTGTTGGTGCTAAACTTAGCAGATGACTGGTGATGATAATTAAGCATTTCCAGAAGGGCAATTCGATAGTGTGATGGTGTGCTGTGATTTTGTTGATGATCGTTATAACGCTATAGCATTAGCTTACAGTAGATATTTGATGATAGATTCACAATTCAGAAAAGTTATGGATATCATGTATCCAAAGCGAAAGCGCATCATATTTTTGCAGTTTTCTATTTCAAAACCGAACATTTCTCCTACGTTGTCTTTACCTATTCTGAAAACATCCTGCTTGGGGCATCATAAAGTCCAGATAAGTGCTCGATGTCAAACTGCCCCACGATATATTTTCTCCAGTTCTAGCATCAGCACATATAGGAAATTCAATATATTATGGCATTAAGATATACGTTTCAAAATTTCTCTACGAGGGTACAGGAAAATTTGAAAGAGCCTCGTTTTTATCAGGTTCATCAGTAGACTTTTTTTTATGGTTGAGTGAAAAAATCTTACATAAGACTCCTGGTCGCCACCAGCCAGTGTCGTATTCTTACCGACTAAAAAACCACTCATGAGTCTAGTAGATTTCTCTGGAACCGCCCTCAGGCATGACTTCGAAGAAGTGGACTGAATTGATGTCGTAGGGCTCTTCCTTTTTTCTCTTTCTTTTTTTTTTTCTACATCAATTGTTCATTTCCCGTTCTCTCGGATTTTCCATTTCTTTTCTCTTAGTGGTGATGATTGCCTTCTCGCTTTTGCTGATAGCTTTCCAGTTTTCTTCGTTCATAAGCATTTTCTCTACCATATTCTCAGGCGTGAACCTTTCTGTTATCGTTTCAGCACTTTTTCGATCTTCTTCCCATCGGTCGCATTCGAAAATTGTATGCTCCGCGGTGTCTATCATTCCGCAGTACTGTCATTCCTCTGTGTCACTCACTTTGAAATGAAACAGATATGCTTGAAAGCACCCATGCCCTGTTAGTACTTGTGTGAGAAAAAAGTTCACATCTCCCCATTTTCTGTTCATCCATGGTTCTATATCCCTTATAAGTCTTCTCGTCCATATGGCCTTTCCATCGTTGGTTTCCCAGACCTGTTTCCATTTGTGCATAATCTGCCTCCGTGCTAGGTTTTTCTGTTTCTCTCATCGTCCTCTCTTCTACCAATAGATCTATTGGAGGAGTTCTTGCGATCACCAATAAGGCTTTAGTTGATGCAGTTCTGTAGGCGCATGTTATCATGATGGCTACTTTTCTTTACACACTAAATAGTACATGTCTGTGAACTTGCTTCATTATGGCTCTTTTCCATGTTTTAGCGCCGTTTTAGTTTTAGTAGACGTTGAATCACATGATAGGAATTTCCCTAATCGATCATAATTTAATAATTACGAATGAAAGGCATGAATCGTTTCGTCTATGAATGTTGATATAATATGTGCAACCTATCTAGAACATTGGTGAAACTGGCCTTCAGACCATACATCAGAGACTTGGGAAGATAGCAGAAAAAGGAAATAAACAAATTGGACTTGCCATCAGCTGAAAGGGTTAAAACCTCGTTAAAACAGTTACCATGATTTTGACAGATGGGCACGCGTGCTATGCGGTACCGGAACGCTAGTACCATCATATATCTTTCAACAGAAATAAAATGTTCATTTTTGTATTAAAATAAGCCGTTTCCTTTTGCCAAAACAAACATAGTCTCATAAGCGTATCAACTTGCTCCAGCAGTCAGGGGCACTTTGAGACAATGCATTGATCAGATAAATCATTAACATTTTACAGATTTCACTGTTATCAGAAGCTGTTACCAAAACATATAGGTATGAATGAGATATGGATGTTGCTAACTCATAACTTTTTATTCATATAACGAAACATTCTATACATAACCACAACAAGTAAAAATGTATCAACTAATTCTGGTCTTCCCTACTTAGATTTGCCAAGGCATACGAAATGACAGTTCCAGAATGCTATCCATCCCAGCCGAGTTTTTTTTGCATTAAATTAGAACTCGATGGAATGATAGATTACGATAGAATCACTCTATCATTGTGGATAAATTGGATGGAAATCATCAAAGTGAAATGCTATTCAAAAGGATTCCAATACGGAAAAGTGTTTGCGGAGTAGAAACATCAATCCTCTGATTTCATGGATTTATCAGAGCGACGGGATAAAATCGAACATTTTCTGGAATATTAATTCAATCTTTAACATTATTTGTGATTTTAATATATGCACAATAGAACTGAACTATTTAGATGTTCTTACGGGGTATCTCGCTTATTTTCAAAGATAGAGATTTGCGATAATCGCGGACGTTGGCTATTTTTTTTACTTACGATACTGCGAACAACATTTTCATAGCCCACTTCGTTTTCGAGATACAGGGCGACATCGAGAATATTGCATCTCCCCTCTGTATCTCGAGTCGAAACTGTCTCTTATACATTTTCACAAAAAAAAAATAAGTAACTGAAAATTAGGATTTCGAATGACAAATTGATTTTGAACCAACTGATTCTGAGTAGCTTCCTCACACCACACATTCGTATCTCCATCTGCGATATTTCTTTCTGGATATAACGTTGTTAGACAGTTGAATACCACGTCGAATCTAGTAAATTAGATCGCGAACTCCGCATAAAATTTGTATAGGGACGTAAACGAGTGGTCGTGAGATACCCACAGCTCTCTCTAAAACCCTTTACTCTGCACTGCTATATAAATGTGTCGGGATAATGGTATGCGATAGGAAATTCACGAGCAACATTCTTGGTGGAATAACAATCCGCTTGACTGCTTGAATAGATACACTTTTAATTCGTTCGAGAATTGAGATGCACGAATTCCTATAAGATGGGTGGTGAATAATAGTATGAGTAGTATCTATTTTCCGCTGGTTATTCTCTCACCTTAACGATATGGGAAAAATATGTGTAAACATTGAAAACAACATGTCTGAACTTGAAGATGTTGAGAAGGAAGTTTTTCAAGAATACATTTTCGAATAGGTACACTGAAAGATTATTTGACACTTCTTATACGAAACAAACGAGATTTGCATAACAATAATGAAGTTATTTGAATCATTTTTAAGTTAATGATATGCTCCTATAGAGTTTGGTCAGTTCCTCCTGGCTCGCCTTGTATATATAGTAAACTAAGCTTTCTTACACAATTGAAAAATGCACATGAATTTGAAGTGTACCAGGAGTATCGTTGTTATATCTACCAAGTATATTAAACCTTTGTTTATTTAATGTATTTTTGTAGTTCCTCATTTATATGATGTACTAATGAAAAATGTTTCAGTCTTGAACCCCCAATTATTTATTACCGGTCCAAATCCAATATAAATTACGTACACTCAATTTCTGATGAACACTGAAAGATGCGCAGGATCAAAGAAAGTTCCTCGCTAAAAACCCTATGAGAGCTTCATTGCGAAATAAATCTTGTAATAACCTTAATTGTCAGATGTATTTTGCATTTTGTCTAATTGCAAGATCAATCTTGTCTAATTGCAAGATCAATCTTGTCTAATTGCAAGATCAATCTTGCTATATTAATCCAGTTGCAATATGAATCCTAGGCGAGATCACTAATTTCAGGAAATAAAACCACAACCTCCAGAACGATGAGATGAGTAGTAGGCTTTCTTTTATTTTTTTTTTCGTAGTAAATTCTCCAGAATCAATTTACATCGGCAAGTTTTTGTTTGATCACTGTTGTTACCGTGCCGACTGTTAGGGAATAATGTTTTAAAGCATTGCCTATTGCATTGTTCATAATATTTCTTCACAACGTAATTTCATTCAAGATTAACTAAATCAAACACGTAGTCCCCATTTCAATATGGTAAATGCTGAGACAATTTGTTTGAAATTGAATAACATTTCCACACAAGTGAGTACGAAAAAATGGTGAAACTGGAAACAGAGAAGTATGCCCATAGATCTTATAACGCTAGATCCGGCATCATGTAGTATTTGTTTGGTATCAGAGGGGTCTGCAAGAAAGTAGGTACTATGATCACGTGGTACAACACATTTGTATGGTCATTAATTGAAACGACCAAACAATGGCTTAGTACTTTCAACCCCCCCGGACCACCAAACAAATAACCTGGATACCTGATCTAGCGTAAGCATATTAAAGCTCAATTTATAAACTCCGCTGCCGTAGCTACAGTTGACGCTGCAGTTACTCTTCGTTGATGGAATACTCTAAAAATAAACATCTGTTCATAAAATCCGCAGCTGACGCAGATGCCTTCGGATATTTTCTCAATACATTTTGTAACGGCAACGTCAACTGTATAGCTACGGCAGCGGAGTTTAAAAATTGAGATTTAATCTATGAGTATGCCTATCAGAGGACTTGCAACGTCACAAGAAGCGGCCATGATGCTGTTGAATGTCTCGCTGAATTGGAGGGTCTTGAAGCGGCGTTTATTCCAACATTACATTATATCTCCCAATACAAACTATAAATCCACGAAATTTACACATGAGAAGAAATTTCGACTCAACAAGGAGTAAGGCTGCGTGTACTCCTATTTATCTCTGATCCATATTGATTTATACTCACCTCAGTTAATCTCTCTTATGGGTCGTATTTTAGTACGAATTTGGTCTAATCGGGAGTTTATCTTTTCCTTAAACGACAATTAACTTCGAATTGCCAATGTTGGGAATCGTTACCTATCAGAAGCCACATCGAACTTGGAAAAACGAATAATCCCTCGAATAATCCTCATTCTCCAGACACAGCAGTAGAGATTTTACGATTCAAGATATATACAGCATGTCAAATTCGAAGTTTGCTAGTGGAATGTCTCAGAAAAGAAGAAAAATATGAATATTGGGACAATGAGGAATAAATTTCCAATATTGTAATTTTCAGTTCTCCACTTGGAATATAGTTTATACATTTTTTTTATTATTCTGTGCCATCAAATTGGACTACAGAAAAAAATAGCTATTTGTGTATTAGGAGCTCGGGAAAGACAGAAATTTCGAGTAATTCCTAGATTAGAAAACTCGATACTTCATTACTACTTCTACTGATGATGCTTCTCAAACTACCATAGAGTATGAGGTATAATTTTAGGATAATAGATTTGATATCTTTAACATTCAAGCATCTCATAGCACCATACTATGAATATTTTTTTTCAATGTCTGGTATAGGAGGTTAAAATTTACAATGTTTGCTCTTTCTGCTACATGAGGAGATGCTTTAGATAGTCTCTATTTTCAATCATGATGTGTTGTTTTTCTATGTTGGTTCTATAATTGAGTCATTATAAAATGCAAATGCATATCCTCTGTTTCGATATGCATTTTTTATTATTCATGCGTTGTTATGGTGGAATTATAGTCAACCAAACCGATATTACGAATCAAGAATTAATAATTCCAAAAACTGAGGCATTCATAAACATCATTTTTCAATTTCAGTTCTACAGTGAGGACAAAAAGTCCGTCGCCCCCCCTGTAACTTCTTTATTCTACACATTACAAAAAAATGTTAAATACATAAGTTGTAGGGTTTCATTCGATCTCTTTAATGGTTAAACAGATAAGAGTTTTTTTTCGTTGTCATGAATAAAAAAACGCGCCTAGCGTGCATAGCCTACCTCATTAATTTATTCGTGAACTGGTGCAAAAGTAGTCGAAATAATTATTTACAAGTGTTCATAAGTCCAAAACTATTAACTTTTTTGATAGAAAACCGTTTATCAAACTTGTTCAGAATTCAACGTAGAATGTAATAATGCAATGAAATACAGGGTGTCCCATTTAAAAAAATTAACTTCTAAGTCACCGTGCTTTTTTAAGACACTCTGTATGAATGAACCTTAAACCATTTAAGATATCGAATGAAACCCTACAACTTATGTATTTAAAATTTTTTTGTAATATGTAGAATAAAGAAGTTACAGGGGGGGCGACGGACTTTTGGTCCTCACTGTATAATGAAGTCATTATTCGTAGGTTGGTACAATCTAACTGTCAAATGAAAGTCAGAACAGTTAGGCCCAGCTCACTTCTGAGCGATTTTGGATTTGGTGATACTAGAAGTGAAAAGCTCATGTTTTTATTGGTAAATATTAATTCAGAGTGTGATTTGATTTATATTTATTAATAAAATCAATAATAACATTGCATTATCTACCGTTGGTATCGCAAAAATCAAAATAGCACAACAGTAAACTGGGCTTTACGCTTGTGCTTCAGATTTCAAATATTTAAATGTCATCATTGTTTCCAATCGAAGATGTTTCTGTTATTTATCGATATTAAATCAATTTCTATTATAAAAGATTAGAAATTGTATGACATACGTTCTATAAGATACGTTGTCACACTTGTTCCCTCGCAGCGTATTATAAAACTTGTATCATAATAATAAATAATGGAGTCTGCGAATCCCAACGCAAATGAATATCCTGATTGAACTTGAGAAACGGGAAACAGTACTAGCTTCGTTGTGCTGAAAGGAGCGTGTAATTAAAAATGTAAATAAAAACGTTAGGTTATGCCTAGTATGACAGTTCAAGTTCAAAATAGTTTATGGAAAGTATAATACTCTATTATAGATTCAGTGTGCAGCCCCTAGAAATATAATTTGGTGTATTTTGCCATATTAGAAAGCATGAATGACATAATAAACAGTTGAGAGTTCATTTGACGAGAATTCATCTAAAGAATTACTGATTTATTGAGTGAGTAGGTATATGTAAAAAATCATATAAGTAACTGTTTTCGAATCCATTCAGTCCCGCACTTATCAATCTGTTAACGTTTTAACACCTATTTCACTCATCACTTACCAGTATAGTTTTTATTACATAATTAAAAATCAGGTGTTTATATGCCTAGACTGGCCTAGAGCGTTGCTCCATCAGAAAGTCCAATTTCATTACTCTGCTAGTTCAAAGGGAAGGAAAAGTAAAATAAATTTCCATCAAGCGTATCGTAAAGTTCTGTATATTTATTTATGAGTCTTTTCTTGTTTTACTATTACCAGGAAATGGCGAAGTGGATTTACTTCATGAGAAAAAATCGGCTGCATCCCAGGGGCGTATCTACGTAGCGGCTGCAGCCGGGGGGCCCTGATGTGGCTTCAAGGGGCCCCCGCAAATTCGTGAAAAATCAAAAGAAATGTCTATACTCACAAGAAATACAAAAATATAATTTGAAAAATATAGCTAGTCAAGACAAATATTACTTTTAAATGTATATTTTCGCGCAATAATCAAATACTCTCATTTATATCGAGGAAAATGAAAAGTATTCATTCAAAATTATTATTAGTAACTGAACTATTTGACAAATGAATTAATTTAAACCTATGAAAACGTAATATACGTAAGTATTCGAAAGCTAAACTTTATTTTTTATCTATAAGTCAGGATTGAGATTATAGATTATAGGGGGGGGGGGGGGCTTAACGCTGTGCAGTCTCTTAAGCAACTCCACCTTACAAATATTTATTTGGTACTTACCTAACTCTCTAATCGGGGCCCCTGATTCCAGAACTCTATTAGAGTGCTAATTCTCAAAATAAAATAAAAGTGTTCGAAGAGTGACAAGCATTTGTGTTGAATATTAGAAAAAACATAACTTTGGGTTATATCTACGTGAAAAAATGTATGAAAGACAGTCTTTCTTCTTATAAAAGATATCTGAGATACAGTGGGGGTTCCAAAATGCATTATTTTCAATTTCGCCCTGTATCACAACAAATTGTTTTGTTTTCGGTATCGAGAGTTCCACTGAAAAGTAGCCACGAGACCGCAACTCCCTATTTATAAAAATAACCGAGATATCCCATAAGGACATCGAATGTAGGACACCCAGACTCCACGTCACATCACCCCAGTTTGGAATTATAATTCACAGGTACCCACTAATCCATTTTCCTTCGTCTTATTGCAATTCCCATCCACAGTGTATGTCCAGGTATAAGCCCGGTGAGCCCGGGCATATAACACCCTCTTAATGCTCAGGCGATGATGGTCAGGCTCGACCCTCGTCAAAGGTGTGTTCAGGGAGTCTCAGGAGGGCATAGACAACACTATACATGGAGATCATAATCAATGGCATGGCGCCCCAATACAATTATTTCTTAACTAGGTTATAGATGGGATTTCTTGCGGTCCGTTGAATAATAGAGCACGCAAGGTTGTGGCAGAAGGGCTCCAGAGAATTGAAAAATGGTCCACGACTTTTTTCTTTCTTGCTTGCTTTCTGTCTCCAGCGCTAGAAATAACTTAAGGTCACTGATGGATTCGAGGGATGTTACTTTGAGTTTGACTTTGAGTAACATCAAGTTCATAATTAATATGGGCTGGTGGTCGAGTGCGTTGAATCGCTGGCTTACAGTCTAGAGCAGTGGTCGCCAACCTGTCGATCGCGAGCTACCGGTAGCTCGCGGAGGCAATTCTGGTAGCTCTCACAACGATTTTAATTTAAAAAATACAAACTGCAAAAATCAGAGAAGCTTCCTAAAATTACACAAAAAATCTAATTGCCATAACTAAGGCACTCGAGTGGTCTGCTCAGGTTAATGTTATTTATACCGACTTTTCTTCGATAGGGTCTCCCATAATTTATTGATAAAAAAACTGTACGCTATTGGGATTAGTGGTAGGATGTTGGAATGGTTAAGCAGTTATTTGATAGGTCGTTCTCAATCAGTTCGCTTAAATGGTATAATCTCTGAACCTTTTGAAGTAAAATCAGGAGTACCTCAGGGATCCCATTGTGGTCCCTTGCTGTTCTGTATTTTCATCAATGACATTAATTCTATAATTCATTATCCAAATTTTCTCCTTTTTGCTGATGATCTGAAGATTTTCAGAGTAGTGAAAAATATTTATGATGCAAATCTTCTCCAAAATGATCTCAATAATATATTAGGATGGTGTAATGCAAATTGTCTGTATCTTAATAATAGCAAATGTTTCTCAATAGTATTTAGTAGATCACAATTAGCAATTCAATTCGAGTACCAATTAAATGATGATGTGTTAGATAAAAAACAAGAATGTAAAGATTTGGGAATATTATTAGACAATAACTTTTGTTTCAATAACCATGTGAACTATGTATCCCAAAGAGCGCTCAAAATGCTTGGCTTTATTGCGAGGTCATCTAAAGATTTTTCCCCTTCTACTATAAAAGTTTTATATTGTTCCCTAGTTAGATCCATTGTTGAGTACAACACCATAATTTGGAACCCATACTATGTCAAGTATATTCATCAAATAGAAAGTGTGCAAAGAAAATTTCTGAAAATCATAGCTTACAAACTAGGTCTAGTTGTTGGGGAATATAACTACAATGAAGTAATGAACATGATGAGACTACCAAGTCTGAGTGATCGCAGAAATTTGACATCATTGGTTTATCTCTTCAAAATAATCTCTGGCATAATTGATTCTCCGAAACTTCTCTCTATTATACCATTCAATGTTCCAAATAGACAAACTAGACAGAAAAACTTATTTGTTGTACCACATCATTCAACTAACTATGGTTTTTATACACCCATATCGAATATGTTGAGATTGGGAAATCTATATTGTGATAAAATTAATTTCTTTTGCGAAAATCCAAATATTTTTGAAAGACAAGCATCGAGAGTGTTGTTCAATTAATATTTATGTAAAATTAGTGGCAATAATGTAAATTAAAATCTATTACTGTGATTATAAGTTTATATATGTGTATAGATATATTTATATATATTTTGGGTGATATAGTGAATAAGTTAAACGTCGCATTGTCTATGTCATGTGTTCTTAACTGTATTGGGGTAACCCGTTTATAAATAAATAAATAAATAAATATTAAACATAAACAGCGGCAACGTTGCGGTGAGCGATGTGCCGCTGACGCCATCAAGCTAGAATCGGCTAGAACCTAGAACCGACCAGCGGACTAGTCGGACCAGAAATTAAACGAACTGAATTTGCAGCTTCAGGGGAGAGACAAAGAACTAGCGGAAATGATTAATAAACTTCAAGTCGGTCGACCACACGTATAATGATGAATAAAATTAGTAACCGGTTTCGGCGGCTAACATAGCCATCATCAGACTATAAATACTCCATTATTCCTTTTATTCTTTCACGATTCATTATACGTGTGGTCGACCGACTTGGAGTTTATCTTAAGTTTCCCTTTCTTACTATTTGTGTGAATCTTCTTTTTCCAATATGAAGTTTATTAAGAACAAATATCGCAATCGACTTACAGATGAACATTTGGATAATTGTATTCGAATGGCTGTATCAAATTATACTGCAAACGTTAAAAAAAATTTCGATGAGTCTGAGTGTCAGCCTTCTCATTGACCGTGCTGTGTTACTTTTTTGTTGTTATTATTAACTATTTTTAAATCATACGTGACATGCCGTTGTGGCTGGATAAAATTTTGTGTTAATTTTTCAAACACCTTCGTTTGGTAGGTAGGAATGTAGCTATGAAGTACGTACTAGTAATATTAGTTATTTTGTTATTAGTTTATTATTAGTGCCTATGTATTATGTATTACCAGTTAAATAGTAAAATAAATACATGTAATGATAAATTAACTGTGTATTATTTCATTTACGTTGCGTTACGTGGATTCCGTGTGGGTAGATCGCTGTTTATTCCAAAATTAACAAAGTATAGTATTTAATTATTGATTTTTATTGATTACTGATTATTATTGATGACCAACCGAACAGTCTTGGTACCTAGATTTCAATCCTTCGGACTCTCAACGATAACCAGCCGAGTAGTGCTTCGGAAGACACTTAAAAAGCTAAGGTCCCCGTCTTCCTTACTCATACAAGTCTCAATGAGACTTCGAGGGTTGCTTTGCAACTAAGTTGGCGGTTAAAACACTTCCTCAACTTTGTTATTTATTTATCAATTTATCCATTTATTGATGTGGATACTTGAAGACTGTGTGTCGAAACGGCTTACATGTCCCTATCTCAACTTTTGATTAACTATCTAATGACATTACATTTGAATCATATACAGGGTGGTTGAAGATTCTGAATTCTTAGCCACCCTGTATGTGATTCAAATTAATTTCATTAGATAGTCAATTAAAAGTTAAGATAGGGACATGAAAGCCGTTTCCACACAAAAAATTCCTGAGGTTGAAAAATCTCGATTTTTCACACCCTTAACTTTCCTAGAAACCCCAAGTGTGATGGATCGATGAAATCAGCTCTTCAATGAGAATCTGAAAATGCAATAAAATATAGGGTGCTCCATAAGAAAAAACATAACTTTGACATGCCACAACTTTTTGGGACATTCTGTGAATTTCAAAATAATGTTTAAATGTGGCCTCAATCGATATACAAACTACTGAGGTGATAAAAACTTGAGAAGTTTTGCCGTTTTGCTATAAATTTCCGTCGCGCTAGTCGTGACCCACCCTGTATATGTATATTATGTACCTATTCTTTAAAGTGTAAATCGCGTAGACATTCATTTTGTATTTTTTCAATGTCTTTCAGAGTTAAAACATATTTTATTCAATTATCAAAGCGTATTTTGCATTCCCAAATCCCTTCTTTTTGGGAGTGAAATTGTCACTCATCAGTATATGAAACAGTTTAGTTTCAAACATAAATATTCAACAATAAATTTCGCGATGATTCCAAATGGAATATCAAAATCAATGTATAATTCTATTTTTCAGACAAAATCGTGATCAATCCCCAAGGAATATGTACAGAGGGTTACTTCCAATGCACCAACGACACGTTTTGCGTGCCTCAAAACCAAAACTGCGACGGTAAATCTGATTGTCCAGGTGGTAGTGATGAAGAAAATTGTGGTAAGTATTGTATATTTATCACATTAGAGTTCTTCGTTTCCTTGAATATAGAGCATATAGTTTATAGTTTTGCTGTAAACTCAACCAAATTCAATACGAAGAAATTATTCTTAATGATTCATGTAAGGTGTATTAGAAAAATTTTTTTTCATTGAGTTCAATCATTATGTTCTCAAGTTTTGATGAAAATGTACCCAACCCACAACCCAGTCCAATAACTCTACGCGGACAATTTGGCATTACATATCTGCCTCGGATTATTTTCGCATTTTTTTCTCCAAGTTTCCTTGTAGAAGAGTAGTTTTTGAATCAGAGGACCCCACACATAGTGTCGAAGATATTTGAAAGATGATTATGTTGGAAACTAGATAGATATGTATAAAGGGTGGCGCTGTATGCGACCTATTTCCACTGCGATTTTTACAGATCTATTGTGGTTCCCTTGACATTTAGATAACTTGCGCTAGCTTTGTTTTTTTAAGTTAATTCAGGATCCCTGACAGTGGCTCTACTACGTAGCTTTCTGCCTCTGGGTATTCCGTCCCCTTCTGTGAAAACCTTGTCCGTGCTATTCCTTCGCATTCGCAAAGGATATGGATAGAGGTTTCTTCTTCTGTCTGACAAAACCTGCATGTGGTTTCTTCTGCCAGACCTATGTTTTCCATATGTTTATCGAGTTTACAGTGTCCTGTAAGCATGCCTACTATTGCTTTTACGGATCTTCTATCCTTGATCAGTAGTTCTGCCGTGAGCGATGATGATGGTTTTTAAGAAACCTTTTCGCCTGTCTCTGACCTGGGGTTTATTCCCACCAGCTTTGGGCCTGTTCTTCCACCCATTTGCTGGTTGATTTCTTGATTATTGCTTTTGCTATGCCGCAAAAAGGTTCTGGGCCGTAGAATGCCATTGACGAGCCTTGTCTGGCCAATTCGTCAGCTTTTTCATTCCCTCGATGTCCTCTGTGACCTCTGTCACTTTTTTGCGGTTTGCGAATTCATTCAGGGCACCGGCACAATCCCACACAAGTTTAGAGTTCATTTGGGTGGTTTTCAGTGCTTCAAGTGTTGCCTGGCTATCGGAGAATATGACAACGGACGGACCTATCCTATCTTGCCGGTTTATTTATCCGATACAGAGGTGTATTGCTGCTACTTCAGCTTGAAATACTGTGGTGTCTTTCGACAGGCTCACTGGGATCGTTATCCTTGGTTTTTCCGTAGATTCCGGCTCCGACCCCTTCCTCGGATGTTGGAAACTAACATACCCCATACCAACAAAACAGCATAATCTAGTGAACCACAGTGTTTCATCAAGTTCAATACCCAGGAATTTGTTGATTTGATAGTTCGATCACTGTGATGCTGGGCTAGCTGTCTGAAATGTCGAGATAGATGTTTGTTCTGGAATATATGATAACTTATTCGACCAAGACCATTTCATCATCAGAGACTCTGAAACTTTCCTTTCATATAGTCAAAGGTAAAAAATGCTTCAATAGTACATTGTTTACCGGGTAGGAAAAGCTTAACATTCCTGGGCGACTGTGAAGATTGCTAAGTCGAGGCGCAACACAGAGTCCAGGAATGTGGCTTTTCCTACGAGGTAAACATACTATTTTTCCGCAAATCGTTTAAAATTCGACAGATATTGATTGATTTAAAAAAAAACGCGATAATTTTATTCCCAAATAAATGGTGCTTTGAAATTCCTAATAAAATTACTTGGGCTACTATGGAAAAAACGTATTGAGGTTGAATTGTCAAACTTGACGCTTATAAATTTAATTGCTGGTGTTCTCGAAAGTAAAATGATAAGTGATGATGAAATTTCCATTCCTGGGACTCCTCCAGAGCTGGTTGAAGCAGTGAATACTGCTTCATTAGAATTATTGCCAAAGAAATCAAGAGAAAAGTACGAAAATGCATACAGACGTTTTATGGATTATCGCATGAGTAAAAATACGAGTTCTTTCTCAGAAAATGTTGTAATGGCATACTTCCTAGACCTTTGTTTAAAGATGAAATCTTCAACATTATGGGCCAATTATTCAATGCTGAAGTCAACCCTTGCAATTAAACATAATGTAGATATATCTACATACTCAAAACTTCGTTCTTTATTGAAACGGCAAGCTCAAGGTTATAGGGCAAAGAAAGATTTTAACGAAGGAAGAAATTGAAAAATTTATCCAGGAAGCTCCAGATAAAGAAAGTTTAATGATTAAGATAATTTACAAGGTGTTGTCTATTTAGATTGTACCTTCATTTATTTTTTAGGTGGCTGTAAGATTTGGTATTTCTGGTGCCTGTAGAATGGATGAGTTAGTCCGAATGACTGTACACGATATAGAAGACCAATAATCTAAGCTTTTAATCAGCATACCTGATTCGAAAACCAACAAACCAAGATCATTTGTAATTAATCAGATCTACTTGAATGTTTATCGAAAGTATGTTTCGTTGAGACCAGAAAATATGAACAGTGACCGATTTTTCTTTAAATATCAAAGCGGAAAGGGTTGTAGACAAGTGGTAGGAATTCATCAATTTAGAAAAATGCCCAAAATAGTTGCTACTTATTTGAACTTGGTAAATCCGACAGAATACACTGGTCACTGCTTTCGTCGGTCTTCTGCAACAATATTGGTTGACTCTGGTGCCGACATAACTAGTTTAAAGAGGCATGGCGGATGGAAGTCATCAAACGTTGCTGAAGGATATATCGAAGAATCACTTAACAATAAGGTTGAGGTGGCAAATAAAATTTTCACAGTACAAAATATTCAACAAAATAACCCTACCACCTCGCATGTTGTCCAAAATGTTTCTCATAGTTCTAACAGTGTTCCTCCAATGTTCAATAATTGTACTAACTGTCAAATTACTGTAAATATAACAAATTGATCTTAAAAATGTATTCAGCAATTACTTGATGTTTTCAAAATATAAATTAATTCCTTATAAGCAATGTGTTTTCAATCATTTATGTAGAACACTAACAACTGTACGGAAATATCATTTCCTTACAGTAAGGAAATGACATTTCCTCACAGTAAGAAAGTCCTGACTTTTTCTTTAAGAAATTTTGACAGGAATGTCAAAATTTCCTAGCGATTTGCGGAAAAAATAGGTTTTGTGCACTTTCCGTCCTATTTGGTTTGAAACTTGTTTTATTCTACTTTAATGGCATTAAATCGTTGCATCAGATTTGATATATCTAAAAAAATGACGACCACAACTATACAACATTGCTTCAAGAATTCACCTATATTTGAATCGATTTTTGAAAAGGCACGAATATTATAGTAAGGTTTCGATATTTCTATTTTTACTTGCAGATGATGAACATGATGATGATTATTGGGATCATTTGTATAAAAAAAGACCTGCTGCAGAGCATGACGATTGGAACGGTAACAACTGTTGTGAGTATGAAAATTAAAAAAAATATATCAGGGTTACGAGTAATAATATTTCATCGTGTTTTTCCATACCTAGCTCTTTCTTATTTCGGAAAATGTACATGCAGAAAATCAGACATCTTGTGCGACAATAAGAAATATAACAAAGCCCCAGATGATCTACCGGAAGAATATATCAATATACTGTGAGTACTTATAAGTCGTATGATACCTACAAGTGAGTTTCATTGCTATTGATCTTTTTCAGCGACCTCACTGGCAATAACTTCAACATTCTGAAGCCCGGATCATTGAGAAATATTCCCGATAGCGTAGAGAGGCTGTGAGTATAGTTATTCGAAAATTGGGAGAAATTTGAATTTGAATTTGTTGAACAGGTCTATTGTTCGGCATTTTCTGTATGTGTCCCTATGTGTCTTCTATGTCTAGTTCTTCTCTTATTCTCTTTAGACCAAATGAGATTGTGTCCTACTTGGATATGCTCCCTTCAAGTTCTTTTTACCTGCCACATCATTGCGTAATACGAACTGATAGCAAAATTACGAAACTTCGAATTGTCTTCAACGCTTCCTCGCATTTGCCGAATGAACCTTCGCTCAATCAATGTTTATACATGTAGGCAAAAAGCTTCAAACCGACATTTCTACAATTTTGCTGAGTTTTCGGTTCCATATGGTTTGTTTTACGGCTGATATACGGAAAATGTACCGACAAATATGGGTAGCACCTGAATTCCGCAATTATCAGAGACTTGTTTTCAAATTTTCACCAAAACACAAAATTTCCGATTTCAGAATGAAATGTCTTACTTTCGGCTTCAATTATGCACCTTACCTCGCTTAACGCACTATTCATGAATTAGCTAATCTAGAATGTAATTCTTTTCCAGAGGCAGCCTCAGTTTTAAAAACTGATATGTATATTGATGATGTATGCACTGGGGGTTCTTCTTTGGTCAATGCCGAACATCTAAGATTCCTTAATTTCTCTCTTGAAAAAAGTGGCTTTGGGTTACGCAAATGGGCATCTAATGAACCCGCTCTTTTGAAAATATTTCCCCCAGAACATGTTTCGCTTGATCCTCTATTTTTTTTGAAAATGAACCGAACTCTTCTCTGAAAATCTTAGGACTTCACTCGTTTAATTCTTCTTGGGTATTTAATTTGTGTTGATTGTGTTCTACTTTCGATTTTTTTTGTTAATATCTAAATTTCATATCCGTATGTTAATATATATATATATATTGTCTTGTATATTTTTAATTTAGTTTGTCTTGAGATTTAATATTTTCTTCGTCTCCTACAGATATTCTGTAAACTTTGTTTTAAGTAATAACTTTGGTTTTATCTCTGTTTATTTGCTTAGTTATAATCTCCAAACTTTACAAAAATCCAATACCTATATCCCCTTCCAATTGTTTTCTGTTTTGTTCGTGTTTGCAAAAGCAGACTAATTGAAAAGATGACAACTGCAGCACACCCTGGTAGCTTAGTAACTCGAAAACTGAATCATAATCGAATCACAAAAAGCTTCATACCCTAGTAGATGATTCTAGCTCGTTCTAGAATCTAGAATCACTTTCCACATTTACCCACAACCATAAAATTTAACGCGAATCATTTTACTCAACCATTATCGACTGCAAACTCGCCAGTGATACCATTTTAATCACCAATGCACGTTGTTGTGGACTTTTCAAAATGATTCGTCAATATATTGGTGTTTGGATACGGTGTCATACGCCTCTATCTCTGGTTACCAAGCAATTCAACAAATGTTATTGAACTACCTGTAATTCTATCACTAGAATCCTGATGCAGTAACAAATCTGGGATGAGTATATCAATTTTACATTTCGCAAATCTGTGAAAGTATAGTTCGCTGATGTGAAAATATGTTTTGCTCCATAATAATGAATTATATCGCAGGCCTTTTTGGGTCTTCCGCATTATTGATGGATGATGAAATATTACTTCAAACATGAAATAATTCAAAACATCAGTGATAGTGAAAAACTTGGATTACTATTTCGAGCCGAGAGCTATTTCACTCCCAGTCAGCTGCTGGCTATAAGGCACAGATCCGACCTGTCCTGGAATACTGTTCACATATTTGGAGTGCGGCACCTAAACATATCCTGAAACTATTGGATTCTGTCCAAAAAAGGGCAATTCGTCTTGTCGGTGATGCCTCGCTCACAAACTCGCTCACTTCTCTAGAACACCGTAGAAAAGTTGTCGATTTATCTCTATTTTATAGATATATTCATGGGCGATGCTCTTCTGAAATATCAACAATCGTTCCTACATTAGCAGTCTCTTAGAGATTAACCCGCCAAGTTCAGTTGTCACACCCCTTCGTGGTCACTTTAGAGACCTGCAGAACGTCCTTTTTCCAAAGGCTAGTTCTTCCAACGAACATTGAGACTTTGGAACTCATTGCCTAGGAAGGTGTTCCCCGAGGCATACGATCTCCAGAAATTTAAGAAGAACACCAACTTCTACCTTATTACATAACAGGATATCCCTTTTCGTGAGAACCAGAACATAAAAAAAAAGTTGAACACCGAAAGTATTGAGTACAAACTTTAGATATCAATAAATTATAAGCATTATATTGTATATGACATACTAATTATTGTCAAGTGTAGATTAGAGTTAAAAATTTGACAATCTTCGGTGGAATTTGTATCGATCCGTCTTTCTCTTATTAACTTTCGAGAATAATCATACCTAATTTTTTACATATATCATATGGTTTTCTTTCAACGATAAGATGAGTGAAGTGATCAGGAACAATTTATTTGTCGATAACCAATAAATAAGAGAAAAGGTATACCGGGTGTTTACAGGAAGTGACTCACCCCTATAACCTTCCGTTTCTACAAATGAACAAGTATAGTATCCACTGTTAAGGTATAGTAGGTAAGTATGCATTTATTGATGTATTCAATTGTTTCCAATACCTCAGGTTTGACCTAAATTTACACTAACTTTCCTATTCTCAATCTAGAGAGCGATAAATGATCCATAACGGTTACTTTTGAAGCAAGTTGCCAGTAAAAATAGTTCAGATAGAGTATCTCTATTCTTTTATTTTACAGGTTTGAAGTGTCACAAAATCGTGATTATGATCCACTCAAGTTTTTCGAATGAAACAAGGGAGACTCATTACGATATCTAAAAAGAAACCTTGTTACGAACAATCTGATACCACGCAATCGATATATTCAACATCATGATAACGATTTTGTAAATTGGAAAACTGAAACAGGGGTTGCATTTTCAATCCCTTCGAACATGTCCACAAAATATAATTTCTGTAACTCGATTGTTCCACAGAAATGACCTACTGAAGCTTTACACCGCGCATCTTCATCTTCATCTCCCCCTCAAACGTTTTGGTCTTGCATTGCATCCCCCTTCAGTCCCTCCTGAATAGATTCCAGAGTTTGTCCTTTCGTTTCTGGCACAGTATAAACATAGAAAACCACGGAGGCGATTGTGATGACAGCGAAAGTGAAGAAGGGCACCGCCCTACCGAAATGATCGAAAGTCAACTGGTAATATTTAACGGAAGCCATGTTCGATAAGGCGTACACCAACCCTCCCAAGGTCGCACCCTGACCCTTGACACTTGCGGAAAACAGTTCAGACGAGAACACCACCACGACTGGTCCCACCCCCACCGAGAAGAAGATGTAGTAGATGGTGATCATCACGAAAAGCAGCCAGCCGTAGGAGGATAAGTCGATGGATGCGGTGTCTTGCACTACGAAGAACGCTCCGATTGCCAGCAGGAAAAAAGAGATGGCTGCGGAGGATGCGATCAGAAGAGCTCTCCTTCCGTACCTGTTATGAAGAGGAAATCAAATTATGAGAATGAAGCACAGCACGATGACTATAGACTAAACTCAACAGGTTGGCGAAACATCGGAACTGAGGAACCAATAGCGTTTAGTTTTGTATATACTTCAAATCTACTCGTATTTAATTTATGAGCACGGAACTGAACTGGGTTGGTGGACGAGTGCGCAAAGGCGCTGGTCTATGGGCCTGAAGGTCCGCGGTTCAAATCCCGGCGGCTATTGGAAATATTTATTCATTTCTATCGTATCGTTTAGCGGTCTTGGTACCTAGATATCAATCCTTCGGACTCTCCACGGTAACCAACCGAGTAGTGCATCGGATGACACTTAAAAAGCTAAGGTCTTCCTTACTCACACAAGTCTGAATGAGACTTCGAGGGTTGCTTTGCAACTAAGTTGGCAGTTGAAAACAATTTTCAAATTATCAAATATCCGCAATCCACCCCAGTAACCTTCAACAAACTTATATTTATATCATATTGAACGAAGAGTGGTAAAAAAGTTCGAAACTATGAGATGTAATTCTGAAATTGATTATATATCAGTTATTTTCGTATGAAGGGCGTTAAATAGGCTTTTATGGACCGCAGCGAGTAAGTAATAGACTGAGCGATAGCGAGGGCTATTAACACGCCTAGGTCCATAAAAGCAAGTTACGCCCGAAATACATACAACATTTTATGCACGACCAGTATATTTTATTGTACATACCTCTTCACCTCTCATGCATGATAGGAGTAAAACGGTTCTTAAATACCTTTTAAACCCTTTTAAAATAATTTTTGCCATGCCCATGATGTTCCTCTCGAAAAAGCATTACATGAGAGTGTTTTTACTTTTTCTCTATCTCTTAAAATAAGGGAGTTATTAGGGGTTAATAATTTGCTCATGTTCCAGACTGGTGGGTAAATAAATAGGCTAGTAGCCATATTTGCTGTCAATACAGACAATAGTCATTACGAAATGCATACCAGAAATCAGTAAAACAGCTGAATAATTAATAGTTTATTGTCCGGCGGGCGGTAAAGTAGCCCGAGGGAGGTAAAGTGCACGCCTGCACAACCGGGCGATAAAGTGCCATTTTACGCCCTGTCGTGCATATTCTTATGAGCCATGAGTTAGCGGGGATGGGAGGTTCCAACAATTTTCTTACAAAAAAATTCTATAAAACCATCGAATCCAGAATTAGAAGAAAAGAGATTAAGTGATTCGAGATTATAACAGTCGGTCAAAGTTAGCAGTGCAGCAATGGATGAGTTGCTCTATACTCAGACAAATGTCCTCAGTTCGTAATCTCAGTGTCGCCCTCGTAAAGTGTAGAACCACCAAACAGTTCGGTATTCGTCCTGTCAATAGAAGTCATCTTGTTGTGCCGGTATTCAGCTCAATACCTCGAAATATTTATATAGTTCACCCACCAAACATGTAAAAAATCCTATTCCTATAAATCATATTTGACAACTCTGCCTGTCTAATGAATTCAAATGATAAATAGATTTTTTCTACAAACGGTTAACAACTTTCAAATCTCAACAAAAAGTTGACATCATCAAGTGACAGCATTGCCGCTCGTGCGCGGAAATGATGTCATTAAGTCACAGCACTGACAGCATATTTGCGCTCCATTATTGTTGAAAACGAACTCATCATTCTGTTGCATGAAGGAAAATTATAGTGACAGTGAATTTTCTATAACACAGCTCCTGATGTAGCAGAAAGTGCGAACATTGTAAATTCGAAACTCCTACCCGAGAAATCGACGAAAAGTATAAATTATGATATGATAGATTCATGGCACGGTGCCATGAAATGCTTGAATGCTAAAGATATCAGAGTAAGTATCCTTAACTTGTCGTACTTCTCAAAAAACGCCAATCTCGTTGAATATAAAGCAATAATAGTTTGACTATATATTTATGGTTCATATCATATTATAACTGTGGGATAGACATAAGTTTTTAAGTAGCCTCAATAGCCAACGGGTTCAAAGCTTAACTTCTCAAGCCGCCAGCTCAGGTTCAATCCCTGGACAGGAAAATTCTTTTTTAACCTATGAGTCATTTTCCCTTCGTTTCTCCTAGATGTATGAATAATTGGATTGATTTCAATATAATAGTGAATAATTAAGGATGGAATTAATGAATCAGATGAAGAATATTATGAAAGGTAAGTTAATTGAATGAAGTATAGAGTTTTCTTGTCTAAGAACTGTGAGCGCAAAGTGTCTTGCCGCTCTCGAAAGATAACTGTCTTTTTCGTGCGGCAATATATCACTTTGCGCTCAACAAATAGCTATTTCCTCCTACCCCTATAAACGATGAAGCTTGTGAATTCATTATATTCATATTGTTTCAATAATTTCTAGAACATCCTGTATATCCTGTTTTTTGGTAAAAATCAAACATTAATGTTACTTCAACGTAGTTCTTCCATACAAATTTCAACTTCAGGAATCTTAGACATACGTTTTTTGAGTTCATAATAAGAAAAGCATAATATGCTATGGCTCACTGACAGTAAACACGGCGATTGACTTTTGAGGTGCAAAGTCGCTACATTCTTACAACTTAGTTGAATTTTTGAAAAATGGAGAGCGATTCAAGTGATTTTGAATTTCCAAATACACCACCTAATATTAAGGAACAAGCCAACATAGCGTCATTAACCTTACTACCACAAAAATCTAAAGACAGGTATGAAAAACAATATGCACAATATAATATAATATATGTGCCTATTTGAATGAAGTGTCGATCATTTTTAAAAGGTTTATTTAGTGGGTAGGAGAAAAAATCATATGTATTACATGGGAGTAAAGTGCCCTCCGCTTCGCGTCGTGCAGCAAACTACATCCTGCGGGAGGAAAAGTGGCACTTTCCTCCCTAGTAATACACATAGCTATATATTTACTCTGAGATAATTGTCTTTATGTCAACACCCACCATTATTTCTTCTGCTCAAATATTCACGAACCCAGTTGAAGTACAGGCCAACTTGAATAAAGCAGGGCTCCGTGACATACCTGTCTATAAATAAGTTGGCCGACATGAACATGAGCATGTTGATGAACATTATCAAGGAACTTCCTATAGCAGGCGGAACGTGAAGCGACTGGAAAAGCACCTGGGAGTAGTCTCCGACGGCTTTGAACCCGGTGAACATGTGGAAGAACCTGAAGCAGACCATCAGCAGCAATGCCCTTCTGTTCGCGGGAACCCCGAAGAGGTCCTTGTACCCGCCCTTCTCCGACATCTGCCGCTCGACGTTGGCCCTCAAGATTGCCATTTCAGCCTCCACGTCCTTTTTCCTCCGCAACGACCTCAGGCTTGCACTGGCGCCCTCGATGTCTTTGGTCATCAGCAGGTAGTAGGGGGATTCTGGCATGGGCGTGAAGGTCAGCAGTTGTAAAGCGGGAAACACCAGGCACACCAAGGACGTCGTGAAGATGTTCACGGAAGAGCCAAGCACGTTGACGAAGAGGACGGCGATGACGCTGGAGATGGTGGTGAGATTGACTAGGACGCCTCTGTGGGATGGGGAGGCTATTTCGGCGGCGTAGAGGCACACTATGGACATGGCGCTGCCTTCGCCGATGCCTCCTGGAAGGATGCAAGAAGTTGCTCAATCGACAAGAAGTTGATGATTTAATAGAAGTCGATGGATTCCTTGTAGTTGTTGAATACAAGTAAATCTTGCATTCCATCGACTGAATTAGAAGATCAAATACACTGGTGGAGATGGTGGTGAGATTGACTAGGACGCCTCTGTGGGATGGGGAGGCTATTTCGGCGGCGTAGAGGCACACTATGGACATGGCGCTGCCTTCGCCGATGCCTCCTGTAAGGATGCAAGAAGTTGCTCAATCGACAAGAAGTTGATGATTTAATAGAAGTCGATGGATTTCTTGTAGTTGTTGAATACAAGTAAATCTTGCATTCCATCGACTGAATTAGAAGATCAAATACACTGCCACATGATGAAAACGCGATGATTTATGGCACTGCTTACCGGTATATGATGAAACTATCGATGAAACAAGATATTATTGGATGATGGATGCACGTATTCGCAGTAGCTGAAGTAGTCAAACGTGAGAAAGATTCAACAATACGTAACAAAGATGAAATTTATCGATAAAAATTTTGTCGCGAGGCGGAAAGAAGCAATGGAGATCAGTTCAGTGTAGCAAACGGAGTTTATACTCGTTTATAAATACGGCCCTAAATGAGAAATTATCGAAGATTGATCTATGCAAGAATGGTCAGTCCGGTCGAAATGATGAAAGCACTCAGTTGAAATTATATAGTAAAGCTGCAAATTGAAGTATAGTTGAGAACATCATATAATAGGTAAATGAATCAGTACCAAATTAGTGCAGATCTTGAGAAGTGAATTTCAGATGATAGTAGTGGAAATGATATGGAAGCCATGTGTGAGTAAAACAATCGATCTACAAAACTTCTTCACTTTTAATATATATCAGTTCAAGAGAAGCACATATCTCTATCATTCAGATGATTACCCATCTGGAGCGTCGAAATATGAATCATAACTTCTTCTCAACAGCAGTGTCGAAGGTTTACAGGCAAAAAACAGAAACTTTCATGATTCCAAGAGGACTTGAAGTAATGTATTATGAAATAAGGTTTGCTTGTTAAATTGTTGTTTAATGAAAAACCATGTATAGGACGAACAATTTCAAGAAATATTGTCCAATCCAATTGAAAATATCAAAAACCGTTTGAATTCGAATGTAAACTGTAGTCTGGTAGACCACGAGCAGAAAGCAACTAGTTTCCTGGCAAATACCATACATAACATTGAATTTTATCTGCTTGTAGTCCATGCAACGATTTACACTGTGGATGCAGATCGCGAATGTTTCTTTTTCCTAAGGCGTGAAAAAGTTCACATCGAGACAATTGAAATTCATTAGATTATATTGTTTTTTCTTTAAACTTTTCCTCTATTTCATGGCTTTCCATTTTACATCCACTAGCTTGGTCGAGCTATCAGTCTCTCTCGAGTTTTGTGAAATATGCATTAGGACAGCTACCGCTTCGAGTGGAGACCTTACGGTCTCTACTCGGATAACTACCCTGCACTGATGAGGGCCAATAAGCCCGAAACCGGTCTGTAGGTTGTTGAGCGTGCCTGTCTCGATGTGAACTTTGTCACGTCTCAGCAAGAAATAAACATTTGCGATCTGCATTCACAGTGTGAATCGTTGCATGGACTACGAGCAGATAAAATTCAATGTTCTGCGTGGTATTTGTCAGGAAAGTAGTTGTTTTCTTCTCGTAGTCTCCCAGACACTCAATTTCAAACCACGTTTGATATTTTTAATTGGATAGACTATTTTCTCTCTTATTGTATTTCCTATCTACGAATCCATGTGATTGGTACTCATCACTTCACCATTGGTCTCACCTGATATCCTGCCGAGATACAGCAAAACCTTCGTGTAAAACGAAAGGTAAATCGTCAGAATAGAGAAAATCTGCGGCAGCGTCATCACGAGGATCGTTTTTTTCCTCCCGATGACATCGATGAGACGTGACGAAGACACGCACCCCATTATGAACCCCAAAGAGTTGACAATGGCCACGAACGAGGCCTCGTCGCTGCTGATCTCGAAGGGGTACTCTTTGGTCATCAGTCGTGGCAGGGAGGGGGTGATCCATCCGTAGGAAATGCCGGCGGAGAATAGGTGGATGCTGGCTGAAAATGTAAATTCAGCCCGTCTGATTCAACCTGTATGAATGAAAGATGACAGGTGTAGGCAGAGTGGGTGGAGGGTAAGCAGTGGCAGCAGTTTTGTGTTTGGTTTGATGGTAGGCAATTGCAGGAAACAAATAAGAGAAAACCTAATATTTCAACACCCCTTTTCCTTAACATATCATGCCTAATTACGATTTGATTAAATTACCAGTGCTCGTCAATATTTAGGCATAGGAGAAAACTCTAGCAACTCATATAATTACTAATATCTAGATCACTAGAGGAAAGGAATATAAACGCCTCACTGATTAGATGGATACAATCAATGCTGGAAAGCAGAATCATTGTGGAGACTCTCGGGGAAGAGACGGTCAGGATGACAGTAGAAAAAGGTTGTCCCCAAGGGGGTATTCTGTCGCATTTGCTGTGGTCATTGGTTGTCGACAACCTGATAGTTAAGCTTCATGATTCTGGTTTTACGACTCAAGGTTACGCCGATGACCTGGTTGTCACCATCAGGGGCAAACATGACGGGATAATTTCCAATCGCATGCAAGTAGTCCTCAACACAATCAGAAGCTGGTACGCAGAGGAAGGACTCAATGTCAATTCTAGCAAAACAGTGCTGGTCCCATTTACCAAGAGGCGAAAGTATGAACTTAAAGCCCCAACTCTGAATGAAATCCAGCTCACTTTTTTCAAAGAAGGTAAATATTTGGGCGTGATAATCGACCAAAAACTGACCTGGAACAGCCAACACAACCACATTTTTTCCAGAGCTATAGCGGCAAGTTGGATGTGCCTCAGAGTCTTTGGCAAGACATGGGGTCTGAAACCAAAAATGATCTATTGGTAATACCAAACGATCATCAAACCCATGGTCACGTACGCTTCATTGATATGGTGGCCAAAAATGCAACAAATTTCGGGACAATTCAAGCTGCAGAAAGTGCAGCGGCTAGCTTGTCTGGAAATCACAGGGGCAATATTCACGTGCCCCACTGCAGCCTTAGAGGTTATGCTGAACCTTCCACCATTGCACCTGTGTGTAATGAAAGAAGCAGCAATCAGTGCCTTCAGACTGAGCCAGACAAAAATTCTCAAGTCAGGAAATCGGATTGGACACTTGAAGATTTTGGAAAATATTTCCCTAGAATCTATGTTCAAACCGACAGATATTATGCCAGTTAGGTACGACAACCACCAAATCTGCACAGAGAACGGACCTCAACTGGGAAGGGATGCATTAGTGTGGTATACTCAGGGATCCAAGATGGATGAAAGGGCTGGAGTGGGAGTTACAGGGCCTAATTTCATCTATCAGATCCTCATTCTAGAATTTTAGCCTAATCATTGACAGTATCTTATTGCCTTCTTTGAGATTGGTAGATATCTTTCTGCTTGGAGGAAACACACTGAATTCATATGAAAAGGAAACAGTATGTAAAGAACTAGAAAGGTTCTGGAGTACATTTATTGAGAATTATCGGAGGTATCTTGTCCCCATAGTCTTTTGAGTATCAAGACATGGCAATGCAACTGATACTGATGCGTTGATATAGACAATTTTAGGCATATCACTATCGACGGTAGCGATATCTGGAGATTCAAGATGGAATTTACTGCGAACTTTCCAGCAAAAATGTTGGCTCATTATTATTGTAAAGTTGAACCACGTATGATGACAAAAACGCACTTGTATCTTGTAATATCAACGGAAGAATCACTATGCATAATAATATAATAATTATGACCTTGAATTATATGAATATAAAGGTGAATTCAGGGTTGTATCGAAGAACAAATGGGCAAATAATTATAAAATTACTATACCTATGGATAAAAAACGATATAGTTTTCCAACTATATTCGAATTTTTTATCAGAAAACTTGATTGATTTGGTCTGATTGAACACTACTTGGAGCTATACCTATTCTTATACTGATTTCCGAGAATTTGGAACATTGAACACTGAATTAATCGAATATGTTGGATTTAGAATTAGTCGAACACCGTTGTCAAATTTCCACGTTTTCTTTTGAAACAATGAAATTAATTTCTATTTTATACCTATACTCACCACTCAATGTTGCAAAATATTCGTTTATTAATTTACCATCGTCTTTGTCCCAGAGGAATCCGAAAGGATTGATGGAATATTTCATTTCTACTTCTAAACAAGTGAACAGAATATCGATACCTACTATCACGTCAGTAAATACGAAAAGGTTTGCTGTTGCTTTTATTATACAATTAAGGATATGGTTACACGAATGCGAAATAGGCTATGGAATTTCTTGAAGTTTCCATACTCCTTATTAAAATTTCAACGTCTCACGAATGTTCGAACTTTATTGATAAAATTGTTCAAATGACTCATCAGGAAATGACATTGAAACTAATCAAAAACAAAGTATCGTTGATAATGGGATTTCCATCCATGCGACTCTATATATATTATGGAATGCACAACATAGCTCTATGTTTTGTGTCAATGAATATTCATCCTGTTACTGTTATGGTGAATTTAAAAACTCAACCAAACTAAGAATTTAATTAACAACTAGGAACTCACAAAGATGAATACAGGAAAATCCCTTCGAGATTTTATAAACTTGTAAATCTGTAATTCAAATTAATAATTAACAACTAAGAAGATGGTCATCCTTCATCGTTTCAACTAAGAATTAACAATTATGAAGTCAACGCATGCGCATAAGACACATTTGAACACAGAACCATTTCTTCGCTCTGAATTTTAGGCACGGAACAATAAAAAACAAATTTCTTGATTGATGTTTATAAACACCTTCTTAGTTGACTTCGACGGTAATTCAATCGGTAATTTAATCATCATTTTGCCGTGCTCTGGACTCATAGAGGTGTGAACTTATGATTTAAGGACTTTCAGGCTTCGTAGGTAGTACCAGACCAGTCTCGATCTGGTTTTTGAACATGCTAGAGATTGGTTAGCACCCTCTGGCTATCAGATTTATCAGAACAAATGAGGATTTGTTTGCCTCGATATTCTTTCGCGATATTCTTCCTCAGGTATGCCTCAATAGCCATGTATATCTTTCTGGAATACTGAGGCATAACATCACGTTGATGCAGAAGTACTGTGTCTCTATATATTTTGGTAGTTCTAGTCAGTTTCATACAAACTTGGCTATTCTAATTGATGATTATTTGTCTTGGCAAAATTACACTAGGAATTTGCAAAAAGATCTAGGAGTAAGCCGAATGGATCAAAGAGTGAATACGCTATTTTAGAGTCACAAAAAGTCGACATAATAATTCTTTCGGAGGACGATATAACATCTCCCAGTAGACAAATGTCGACGGACAAATGGACATTGATATATTTTTTGGTTTATTATTTTTATGCCGTGAATTGATTACTACCCTTGACTATATACACTAACTGGTAATTCAGCATTGAAAAGAGGCTCTTGTTATGGAGCTAACTGCTATTTCACGTCATTACGTTAATAAGACTTTGCCTTTATTGTTCTGTGCATGCGACATAAAAACAATTAACAATTTGCGATACCGATGGTTCAGTATCCATGAATGTGCAATTTTTTTTCAAATTGTGACGAAAGCGTGAAATGGCAGGAATATATGGAATTATTGACAAACGTATTTCAGAAAAATGTTGAAAATATGAATTGCAATCATTGAGGCATGTAATTTTCACCTCCCAACCCTCCTGAGGGGTAATAATATGTTAAGCCTCCTCACCAAGAAGGATAAAAATGTGCCCCAGGATTACCAACAGTTATTTGCAGATTGTTTGTCATTCCATATAAAGTTGGTGGGTTTTTCTAATGCAAAGTTGCTGATTTCCATAGATAACATAATCTGCCCCATGAAAATGTTTTATATCTCCTATGATGGAAAGGTATTTTTAGTTGATAATGACATCATTGCGTTGAAGTAGACTCGACGGATATGCATTGCACCGCTTCAAATGATATTTGCCAGGAAAGTAGTTGTTTTCTGCTCGTAGCCTACCAGATATTCAACTTCAAACTATGTTTGAGTGGAGCAAGCAAATCATTAGTTGGCAATGTTCCATTCCTGAGAACACATTCAATATCATTTAACTTTTGTGGAGACGTACCTATCGATTCAGATTAAAGTTAATCTATTGATTCCATTCGACAGGCTAATTGCGTTCTAAGAGAATGCAAAAGTTGAAAAGGGGAACGAAGCAAAAGAGAGGTGATTGGAAATATTATTAGCTTATATCAGCTTGCTTTCAGCATATTTCATCGTGCCTCAATAGTAGGTAGCTTTGAAGTTCGTTGACATGAATTAGACATTTTAATTAGGAACCCATTGATTCACAATATTTCCGCGGTGAATTCACCGAATACTGTATAAACAAGGTTTCCAAGTTCATTCAAAACTGTGCACGTTATTAGGAAGTGTGAAACTTTCCAATAGCTTTTTTTCGAGAATATCGATCCCTACTACGGAATGTCTACCACAAGGTCCACCTGGACCTGAAATATTGAAATGATGATAGTCAATTTAGTTCATCGGGGCTAACAAACACCACTGTTACCTGAAAACAACTCAGAATCTACAGAAAATTCTATCTATTCTTATTTTTGATCACGTCGTGTTATCTCGGTGGACTAAAATTTGGGGCATATCTTCGACTCTGACTTGGAATGAACTGTAATATTCTTGAAGGCACAACTGTTCGAATAACTCGATAAATTGAGATAAGTTGAAACGAATAGAATAAGAAACAGTGCCCAAAATGTAGTACAGGGGAATTTAGACCAATATACCTATTATTCTGAGAAAACCCTTTCAAATTTTTTTCAGGATATTGGTGCATTGTAATGTGATTGAAATAGAGCCAAACACCTTCTACAACCTCAGCAATACCAAACACTTGTGAGTATAATGTTCATTGAGTATAATAAAACTATTTTCACCCTCTTTATCAAAAGAATCATAAGATAATAATCAACTTTTTCTTTGTACAACTCTCTCCGTATCTCTCTATAAATGGATCAGCCACTTAAATTTTGAAGAGTTCATATGTTTTGATAACTGTCCAAAAACAATGTACTTTTTTATTTTGGTTCTATAATGAAGTCATTATAAAACGCAAAAGCGTATCAAAATAGCCTCTGTTTCGATACGCATTTTTTATTATTCGGAAGTTGGTACAATCGAACTGTCTAATAAAAGTCAGAAGAGTTAGGCCCAACTTACATCTAACGATTTGGGATTTGGTGATACTAGCAGTGAAAACCTCAATGTTTTTATTGGTAAATTTTAATACAGAGTGTGATTTGATTTAAATTGACGAATAAAAACAATAACATCATTGCATTGCAGTAAACTGGGCTCAGATTTTAAATATTTCAATTTCATCATTGTTACCAATCGAAGATGCTTCTGTTATTTATCGGTATTGAATAATTTTTTCAATAAACGACTTCAAATTAATGCAAAACGTTGTCGCAATCTATAACTATTTCACAATGAAAAAAGAATGTCTTACCTTGATTAGAAGATTAAAAACTGAATAAATAAATAAAAATAGAAATCTCTTGTTGAGACTTACTTCCAGATTTGAAAATTTGTAGATTATCCTTGTAGGTCAGTGTTGTTTTCAACATTGAGTACTAGCACCATAAATAACGCACATATTTTGTATACATATATATGCCGGCATGCAGTTTCCAGACGAGGATTGAGATTTTTTTAACACGAAATTGTTCAAAGTAATATACGTGAATTCCTACATTGGCCTTGATTTATTGAGCAACAAACTTTGGCAAGCAATTCCAGCAGAGTTTCGTTTATATTTGTTTCAAGATTGGTGATAGGACACACTTTTCTTTGGAAAGATATACCTCTGCGAGAAACAATCTCTGAAACTAATATATTTTCTGTTGCAGACATTTAGATAACAATCATCTTCAACTGATACCGCGAGGATTATTTTCTGTCAACAATGGGTTGAAGATATTGTGAGTTTATATGATAAGTTTAATACTTACTGGAAAGTTTGCAGGAAAACTTTGTTTCAATTTCAGATCGCTGATGTATAATGATATTTCCAAGATACATCCCAGAGCTTTCGAGTATTTGAAAGAGCTGTATGAATTGTAAGTAATAATCAATCAAATATTTTGTTGTAGAAATTCTTGAATTTAAGAACGGAGTAGGTGAATATCCTATCAATAATGAGGTCAAGGTCCTTTTATAGTCTGAATATTGGTCCTTCGAGCCGGATGTTTATGTAGGAAAATGACCTCGGGATATTACGCCGTGAAAAGTCCTACGAGTGAGAATGTTTCAGAAACAGTTACATAACAGTATGTAGCACTCTAGTGGAGTCCCATCTCAGATACGGAATTGTCTTCTGGAAATAAGCTAAATGCACTGGCTACACCTTCGTCGAATCAGAACAGGAAATCGAATTATTATATTGAGTATATATACAGAGTTTGATATTCTTTTAGTATCCAAATTTGGCAAAAATGCAGAGTTCACCTTGTTGATAAATCAACAGCTGTTCTTTCAATAAAGTCCTCCTCGATGAAAATATATTCAATATGGCGGCACTTCTGGTTATACCGGAAGTTAGTATCCACTTCTTCATTTGAAATCGGGAGCCTATATATCTTCCATTTCGATTTCAGATTTATTTTTGAGAGGAATCTCATGAGCAAGTATTTGACTTTTCTGAAAATGTTGAGTTTACTTCGTTTGCCTCATACTCTTAAAAATTCAATTACCCACCTCCTCATTTTTCAATATTTTTGGATATTATTTCTACATTTAGAAGAGTAAGGTTGGATCATTCTTCTGATGTATTTAGAATTGATATAAAATACTCTCTTCTCTAATTTTTTCATGAAATGCCATTAATCGATATTCATCAATATATCTTATAGTTTTCGAGCTATGTTGACTTTTTGATGATATTCTTATACGTATAAAACGTCATATTATATTGCAGTTTTACATCATTTTTGTTAACGTAAAATTCCCAGTTAAGTACTTCCTAATTGGACCATAAGATTCTTCACTTCCCAATTAGACTCGTGTGTCGCATATCGGATATACCCTCCTGGTTGTGTTCAAGAGGAAGTTGTTATCATTTGCGTTCTAAGAAAATTGAAAGAGCTACTCTCAATTATATGAATTTGGTACATGTGTCTACTTGGAATAGAATTTTCCAACTGGAGGATAAATTAGAATACTTTGAAATATCCTGCAGGCGAAACATATATTAAAACATGGAAACTTATAATATATTCTGATATGGCAAAAAACTTCATATGGATATCAATCTAGACGTGAATAACCCATAGTATTGGAAATATTTTTCTCTGTATTATTTCAATTATTATTATCATCGATGTATAGAAACTATTACATCAAAAGGTTGACCTTTACAAATATATAAATATGGTACAAAATTGAAACAGGTTTCCAAAAAAAAATCGTATGAATGCTGGAAAGTAATTATTTCTTGAATCATTTCATTGAAAAGTAGAAGTAGATTACCAATCCCTGGAGATATCGAAGATGAAAATATTCAAATTCACATGGAAAATTATTTCACCTGCAGGGTTCTTTGCAATGTTTCCAACGTGCATAATTAGTTGAAGCGAGTGACATAATGACAATTTGTTGAGTTGTTTCCGTTACATATATTTCTCATTTGGAAAACTCATTCTCTGGAAATGATGGTACATGAAAAGTTACTTTCGAACAGTATATGGCAACTCCATTAATAAGACACCGAGTACAAAGTTGAAAAATGATGGTGACACCTTCAATTTCCGGATTATTCATAGCAAACATCAAGTCCTGCAGTGAAATGTTCCATAATGATAGTATACAAACTTGTTGATAACTTTCTCGAAGAACTTCGGGAGTGGTTTGAATTCTAAGCGAACAAAGAATAATTTCTGCGGTTTCACGAAAATCCGACCGAAATCATTTGATTATAATTCCGATTCAAATTTGCTTGATGGTAGAATATACCAAATCAGTACAAGAAACCCTCGATAAGTATAGTGACCAACATTCAGTCATCTTCTTAAAGATATAGGATGTTATTGTGAATTCCATTCGGAATGATTAATGCACATTTCGAGTTTAATAAAAACCCCAATTGACTGGTTTATTTTCCTTATCCTGTATATATATATATTTTTTTTTGTTACAGAGACCTGAGAGGCAACAAATTAGCTGAGATAGACAGACTTGTCTTTGAACCCTTGAAGAGTCTCATGATTTTGTGAGTTTTTATCGAATACCTACAATTACATCTCTTCAATTTGAAACAATAATTATTTTGTCTCAATTCATGATGATTATCTGGCACAGATTTTTTGAAAATGTAATATTGTCAATTAAATGATAATTTCTGTATACGCAGCACAAATCAGTGCAAAAATGTGACAAATTGAATTTAAAATCTATTTGTTTCAGGAATTTTTTCAAAAATTTTAATTAGCCAAAAAATTAATTATTTCATCCGAGATTTATTCAATACTTCAGGGTTGTAACAGAGAGTAGCGAGGTATCTTGTCTGGATGGTTCAAGATATACCATCAAGACTAAGGAATGATACATGTTTTTCAGAGTCCTTGTCAAATCAATCCAGAAATCACAATTGAGAAATTTGCTGTTTCGTGAATTTAATCCTCAGAATTCACAGGATTATATTCATATAAAGATATGCGAAATTTGATTAATGGATATAGAGCCATTAAAAATATGTTTAAAACCGGAATCTCCTTTTCAGATGAGATACAAATTGTTTTTGGGCATATCCTACCGACTGCTCCAGTTTTGTTAGAAGCTGCTTGAGCGTTTTTGAAATTTTCATTGATTTCAACATGAACCGTTTGAAATCGAATCTGCTCTAAGAATTGATGTATCTGATTTCGAAACCAAAAGTGCGAGTCACTTTATTTTTCGATTTGTTTTTCAGGTATCTGCAAAATAACCAAATCACTGTTGTGGAAGCAACCAGTTTTCCCAGATTATCACTCGAACATCTTTCTCTGATGAACAATAAAATAGAGAAATTGGATGTCGGATCATTCGACAATTTACAGGAATTGAGACAATTGTGAGTACATCCTCTCAAACTCGGCAATTTCAATGTTAGCTCGTTTCATCATAAGTCTATTTCAATAGCAGAAAATGTGTTCAATATGTTGTCCAGCACAGACTAAAACGATAATTTCAAAACTTAAAACCAGAGACAATTCTAAATGTTTCTCTTTATCGTCAGTTGTTGCGTATTTTATAACGTCACCAGTTCGAATCCATCAATCTGAAACTTTCAATAAACATTGATATAAACTCATACATGATTCATTCCAAAATATCGAACTATAGACAATGTTATATGCTTACCTCTACAAAAAAAGCTTGATTCATTCTCATATCTTCAAGTTCAAATTCTACTACATCCCAACAGTTCTAATCAATTTTATTACCTACATAAATTCACACCTGTTTTTTTATTTATTCTTTCAAATCCATAGTTTCTCGTACAATGGTTTACAATAAATATTCAGTGATTTTTCTTCCAAAATTCGAGTTCTGTGTTACATAACTGTGTACTGCATGATTTGCAATAAACAACTTGGGCATTAGAATTTTTAATTGAAGCTGATGTCTTCAGCCAGTCGCAATAATCTCGGGCTTTCGTGTTCGCTGGTCTATCCCAACATCTTCGCTCAACTATTGGTAAGGCACCATCTTCAAAAAAGTGAAAATTATCAGAAGTAGATATTCATCTCTTTGAAATATGGTGTTCCCCAAGGTACGGTTCTAGGACCTTTACTATTTTCGATCTACATCAATAGTTTACTTACTATGAATACTGTGGGTAAAGTAATAAGTTTTGCTGATGACACAGCAATTTTATACACAGCTGACAATTGGATTAAACTAAAAGAAACAGCGGAAATTGACTTACAGGACATCATGTGCTGGTTCAGACATAAATTACTAACCATAAATTATGATAAAACTTATTACATGCCATTCTGTAGTTACAAAAAAGGGTTACCAACATTTGATGCCATGCAAATTGAAAATGATCAAACCATAGTTGAAATAAAATCAATAACAAAAATCAAATATCTCGGTATCACAATTGACTCCCACCTGAAATGGGATAGCCATATTTCAACTGTCTCAAATACTCTGAGAAGCATGATGCCTAAATTCAAGTATCTAAGAACAATATTAGACATAACTAGTCTTAAAACCATTTATTATTCATTAGTAGAGTCTCGGCTACAATATGCAATTTTGAGCTGGGGAGGGATTACGAACACACACTTGAAAAAATTAGAAATCATTCAGAAAAAAATTCTGAAAATTATATATAGCAAATCATATACTTTCCCGTCCGATAGACTTTTTTCTGAACTCAGATTGATGGATATTAGGCAGCTATACTATTATAACAACATAATATATTTATACAAAAACAGATCTAACTTGAAAAAAATTGACCACAAATACGCTACACGCAATAAAAGCAAACATCTAGTGCAAACCACCTTCTTCAAAAAATCCATAGGTCAGAGATGTCACTTATACCTGTCACAAAAAATTTACAATTCCTTGCCTGATATGTACAAAATATACTTGATGCAGATAAATTCGATTCAGCTCATCAAAAAGATTTTCAAAAACTACTTATTCACCACCGATCGAGAACTGATCCATATTTTAGTTAATAGTTAGTTGTTAGAAATTTAGTCAATAGTTAGTTGTTAGGAATTGAGTAGAGAATTTCAATGATCTTCAATTATATTAAACAGTTTAAAAAATTTATATAAATAATACTTAGATCTGTGATTTATGTAAAATAATAGATACAAGAACAAAATGAATATAGGCAAATTAAGACAAATTGTTAAATATGCCCATGCTCGACCATACCTGGTTCTAATGGGTTATCTTCAAGTTTGTTTATTTTTTATGTTTATATGCCATATTTCACACAATATATTTGTAAATCTTAGTAATTTTGAATAAACTTATTATTATTATTATTATTATTATATCTCACATTTGTTTCTGAGACCAGTGCTTCTTCAGTCAGTAGATGATATGTATAGATATACAGAGTGCCCGAGGTCGGTTAATTTAGGGCCAAGTTGTACATTCTCATGATGAACTATTATGGCAAAGAAAATTGAATGATTTAGTTTTCGTTTTTGAAATTTCTAATTTTCATTTTTTAGTGCGAAAAGGAAGAGAACTAGACATTTTCAACTAGGACGTTCTTGAGGCACTTTTTTTCAAGGAATATAAATCTGTCATCGTATTTTTTATGGCATTTTCAATTCAACACTCAATTTTAGTTCTTCTTGCGGGCGCCATATCGGATTTTTGCATTTTTGAAAATAATAGTCTTTTCTGATTACAATGACGTATCACACGAAATAATCGAATCTCATATCAGTGCTTTGAACACAGTGCCAATGATTTTCTATAACAAACAAAATTCTGACAGTTCAATTGACATTGAAAGCCTTCTTGTATAAAACTAGGGTTTTGAATAAGGAACGTGATTATGATATAATATGATACAAGTTTTATAAGACGCTATTTTATCGCACGCGTTGTTTGGAGTACGACGAGCGAAGCGAGGAGTGCTCCAAGTGAACAAGTGCGACAACGTGTCTTATAAAAAGTGTGTCATATGCATTTTTTCTATTTTGAATTGATTTGAAAAAAAAATTGATTCAATATCGATAAATCACAGTAACATCTTCGATTGGTAACAATGATGACATCGAAATAATTAAAATCTGACGCACAACCGTAAAGCCCAGTTTACAGTTGAGCAATTTTGATTATTGCAATACTAGCGGTGAAAAATTCAATGTTGTTATTGTTTTTATTGATCAATTTAAATCAAATTACACTCTGAATTGAAATTCACCAAATGAAACATTGAGTCATTACCAAGTTTTGAATAGCTCGATCGATGGATACAATTCTAAGAATCAAATCTTAGAAAACAGAATACTGGATTATCATTTATGGGGAATGAATATAGGTTTCTTAAAATTGTACTCATTCATCGATGATATTGATGACCTGAGAAAGAGAACGAGTAAAATTGTGTCTAAAAGTGAATGGTAGAGTATTCTGTAGAGTAAGCAAGCTTGGTAGAAAATATGAACTTTCCAGATTAAACTGTCAACTGTCAACTGTGTTGTTGAACAAAAGTGTCCAAAGCACACTTCGCAAACAAGATTTTTGTTTAAATTTGATCACTATGTAAGATTCAAACATATCTTGTGATATAGCATTGTATTCCGAATGTAACAAACTTTTCAAAAATGCGAAAATCCAATGTGGCATCCATAAGAAAAACCAAAGTTGAGTGTTGTCTCTCTGACATCAAGGACGAAAATACATACAATTTTCTTTCACATAATTGTTCAGCATGAAAATGCGCAACTTTGCCCTAATTTAAACGACCTCGTAACTCTTATAATAACTGAGATCATCATGGTTAAGCTCGGAAAACGGGCAGCCTGTATAATTACTAAGTTATGAATTTAAATGTTCCACCTTGGTACAATATGTAGGCCTGGTAGCAATCATTGGAACTACATAGCGCAGTAACACCCCAAGCCTTTACTTTTGCACAATCACTTTGAGGGCCTCCTTCACAGTCATAGCAATCGTAGCTCGACTGGTTTTGGGATGATCCTGTAAATATTCACAGATTTTAATATATAACAATATCGGTGAACTTATCGCGTTTCAATTCTAGTAACGTAGATCAAAGTTCCATATATGTGTATGCCTTTCATTCCTAATCTGCTAAAATATTTGTCACCATCTTAGTGTAAAAATAAGCAAATTTGAATACGTTTAAATATCCATAACGTTCAACAATAGGTAATAACAATATAACTTTGTTATAGTTATACTGAGTGCCTACCATCAGAGAATCCAAATTGTAGAAATATATGTTAACTTCATCCTTAGATGTATAGTTCAACTTCCAATCGGTTTCTATACTCGAAATATCATTCACCATACTTTGTCGCAAAACCGTGAAAATACTAGGCCAACAATTAGTTATTCTACAACTTCCTACAACAATATACTGAAAGTGTGGCTTTGTGCTTTGGATAATTTTGATTTATTTAGATTTTGACATCTCAATTGAATACCTAATTAGTAATTTCAAAATAGTACGATTATGTTTATGGATCTGAATTGAATTGAATTATCCACTCAAAAAATGTATAAAAACTTTCCTAGTCTTTGTTGCTTCACATCTAATAACTCACCTGCATAATGCACCAAAACGATGAAAAAGGCTGTTAGCTTAGGACTACAAATCATTGTGTAAATAGATAAGAGTACGAATACCAAACAAATAAGGTAGAAATTGCAGAACCACAGTTATATTTCAATTAAACCTACTTATCATTCGAAAATATGTATATTTCGCTGATAAGCAAAGATATATGAGTGAGTTAACATATTAACAAGGTAATGGATTTGAACTTACTTCTGGGAACAAATAATTGTTGAAGCTATTTTCTAGAAATAGGAGATTACTTGAACATATATACTTTCACCATATAGCGAATTCAGAAAATTCTAGTTAAAAAAAGGTACCTATACATGATCATGGTCGAAGATCTACTCCTTCATGAGGAAAATGTCTAAAATCTGAAAAATTGCAGTTTTGGGCTGGGAAACTAAACCCCTGAGGGGAAAAATCATTTTTCTACCATAGAATATTGTTGAAAACGAATTCATATTATCTTGCATGATCGAAAAAAGTGACAGAATTATCAATAAAGCACCTCCTCATGTAACAGAAAGAGCAAAAATTGTAAATTTGTACCTCCTACCACATAAATCGAGGAAAAGTATGAATTATGATATGATAGATTCATGATATGGTGCAATGCATTGCTTGGATGTTAAAGATATCAATGAAACTCAAAGTGGGTATCCTAAACTTGACATATTTTTCAAAAACCATCGGTTACTCGAACTCAAAGCAAAAATGATAGTTACTGAAAAATGTAAATACTCTCTATTAGTTTGAGCAACACCATAAGTAGTCGTAATAAAGTATCGAGTTTTCTTGTCTATGAACTGCGGTTGTAGAAAAAAGTGTCTTGCTGCTCTCGAAAGATCATCATGTCTGTTAACTGTCTTTGTCGAGCGGCAATCTATCACTTTGTGCTCTAAATACACAAAAAGCTATTATTCAAACACTCCATAAAATTTGCGCAATTCTTAGACCTTAGTAAAAGGAATGGGGGATGGGAGGCAGAGGCGCAGGTGGAGGTGCATGTGCAGAGGTGCAGAAGAGGTGCAGAAGAGGTGCAGAAGAGGTGCAGAAGAGGTGCAGAAGAGGTGCAGAAGAGGAGCAGAAGAGGTGCAGAAGAGGTGCAGAAGAGGTGCAGAAGAGGTGCAGAAGAGGTGCAGAAGAGGTGCAGAAGAGGTGCAGAAGAGGTACAGAAGAGGTGCAGAAGAGGTGCAGAAGAGGTGCAGAAGAGGTGCAGAGGTGCAGAGGTGCAGGTGGATGTGGATGTGGAGGGATTTGGAATACAGCGGTAGTGACAGCGGTGAATGTGGATGTGACGGGTTTTGGAATAGAGGGTAGGAGACAGTGCAGGTGAGTGGTGGGTGGTGGGTGTTTGTGGTATGTTTGTGGTAGCTTTCGAGCCGAAGACTGCACCTGCGTCTGCACCTCTGTCTCTCATCCCCTATTCCTTCTACTCACCTTCAACGACATGTTTTTCGCAGAAGTTATTAATCTACTTTCAACACATTCAAAGAAGATACATTTTTTATTTTGATTTTCAATTTTTCCGACGTTATTTAAGGATTTATCTATACTTGAGAGGTGCCTGAAACCATACTTTGTGGAAACATCAGTTACATAGTGCATTTTTTGAAAACACTATTGAACACGAGTGAAACAGACGACGTTTACGAGCGACTCGTGCAGATCCCATAATTTTTCCACCAGCTCTAATGGTGGGTTTATAGATTCAACTAAACCAAGAATCAACAATTAATGATTAAGAACTAACAATTAGAAAGGTTCAAAGGGGGGAAATATACTCAAAGTCAGTATATGCGTCCATCTTCAGCCTGATAAGAGTTTCTACAGATAAAAGGGGGACATTTGGTATAAATGATATACAAAGCTATACAACTACTCACATGTAGATCATATATACCAAATACATGTCCCTGAATAGACCTTTATGGATTGAATATTGTGGAGATGATTTTGACTATATTTCCCCCCTCCTTTTGAAACTACTTTACTCCACTTTGAGCAATTATGGACTTCTACCTAAGATTAATTAGGAATGTGTTTGTATACTTACAATACAATTGATAATTAAGAATCAGATGTTGAATGTTACATGATTGGAAGCTCAATGTCATTTCAAAGTGCCAAAATAAATGATATTATTGATCAAAAGAGCAGAAAACATAAAAACCCCTGCACTTGAAACCCATGACACTATTTAGGAACAATTAATATCGATACTACCATGCCCGCCAAAAGAAAACGACAAATGATGGCGTTCAGTCAACAACATTTCTTGATTTTTAATTGTTAAGGTGAGAGTTAACCAACTTCGTGATTCTTAATTATTAATTTAAGTGACAGATGTAAATGTATAAACCCTCATAGATGTTCTCGTGTATTCAACATTCTTAATTCCCAGTTGTTAATTTAATTTTTAGTTTAGTTGAATCCATAAACCCAGCATAATGGTTCTTCATTCAACACAGCACACCAAAAGCCCCCGCTATGTGTGCACACAGAGTAAAAGCGAGATCTCGCGCGCGGATACCTCGCGCGAACTCGCGTTTACAAGCAGGGTTGCCAACTGTAAATTTTTTTGCGTAATAGATATGTGAAAAAATAGTAATAGATTCTGGTCGTTGAGTAATAGATTGAAAAAAAAATTAGCCTTGATCAGTGATGAATCACGTTCACAACAATTTTCTTGAATAGCAGTCAATATAAAGTGAATAAGATGGTGATGATAATAGTTGCAAAAAATCTTTTATTAAAAGAAGTATTATAAACTCTTTCAACCCTATAAATAATGCAAATACATTATTCTACATCACAGAAAAATATCTTGAGAGTGAATTATATTTTTCTTTTTTAACAAATGGAATATAAAGTTGCTCTTCAGCTTCAATACTCATTATTGTTTGCAAAATGTAATAGAAAAGTTGAAGAAATTGTAAATAGTAACAGATTTTGCATCGAGGGTAATAGCGTAATAGACGCAGACTGAAAGTAATAGATCTATTACTATAGTAATAGCATTGGCAACCCTGTTTACAAGCTTATCGGTCTTTCAAGTTGGCTATAACAGACATGCGCGCCTGCTTTTGCCGGAATGAAAATTTAGTTTATTTTCGCGCGAGCTCGCGTGTGCATCGAATTGCGTGATGGATAAAGATCTGTTAATTGCAGCAGTTTTCCAAATAACCCCTATTTGGGACAAAAAACACAAATTACTGGTAGAATAGGTTGCGTATGCAAGTTACACCAATTTTTTGTCAAACGGTTTTCAACTTTCTTCTGAAATATAATCAAAAGTCACTTGAGAAATTCTAATCTATTGAAAGAATCAATCGTAGACTTTTAAACAAACATTCTCCAAACTGCTCCTGTTCTCTTCTGATAGGATGTATGCCAGTTTTCTTGCGTTTTAATTTAGGAATCATTGACTCTAGAGCAATCTGATCATCACTAGATGACGACATTTTGCTTACTGGAAGATTGAGATTTTATTTTTTCTCTCGTATTTACTTAGTTGGGGTACCTGCGCGAGAAATTGGCGCGGGCTAGCGAGAGAAAGCGGAAGCGGAAAACTCGCTTCCACTCTGTAGGAGCCCTTTGTAGCGGAAATGTTTGAATTCGAGTGTGAACAGCCCATAAATCCAGAAGTCGCATGCAAGCATTTTCCATACACCATCGAGCGAACAAATTTTCCCTTTGAAAAGATTCCTCCCCGCGAATTCCAGTCGCTCGAATAACACCCCCAATAGGGGAAGTTGGGGCTCCAAATAACTCCACTGTGATAATGGCGCTTAAGTGGCTGAAGTGTGATGGAGTAATAGTAAGAAATTGATTAAATTGCCGTTGACGAATGCGGACTCGGAAATACTCTCCTCAGAATGAGCCATTACGTGGAGGAATATTCATTCAGATATCATGTAGGGGAGTCAGAGTGTGGGATTGGAAGAATTCGAATTCTGATTCCTTGTTTCTTTTTTAGGTGAGACGTTTTTATCAACGTTTCTCCTCGATTGCATGATTTTTTTAACACGATTTATAATAGTCGAGGACATTGATAGGTTACGAGTCGTCAGCCTAGTCAACCGCAATATCCGAAAGGGTGTTAAATCGCTAATAATCGAGTTGCAATCAAAGCTTTATCGTATCATTGACAACAGCGATGCGAAAATTGAAGAAATGTCATTTGGTATCTAATGTATTAATTGGATGAATAAAAGGTTTGTATTTCGTGCAGAAATTTATTTATCAAATCATAGCAACTTTTTCAAATTTAATCTTCTTGGCTATGTCAACTTCAGTATTTACTTCGTTAAAGAAATCTTGTAAAAACCAGAAATGGAATTGAGATTACTTAAGCAAACTATCTGTAAACACTATTCTAAACTCAACTTAATCAATTGTGAACTCAAAAATAGTTATGATAATTTAGTCAGATCAATCAAAGTTGCTTTTTTACAAGATTTCTTTAACGAAGTAAATACTGAAGTTGACATAGCCAAGAAGATTAAATTTGAAAAAGTTGCTATGATTTGATAAATAAATTTCTGCACAAAATACAAACCTTTTATTCATCCAATTACATTGGAACGTGCACACAGCTGGACAATTTTCACTCTAACGTATTATGCTTTCCTAACTAACGTAAATTATAGTAACTAATGTATTAATGGTAACTAAGGTTTTGGTACGTTTATGATGTTGATAATTATTGATAGAGATTTCATATAGTAATGTCTCATCCGAATCCGAAAAATTCGTGGAAATGTTTGCTTTAATATATTTTCGGGTTTTACTTTCATATCTTGAGCAATAAAAGAGCGAATAAGTCATATATATCATCCTCACTCGGTTTATGAGTTCACTCTGATCTGAGAATTATATACTCGTATAATTACTAGACAACTTAAAGTGAAACGTACTGAATTTTACAGTCAATATTGTGAGAATCAACTGAAAGTTGTATTATAAGCGACAATTAAGCGTTTTCTACGAAGGCGTAGAACGGACATGCAACATTTTTTTTATTAATTTCGAGTTCGAACTCGAAATTAGCACTAATTTCGAGTTCGAACTCGAAATTAACCTAACTCGAAATTAATAAAAAAAATGTTCCTACTTCACTAGGTATTCATCGACTTGTATAATAAATAACACCGTTCGCGTTAGGAGTATTGGCAGTATTCGAAATATAGAGCATATACTTAGTATGAACATTGTTTGTATTGTTTGTATTGTACTTCGTCATTCAGTGAATTGTATTTTATTTTTCATATTGTATTATAATAATTGTATCCTCTTGTGAGTTATGAGTAGGTATTCATTCTGGAATGAAATGAACTTATTTCTATCCCCAGAATTCGATAAAAATCCATCAAGGAAGATTATTGAGAATTGATTTATTTCAATAATTCTACACTTTTCCCTTTGTTATGAACTTCTCCAAATAATACGAGCAATTCTTTATGGAGAAATCTTGAATTATCTCTAGTTTGGAATGTCGGAACATTGTTAGCATTCTTATGGTGTGTTTAACCATTATTACTTGATCTAAAGGAAAACCTAATTAGTTGTTATTGTACAATATCGTCTGTTCAGTGACAACATTGAACTTTTTTGTAAGATGGAGAATATAATTAATCCTCGAATATCTAGTATACTATTTTGGAGTAGTATAATTATCTGAATATAGGAGAAAAGAATTAAATTCATCAGTGCCAATTTTTGAAGGTCAAACATTAACTTCTTCAGGATTTTACGTGCTCATGTAATTCTCTCAACCAGTTAAATGTCCATGAACAGTCAAAGTGGACAATTCCGTAAACAAAACATTTTCTAGTTAAATAATATTGTTCCTCTTAGCCCCATCATTTGTTTAGAAAAATACGTTCTCCTTTCAAAACTGTCTTTCCTAAACTCCTGAGCCGGGGTCAGTTTATGGGGACGCATTATATATTTTCCTAATACGCGAATAATTTAGAAATGGAAAAAATGTATTGCTGAAGCTGCTAGTCGATTTGTACCTTGTGGGATTTTTGCTATATAAGCTAAAAATGTATCTAATTTGAAATCGTTACTCATTGCATTGAAAGCTTCTTTTTAACCTACAGTAAATTAGTAAGGAGTTAATTTTCAATAAAACTTGTCAATATATTGTTAATACGATGTTGAAAGAGAACACTGACATTATTTTTGCTATCTTGTAAAAACGAAATACTGTAAGTTTTTATGGTTTTTGTTTCATATTGCCACAGATGATTTTAACAGTTAATATATTATCGCCATATAGCATTTCTGAAAAAAATATATTTGAATGAGTTAACACAAATAGCTGTTGATATTACAGATTTCTTTCGAACAATCGGCTATCCGATTTGAAAAATGGTGTCTTCTTCAATATCTCCTCTCTGGAAGCCCTGTAAGTATACCTTTAGTTCAATAACTATTGCTCATTATTATTTGAAGAATCATCTGAGCTGTCTAAAAATGAGATATTTGATCACTCAAAGCAAAAACCAATCGAACCTTCTTTTCGAATTTTGACTTTTTGGGTATGAAGATTGATGTGATTTGTTGTTTTCTTTTGGAAAAAAGAATAAATATACCCTTCGACGTTATTTCAAATGATGCATTCACTTAGTATGACAACTATAGCATCAGTTTGAGATTTATATTTTTATCACATGAAATATATAATTTCCGTATTGAATAAGTCATAACTCAAAAAGTATATACTCACTCCTGATAAGAAAATATTTTGTAACAACTGTAGCAGGCAATTTGTGAAAATTCCTTCTTGTGATCTAGGACTTTGAATGACAACCACATCAAAACCATCGAGCTTGGCGTTTTTGAAGAAGTCGTCAACTTAGAATCACTGTAAGTATTTATGGGATGTTATCATTGTATTCCTAGTGCCTTTATCTGAATGTCGATTCTAAATCAAACAAGAATGAAAAACAAACATTTTCACCTTCTCCGATATACAATCTTGAAATCTAAATTCCACGTTTTCATAATTGAGTTATTTTTTCTCCGAATTGTTCAGATTTTTAAAGAATACCTTTCAAATTTCAGAAGACTGGAGGGAAACCATTTCAGAAGTTTAGACAAAAGAGTATTCAAGCCGCTAACAAGTTTGAAAACAATGTGAGTAACTGTAGCTTTCTTAGCATTCTCTTTATAAAAAAGCCATCTGGGCCATTTTTAGTTGATGAATTTGAGGCTTGAAATTTTACTAGAAAGTTTGGGGGTTATAGGTATTGGGAAAAAACTCTCTAGGAAGTGAGTTCAACAATTTGAAGTATACCCCCATTAGCTTCACTTTAGAGTCTCATATCAACTGAACACATTATGGACAGTTATCCTTTCTTTCTAACATACCTTTTTTGTTGATTTTACGAATACCAAATTTTGTAATAAAAAAACTATGGATTAACAAAAGGATTATTGATATATTAATTCACTTTCACCATGAGTATTGAAAGTTTGAATTACAAAAATTGAGGTCACATCCTCGATCTCTCTTTCGAGACAAATTCACTGGCAAAAAAATTGCTATCGTCTTTTGTTTTCGAGTTCCATTTTTCGACTTTTATAGAAACATGTGAATATCATGGTAATTATTTGTAAAGTTACTCTAGGCACTTTTTTTGTATAATGCATTGGCGTCGAGAAAATTTTAAAAAGAATGTGAAAATTCGAGTTATGGCCTAAAGTTGTAGTTTTCCAAATTGGAATCAGTTGGCTATGGTTTGGTTGGAACAGATTTTTCTTTCCCTTTCTAACCATGTATCATAGTCGAGTCGCTTTTGAGTTTTCCGAGTGAGTTATCAATAGCAATTTTTTTTTCTAAAAAAGAAATCGATTTTTTTTTGTATTTCCTATAGTTACTGACATATTGGTACAAACATCAAGTTTTGCCCATATAATCATTTAGTTAGAAAGTAGAATAATGATTCTTTTAGAAGGAAATTCAATTAATACTTTATAGCTCAGTTCCTAGGCACTTAAACAAAAAGTTTCTAAAGCACTATCACTATAGAGTAGCACACTTTATTAACTGTCCTGGCAGTAAAAATAAACTAATTCTTTCGAAAAATAACCATGAATTTTGTATTTTGCCACCATAATTTGAATTAGTTGTATCTAATCAAAGAAGTGAATGCTGCTTCGTCTCAGTAATTAGTGAATGTCTGATGGCATTCTGTTTACGTGGAAATAACAATCCTTTTATCCAGAATCCAGATTATAATTGGAAACTTTCTCTTTTCGTTTTACGCACTCTTAAAATACCCCATTGTATTATCCCTAATCCCTATTTCGAGTTGATCCTCTTTCAGGAATGAAGGCTTGATAAAAAGGACAACAAGGAAACATGTGGGGGAAAACACAAAAGGCACTCCCAGGATTCACATAAATTTGTATCTTGTTTATTTGGGGAAAAGATTCATTCATTTCATAAGTCTTGTTCAGAAGAGCGTATGGAGAGTAAGTGATCGTAAAAATGATGATAATAAAACGCGGTTATGAGCGTGACAAAATAGGAAATGGACGTCTCTACGTCACGTGCTGATATCATCAGTGATATCGGGACATTTCCCAAAGTAACATGATGGCCAATCACGAAATTCATATAGAGATCATTTTTCCAGAAATTTATATGTATAACAAATGATACATAGAGGAACCTTACGAATGAAACACATACAGGAATGTCGTAAAATATACAGCTGATGGAGGAACATAATAGATAGTGGCATTCCATTACTGCTGCTGAGGGAGATCAATATCGTAATGTTTCATATTGCCTATAGCTGTTGCAACTTAAAAAAACAAAAAATACTCCATGATAATTCTTGAGATTGAGAATGATTAATAGATTGTATGTGATTTTTCAATGTCAAAGCTATTATAAATCGATGTCTACAACATGATAAGATACATATTTTATTGGAAAGTGGATATATATGATGTATAATTCATATCCACTTCATATTGTCGTTTCGTTGCACATAAATGGTCCAAGACATGCTTTTATGATTCATGAGAAATGTTATTGAACGAGAAATATACGGAGAATGAATTCTAATTCAAAAGCTCAACTTATGATATTAGAGTTTTTATCGGCACGGGATGTTTACAAACTACCATCGATTCGCTCGCAACTTACTCCATCATAATATTCTCACTTGATGATATTACTGTCAATGACAAATGTCTAAATCTTCCTTTGATTGTGACGTTGATATTCAGGTCTCACGATTTCAATTTCATCAGGCAATCTTTTTGTGTAGGGCGGACAAATTCTCGTGAACCGTAAAGATCCAGGGTCCGTCAAATTGTGGCAAGGTTGTGTATTTTTGTGCTCAACTTCCGATTCCTTCCGAAGAAAAAACCGAAATTCAATGAAATCGTTTGAATTTTTCTCTTACCTTATTTGAATATATTTCAAAACAAATATGAGTACCAACATCGTTGCCACCGTACTAAAAAGATCCCAGCATGGGCATGCGTAGATACAAGAATTTTTCTATCCATATAACATCAGAGCCTTCTATAGTGAAGTATTTAGATCTATAATAGGTCGTACCTACCTATTGAACAGATTTTTTCTCAACAAAAGGCGCGTGATTCGAGAATTACCCAACGATTACCGTCATATTTTCAAATTATTCACAAAATTATCGTTTCATAGATGCAGTAATGATTTTCTCAATTCAAATTATATTGGTCAGGTTGAGTGACTTATGACAGTTGAGGATAATAAATAAAAAACGATCACCGTGTAATCGTTGAATTATTCTCAAATTATAACTGGCAGTTATAATTTTTCTTCACTTACTCCTCTGAATGGATTAGTTAAATCTAATATTGCCTTCTACACAAATTGAATTCCTAATAGGCAGTGTAAATTTTTTCAGTACTCCCATAATTTCTGTTGCATGTTATTTATGTATCGAGGGAATCATAAGGGCCTTAATTACCGATGGCAAAGATTGCGTCCCGAGGGCCTCTGGCCCGAGGGACAGCAATTGCCAGAGGTTATTAAGGCTCATTATTTCCTGTGGTACATAGATAATTTTATTTCAGGCCGATTTTAACGGAATAAATATTTCAATTCGATCAATTCATTATCTCTCCAGTATATCTCAATCAAGAATTTTGTTTTTGCTTGATTGTTGATGATGATGATACTTCTTTATAGAGGGAATTATAGCCTCTCTAACATCCCAAGGGAGTAATGAAACTTTTTATTGATATCGTAACTATGACGATATAAGCTTATAATATGCCGGTCAGGAATAATAGTTATTTATGTATTAAGGGAATTATGAGGGCCTTAATTACCGATGGCAAAGTTTGCGTCCCGAGGGCCTCTGGCCCGAGGGACAGCAATTGCCAGAGGTTATTAAGGCTCTATAATTCCCGTGGTACATAGATAATTTTATTTTTGACCGATTTTCATAACAATATGTCCATATTTAGAACGCAATAAATGTTTAAATTCATAACCTTTCTGAATGATGGAAATAAGACCTGGTGGCGCTACCGTTCAATTGTTTCAGCAGACAAATCCTTGATTTGAAACAATTGAATTTCAGCTCATTACGTGGGGTTCTTATGTACAACAATAGATGGCGATACTGTCGAAAGATTTTTTAAGAATTTTCTTTCAATCATGTTCGATACATATTCGCATCAAACTCATTGGAAAATGGCTCCATGAAATTGTTAGAAACGATTAGAAGTCATTCAGAATCAAATATTCATACTTTCGTGTTGACACCTGCAGTAACCTGTAAATTTGGTTGAAATCGCGGCTTCACTTAGCGAGATTCACCCACGCCATGTCACGTTATACACGTTTTATCGAAGTAGGCGAAATCAAGAGATTTGGGACCATTCACAGGAAGGAAGTGAATTCACCAGTCTATCTATCCACCTCTCCTTTCTGGTATATTTGAATTAGGTAGCGTTGATTGTAGCTTGTTGCTAGGTTGTCGCTATCAATCAATGTTTTTCCGTTAAAAACGTGTTTATTTTTTTTCCACAAATCGACGATCTTTTTCTGATATAATGGAGGATATTATGAAAAAAGCGGAAAAAGCAAGACAATCATTACTTCCATCGAAAAGTGAAGCCCTATATCAAAAAGAATACAACTTATATCTGAAGTGGCTGACACAGAGAAATGTTATGTCAAAAGATGCCAACGAAACTGTCTTTCTGGCACATTTTCAAGAACTGGTAAAGTATTTTCAGTATTTTCTGGTAGATTTGGTAATAATTGTATTTATTCGTTGCAGTCAGAAACGTTTAGCCCAAATTCGTTATGGACTAAATGGTCAATTCTCAAATCGATGGTGACCATATATGAGAAAAGAGCAGATATCACCAAGTTCAACGAACTAGAGGCTTTTTTGAAACGGAAAAGTAAGGGATATAAGCCGAAAAAGTCTGCTGTCTTATCTCCTAAAGATGTCATCAAATTTCTAAAGGACGCCCCCAATGAAATTCATTTATTGCATAAGGTAATTTTTTTCTCATAAATTTCTTTTTCGTTTGTTTATTTCGTTTTATTTGTTATAGGTTGTTCTAATTATGGGTTATTTTGGAGGATGCAGAACTCAGGAACTTCTAAATATGAGTATAGCAGATATAGAGGACCGGGATACTGTTATGGTAGTGAACGTACCGGAAAGTAAAACTGGTGTATCGAAGAAATTTACAGTTGTGGATGAAAAAGAGTTCTCTGCTTTGCCTTTATTGAGACTTTATATGTCCTTGCGTCCTGAAGGTACAAAACGATTTTTTTTGAGCTTCCGACAAAATAAATGTACAACTCAGCCAATTGGAAAGAATATGTTTGGCAAAATTCCCAGCAAAATCGCAATGTATTTAGGATTGCCAAACCCACTAACCTATACGGGACATTGCCTTCGTCGCACTTCTGCTACTGCCCTAGCCAATGCAGGAGCAACTATGACAAACTTAAAAAGACACGGAGGTTGGAGAAGTTCCACGGTGGCAGAGGGGTATCTGGAGGACAGTATTGAATTGAGAAATAAAACGGCGCGTATGCTGTCTACTTTGCCATCAGAAGAGGCAGGCACCTCGACTGTAGTGAACAGCAACAGCACCACCCATAAAAAAGAAGAAATTGTTTCCAGCGGCGGAAGTAATTTTCAGGGAACATTTGAAAATTGTACATTTATTATTTGTAATGACGTGAATAAGGAAAATATGTCTTAGTTTTCATTACATATAAACGTTTATAAGCATTTCTTGTATCATTTTCACCTGTAAAAGGTAAGAGGGAGTTTTTGAACTTTAATATCCCAAGGGAGTTATGACCCTCATTATAGATATCGTAACTATGACGATATAAGCTTATAATGTCACTGTCAGAAATAAAAGTTATTATCTTTCAGATATTTCGATCGATTCGAGATGTGTGCATCTGCCCAACATGTCAAGAACTGTCAACCAAAAGGTGATGGGATTTCGAGCCAGGAACATATGCTAGCTAATCCTATACTTCGAACTTGGTAAGATACGCCATAAGAGACAAATGTTAGCAAAGTGAAGCCCAAGCCAAATTCAACCTTTTCTGATGGTCTAATTGGCAAGCTTCATTGAGTGGCATGCGCGAAATTGGGCACAAAATTCAAATCAAAAAATGTTTAATGTGATGACGACTTCTTTCAGATTTTGAGAGAATGAAGCAATCATGATTAAAACAATGGTGGGCATACGAATTAGCACCCCTGAACTTTCCAATTTCATATAGATATAGACTCACGAATCATATAGTACATATACCTTCTGTCATCTTTAACTAACTCAACTAACGAAACATAAACACTCAATATATACGCAGGCGAGAAACCAATTAGGAACAATAACAATGAACGAGAAAATTCACATCGACAAAAACTCAAACCCAACATTTGATCATTTCCAATTTGAGTAGCAACGAGAGGACGTGAAAGAGAAACAACACTAGGAGAGTCGCTCTTGACTGTCATCTTATACCTACTTTTATTTTGACGCTTTCGTACACATGAACTCCTATAACAAACTCCCCAACTTTATCTCTTTTCTTACTTTATCTATGGGCAGCCTTGAGTAGTTTTTTTTTTGGCATCCGGACAATGTCCACACAGCCAGTCTCTTATGATAATTATAATAACAGTAAACCTATAACTAAAATCGAAGAGCGGAAGCTCAAAGAAGAATACGCCAGGAATTAACATTGGATCACAGGGTTTCTTCTCGCCAAGGGGTCCGTCATGGCATTCAGTTTATAGACACACAACACTAGACCGCAGAAGGGATATACATAAACATAAGGAATTAATAAAGGAAATAAGGAAACGAAGCTAATTAATAATGTGACGAGTACTTATATGAATCGCTTTCTATTAGATTTTCAAACCAGTGTTTTGAATGAATGTTATAATGTTTGAATTGATTTTTTCATCATTAAGGGCTAACAACGACAATTAATTGAAAGGAGTGTCTATTTTCATACTCAAAAGGCGAGAATAGAGTTCTCGACATTCTTCCGGAGTTGTTGAACATTTACTTAAAACAACTGAGGGCTCGTGAATATTCAGGTTAGGGAGACTTGAAATCTCAGTCTGAAGGTGTCAAAAAAAAGATCAAAAACCTCTTCACCTTCTACATTTCCAGCTGTCATCAATTTACGTTAGACTTCGAGATGCACCTACTTTTTAAGAGGTACTAGCAATGAGGTTGAAGGTATATTCAAATAGGAGACTTAATCTAAAAAATTGTGATGCGACAAAAACTCGAAATTTTCCATGCTGACTTTCGAATAAACATCTTCTTTCCAAGAACCAAAACTTCACAGTGTTATACGCATCAATTTCTGACCCTAGCGTCTGGGTGATGGGCGCCATAGGTTGCACCGGCAATGTGGCGGTCCTGCTCGGCCGCCATTTTGCGCCCACCAACAACGTCGTGCACTCCCTCTACCTGCGCAACCTGGCATTATCCGATCTGCTGATGGGCGTTTACCTGTTCATCATCGCGGCCGAAGATCAGCACTACAGAGGGGTGTACCTGAGCTATCAGTACATCTGGAGGCACAGCGCCATCTGCAAACTATGCGGTAAGTCGAGAGAGAGACTCCTGCGACTGCGCAATGTTTGGTTTGTCAAGAGGGAAATACAATAAAACAGTTTAGCACAAGCTTCTAGATAACTTTATTTCATGACATGACAGGTAAATTTGACATATGATAGTACTGTGCTAATATCATATATCCAAGGTGGATATAGGATGGTGAAACAGCTCTTCAATTGTTTCTGCGAAAAACTTGTAGACCGTTTGAGAAGGTACTAATATTTCCACGACTTAAATGAAGATGGCGGTGAGATCGATTATCGATGAAGATTTCTGTTGCTCATGTATTTCTGTGGTTCGCATCTGACAGACATGAGTTGAAATGACATGAAAACACAATATTTTCAGTGAATCTGGAATAATTATCGATATATTGACTCTTCTCAGTCATTTTTCATCTAGAATAGATGAAACTGATGAAAAGGTGACAGATGCACATATTCTGTTTTACCGACACAAGGTATGTCGCCATCTCTGTTAATTTCAGGAAATATTACTACGGTATGAAATCAAGTAGGCGAAGGTCTACAGTTTATTCTAGTGTTTTTTAATAGGAAGCTGTTTCACCATCCTATATCCACCTTGCATATATCTAATAATAACTATATAGGTAACATGGATACCAGAGCTGAAGCCGAAAAATAAAACAAATGACAGTCTGCGGGACCAATCGCGAATATGCGCATGCGCAAGTTTGAATTAAGAATCGACATTCGTTTTCATCATGGAGGAGAGAAGCTTTCTAGTGAGCGACAAACGTATGATAATTATTAAAAATCAATCAAATGTGTCACGTAACCTTCAATTCGATGTTTTTATTTGATCATGACATACATTTTTCAAATATTCATTCATTGAAGGATTGTTGGACGATATTGAATAATAGTTGATGATAAATGCAGAAATGGATGTGATCTACAAAGCGATACTTGCGATTTGCTGAGAAACCTGTCACGATAAAGTCATCGGAACAAGATTCGTGGGCTAATTTTTGATCAATCACTGTTATCACTCACTAATCACTTCTGTAAACAATCAGTAAGTACATTAATAACTATATTAACGCTCTTTTACATTATTTGGGTTAACAAATATACCTAACCTTTGAAATTCTGAAAACGTCAGTAGATTTCAACTCGTCAAAACCCGCGCATGCCCACAATTCATCATTCATCTAAAAAGATATTTGAGGCCCGTATACCTTCGTATATTAAATCGTTCAGGTTTCTTATATCTAAAAAGATATTTGAGGCCCGTATACCTTCGTATATAGGACACTCGAATAGTATATGAACTAATGACTCGTTTCTTTCCATATTACATATCGTGCAAAGTTCTTCAGTGTTTATAAAATAAATCGAACCACTGAATGTAAACTTCAAAGATTTATTGTTGCATGTCCTGAGCATTATAAGAAACCTGAACGATTTAATATACGTTTTGAATTATGGTCCGCTTATCTCTCTGAAACATCTGGTTTTCGCGATAATGAACATGCTTAAATTAAGATCATTTATAATCAACGAATAATACTAAAAGTCTCTGATAGTTGCTTAATATATGTTTTGCTGTGCCTACTAGATTTGGTTAGTATTTCCTATCTTTAATTTGATTTTTTTTTCTCTTCTCAATTTTACATTTGTTATATATCTATGTATTTTCTATCACTTGAAAAAACTGTTTTTTGCGCTGTGCGTGTGATGAATCACCATGTAACACTACTGTGAAATTTGCTCAAGCTCAAACCCTTGTAATAAGAATTGTAATTCTTTTATATACAATAAAGTATCTATCTATAATAAATCAATAAGAAGACAGCAGCTACCATACTAGGCAGATTGATTCGATAACGGAAGTCAAGCAACATTCAGGCGAGGATAGAACTTGGATGGGTGACCGTATAGTTCGAATGGCTCTTTTTATTTTACTTGAACCTATTATGGACGTCCCCAGAACATCCTGATTAGTAACAATGGACGTCCCCAAAACGTCCATAAGACGTCGGTCGTCCGGAAATTGACGTTTTTAAGACGTCTCGAATGTCCAGAGTGGACGTTTTTAAAACGTCCATAAGACGTACTTGTGCTGACTGGGATAGCCCTTTCGCTTGTCTTTGTCCTGGCACTTTATTCCAGTGATATTTCATTTCATCCGTTTTCCAACGTCGAACCTTCTCTTTCAAGTGGACCTTGAAGAGGCGTCAGAAGGGTTCCGGGTCGAGAAATTGTATATTTGTCCTTTCTTTGGCAAGACAGTCTGCTTCCTTGTTTCCTCTAACTCCCTTATTGTAACCTCTGGAACCAACATCAATATAATATGGGACCTGGTTGTTTGCTGCCAGTTGTGTCTCAGGAATTGTTCGAAGTACAAAAAATCAGCTTAGACTCACAAGTACCCATTTGACTTCAGAATTGTGCAGAGTTAGAAGATAAAATAATCCGTGATCAATTTCGACCTTTTGTGTAATGCTTAGTGCCCTGAATTAGTTAGGTACGCTGAGTTAAATGAAAGAAACCACGCCCAATGATCATGACACGCCTTTATTTTGTGACCCCGCCCATTTGACTTCATTATGTGAATTTGAAAAGTCGGTTTATTCATTGAATTCATTTGGGCGTTTTACAACTTTACTTTATTTCGGAAACCCACCCATTTCGCCTTAGCCGCGCCCACGAAGGACTAAAGTGATCTATTATCTACTGAGATAATCTCCAAGTACTGCTGGAATATCAAAAAACTGAGTGTTTTTTGAGAGTGTCCAATCCTAGGAGTCTCTAGATCAATCCTGAAGGAAACTCTGGAAGCAGAATTCTAGAGGATGCATGGAAAGAAGTCCAACTCGGCTCATACTGAGCCATCAGGAAGGAGATTAGAATAGTGGAAGGGCTCCTCGCAGGATACTGAGATCTAATAAACGAGTACCTCAACATCATGATTATACTGAATGTAGGTGGTGCTATTGGGGACTGATCCGCGTTTCAAGAGACAGAAGGAAGTGGCGACACCATCCCAGGCAGCAGAATGACGTCATTATGACGAATTTTTTTCGTTATCGCAGACGTCTATTTGACCTGAAGAAATTTTGCCTGAAGGATGACGTGATAATGTCACATACGAAAGTAAGCTCGCACACCAGAGCAATAAGCAATAAGCAACCAGCAATTGGCAATAAGCAACAGGCAATGCATTGCAAGCTATCTCGTATACCAAAATGATAAAATGTCACTAGTTCAAAATGTCGTCATCTGATGAAGACGAAGTTTCGACATTGTGACAGTATAGGCTAAGAAGAAATAGAAAACGAAGATGATAATGGATTCATCCATCATTTCGTGTACTCAAAAATCATGGAGCAATTGTATGTGCTGACTCCATATCATCTCTACCACATCCCTCTATGATCTTGCCGTCGATAATCATAAATACTTGAGTATTTTTCCACAAATTTGATATTGAATACTGATTCGTCCGACATGTCCAAATAACTAGAAAACTAGACTCACAAACTTTTGATGCTCTACCTGACGAGACAAATCTTCCTACATATTGCTAAACTACAGGCAATATATATTGTATTTCAATACGCACGTCGTGTTGCTAGCAACAAAAATTGCTCTAACACAGGCGATAACGATATCACGTGGCAGCGGTGTACGAGTTGCCATATAAATTAATGTGAAATACATACTGGCAATAATATTGCTAATTGCTCGTTGCCTGTTGCTAGTTGCGTATTGCTCCGGTGTGCGAGGCGCCAAAGACGTAATTTAGTGACGTCATTTTGACGTCAGCAAATGACGTCGCATTGACTATATATGATGACGGCCAATCGACGTCATTTTGAAAAACTTCTTAGACGTCATAATGACGTCTGTACGTTTCATACCATAAAAGAAAGCTGTAGATTAAAACGAATCTGAGGTGAAAATCAATATATTGTGTAAAAAGACATCTCAAAGCACCTATAATAAAAGTTGTGAAAAATATGCGGCAGAAGAAATAAGACACGTTTGATATTTTTAATTGTATAGACTATTATTATATTTTTCAACATTTTTGTCCAATTTATGGCTTTTCCATTTTTCATTGACAGTACGATTTTGCGACCCATTCATCCAACTAAACGAACGCTCACTCTCGATTCCCCGACAGGTTTCCTGAGCACGCTATCCTGCGAGTCTTCGGTGCTGATCCTCTCGCTGGTCACGTGGGATAGGTTCGTGTCGGTGACGCAGCCGCTGGCGCGCCGCCAGCCGTCACGACGCGCCGCCGCCGCGACGCTGGCGGCGCTGTGGGCGGCGTCGGCGGCGGTGGCTGCCGCCCCCGTAGGCGGCGTCGCTGCCGGCTACTTCGGCGACGAGTTCTACGGCGGCAACGGCGTCTGCCTGTCGCTGCACATACACGATCCCTACGCCATGGTGAGTGATGGCGTCGTGACAGTTGTGTTATTGTTACAATATTTCTACTTGAGTTATTCGTTAATTCGAAACACTTGGTACAAAACTGAACAATTTATTTCACTGAACACTCGAAATACAGCTCAATATACACTTAAAACAGTTAAATCACAATCAATCAATGTTCACAATGCTATAGCTTTCTTTTTATACTGACTACGCGCCACTCCGCTCCTGTTATATAGACAAAATACTCATTCTAGCAAAATCTCGAAATACCGTTCATTTTCGGGAATCTGCGACGGTTATAAGTCATCCGCTATTGTCCTCTAATTAGTTACGTCGGCGACCGATGTTATCGCGAGGCCATAAATCACAACCTAGACGCGAGCCGTCGAGATAATGACTTCTGGTGTTCTTGGAAGCACAGTTCGTGAAATTATATTAAAGTTATGCGTTACTGTTGTTTTTTTTCTCTCAACTCGATTCTGCGTGGCGTTGGAAACCGAGTCGTGTCTAGACTCACGGATGAATCGTCTTAAGGCGGAATTCCACCAAACTATAATTGTCCCAAACGTCTGCAAGTCGTGCGATGCTCATTTTTTTCAGATTTTTTTTGTCAGCGTCCCGATTTTAGGTTGAAGTTATGTTCTTCTTTCTTTACTAACTTCAGTACATACATATTATATGTATCTATCATAATATTCTTACCTTTCTACATATTTTTACTCAAATAGTTCCAATACAAGTTTTTAGGAACAATAATAACGCATTCCAAGTCGGAGAAAAAATTTTGGAGGTACTCACGTATTTATTTGGCTTTTTATTTATTTTTTAAGATTCGCCCTCACCTTTCACTCACCCTCATTCATTCATTCACTAATTCATTTCACTCATCCTGGCATCGAAATTTATTCATTTGCCACAGAAGTATTTTTAACATATTTATTAAATGTTAGGACAGTACACGCTACACCCAGTCGCCTCGCCTTTTTTGTTATTTCTGACGGGCCTGGGAATCGAATCCACGGCCGTGATGGACTTGAACTATCTAAACAAGAATCCGTATTGTCAAAATGCTTGTTTTGCAATTACATCATTTGACATCCTGAATTACTGCTACTGAAAACACAAAATGTGTCCTTCTTTCAACTAAAACACCACACACACTAAAATTAATTTGTGTGTGAAAATCAATATTTTTCAGAAAAATGTATCGTTCTTCGAAAACACGAGACTTTGACCCGTCAACTTGACACTTTCACAAAAAGTTAAGCCCCCGCCATCCTCGGTTTTTGATGGGTTTTAATGTTTTGAAGGGCGAATTTCCTCAAATATACTAGATTTTTCTGCGGAATTTGAGTTTGGAGTTTGTTTTCAAAACAACCAGCAACTTTCTCATTATTTTGTAATGCTCAATAAATTTCGGATTTCGGAAATATTCGTTGCTCAAAACTATATAATTTTGCTTATTTTTTTCGGGCATTGCCCAAAATCGACTATATATTAATCGTAACATATGTACCAACCCATTGACTTACTAATGTCTAAAATACTATTATGTCATAATGGTGCACTATTGATATTTTTTTCATATCTGCTTTTATTCTCGTCAATATCCCGACTTCCCGACCCGCTCTTTCGAACTGAATTTTCCCTCAGGGCTGGCAATACTCGGCGGCCATGTTCGTCCTGGTGAACACCGTGGCCTTGATATTCATCGCGTACGCCTACCTGAGGATGATCGAGGAGATCCGGGCCAGCGGAGTGGCCTGCAGGTCGACCAGGCAGAGCGAGGACAGGGACAAGGTGGCCCAGAGGTTCGGCATCATCGTCTTCACCGATTGCCTGTGCTGGGTGCCGATCATCCTCGTCAAACTGGTGGCTCTATCAGGTAAACATTTTTTCTGCAACCGTCTCAAAACTCGGCCATGTTTGTTCTGAAATTAGCTCTGGAAGTGGACGTTTCTCACACTGATGCAACAAAAATGTGTAAGCAGTCTCTCCCTTAGAGATGGCATCATAGTTTTGTTTTCTAGCAAAGCCCGAACCCTGCAATAGTTGGTTTTATGACAAGAAAACCCCCCACAATAGAATAACGCTTTATTTTCTCGACTAAAGGTTGTTGAGTGCTAGTTCCTTGGATTCGTCTAATAGATATGCGCATAGGTGATTATTGAGATAGTAGTTGCTCTGGTGAGCTCATCCAGTACCTTTTCCAGATTTCTCAGCAGAAAATATGTCAAGCTGATTGGTCCAATAATTTGGGGTATGGGTCTTTCCAGTCCAGTTTTGGTTAATATATATACCAGCCTAACCTCTATCTTGGTAGTTGACTATAGCATTTGATGGGAAAAAGTAGAATAAATTCCAATCCGATTTAAAGCAGGGCCTGAAAAATATTATCTTCCCTTGATGGTTTGATATCTTTCCGGCTACCATATAGATATCTTTGAACAGTCTTCTGATCTGAGAGTCCCTCTTGGTGTTTGCTGTTCCAGATTGGAACTTCCTGGGATATCATTCAGTGCCGGAAATTCTAGGTTTTCGATTTAGTCCCTAATCGAAGTATTCTACTGAATTCAATAATTAAAAACCACTTGGAGCTTTTTTGTTTTGTACGATGAATATTCAGCTAGGGTACAATACTTCACGAAATCAGTTTTATATTTGTCTACAGGTGCCCCTATACATCAAGATTTATATGCTTGGCTGGCCATATTCGTCTTGCCAATAAACTCAGCTCTGAATCCGGTTCTTTACACTCTCACGACTACAGTGTTCAAAAAGCAGGTGAGAGAAAAAGAGACACATGTACATATTGCTGGTTGAAGTAAATTTCTCCATGTGATTATATGAATTGACTTGTTCTTGCCTTACTATATTTTCACATGTTACTGCTATATCTTATTCTGACTTCGCTTACTTCTTAATTATTGATCCCAACTCTTTCTTCAATTTTGTTTTTAGATTCAGAAAATGATGGATTCTTGTTCGCATAAAAAGAAGCGAGATCGACACAACACTGCATCAGAATCGGCGTTCAGTCTCAGCTTCGGAATGTTTCCGAAAGGCAGCAGTTCAAGAAAGATATTCAGCTACAGGGTATAACTTAATATTTTCCATTTATATTGTAGCAGCAAATAGACAATAATAGTAGAGATGAATTTCTTAATAGTTCATCTAAAGGCCGATTCAGATTCATGCGTGCCCAACCTACATTTTTGACCCTGCATGAAAAATGCATGCCTGTCATCGTTCACATCTATGCCTGTCGGCGTGCTTGTAAAATGCGTGGTGGGCATGCATGGAATATAAGGACAAGTTCTTATTTTCCACTGTATTGCATGCGTTTTTGCCGAATCATCACTAACAGCCTGTGAATATTCGACAATCTTTTATTTCAATTTGACATTTGATTTATTTTGAATTTGATGATCATTTTGTAAAATTTTTCAATACATTCCCGCCTTTCTCTGGTGTGATTTTAATCTAGAGAAAATGAATGAGCTGAAATTTTTGATTTACTTGAACTGACAATACTGAAAAAACCAATTAAAATATGACCTTGGGTAAGAACTGCGATGGAAATGCACATATGTGAAATGTAATGCCTTTTTCAGGCACAAGCGTCAGAAATGCATATGCCTGTAAATCGCACGTGCTTCAAAAACCCTGCATGGAAATGCATGAATCTGAATCGGCCTTAATGTAGCAACTACAAAAAAGGTTCCAACTCTCTCACTGTTGAATAAATAATCAAATACTTTTATTGCTTTTGAAAAATATTAACGTTGCGTTGTTTCATTAATGTTCTTATTGCTTTAATTTGCAGCGAACCCACAGTAGCAGCTTGACAGCGAGTAAGAATAGTTGGAAAAGATCGACAGCAGTATGATCCTATTTAAAAATATATTCACTTACTAAAACAAATTTTGCAGCAATTTATTTGGGGAAAAAAACGTTTATATTGTAAATACTAGTTCAGATGTTAATATTGCATGGTTTTTATTAAATATCTCCTGTATTCATGAATAGTAGTGAATTTTAATAAAATGTATATATAGTTGAAATTGTATGTCATACATTGTAAGAAAATAAAAATACAAACAACTAGATTTCATTTTGAAACGAGTTTACATGCTCTTTTGTATTAATAGCCGAGGATAGGAAGTAAAAAAACCCTGTTTTTTATTTTATGTTCATCTTATATTCATTCGTGATTGATAAGTATTTCGTAACAGCATGAAAAACACTTAAAAAATTAACATGAACAAAGAAATGGAATGAAATTCTGGCCTCAAAAACATGTTGAATAATAGTACTTCTTACATTACCTCCATTTCGATGTCATCCTTGTCATCCACTGAAAAAAAGAAATTCTCTGAATTCCGGAAAAGTTACAGAAATACATAAAATAATAATTGACTTTTACGTATATGAAACTGGCACAATGACAGTATATTATGATACAAGTTTATGATACGCTATTTTCTAGCACGCGTTGTTAGGAGGTTAAAAAACGTGACTTTTTTTTTTCGCATTGATTATTTGAAGTATTTTAGAATATCCCAACAAACAATAAATACAGTACAAAAACATTTTGGTCCTTCGAGTCGGACACCTTCCGAAACCACCAGCAACACCCCCGTCTCCCCACGTCGCGATTCCAACCGATTGAAGCGGTACTCACAGTCGTTGAACATGAACTCCTGCTGGTACTCCCGCAAAAACTGCACGGACCTGCCCTCGTCAAAGAACAGCTGGTAGGCGCGCTTGATGTCGTCGACGCCGACTTCGTGCGCCTTGCGCTTCCTGGCTATCAGGCTGGACGTCATGATCAGCTGCATTCCGTAGCGCAGCGAGGTCTCCTTGCAGATTCGCGTCAGCACGACCAGCGCGTTGTCCGACATTTGGCAGTCTTCCTCTTCGCAACGGATGCTGGGATGGTACGAGAGGAGACATCGATAAATCGTTAATCGCTAGATCGGTGGGAAAGTTGAATACTGCTTCAACCAAAGGGAATCTCAACTCATTAACTTTTTAATAATTCCATTAACCATGGCATGGCAGTATGAGAGCAAATTCTAGACATGCCTATTTTATGTACGAAAGACGAGATAATACGAAGATACCTGAGTGCGGTGACATTAAATTGTTTCCCATTGTTCATTGGTTGTAGAATGTAGTTTCGGAAAAAATATCGTTTATTTATGTGATGCAATAAAGAGATGGTACTAATTTTTACCTACCTTAAAATTTCTCTCAATTCTTTCTCATCGTACGGCTGCGTCGGAACTATAATCGTTCTATCGAGCAAATCCAAGGGAATCCCGTGCGGTGATTTGTATGTCGTACCCCTGATTTTGGTGATCCCCCTGTTTGTGGCCATTATAACAATCGGGGACATTTCATTTTCGAGCGCTCTGTTCAGAAAGGAGAAGCACTCAATGTCCAACATATGAACCTGAAAGAAATGCAAATGAAAAACTTGAATTTTTCTACTGTCGTAAAACATACTTCGTCGATGAAAAGCACGCCAGGAATTATCTCGGCTTTCCCTTCCTCGCGCCATTCCGCGACTTTGCCATTGATTTGCTCTCTAACCTCTGGTTTGATCTCACCAGTGTCACCTGAAAAAACGCATTCATAATAGCTATATACTATATGAATTATCTACCATAGTTTTACCAGAGAACAAAGCCAAAAACCCGTGGGTGCGACTATTGATGACGTCAATCTCGTGCAGGGTGACAGTATGGACTACCTCTTTTCTCTTCTGAAGCTCCCCCTCAGGGCACTGGACGAACCTCGTCTGCTGTCCAGTAGCATCGTAGTCCCTGGCCCTGGCGAAGGATCTGCCCAGCCTGGTTATCTTCCCTACAAAATCGCAGAATTGACACTTGCAAAATAAGTTGGTGGGAAATCGGAGGAGAAAAGCTGCTGTGACATGTCCATAAATGTTGTTATGAACGGGAAATCAAGCATATATTGTTATGAGAATGAAATGACATAATATAAATACGAAGCACAGCATGATGACTATAGACAAACTTACCAGGTTGGCGACACATCGGAACTGAGGAATACAGTCTGAATAAAGTTACTCGAAGGGCGGATCATTCGAGGAGAGGAAAATAGGGAACCAATAGCAAAGTTTAATTTTGTATATACTTCGAGCCCGCTCGAGTCTAATTTATGTGCATGAGATCCGCAATAGTGAAAACTAATTACCCAGTAACCTTCAACCAACTCATATTTATATTATCTTGAACAAAGAGTATTTCATAAAGCGCGAAACTATGATATTTATTTCTGAAATTGATTATATTGAATATTCTTAACATTACCACGCTTTTCGAACGCTTTTCATTTGGCAAAATCGACATAATCTACGATTCAGAGTAACAAAACGGTGAAACATTACTATCAAAGAAAAACCGGCAAAACGCATTCGTTCATTCGGCCTGCATTCGAATGTTTCCTTTTATTTCTCCTTCATTAATGAATCGAATTCCGATTCGAAAAAACTTTTCGCATTGTGAAACCTCAGCGTATCGACTATACAAAGGATTTTTTTAAATACGTAGCAGTTTTTGAGACAATCCTATGTCTTTCGAAACCATTTTGATAAAATGTTTGAAGTTTCAAGTTATAGCTGTTTAAAATTTGATTTTTTCGACACACCAAATTGAATCAAAATTGTACACAGTAAAAAGATTGAACTAGATGAATATTCTGCGCGAATAATTTTTTTTTTCAAAACCACAAACGCACTGGATGACTTTTGGACAAGTGGATTCTTGTTCAGGATATGGTAGGTGACATTTCTGGACATGTCACAGCATTTCACCTTCAATTTCCCTCGGGATTAGCGATACGATTCGACCGGCACTATACCACAGATTAGAAAACCTTACAAATGAGACAGAGTGAATAAAATTAGAGAACTAAAATACTGATCGAGTTTTGTTAACATCGTTGTCATCATTTTGTTGGTTTGTTACAAATGTTTTCGTTTAACACGATTCACGATCCAGTATTTCGGATAGGTTTTTACAATGTATAATATATTCTCCATAAAATACAATTCAAAAGGAAAAGTAATAAAGGTTATAAGGATTATCACATCACAGTATGAACAACTTGTGATCAGTATATAAATATACCTTCATCATCTGGAATGTGAATCAGGTACAATAATATGTTTATTGGCTATCATTACTGTGTATATCTAGATGTCGGCATATCAAACACAAAATGGGCGGTTTTCTGATCTGTGACTACACCACAATCTGCAAACCTGTGGCCTTATCTATGGTTATCACGTCGCCCGACTGGACTTTTTCCTTCAGGATGCTGTCGATCATCTTGCCGCCCAGGTCGTACACCGTCTCCATGTCGGTCGTTTTGAGGATGAGTTTGCCGACTTTCGTTCCCACCCCCGTAGCGGGTCTCTCGATCTGGACCTCGACCACTTCGCCCTCGATTATTTCGCTCTCTTCCCTAGGAGGAGAAACACGTGACCGGTTTTGGATTTGAACTGTTTGAATGCTAGCGTGATACATCTCTTTCAATGGACCACTTGCAATCTTCAATTTGATGGAAATTTGTTTGTAACCATTCTTTTGACGTAAGGAAATAATTCGATATGGATAATATGTATTTCAACTACAACTATCAAGTATATCATCCAATGCTTTCTCGATTTTCAACAGGTTGATTACATCTCATGTTCCGTTATTGCTGGTATTATTGAGGTCTTCAAAATGGCCATTGTTTATGTGTTTCAGATGTTGATATAAGAGAAAAATCATTGGAAAACTCTATATATGATGGTTTTCTTGAATATGATGCGATAAACTATAGCCAATGTGTCCAATGATCTAAGATAAAAAAATTTGCCGAAACTATGATGGTGAAATTTCCAACTGTGGCATGGATTATTTTGATTTGTCCACGGATGAATATATCTTGAATAAACGTGGTTTGATACTTATGGTCCAATACAGATGGATAACACATTTTATAATCGGGATTTTTCATTGGGATGTTGATTAATAAGATGGCTCTTCTACATTCTAATGGAATATAAAAGAATGACAAGGTAAATATTAATTCAAAGAAGTATTGAGATTGTGGTATTACATCAAGGGAGATCTGGAAACTTACCATTAAAATATTCTGCACATTGTGAATACATAGGGAAGTAAGTATACATTTAAATCAAATACAAATTCATCACTACTTCCTGATAGTAGCACACTGAACTATTTCTGAGTGCTAACATAATGAAAATATTTTTGAATTATTCTGTGATAGCAAGATTGTTTTAGACCTGGAAACATAGCCCAACAATGGTCAGGGCATCAAACAGAATGAAAATATCAAGTATCTCTTCTGTAAGGTTTGTTTGATTCACAGTATTGTACTTATCAAAAACTTACGGGATGGACATGATCTAATTGTCAAAGATAACATTGTAAGATCAGCAATATCATGAAATATACAAATTTATTACTTCAAACATTGAAGTTATGGTACTGGAAAAAATATATATAATTTTTGAAGTATCACCTCCAAAACGATAACTAATTCAAATCACCCTGTATTATATTCAGATTGTATAAAGGCATCATTTTGAAACCAACTACTCACTTTATTCTCACTCCAATACTTTTTCTGATGGCTTGTGTGATTGCTTCAGTCTTGCTCATTTCTAAAGAATAAATTTCTGATCCTGCCATACTTGTGAAAGGTGTATCATGACCTAAGGCAGCTGCTAATGCTGTTGCAATAGCAGTTTTTCCAGTACCTAAGGAAATATGTTGAATAATGAGATGTCATTTCTACTGAAATTTGGAAAATATTTTTTGGATTATTCCTAGTAGTAGGAATTTTGATGCTGCTCAATCTCAATTTTTGAAAATGAAAATGATACAGCTTCAAAGTTGTTCATAAAAATATCATGTACAAAATCAATTTATTTCCTACAATTCAAATCAGAAATATTTTGATGGAATATTCTATTATTACATGGACACTAGTAATGATGTGTATACATTCTTAGAAATGGTGTGTATTTTAAAGTCTGCATCCAAATGATCATACAACTTTCCAGAATTGCAAATTGATACATTTCATAAAACCTTGATATGACTACTGATTCTCCATGGTTATACCCAAATGTTTGATCAATGGACAAAATGATACTGTGTAAAATCTTGTATTGATTTATGTTACCTGGTTGTCCAGCAAGAAGAACTGCTCTACCAGCAATTCTTCCATCTTTAACCATCTGAAGTACAATACCAACTGCACGTCTTGCAGATACTTGTCCAACCATGCCTTGGGAAACCTAACACAAATATTTGAATCAAAATTTGAACATTTTAAAAATGTTTGAATATTATAAAAATGTTCACATAAACTATATACACATACCATGTTTAAGAAAAAATGTTGTTTATTTTCCATAAAGTGATAGTAGGGGTACATTTTTGAAGGAAGTACTTACATGTCTTGCTTCAAGACTGTCATCTAAACCAAGACCTCTGATATGAGAATGGGCCCCAATTCTTTCTACACGAGTGGTCTCGCGTACTTCAGCGATTTTGGCAGCAGCTGCAGCCTATAAACAAGAAAATAATCAAGTTATAGACATGTTAAATATTTTTTTGGTTAGGTTTACTATATCCATTGATGCCGGAAAAAAAGAATACAATTATAATAGAATTCAAATCGCTTCATAGTTTGTTTGGAATCAATACTTACAGCCATGATATTTAGTTACGTATTGTAAATCGAAAGACTTTATTAAAAGTTGAAACCAAACGCCAAAATTCGATTCGGAATGTGAGACTTCAAAAATATATGAAATATTGTCAAAAATTAAACAAATTGCTGCCAACTGCCAAGCCAAATGAAAATGAAATGCCACTGCCAGTGCCAACCTTCTGTAACAAAACGAATTGTGAACATTTTTCGAAGCTGGCTGGGTATATACTATAACAAAATAGAAGAAGATCATTCTGGTTATAAGAACAAAAAGCAGAAGTCAGAAATTAATATAACATATAACCTAAAACCAAACGTCAAAACAAGCTGGAAATTTGAAATGATATCAGGAATCAGGATTAGAAAGAAAAATAGTTTTACAAAAGTAACTATTCAGTCAGCATCATGGAGGGTATTGAATATTATAAATCCCAGATTACAGACGAGTATGGTCGATGTCAAGATTTTGGTATCAGTGCATTAATTATATGATTTCAGGGAAGTAATCAAAGCTCTCACAAGAGATAGTCAAGCTAGAGAAGGTCTGCTCGAAAAACCCAGGGTTAGGCCTAATTTAAACTTTCTCCAGAGAACAGTTTCAAATATGGTTTCATCCAACAACCGGTAAGATCTGAGGTTTCATAGATGACATACTATGTCTATACAGTAATGTCAAATTCATAGGTTGACCATACAAAAAGGGAAGATGATTGAGGAAAAAGGAGAACGCTCTAGTTACAGACCTAGGAGAACACCAGTTCGTAAAAAGCTCCACATGGACATTATTCAAGATATATTGTTGAAGAATGCAAATTTTGTGAATTCTTCAGATCAACCCCAAGGAGGGGATAAATTTGTTTTGCAACATCATAGGAGTTTATTTGAACCAATAAATAGGTTAAAATAACTGAAATACATGAAGTACAGACCATGACTTTATTTTTTTTAGTGAATCTAGTAAAAGACAGACTTCTAAAAATAAAAAATCCATAAAAAGGCACAAAACCCAATTAGAAGTAGTTCGTGAAATTTTGATAGGCAGAATTGATTCTCTCAAGGCCTGTAAAGCTGCTTGTGGGACTTCAGGTTATGAAAAAAGTAATCCAATAAATCGAAAGAAATATAAAGAGGTTACAAAAATGAAAAATAGTATGAGGAAAAATGGTACATGTAGTTTTGATGGTGAAGTTATAACCCTTGACTCAGATAGTTCCAGTTCTGAGTCAGACAACACTGATCTAAAGAGTGACAGTAAAAATATATCTGAAGAAGGAAAAAGAGAAAAATATGAAGATTTGAACATATCCTATAGTACTGATGATCTTTCAAGAAGAAAAAGGAAGAAACATGTAGATTTAGAAGACAACAGCAAAAGTATGAAATCCAATAATGATGGTCATTCCAGAAGAAATATTAAAAAACAAATGATTGAGGTTTTCAATATATCTGACAGTGATAGTGTTGATGGAGAGGCAAAGTAACACATAATAAATATTTATCACATCAGTTTCCAATTTGTTTTGAATAAATATTTCTCCTTTTTTAGCAAATGTCATAGGTATTTTCTCTCTGGATATCAGGATGTTGATCAAAATTTGAAAGTTTTTTATGTCTCAAATGTACTGAGTCACCATTTCTTGGATAAAAATGCATAATTATGCTTGTTGAAATTTTTGCTTTTATAATTTCAGTATAAAGGTTGAATCATGAGAGAGAATTTGTTTACTACAAAATTAAAGTGCTATGACTTTCTAAAAGATATGATTTATTCCTTCCATTTTTCAATCACTTTATAATATCAACAATACCATTGATTGCTAAATAATTTCAATAGGAATATGAAATCAACATAATATTTTTCCCTATCATTCCTAATGATGACGTTCACGACACATGATAGGAAATTGACAGAAAATAATTTATGTAGTAAAATATAGGCGATTGGAATAAAGTAGCAAACATCATGTATTAATGATGTTTCCTGGAAGATTTAAAAAATAAACGCCGCTCTGAAACCCTCCAATTCAGCAAGACATTCAAAAAAGTCTTCTGAGGGACACATTCATGTGTTGGCAGTTATTTCTCGGAACTTCTGAGATAAATGTTATCCAATTTTATTCCATGTTCTTCTGTAATCGAATAGTTGGGAATATTATTATTTCGTTTTCTACTACACATTGTTTCATTGGAAAATTACATCTTTCTAGCCATTCTACTGGTTTCTAAATCTTGAAACTTTTCCTTGCGTATTATTGTCACCCTTACCGTTAGTACATTCAGAAATATTAAAATATGTCAATATTTTTTTGGAAGTTATTAGCAAACAATAGTATCCTTCCTGGCTTGATCAATTATCTACCTGATGAAGTCAAAACTTATAAAAATATTGAATGGTTTTCTTACGAGACATCTAAAACCAAAACAAATTTTGAATTAATTAGAAAGGACTAATATTATTTGATGGATTATTGCTCAGAAACTTGTTAGATTCGTGAGTCCTTTAATTTCTATAATGATTCCATGTTATTAATAAAGTTATAGTTAAGACCAAAAGGTAAACATGTAAAATTCCAAATGCATCAACGTTTGTGAAATACCATTATAATAATTCATCTTCTTTTAAAATAATGCCCACTTTATATTCATCAATGCATGTACGTTTTCAGTTAATGACATCATGGAAGTTTCACATTGAAATGATTCGTGTGTCAATCTAGTCCCGTCGCGTCGACCAGTGCATTTTCAATTATTAAAATATTTGGTTCAAGGATGTGAACCTGCCAGCTTCTCTATTCCTCCTGGAAGAGATTCGGATTTCTCTATAAGCCGTAGGTATTTGCTCTTATATTATTCGCCCACTCAAGTTGCGACTTCTCAACTCTGAAGTAGATATACCATTTTTTGGTTTATACCTGATAAGGTGGATTATATGGATATAGGTTTCAAATTTGATATGTCGCTATAGCAGGTACTTGAATACCTACTTCACATTTTCCTTCCAATTTCCCTAGAGTATAATTTATATTGTATCATATATGATTGTTTTTAAAAGTTGGAAATCGGTTGATTTTTCAATCGAACAATATATCCAATCAAAAAAATTATCAATAAACTACCATTTTTCAAATAACAACAAATTAAATTGATTCAAAGATATTTTATTCAAATAATTTCAATATAAAGGTTTTACAAATACATGTTCACTTGGGATCTATACTGTAAGTTTTTTATAGTGTAGTAGTGTTATTAGTTCGTTTATAAAAATACACTGATCAAACGGAAGATGCAAATACTGCGAATTGTCTGAAAGTCAATAAAAATTGTTCGAACATTGTTTCTATAATATTGTCAAAAGACAATCCTCAACATTGGAGAAACATCAGAAAGTCATTACGCAATAATTCATTTTGGATATAAATATTCGACAATCGCACGGCTCAAGTCAGTAGTTGATCCTCGTATATGCAAGGAGTACTGAAATAGTAATTTACGTAACAAGTCCGGAAAATACTGTTTTTTTGGATGAGTGGACAAAATTCTAGGACGAGCGTAGCGAGTCCTTGAAGTCTGCGAGTCCAAAAAAACTGTTTTCGGGCGTGTTGCGTACACAATTTTTTCGGCAACCTTGTAGAATAACAAATCAAAGAAACACATTTCTTTCAAAAATTGAAATGTTAGCTAATTTTATGTCAGATAGCTGTCAGTCGTTATTTTGCTGCAAGGTGGATATAGGATGGTGAAACAGCTTCCTATCAACAAGCACTAGAATAAACTGTAGACCTTTGCCTACATTGATTTCATACCGTAGTAATATTTCCTGAAGTTATCAGAGATGGCGACATACCTTGTGTCGGTAACACAGAAACTCTGCATCTGTCATACTTTTATCAGTTTCATCTGTTCTAGATGAAAAATGATTGAGAAGAGTCTAAATATCAATATTCATTCCAGATTTATCGAAAATATATTGTTTTAATGTCGTTTCAAGTCACGTCTGTCAGATGCGAACCACAGAAATACGTAAGCTATATAAATCTTCTTCGATAATCGATCTTACCGCCATCTTCTTTCAAGTCGTGGAAATATTAGTACCTTCTCAAACGGTCTACAAGTTTTTCGCAGAAACAATTGAAGAGCTGTTTCACCATCCTATATCCACCTTGTTTTGCTGCTATGGTAATGATCAACTGCATTTATCAAAACCATACTACCAAGGTGGATATAGGATGGTGAAACAGCTCTTCAATTGTTTCTGCGAAAAACTTGTAGACCGTTTGAGAAGGTACTAATATTTCCACGACTTGAAAGAAGATGGCGGTAAGATCGATTATCGAAGAAGATTTCTGTTGCTTACGTATTTCTGTGATTCACATCTGACAGACGTGACTTGAAACGACATTAAAACAATATATTTTCGATGAATCTGGAATGAATATTGATATTTAGACTCTTCTCAATAATTTTTCATCTAGAACAGATGAAACTGATGAAACGATGACAGAAGCACAGTTTCTGTTTTACCGACACAAGGTATGTCGCCATCTCTGATAACTTCAGGAAATATTACTACGGTATGAAATCAAGTAGGCAAAGGTCTACAGTTTATTCTAGTGCTTGTTAATAGGAAGCTGTTTCACCATCCTATATCCACCTTGATCAAAACCATACTACCAAGATTTTCATATTTACAATGACAACAACGATGTGATTCTTCCCGGCCTAGTCCGGGAAGTACGTACTTCCCGGACTAGGCCGGAAAAATGCCACTTTCTCAAAAAAAAATCGTCTGGAAAGTACGTACTTTCCGGACGGTTGCCGAAAAATTTCATGATGAGCTTTAAAAATCGCTAGTCTACGAAAACGTATAGGGTGGTATAGGGGCCATCGATATTTTTTCCGGACTTTGAACTATGAATTTCCGAGTTTGATGTCGGAAAAAAATTATTCCGAGTTTGAAGGAGGAAAAAAAGTTATTTTATTTCAAGTTTGAAGGCGGACATTTTTTTTCCGAATTTGAAGTCGGGAAAAAAATATTCCGAGTTCAAGGTCGGAAATTCCAAGTTTGTTTGAAGTCTAAACGAAAAAAATTATTCCGAGTTTAACGTCAGAAATTCCGAGTTTAAAGTCAGAACTTCCGAGTTTGAAGTAGGAATTAAAAAAAAAAACTCGGTGGCCCTTATACGCTTTCGTACCAGTCTGCAGTGTCATGCAGACAAAAATATTAAACTAACTTGACTTTTAATTTTGAAAACTCTGATTCAACTGATGAGCATCTACGACTCTACTGCTCTTCTCTAATGATCATTTTCATAGGGCTTCAAACAATGTTTTTCCTAGATTGTTCGAACTGATTCTCGTCTAATTGGCTTGTACCTTGGTTTCCCAATCTCTCCATCAATGGTAAAGCTATCTTGATTATGAGAATAGACACTTATTGGTTCTATCCTGAATTGCTTTTCCAAACTGCGAAATGATTGATTTTTTATGGACGTTGTCTGTCCCACCATTAACAATTTCTTTCAACAATATTTACAATTCCCAGAGAATTTAATGCTGTTTAATGCTAATGAATCCTTTGCAGTTCTCATAATAGCGTCAAACAGACATTGGAAATGTTGTGCATAAAATTAGGGAAATCTGAGATTATCGGCTGTGATATCGGTAAATAGAAAATATTACATGAGGTTATGATAAACCTACGACAAAGGAACTCTTCAACAACACTTTTAACTAGGTACTAACTCCATCATGATCTTATAATAATAATTTATTAGTTATTCGAGTGACTTCTGAAAATTTGTGACGCTTGAATAAAATAACTAAGTTCTAACAGTATGTAATTAATTAGCCACTTTATTATTCGCAATTTATTATAAGACTACTTCAATTATCATAATGATCATATCAATTTGCGTTTGGATTGTATAATGATAGCCTTTTGAGAATGTCAAAATAAAATATATAATTGACTATATTGCTGAACATATCTCATTACCTTCTTGCTAAGTTGACGAGATAATAATTTGTTTACATTCAATATTCCCATATTTCCAATCTGATTTTTTGTAGATGATTTGATGAAAAGCAAACACAACCTCAAGTGGGTTTAATGATGTCGTTAATTGCCCAATCAGACAACAAGAGTTATGATAATAATGATAAAATATTCATTTCAGATCAATTATTTGAGAAATGAACTTGGACGGAAAAACACTAGCTATTTATTATTTGATTCATAATTTCTCAGATAAGGAAGAACAGCAAAGGGATCTCGGTAATCGTAAGAATTATACAGTGGGTCGAGATGTTGAGAAATCCCAAAAATGTTGTTTACTTCCGAAGATATTCGAAATTTGGCGGTTTGACGGTATTTTTTTCTGAAGTTATTTAAAAAGTTTTGAAAAACCAAAGACACTTTCTCATTGCCACTTTCTTAGATCTACAAAATGGCGTTTTCAAAATATCCGTGCAACGTTTCGTTTCGAAGATACCATCATCAACTTCGTTTTTATGCAAGAAAATAAATGATGCCGTATGTCGGTGCATTATCAATCAAGAATACTATGTCATACAGAGTGTACTTTTTTTCGTGACATATAAAAAAAAGTGCATTTGGTTTTTCAAAACTCAGAAACATCAGAAAAAATAAAAACCAATAAACCGGCAAATAAACAATATTTTTGGGATTTCTCGACATCTATTCATTGATGTCCCCTTAATTGAGCAACTTTTTGCTTATTTGATGTACTCTACTCGTTGGATCTACCAATACATATCTTCTCGCATAGGAGATCTTCAAATATATATATGTTTTTACCATGATATTATTTATAAGATCATCAAACCCATGGTCACCTACGCTTCATTGATGCGATATTCACGTGCTCCACTGCAGCCTTAGAGGTTCTGCTGAACCTTCTACCATTGCACCTGTGTGTAATGAAAAAATCAGCAATCAGTGCCTTCAGAGTGTGCCAGACAATGAATATCAAATCGGGAAATCGGGTTGGACACTTGAAGATTTTGGAAAATATTTCCCTAGAATCCATGTCTAAACCGACAGATATTATGCCAGTTAGGTACGACTTCGAAATTCAGTTTGAAGTGGTCATAAATAACCATCAAATTTGCACAGAGAACGGACCTCAACTGGGAAGGGATGCATTAGTGTGGTATACTGATGGATCCAAGATGGATGAAACGCCTGGAGTGGGAAATACAGGGCCAAATTTCAGGCTCTCAAAACCCGTTGGTAACACCCCAACCATCTTTCAAGCAGAAGTACATGCTATAGAGATATGTGCCCAGGAGTGCTTCGAAAGGGACACTAGAAGGGCAAAAATCTATGTTCTATCAGATACCCAATAAGCAGCACTATAAGCTCTGAAGTCCTACACTTGTAGGTCTAAGCTGACTTGGGACAATCCCTAAGACAACTGGCAGCGAACAACCAGGTCACTTTGATGTGGGTGCCAGATCATAAGGGAGCTGAAGGCAACGAGGAAGCAGACTGCCTTGCCAAAGAAGGGGCAAATACACAATTTCTCGGCCCAGAACTCTTCTGATGTGGACTTTCCGAAGCACACCAGAGAGAAGAGTTACGACGCTGGGAAGCAGATGAAATTAAATCTCACTGGAATAAAGTGCCAGGACAAAGACAAGCGAAAAGGCTAGTGAGCCTCTTGCCAAGAAAAGGTAAACAACTTCTCGAGTTGGACAAAAAAGACTTGAAACTGGTAACGGGACACTGGACACTGCCTTTTGAGGTATAAGAGATGGGTAAAACAGAGAGTGATAGTTGCCGCTACTGCGAGAACTTCGCTGAAACTGCAGAACATTTGCTTTGCGAATGCCCTGGACTCTCTTCTGCAAGAGGATCGAGTTCCTGGAAGGGGCCTTCTTAGAGCCCTTCGATGTCAGAAACCTAGCTCCCAGGAAACTAATAAACTTCGCAAGAAGCCTCGGAATCCCGCGGGCCTCGAATAAATTAAGGGTTAGGTATGCACAAAAGATTAAATAGGTCGAGGTGCTTGAGAGACTGCACAGCCTTAACGCCCCCCCCCCCTACAATCTACAATGTACGATATGATGGCAAGTGATATAATGACGGGATGAGATTTTTCAAAAAATGTTTGCTCTGCTATTTTTGAAATTACCACAACCGATCTTATATGAAGTCTAGAATAGGGTTGTACACCTTTTTTCAAAAATTATATATGTGAAACGCGGGTCCCCAGAGAATACATCGATATTTTTTTGAAATTTTTATTTTCAAGGGTTTTTCCAAAATCGGCATTCAAAAATCGAAAATTCTTCATCCTTTTCTAATAATGTTACGTCACCTGGTAGGTTGGTTTAGGTTCTGTTCCATTAATCGAAGTGGAAGAAGAATTGACAATCTCTGTAATGTTTGACAGTTGGCGGTAAAAAATTACTGGGCGATTTTAATTCTTCCTGCGAAAATATATTCGGATGATTAAAGGTAAGTTACTATTGAGTTTTATTTCATTGTTCAGCGTTCATTATACCCCTCACCGACCACTTTTTTTGAGAAAGTTTGAGCATTCAAAGACTCATTGTGCTTCATGTAGCAACAATAATGTGGATTCTCGAAATTCATATTTGTACTCCAAGTGTTAATATGAGACAAACTTTGTGTTTTGCAGTAGGACAACACATAGCTACATCTGCAAGTAATTGCTGTGAAGGTAATTTTGATCTAAGTTAAAATTCTTATCCTTATTCTTTTAATCTTTGTACATGAACATCATGAGAACCTGTGAAGTGAGAGCACAAAGTATTTTAGTAATAGGTATAAGCTAATAAACCAAATCCTTATTGTCATGCACTTCTGTGAATAATAAATGTATTTTCCTAAATCCTCAGTTATTCTTAGTACGTACAATAATAATAATGTGAGTTTATATGAGATATCTTCTTTACATTATATTGTGAATATGTAATTATAATATCAACTTGTGTTGTTTATTTAAAATATTATCAGATGCACCACTACACTTACCTTCTTTTCCCAGACAATAAAGTTATTAATTGAATTAATTATTCATTTTTATTTCTCTATTTTAGTGTCTTTGAGTTCAATCGTCTCATTGTTTTCGCTGAGGTGATATTGAAAATCCTATAGAAATATTATTAACTCATATAAAATACCTGACTTGCGTTATATAGATGATAAACAATCAATTAATGCGCCCTTTTGAATATTTTGAATTAGTTTCATTATCGAAAAAAATTTGAATTAAAAATTGACATATTGTCATCTGACTTATCTGCCATCACTTATGTCAAAAAATTCTTCTTCCCTATTATTTTCGATATTTTTACGATAGCATCCCGATCTACCAGGTGACGTCAGCAGAAATATGGTGCTGTCAAATAATTATTTTTGATTTCGATTTTCTCGAGCATAAAAGAATATTCCGATTTAATTTTGATGCCATGTCGGTAGTAGTTTAGTAAGGTATCGGAAAACGATTATTAATTCTGCAAAAGCTTTAGAGGTTTATGACCCTATTATAGGTACCTATACCTATATCAAATTTCAACACCTTGTATACCAAGGAGCGGTTATTTCGACTCTTGCCGCAATGAAAGGAACCTATAGATATATTTATTGTTGAATTGGAACTCTGATACCTTACACTGATGATCAACTAAATCAGATGAATTTATTAGATCTCGTTTTGCGAAATATCCCCCAGACTTCATCACATCCTTACATGGTTGATTGGCATTGACATAAAAAAGTGTCAAGTCGTCAGAACCAACCACGTTATATAGGGTGTCCCAATGAAACCGTGTAATCGTGCGCTTTTATGTCTCATATTTTGATAGTTTCAAAAGTATTCAGAAACGAGGAAAAATGTTTCCAAATGAACTAACTCAAGCCTCAAGAGAAAGCTGAATTCACTCGGACACCACATATATAATTAACAATATACAAGATGCATGGGCAATACTGTTTATAATTTATGGTTTTGAATTCAAACTTAATTTCTTCTTTACAAAAAATTAGGTAGGTACTTCTCGAATTAAAATTATGTAACAAATTAATGAAGAAGTTGAGGAGGGTTCAAAATATAAGTGGAGAAAGAAATTTTTCTCAGGAAGAAGCTGTATCGGTAGTAAGCATAGATGATAGATATACAGGGTGATTTAAAATTATAAGTAGTATAAAAGCCTTGTACACCCAATATTAGACATGTGACAGTTATAGAGAATGGGACAGCCTAATTGCAGTCTGGAAGCCCTGCAGTTTGAAAGAAGCTGAACTAAATCAAAGTTCAAGTTATTTCTCAAACTTTAGCATTTGACTATATTTGAGACCTGTCATCAACAATAAATAATGATCCCCGAATTATATAATTTTTGATTAGCATCAAGACAGGCAATTACCCGTTGCAAAACGGTAGTCGAAGTCGTGTATATAAAGAGCAACAGGCGAAGAGTAGGGACTCAACTTTGGCAGAGATAAGTTTCTGACTTTGGCAACGTCTCGCGTAGAATCAACTGTCCTTTACTTTCGCAACTAATCGCCTAGATTTTGAATCTTGCGATGGCTTTTTGTGTCAGCGAAGTCATCTTCTTGTCCGTGGCATCGGCCATTTATTTCACAACAGAAGCGGCCAAGTTACGTAAGTTTTATTTTATTTATCACTAGGGGCCTTTGTATGTATATATAGGAATTTTTTCCAAAAAACTTTTCGAATTTGAGAAGTTACACCTATTCAGTATTTCGATTCTGATTTTTTGATTTCTACGTATTTTCTTGGTTAATGGTTACCTGCATACCATTTTTTCTCAACCCAGAATTTTGTCAGTTTTGGATTGGATTGTTCATGTTTCAAGTCAATGGCTTGGACTGTTTCTATTTATATCTCAAACAAGCAACAATCTAGTTTCATTCCTTTTCCTCACAATTAAATAATGGCAACAATTGTTTTCAACTTCAAATTCGAAATTGTAAATTTGATTCTGAAAAAGAGAACGGTAACAACAGAATAATATTCAGTAAAATATGGAATACCAATAAAAACTACAAGAATGCAATGACTTGTAAAAAATATTACTGCTAATCCTCGTAGTGTTAATTTGTTTTTGTTTGCTGGTCAACCTAACAAACTATACTATTTTGAAAATATGATACTACTAATTGTGCGAAATTTGATGAAAACAGTAATAAAAAACTATCCTTTTTGAAAATTAACTACAACTCTTCTTAGTGAAAAAATCAATAATTTTTTTGCGCACGAATTCTGGACACCCTGTATCCAAAATTATTAAAGTTCGTTGGTACTCATAGATTTGAATATCCTACAGTGCCGTTCGACTTTGGCGAGAAATCAAAAATTATGTACGTATCAAAACGTACCTACTTATTTGAAGCAATATCGAGAAATTTCACTCAAAAGACGTTTTATAGCAAGTTCTGAAAGAAATCTGAGATAAAAAAATAAAATAAATACATACATAAATTTCCATTCGAAAAAATTCATTTTTGACAAAGAAACTCATCAGTAAAGAAAACAATTTTGTAAATATTCGCAATCTATCTCTACTTTATTAGAAGATAATTTGAAATCTGTTTATTTTCCAAGTGTTCAGTTGCTTTATAAGAGGTAACTGAAATATCTCCAGGACGCTATAATCCCGATTTATTATTCATAAAGGTCCTTGTATCTACACCATTTTGAGTCGTCTTTTTTACCAAATGGAAAGATTGATTTAATTATTTGAATTATTGACATTGATAAAAATTTATGAAGCAGTTGAACACATTGCAATAAATACACAGATTTCAATTTGTTTCCGATTAAAATAGGAATAGCTCGAAAATGTAAAAGAAATATTATTTAAAATATTACTATTATAGCTTAAATAATGAGTTTCTTAGTCAGAAATATATTTTTGGCGAAAAAATTATTTTAATTTTTTATCTCCGGTGTTATTCGAAAGTTGTACATGGTGGTACAGGATGAGCCAAATTGGGCACTTTTAAAGGGAAAGTCCTGTTTTCAGACGGGATAAGTATATGAAAACTGATGGCTGTGTCTGAGGGTCAATTTTTATGAAAAACTTAATGGTGAAAACCGCATATAGATATTTATCACCGTTTCTGAGATACAGCAAGTTGTAACTTATTTCCTGTAAAAAATTCTTTGTTTCTATAAAAACATTCCCAAAGCACCTTTCCAAAGTAGAATTCAATTGATCAAGTCATTTATTTTTTCAAATCATATATCAATAGTTATTGATGAAAAAATATTATTTTCAAATGGGACAACCTGTATATTCCTGCATATGTCGATAGAACTTAAAATTTCCATTCCAAAAATGTAGCACACTTGATATTTTGCTAGAGTCACCTTTGAAATGCACAGCTTCTAGGTTTTTTCATGTAGACTTTGAAACACAAGTAGGCTTTGAACGACGCGGCGATAAAACAGAATGCAAATGTTCACAATTTTTGAGGAAATTGTTTGAGAAATAGGAATAAAATCCTCGAATTAAGGATCGTCTGTACTGCTTGAATCAAAAATTTCGATTTGAAAAGTAAAAGCGTTCCTCAATTCGTGGTTTTTCAAACACATTTGCGATGAAGTATTAGAATTATGAATAATAATCAATACTTCTCAATAATAAAAACAGTCTACATTTTTGTTAGTCTTATTGAAACTATAAGTTTTAATTACTGATTTCGACAGGTTTTTCTGACATTTGACATCTACCAAAGCCTACTTGTGTCTCAAAGTCTACATGAAAAAATCTAAAATTTATGCATTTCAAAGGTGACATTTTTGGAATGGAAATTTTAAGTTCCATCGAAATATGCAGGAATATACAGGTTGTCTCGAAAAGTATTGGTTTCCGCACAATTTGGTTTTCATATTCGCGATCAGGAGGCCAAAATACGTGAGTTAAGTAAAAAATTTTGAAAAAATAAGACATCGCCACCTAACAGAAGAATTACCAAAAGCGCTTTGGAAAATTAATTATCGACAGGAAAAAAGTTTCAGCAACTTTTCGAAAATGCACATTTTCGAAAAACATGCTGTATCTCAGAAACGGTGATAGATATCTATATGCGGTTTTCACGTTTGTCATAAAAATTTACTCTCAGACACAGCCATCGGTTTCCATATATCCCGCCTGGAAACAGGACTTTCCCCTTGAAACTGTCCAATTTGGCCCACCCTGTACACAGCTAACTGATTTTCTGAATTTCGTTCAAGTGTCATAAAAATTTTTAGGAAATGTGTGTTATTGAAGGAGAAGGTATTTTTTTATGTCTAGAGTTATTAATTCAGAAATAAAAACTGTTTCAGTGTTTCCCCTTAAATTAATTTATCCTTCACATAATGGTGTTCACTGTATAAAAAAGAAGTATAAATATGTAAAAAGTCCCAGATTGGGAATGTGAATTTATGTAAGAAACATTCAAATATATCATGAATGATGCAATGAGACTCTGTTTCATTAGAATGGAATAATTTGAGGACTACCGAATGAGCACGAATAACATGTACAGCTTTTAATTTTGCGAGGTCCACAAGGTTAATGTTTCATGTTTCGGTAAATCTTCACCTGAAAATCAGTAATGACGTAACATTTTCGATGTCTTCGTCTGATAGCTGGGTTCCCATAATGATGTGGTGAATTCAAATGAGCATATATATTTTTCGTGAGTAAACAAGATATCTATTTTCGATTATAATCTCCTAGGTAGGTACCTATTAATATTCAATGAGCACCCAGTTGTTGTGAATCTGTACCTATACAGCTTAATCCCAAAATCAGTAGACACTTCTTTGAATAATAATTTTTTAGCATCAATCAACCAAAACTCAGTTCGCAATTATACAAGATTATATCACAGTAGTAGTTGTGAAAACTTAAAAAAAATCAAAAAATTCAATCTCCAGAACTCACCATTCAAAAAGCATTTTTTTTTAATTTTCGATGCTAATTTCGGAACAACTACCAGGTGTTGCATGAACTCACTATTTTTAATTTTTTCAAATGTCTAGGATGTTTCAATACTCTCCATTGTGATAAACAATTTGAATAATTTCATTATCTTCAAGAAATTATTACCAGAATAAATGAGAAAATCATCCCCAAATTTTCGAATACTTCCCAGACAGCACGATGTGATTCTGCGAATGTCCTCAGAATATACCAGTAGAACATTTAGAATATTCTCAGAATGTTCTCACAAGGTATACTGAATGTTCTGGGGACATTCTCATAACATGAAAATGGGACGAAAATTCATGTTCCAAGAACGTTCTCAGGATATGTCAAGGAATATTCTGAGAATATCCATGGTTATTTTCAGAATATTCTTAGAATCATCCTCAAAATATCCTAGAATCTTCCCAAAATATTCTATGAACATAATCAGAATCTTCTCAAGTATATTTTGCGCACATGCTTAGGATATTCTCAATATCATCAGTATATTCTAAGAACATCCTCACAATCTTCTCGAGAATATTCTGAGAAAGTCCTCATTATCTTTCAGAGAATATTCTATGAACGTCCTCATTATCTTCTACAGAATATTCTGAGAATGTCAAGTGAATGATCTATGAATATTCTCAGTATACATGGTGTCTGGAAACGTATCGGAAATACAGGGTGTTTCATAATAAATGCGCAGGACTCAAGAATATGAAAAAAAGTTCCCATTGACTTACCCTCTAAAATGCACCATTTTCGACATACAGGGTTAAAAAAAAATTGATCATGTTTTTCTTGAAAACGGTCAACTTCAGAGATTATGAACAAGAGTCTCTTTTATGTGTAGAAAACATTGGCGGTTCAAATAGGTGGCTCAAAATTGTACTTTTTCCAGTGGCGTAAAAGTTGGAGAAAATAACACCCACTACCCCTTCAAAATCTTCACCAATTATGAATTCAAAAAAATAACAAATCAGCCCAAAACATATAGCTTATTATGAGTAGAAATAAATGCCTACAAAATCTGTTTACTGTGCGATAAACGGTTCCAGAAATATTCGCAAAAAACGATTTTTTTTTAATTATGTCGAAAATGGTGCATTTTAGAGGGTAAGTCAATAGAAACTTTTTTCATATTCTTGAAAGAGCTATCATATCCTGAAGTCCTGCGCATTTATTATGAAACACCCTGTATTTCAGCAATTAATAGAAGAGCTGATTTAGTTGACAAAAAGTTCATGTAATTGTATGTTCGAAACGTCAGTTAGCATTTTTTTTTATTTTTTTTATAAGAGTCTGAAGAACATCAACATAACATTGGACAAAGTGGAGTGCCTTGTAAAAGTGAGTGTGGTGATTGAATTATTAGCTGATTTCTTATTAATATTTTGTTGAAATTGTGACAAACATTATGAAAAACATCACCCAAACTATTGGAACATACATTTAAAATTATTTTTGTTTCAAGATTAGTTCTTCTAATGAATCCTGGAATATTACCAAAACATTTTCAGAAAGTCAGTTTTGTTATTATTCAGCATAATTCATCAGTCCAACAAAATCAAAAGGAATTGCTAATATTCTTCACAAAACAGAAGTGATAAAAACAATTCAACATTGATTTGAAATAATGTAATAGGTATCAAGTAAGTACATCAAAAATAAAACAATGATTCTGAAAATAAAAAAAAACAACATATATTCATCAAGAAAGATTGGATCAAGATCAACAACTGAAAATCTCGACAGTAATAATTTCCTCAACTCCATAAAAAAATTCAAACATGTCATTCTCAATCCCTCAGTTTTTTTTCAAGTCTCTCTCGAGACTTGACCAGCCAAATTTTGGTTGAAGCTTCTACATCTGCTCTTGTGATATTTTTCATGTTCGATGACATGACAGCATCTGAAAATAGTATACAAGTTTTATGAGACGCTATTTTGTCGCACGCGTTGTTTGGAGTACGACGAGCGAAGCGAGCAGTGCTCCAAGGGAACAAGTGCGACAATGTGTCTTATAAAACGTGTATGTCTTATAAAATTTTTTTTCATTAATTTCAAGTCTTTCATTGAAAAAAATTGATTCAGTATCGATTATCAACAGAAACATTTTCGATTGGTAACAATGATGACACTGAAATATTTAAAATCTCACGCACAAGCGTAAAGCCCAGTTTACTGTTGAACGATTTCGATATTTGCGATCTGGAGTTGAATAATGCAATGTTGTTATTGTTTTTATTGGTCAATTCGAATCAAATTACACTCTGAATTGAAATTAATTAGTAGAAACATTTGATTTTTTCACTGAGTTATCACCAAATCCAAAACCGCTCAGAAGTAAACTGTGCCTAACTCTCCTGACTTTCATTAGACAGTTCGATTGTACCAATCTCCGAATAATAAAAAATGCGAATCGAAATAGAGGCTATTTCGACACGCATTTGCGTTGCACAATGACTTCATTATACAACCAAAAGAGAAAACAATATATTTTCATAAAGGTGCATATAAGAAACCACAAGCAACCCTCCTTTCTCTTCACTGACTCAGGCATGTAATCTGCTTTTACTCATATTCTGTTTTTCCAAAACTGGATTCAATTTCGCGTGTAGAAAAGAATAAGTCTAGTGTTATCCAAGGAGAGTATACTAGATAGTTATGATGGATTCGGATAAAATTCCACTGATTTTATTACAATGCCAGACCACGTCAGGGCGCCATGTTATATATTTTCGTTAGCAGGTTTGCTAATGGGGGTACTCACCGGGACAGCAGGAAAGAAAAACGACCAATTTATTGCTTTCGACAGCCGGTCTCTCAAACGGCCTACCAATACCACCGTTCACCGTTCTGACTATCTCTGTATCTGTCACTGCCGTTTTGCCTCTGACACTCTGGCTAAAAATGTCATAGAAAACACTCCACAGAGTGTTTTCTATACTGAATGTGCACGAACTGGACATACACTCGCGTGTCACGGCATTGTTAATGCATATTTCATTGAGAACGTCATTAATTTAATAGAAAATATTATGAAATATTCTAGAACGTTCTCCGAACATGCGAGTAAGACGTTCTATGAATATTTCTGGAGAACATTCATGGAATATTATGGAATATTCTATAAACGTTCCTAAAATATTAAAATAATACATTCTATGAATATCCCTAGAGAACATTCATAGAATATTATGGAATATTCTAGAACGTTCTCAGAATATTCAGGTGAAATAATCGATGAATATTTCTGTAGAACATTCATGGAATATTATGGAATATTCTATAAACGTTCATATAATATTAAAATGATACATTCTATGAATATTCTTAGAGAAGATTCATAGAATATCATGGAATATTCTAGAACGTTCTCAGAATATTCAGGTGAAATAATCTATGAATATTTCCGTAGAATATTCATGAAATATTATGGAATATTCTATAAACGTTCCTATAATATTAAAATAATACATTCTATGAATATTCCTAGAGAACATTCATAGAATATCATGGAATATTCTAGAACGTTCTCAGAATATTCAGGTGAAATAATCTATGAATATTTCCGGAGAACATTCATGGAATATTATGGAATATTCTATAAACGTTCCTATAATATTAGAATAATATATTCTATGAATATTCCTAGAGAATATTCATAGAATATTATGGAATATTCTAGAACGTACTCAGAATATTCAGGTGAAATATTCTATGAATATTATTGCAGGACATTCTATGAACGTCCTGAATATTCTTATCACATTCTAGGAATATTATGTAGAATATTCCAAAGAAGGTATGTTGTGAACGTTGTGAGAATATTCATGGAATATTCTGTGCTGTCTGGGTTATAGCTGACATTAACTGCTCATTTCGTGGGTTCAAAAACGAATGAAGAGGCAGATACTCTACAACTAAATACTATCTGAAAAAAGCACCTGATTCGCATGTGATTTTTTATAATGTATAGTGGTTTTCGATGTTTGCATAAATTTAACTGTGACATGATTTTTTATCATTTTTCTCGTCAAAAATACGAAAGAGGAAAAATTACCAATCAAAATGGAATTACCACAACCATTTCATGTAAACACATATCCATCATGTACTATATATGTGACGAATCATATTGTATATGATTAACAACGAATAGGTTGTCATGAGATGAATAAACAGTTCTACTTTGTTAATCAAAAGACTGAGTTTCATTGATAAATGATATTGAGAGTTATAATTAACAAATAATCAAAGAACACAACAATAGAACATACAATATTATAAGAGAGGATGGTACATTTATTATTAGAAATAGAAGATATATTCAACCAGTTTCAATAGAGACGAACTTCGATGATTATGATATGATAAATATACCACACTCATCAAGGAATTCGTTTAGAGATATTAATGATAAAACAAATAGTGAACAAATTGAACCAGAACCACTTGAAAATATTGAGGCTGGTACAAGTATATCGAGATACGGACGAGTAATTAAAAAACCTGATAGATTATCCATATGATATATGTAATATGTATAATATATTTCAATAGTAAAATGTTTATATAATTTTGTATGGAAAGAGAGATGTACTATATATGTGACGAATCATATTGTATATGATTAACAACGAATAGGTTGTCATGAGATGAATAAACAGTTCTACTTTGTTAATCAAAAGACTGAGTTTCATTGATAAATAATATTGAGAGTTTCAAGAGTTATAATTAACAAATAATCAAAGAACACAACACATGCATATACAGTGTGCTCTATTTGTAACTATAACATTTAAAATCAATTCGAAATATAATTAAATATAATAATTAAAAACATAATAAAAAACGCTAGTACTTTGATACACTGCGTGTCAATTTCCTGATTCTTAATGGTTTCTGAAAAAATATTGACCTTTCGTTGAAGTCGTTTCCTATATTAACTCTCTGATTTATATCAAATGTTCACCTTTATAACGAGGGTATACACAATTTGCGTCACATATAAGTATGTATTCGGGTAAAAGTCCTTGACTTCAACAAATAAAATATGTACGGTGACTAAGATCATTTTTAAATGCCCACACGGGTTCAGTATAAACAATTTGTTTTATCAATAAAGTACATTTTCATTCAACTTCATACATTAATTGTTGTATACAAGGTGCTGTTTGCTCTCATGTCGAGGAGAAATTCACCGAAACCTTATATTCACCGTTCCCCAAGGAATGTTCCCAGAATATTCCAGCAGAACTTTTCGAAGTCAATTGTCAGAATGTTCTCATAAGGTGGTCTGAATGTTCTCACAAAGTGATCTGAATGTTCTGGGAATATTCAAAGAACATTAGCAGGATGGAAAGAATATCCTGTAAATGTCCCCTGAATATTGTATAGGACCTTTATCAGAATCCTCTCAAGTATATTTAAGCGAACATCCTCAGAATATTCTCAATATCATCATCAGTAAGTAGCTATCTTCTGAAAACGTCTTCATAATCTTCCCGAGAATATTCGAGGACTTGGAACACTAATAGTGTCTTTTGTCCAAAAACATGAGTATTCAGGTTGAATATTCTGGAGAACAATACATGGATATATTGAAATATCTTGTCACATTCTGAAAATATAATGTAGAATATTTCAAAGAAGGTATGATATGTTTTGAAAGTTTTGAGAATATTCTGTGCTATCTGGGCAGCATTAAGGTAGGTATCAATTTTTTTGGGTGAGAGTGTGGGTGAATCATTCATCAAAACTTTTTTTTGTTGAATATGGATCACAACTAAAGTTCAAAGCTAATTTGCAACGAAGACTTTTCAAAGATGACTATACTGGCGCCACATCTGAATGGCATTTGAAGTAAAACGTTAGGTACCCACCTATATTTAATATACTTTCGCCATATTTCCACCAAACAAAACTTCCATGGAAAATAAATTCTTAATATCAGGTATTAGTATCACGTATTCATCTGTCATGGGTATGGAATTATTTCCATTATATCATAGAATTCAATGCCCTGGTCTTAACCAATCAACTCATCGGTCAATTACTTCTATTAAGTAGTAATAAAATCCATGAAATGATTTTAATACACGCAATCCCTAATCTTGAACAATGAAATAACAATTACCTGTTTGCATGACTGCTGTATCCACTATTTTTTCTACAGGGTGATTCATTGGGAAATGCGCATACCGTGAGGGTAGATGGAGGACACCAAGGTGCTTCCAAATTACCTATATTTTATGGTTCTATCGTTCTTTATAACCAAGAAACAGAATAATTTGTTGATCTTTCCATTTTTTTCAATTTATCATAACTTATGAACCACCCTATTCATTTTTGTGATATTTGGTACGTATGTTCTGTGTCCACAGTCGTGTCGATCAACATAATGAAGAAAAGTCTTACAGGTCCGGCTTTGAAAAAATTAAAAAGTAGTCGAGTCGAGTCGAAACAATATTCTGTAGGTACATCAATATTTCGAAATTTCATTCAATATTTGGAGAGAACAGAAAAAACTGAGTAAGACCGAATGCATTTGGTGTTTCCGCATACAACTTTTTCACTTAGAGTCAAATCTAGATTTTTCGATAAAATGAGTGGCACAAATTTTGAATAACTGAATTTTCTTCCCCAAATGGTACTTTTCCAGCTTTAATCCATGAAATCATCAATTATTTCTCATTCTCCTATAATTTCTGGATTCCAATCTCATTGAAAAACGAGAGGAATGTCAGTATTTGTTGCAACGTTATTTTTGTTCAAAATAAAGTTTGGAATAGGCCTTTGTCCTCATTTCCATGATTTTTTCATCAATGAACAAATGTGATAATTATTCATGCATACAAGGTGTTTTAAAGTTAGTAATTGGTATAATAATAATTTTATTTCAAATAAGGACATGTTGTCTCGTTTATCAATAAGATTGGCATCCAGAAATCAAGATAATGAGAAATTGTTGATGATTCCATGGATTAAAGCTGAGAAAAAGTACCGTTTGGGAAAGAGCATTCATTTTTGTCAATTTTGTGCCACTTATTTCATCGGAACATTATATTTGACTCAAGGTAATAGTGGAAAAGTTGTATGCGGAAACATCAAATGCATTCGGTATTACTTAGTCTTTTCTGCTCTTTCCAAATCTGTGAATAAAATTTCGAAATATTGATGTAGGTACAGGGTGTTGTTTCGACTCGAAACCTACTTTTTAATTTTTTCAAGGCCGTATCTGGAATAAGACTTTTCTTCATTACCTATGTTGATCGACACCACTGTGGACAAAGAACATACGTACCAAATATCACAAAAATGTATAGGGTGGTTCATAAGTTATGATCAATTGAAAAAATTGGACCCATAAAATATTGGTTTTCTCAATGAATAACCCTGTATAATGAAGTTGAAGTTATCGAGACAATGCCCTGGTCCATTTTACTATATTCCAGGATTTTTTTTTTTCAGTAGGAATGCCTGGTATAAGATCAGTTGGTACATGATGAGTCTATTCCCCTCTGCTGATTCTAACATTATTTTTATTCTTCATCGTAGAAGCCGTTGTAAATCCAAATAATCTTTATTGTCTAGTACCTATAGGTATAACTAGATTGGTTCAGATCAGTTTCGAGTTACTTTCTTATCAAAATGTTTCTCATTTCGAACTCTTCATCTACTTTTTTTTTGACTACACGATTTTGAGGCATCTCATTACCTCACTATATGTAATGAGATGTACCTATAACAATCTAATATTTTGTTGTAAATTTGAACACAACTCAGTTTATAGTCCGTAAAATCTTTAGAAGCTTGCATTGGTTTAAAAACGTAATTATTCATGTAGGTATACTTTGGATAAATACGCGATAAATTTTTATATAATAGGTATTATTTATAGTAAATGTTGGACATGAAATATTGCTCACATAAAATATAGAGATGAAACATCCATAACTTGCTTTCAATTGTATAATTGAAGAATTAGTAGGTATCTACCTACTAATAGTATAAAATCAACCTATTCATAATAACTTCACAAAGTGTTAACGGAACAAGTTATATTAAGTTAAAATAGTAACATAATTGGGTAACAATTAGGTACATGTTGTCTAATGATACCTCAGATTATTTGAATCTCCATTGAAATGCAAATACTCAAGATGGCCTGATCTGATTTTGCATGAGTATTTTAGTTTTTAAGGTGCAGGGCGATTTTGAAAATGTATACTTTTTAGACCTTTATATTTTACGAAGTTATTAGAAATGTTGAGCTTTATAGGTGTTACCACAGACAACAGAAAATTCTGCGCATAATACAATGGCGTACTCAAAAATTATTTTTGGGCTCGTTTTTGGGTTATAGTTTTGGAGGTACCTACGGCACAAACTTTTTTTTCAACGTAATACCACAAATTAGGTAACCATCTGTGGTAATACCCTGTATTTTATTATTCCGTTGAATTCGTTATCTATAATTATAATGTGATCATTTTTTTTCTTTTTGTGACGATTGATCTGCCAAATGAATATATATTACAGAATATATATTACAGCCAGCTCGTTTGGAAGATGTAGCGTCAAAGATTCTGAATTTGACGAATGTGTGAGAAAAAATGCGGAGGACGCCATCAGACAATTGAAAAACGGTGAGTTATATAATTGAATCAAAACAACTCGCCTGACTGTATATATACGAGCCAAGATTTTATATAGTCATAAAAAATAGTGACATTACCATCATGCTGTATGGCGATTCCAATACTGTCAAAATTTTGATGATGATGATGATCATGTTCTGAATAAAGGAAGTAAAGAATTTTTCATACTTACCTAAAATTTCCATTTATCATGACAGAGGTGTGTAATCCAGTCCATTTGTTATAGGTTCACCTGAACTAGGTTTCAGCACTTTCGACCCCCTGGATATTCCAAAACTAGTGATAGGAGAAGGGACAGGATCTGTTCATGTCGCTCAAAATTTCAGGGACCTCAAACTCTACGGACTGACAGGATCAATCGTACATTCAGCTAAGTATGAATCAATGAAATATATTATGCAATATTATGCAAAAGATACGAACCTCATCACTGATGGGATCTCGAAAACCGTCGTAAGAAAAGTACCTACCTACCTACTTATGGATAAAAAAAGGTGGCAACGAAAAAGTACTCTCAGTGTTGGTCTCCAATAATAGGTATAGCAAGAAAAAAATAAAAATGATAGTTCAAAAATTTCTAATGAGGCATTTCGAAAACTGAAAGAGATCGTGCATATTCTTTCACCATGATAATGAGAATGGAATTTCGCAACTTTGCCGCAATTTGGACTTCTTCGTACGGTTTTCGAGATCCCAATTATGAGCGTCGAATTTGAATGTAAACCTGTACCATCAGGCAATATTTTTGGTATTATAATTCTTGTTAGAACTGCAGAACGCCGCTGTCTGGAGTATGCAGATGAGATTATTGAAATGATTGCAGATATTTTTGTTTCAGTTTTGATTTTGAGAAACACATTTTCCATGCCAAATCGACAACTCCAGAATTGAGACTTCAAGGGTTGTACAACATGAAAGGAAGAATATTGTTACTGCCAATTGTTGGGGATGGGCCATGTAACGTAACACTAGGTAAGGATGAATAATTATTGCGGATTTCTTCAAGTATGTTTTTTTTAATGTTTTCATTGCCCGACGAAAATTTACAGGCTGTATCTCGAAAAGGGTGCATTTAAGGACATACATGTTCAGGTATTTTTGCCGTTAGGTGGCAATGTCCATTTTTTTTCAAAATTATTGGCTGTAACCAAGTTTTATTTGGCCTCCTGAACTCGAATCCAAAATTAAAACGCGGCGGACTCAAGCAATTTTGTAGATATGGCCCCATTTTGTTTTATACATTCATCATTTGATATCTCAAATTTTTGCTACTTGAAACACACAAAATTCGTCTTTATTTTAACAAAAATACCACACTTGCTTACATCTATTTGTTTTCAACAATCTTTAGCGAAAAAAAAACAACAATCAACCCATTCAAAAAGTGAACAAAACACTATATTTCTATCTTTTAACTCAACACCACAGCCACCCTGATTGTTTGACTCCCGTCGGGCTCGATTCTTGGCGGTTTTTTAACGGCTTTTTGTAAAATAATAGTTTTCACCGCTGAAAATTGTGAATTCAAGTAATTATAAAGAATGTGTGGGGTTCTTTTCAATTTTCGAGTTAATCAACAATTCGGTACTCTAACAGAGTATAGCTATAGCTATTGATTGATAATATAAATATTTCATAAATTTTATTCCGAATATTATTTATTCCTTCATAATTTGACATCCATCATAGCATATCACTCATTTTCATTTGAATTTTTTTTTCTTATATATATCTTCTTTAATCCAAATTACAACTACTTACAGTTTTACTGACAGAACAAAAAATCCCAAATCGGCCTGGTTTGGTCGGTCTCGGGATTACATACTTGACATTGACATACTTCTAGTTTTACATATCTTACATCTTATGAATAATATTATTAAATGTGGAGAAGATAAAATATTATTATAATAAAAATATTATCAAATCTGGAGAAGATAAAACGAACAGGGAAACGAACATTCGTTTGAGAAACGAACAGTTTTTGGCGGTGATTAAGTTATTTGACAGTTAGTTACTGATTCAATAACAATATAGAAAATAGTATTTCAAAAAAAACTGATATCCATTCGAGATTTCGAATATTTGTCTTGATATTCGACATATCCGGTATTCGATATAATCGAATATTCGAATATTTTAATATTCGCGAATATTTGAATATTCGTATAACCGAATATTTGATATATCGGGTATTCGTCATTCGATATATTTTTAATATCGATAGTCGATATCCAATTTTCGATATCGCCCAGCTCTAGTTATATAATACGTTATGAACCAATAAGATATAATCAAACTTAGTTTTGCTTTATATTCAACGACAAGTTTAGGATACTTACTTCGATATCTTTAGAATTCAATCATATCAAGGTACCATGTCATGAATCTATCATTTCATAATTCATACACATACTCTTCCTCGATATCTCTGGTAGAAAGTGCAAATTTATAATGATTCGCACTTTCTGCAACATTTCAGATCTGTTACTATTATTTCCCATCATGCAACAGACTGATGATAAGTTCGTAAATGCGAGCGGCATGAATGCTGTCACTAAATGAAATTAGTCCCGCGCCCGAGCGGCAATGCTGTCACTCAATGACATTCCTCGGAAAACGCCAAAACAGAGAACGCCAACTTTGTGTTGAGATTCGAAACCGTCGAAAGAAGGCTACCCTGTTGACCGGCTGTGAAAAATTCCTTTTTCCAGTAAACACCAAAATCAACCACACCATAATCGGCGAGCCGTTCGAGAAGAGGGGCAAGACCTTCTGGAAGATCGTCGACTACACCGTCACGTTGCGGCCCGAGAAGGTTATGTTCAAGTTCGACAACCTCTTCAACGGCGACCAGCGGCTGGGCGACGAGATCAACAAGGTGTTGAATGACAACTGGAGCGAGCTCTTCACCGATGTCAGGGCCGGCTACGAAGAGAGCTTCGGGCTGATCTTCCGCGGCCTGGCCGACAGGGTGTTTTCGAGGGTGGCGCTCAAAGACATTTTCTTGGACATGAACTGATGAGGCTCGTCTCGAATTTTTATCGAAGGTGTTCCTCCCCAGGAAATGAAAAAATCAGGAACCGAATATTGAATAGGTACTCTTATTTTGAGAACAATTTGTTAATGAGCAATTACTCAGAAAGAGAATATCCTTTCAAAAAATTCTATAGTTATTTTTTGTTGGGGAGGAATTATTTCGATAAGGTTTCATAAAGTAGTGCATGCTAGAAATATAGATTCAGATATTGAAATATAGATTCAGGGATACTTGGTTAATACTGAATGTCACTGCATAAGTTTTATTATTCAGTTTTACAATAAACAATAAAGTTTGATTTGGTCAAACAATCTCAACAAATCACTATAAACCAACCATGGATGATATTAGAGAGTAGATATTTTTATTGACAATAATGATTGTTTATCTTGGAATTGAAGTGATGAATAAATAGTATAAAAACGCATGTAGTTTGAAATCAAGTTTGTAGTGTTATTGAAATTAATCTCTGGAATTTGATGTGAATAAATATTTTTACAACCTTCTAGGTACACCTCTGTTTATTTTATTCTTTATTTTGAATAACATCCTTCAAAAACTTGTTTCACTTGCTGAGATAACTGAAGTATCATGAATAAATAAACACAGTAAATAGTAAATGGTATTGATTGCTAAATAAAATAGATATCCTCATTCAAGTGCTAAGATGATATAACTGGGCTGATGGTGTTCGAGTGCGTTGTATCAATGGCCCATAGGATAGATGACCCGGGTTCAAATCCTATTTATTTTAGCGGGAGGAGATAGGTGACCAACTGAACATTCTTGGTACGATTTCAATCCTTCGGACTCTCAACCAGCCAAGTAGTGCTTGTTTCTGGTCCTTTCCGGTTGAGCCTATGGACTGAAAAAAAGAAGTAGCAAGCCGTTGCTTGCAGTGTTGCCAGATTGAAGTGACTAATTTCTTGGATTAATTAAAATATTCAAAAATTGCTAGAGAATAATACACTAGATATCACAGCAATACCAAGATGTTTTCGCAGAATATCCTACTATTTAGACATGCGCTCAACGCTCAAGGATCTTCTGTGCTATTGTGCTTCTGGTATCAGAATGGTGGGGGAGCCGATACTAATTTTTTCAAGTCAAATTTGGTCGCACTAGTAAAACGAAAAATAGATTTTCCATGAATTTTAACAAACTGTAATGTGGAATAAAAATATGAATTTCGGAAACTTTTCCACTCCTGATCTTGAGAAAAAGAACTAACTTCTTAGGAATTTTAGATTCATAAAACTAGTTCAGTAACATATTCATAGTATTGTCACCCTCTTCATCATTTTATTTTTCTAATGAAATTTGAAAAAAAAAACCTTTACACCAAAGTATATTGTACCACTTTTTTATTCATTATAGGTATAAAGCATCACATAATTTCAAAATCTCTTGATTTGAGTGCTAGAAACATCCAAAACCCATCACCAATTTGATTTCAATCATCCCACCCATTGCTTTGCTTGATAGTATTGACATTTTCCCTTCTTGTTCTGGTTACAGCACTTGCTTCTCCTTTGGCTACACACTTCTTTCTGCCCTCCTTCTTTTCTTTAGCCACCATTTGTTTCCTCAACCTCTTCTTTATTTCATCAGGATGGATTGTAGTTGCTGTGGATCTCACACTCCTGGATTCCAGGTGGTCAAAGGAATTTTCAGAGTCACTATCTGTGTGTTGATGTCTAATCTTCATCTGCCCCATAATGTCATCAATAGAAGCATAATTGTGATCACTCAGTGGTTCATTTTGATTTCTGTTTGGGACATTGCAATCAGTATTTACCTCATTTATTTTTTGATCAACTTTCAAATCTACAATGCTCAAGCTTTCTGTCTGGATAACTTCATCACATGCATCAAAAGACTGTTCTTGTTCCTCATTGATATTTTCTGGTGTGGTTTCTTCATTTTCACTTTCATCACTTTCATCAATTCCTAATTCTATGTTGATATGTTTGGCCATTTCTTTGGTGAACCCAGAGCACAATATTCGAGCATCCATGTTGTCAACTCTTTCAATATCAGAAAATTTAGGATACAACTCACTCTCATATCCAAATCTTTTTTTGAAGAAATCTTTCACACAGTTGACATCTCTGTTGAAGAAATACTCTGCATTAGGATGCTCTGTGGAAATCATTTGTGGGAAATCAATAATAACAGGTTTCTCCTCATCATTGAGAATGATGTTGAACTCATTAAAGTCACCATGTATGACCCCAGAATCAGCAAACCTCACTATCAAGTTCATGAGCTCATCATATAGAGCATCAACATTATCAACTTCCCCCACATGGTTCAAAAGCTGTCCTGAAATTAGTTCCATCACAACACAGTGACGGTTGAAGTCAATAGGTTTTGGAACAGGAAACTTTCTTTCATAAAGAGCAGTCATGTAAGCAAACTCTTTGGTAGCTGATATTCTCGATAGGTACAGCCATGAAGCTGATTTCCTATGTTTGTGGTAGTCTCTCTTCTCAGCAACCTTACGGAAACATACCCTCCCAAGCCTGTGCAGCTTCAAACACAACTCCTCACCTTCAGGTGAAGCCACAATATAGATATTACTTTCCTTTCCAACCCCTATTTGGTTCCCGAACGATCCTAGAACGTTCCTCTTCGTCAGAGAATGCAGAGCAAGGTAATCATACCCTGTATTAGTGAGACGATAGCCGTCGTACTTTTTGCCCCGTTCGTAGCTCAGCAAGCGGTGTTTGCACAATTCTCGTAGCAATTTGTGAACGCCTCCGTGTTGGAGATTGGCAATGGAAGCGACCAGCGGCCCTGGCACCAGTTCGTGGTTCTTCATGCCCATTTCGATGGCGGTGAGGACTCGGAAGTCCTCGGGAGTTAGATAACGCATCACGGTTACGTTGAGTTTGCCCATTTTCCGTTCTCAACACGAAAATCACTTAAAAAAATATATGAAAAAGTAGCTTAGAACAAAAACGTATTTGGAAGCACCATGAACATATGATCAGAAATAAATACGCAAATAAAGTAAAAATTAGGTTAGGTTAGAGGTACTTCTTCTCTCTCAATAGAACGTGACTCTTATCATCCTTATCCTTGGCTATCCGCAGTCGTAGATACATATCGCTGATGGAACGCAGGCAATGATAATACAGATTGTCCCCAATCTGTGGTGCCAAATTTAAACGGAAGATTCCTCTCGAAAAATTAATGGTACTTTCAGAGATCGTACTTCTAAAATGTCCTTTGTTGCAAATTCGCTTCAATTCCGAACAATATTTTGATTATAGTATGTTTAGTTCGTCCGGATTCAAACAAGTACTATAAGCTACATTTTTCACTTAATTGAATGAGGAATTCTGAAAATTTATATTTTTTTCTGATTGCACCAGTTGCGTAAAATATTGGGTAGAAGAAAAGATGCCATGCCCTTCGTACTTATTACATTGACGGTTGGCAACTGAAAATGTGTTTTTTTTAACAATGAAACACTCATTGAACGAAAACGTTATCTTCAAATTCAATTGATTTTTTTATATAATGGAACAATATAATTGAAAAAAAATCAATTTTTCTTATTCAACACTCTGTATCTCTGCAACGAGCGACATTTGAAAGAACAGATATGAGGAATCTTCCGTTTCAATTTGGTAGGTACTATACTAAAACTGAAAAAATTGTTTCACTATAATTTTCAAAGGTTATACCGGGTGTCCACGGAAGGTGGTTCGCTCCTATAACTATTTTATTTTAAATTTGGTGGATCTATTTAATGCTTAAAACTGCACACTGATCGTCAACTTTATGCAAATTCCGTATTCACCGGAAATGACACAAACTTTCGATTTTTAAATGAGACACACCTGATATCTTTAGTTTTTTGTCTACCTATCTGACATAAAGAATACAACTACATGTATCATTTGTTAATGTTTGTAAACGTATTTTTTGTTCCAGTTACACTTTTGAGTTCTTTTAACCCTACGAGCCACGCCATTTAAAAAAATAGTAATAAAAATTTCAAAATCAAGCGTCACACAGCTGAACGTATCCTCAGAGCCTTCTAAAATAAAAAATGGATTAAAAAAAACAGTTACAATAAAAAACAGTGGAATCAGGCAAAAGTATAAAGAATAGCATTTCGACTTCCATTTGAGCTTTTTGGAATGTTTAACCTCATCCCGAAAAGAGTTATAGTTAGTTTTCAGTTAATTTATGCAAGTTTTACCAGTTATACAAGTAGATACATTCTGAAAACCTTGACGTATGAAATTTCGTGAATGAATTCGAATTTCGGGATAAGTGAAAATGTTGAAATAAATCGTCATTGTGAGATAGAATTGAAAAAACTGCACACTAATTCGGCGCCTTTATAAAAACTCTCGACAAAGAACTCAAAATGCAATATATGTTCTTTCCGCTTGAGTGAATAACCCCTTTCCAAAAACCGACGGCCATGTTACCACCCCTCACACGTGCCACAACCACCCACCACACAATCATCTGCCACCCCTCTCCCAATAAATTAGGCTCAACAACCCATAGAGCGACTTTGTCATACGATAACAATCATTCACCACCCCCGTCCCAAATGGAGTCAACTCAATAAATCAACATATACTCCCACTGATCACCACTTTTTCGGAAAAAAGAAATACAAAGAACATCCCCCCGAGTCTGCCCCACATCTAGGGACATTTCGCCCCGTCATAGTTCCCAACACACTATTGATTTTTGCCACCCCTTGGCGTGACGTACGCCACGATTTCGGTCTGTCGTTTCGCGAAAATCGGGCGATAATGTGCGGAAAAGCGGTCGCGATCTCGTCCTGAGAGAACGGCGATTTCCCTGGCGGAAAATGCGCGGCCACGAACACCTCCGGTGATTTTCCGGAGCTGAGATTACGGGAAGCTGGAAGCTCAACCTGCTCCGGTCCAAAACATATCGACTCGGCGTGATGAGTTTTTGGTGCCCATCGACCGCGCTGGCGGAAAATCTGTGACACGGGAAGGTGGGAAAGTGGCTGCAGAAATGCAGAAGGAAAATTCGAACCCCTCCACGGAGGTGCACCAGTACGTTGGGCCGTACAGGCTCGAGAAAACCTTGGGAAAGGGTCAAACAGGTGAGGGTTGCGAAGAGGAAACATGATAGATAGATAGATAGATAGATAGACAGATATGCTTTATTGTCTAAGTGAATGAAAACATTTGTCGACAAAGTCCAAATAATTACATTACGTGTAGGTACAATTCACAAAGGATAATATATACACTGTGTCCAAGATAAGAATGAACAGCATGGGGATATCGGAAACGGTAAGTGATACAGGGTCGATTAAATTAGAGAAAAGTAGCGCATTTATGTGCCTAATAATATGCCATTTAGAAAGTTTCAATATTCTGAGTATAGTTTCGGAGATATCCGGGAAAAACCGAAATTTGAGAATTTCGTTTTTATTTTCTCCTAGCTTTATTTTCGAAGGAAATGTAAAACAAATAGCACTTCGTCATGGCCACTTTTCGAGGACTACACGATAACATAAGCAGAATTTTCGTGCGACGTTTCGTCTTTCAGAAAACATCATCAACTTTGTATTTTTTTATGGGCCGAAACTAAAGTATACCCTGTATACGACTCCATTTTTTATTGTGAATACAGCAACGTATCACACAATATGGTTTCGGAACCTTTTCTCGCGCAAAATGTAATTTAGTGATTACTTAATCTGTTTTTCTTCAATTTTAGATAGTAGGCGCTGGAAAAAATGACAACATAATGTTCTGTTTTCATAATAATAGTGTAGTTTGATAGAATATTTGACATATTCCTACTTTTACATCTCTTTACCTACCTAATTTGTGTCAAAAATGGAAAACGGCAGCTTTTCGAATACTGAAAAATTTGATATGTTGTCATGTTACATTTTGTGCCATAGAAATTGTATTGATGCTGAACGTGCGTACTTTAATAAGTATCCAGAGAGGCGACAACCTGGTGAATCAATATTTAGACGGCTAGTTTTCAATTTAAAAGAATACGGATCATTTAAAAAACCTGTGGTTTCCCGACAAAAGCAATCTAATGAAGAAAGTCAGCGTGATGTGTTACAGGCCGTTGTTTAAAATCCTGAGATATCCACTCGCACCATTGAAGATAATACCGGAGTAGCCAGATCCACCGCTCACTTCATTTTAAGAAAAAATAAATATCATCCATATAAATTTAGGATTTGTCATGGACTCAGACCAGGTGACGATGCAAGACGAAGAACCTTTTGTGAATGGTACACTAGAAAATGCCAAGACGATGAAAATTTTCCTTTCAAAATAATTTGGTCTGATGAAAGCATGATCACCAACAATGGCATTTTTAATAGGCGGAATGTTCATTATTGGTCACAACAAAATCCGCGTGTACACAAAGTGTCCAGACATCAACATCGTTTCGGTTTCAATATGTGGGTTGGGATTCTCGGTACGAATATAATTGGGCCTTTTATCTACCGAAACAATTTAACAAGAGAGCGGTACATGAATTTGTTAGTGAATGATTTGGAAGACGCTCTAGATAATTTGCCTTTAGCGGTTACTCACAGCTGCTGGTTTCAACAAGATGGTGCTCCAGCACGCTAGAATTGTTCGTGATTATTTGAACCGTCGATTCCCAGGACAGTGGATTGGTACTCATAGTGATACAGCCTGGCCTGCAAGATCCCCCGACTTAACCCCACTAGACTTTTTCCTTTGGGGATATATCAAGAATCAAATGTACTCTAATCATGATTTTCAGAATGAAGAAGATTTGCTAAGATTGGTTACTGAATCCTTTAACAATATTTTTCCGGATATGTTAAATCAAGTTTTAAATTCGTCTGTGAGACGAGCGTACTCGTGCTTAGAAAATAATGGCGGGTTATTTGAACACTTGTTATAAGTTTCTGTTCATTTCCTGTAATACATATTAGCTCCTTGTTATTTATTACATTACAATTACATTTATAAACTAAACTTTTGATATTGTGACTCATCTTTGTATTCAACAACGCAATAATTCCGGCAAGTGGTTAGTTTAAATTTATACTTTTATAAATAGGACTATTCAATTCACTACATGTATCAAAATATGACATTTTTTCCAGCGCCTACTATCTAAAATTGAAGAAAAACAGATTAAGTAATCACTAAATTACATTTTGCGCGAGAAAAGGTTCCGAAACCATATTGTGTGATACGTTGCTGTATTCACAATGAAAAATGGAGTCGTATACAGGGTATACTTTAGTTTCGGCCCATATAAAAATACAAAGTTGATGATGTTTTCTAAAAGACGAAACGTCGCACGAAAATTCTGCTTATGTTATCGTGTAGTCCTCGAAAAGTGGCCATGACGAAGCGCTATTTGTTTTACATTTCCTTCGAGAATAAAGCTAGGAGAAAATGAAAACGAAATTCTCAAATTTCGGTTTTTCCCGGATATCTCCGAAACTACTCGGAATATCGAAACTTTATAAATGGCATATTATTAGGCACATAAATGCGCTACTTTTCTCTAATTTAATCGACCCTGTATCACCCACCGTTTCCGATATCCCCATACTGTTCATTCTTATCTTGGACACAGTGTATAAAACGAAAACAGGTCTCTAGTATCTACTCTCTAGTATCTAGTCTCTAGTAGCTCCTATATAAATAAAATCCCTCAGTCTAGATAAAAACATGGGAGTTCAAAGTGGACATGGACAAAAACAAAGTAATTAATTTGTAAAATATATCACAATCACAATATCACGAGAATTGAATATAGAACGACTAGAAAGCGTATGCAAAAAATTCCTTCAGATTGTAGAAGCATTTTCTCATAAGGAGTTTTTTACTGACTTTCGGAAACGTTTCATGTCACTTATATCTCTGATTTGGTTTGGTAAATGATTATAAATCTGCTTGCTTCTGTAAATCAATCGTAAGAGTTGAAGTGGGAAGGGGGAGAGTAAGTTTCTTTTCCTGTCGTGTATATCTGATTGCATTGGGGTTTATGAATTGTTTCCTGTATTTGTTCATCAAGCAAGCTGTCTCTAAAATGAAAATTTCACATAATGTTCGAATTTTTTTATCGGAGTAAATAAGTCTGCGTGAATTTAGCCTGACTGCAAGAACCCCAGAATGGAATTCCATATCGTAAGTGATACTCTATAAATGAGTAGTAAGCCGGACATTCCAAGTTCGCGAGATATTACATTGATCACGTAACAACCAGATGACAACTTTTTGTTTAGAGCCATAATATGAGATTCGAACATCAGATTGTTGTCAATGAGAACGCCCAGAAATGTTGTTCCCGGTTTGCTTTCGATTTGTTGAGGACCTAAATGAACCTGTTACCGAACTTGTTTTTGCAATATTCAATGTCAGCATATTTGCTTCACACCATGTTTTGACTTTATTGACATCTACAGAAATAGTCCGAACCAAAGCAGCATGGTCTTCATTGTGCCAGAGGATTGTGGTATCGTCGGCAAACAATGTGAGATGTCCAGAGATATCTAGTTTGGCCATGTCGTTTATATAGAGTAGAAACAGAACTGAGCCCTGTGGGACTCCCCATGATTATTTATTCGACGATTGTCGTCGTGATTGAAGAAAAGGTTTGAGGTGTCTGATCTAACCTTTAATTGATAACTGAAGGGACACCCCATGGTGAAGGATCCGGATCTAGTTGTCCAACAATGGAAATCGAAACAATTGGATCAGAAAAATATCACAGTAGGCTCTACTTTTGTTTTTTTTTTGAGCTGGCACTGCGACTTTATGAAGTGCGCTACAAAAGCTCAGATAGCTCTGCCAAATACTCAAAATATACAGGGTATTTCCTAATGATTTGAACAAATTGATGGAGGCAAATATGAAATCTAGTTTGACCGGAAATACACTTACTTTTTTTAAAGAGAAAATAGTCTATCCAATTAAAAATATCAGACATAGTTTGAAATGAATGTCTGATAGACTACGAGCAGAAAACAACTACTTTCCTGGTAAATACCACGCAGAACATTGAATTATATCTGTTCGTAGTCCATGCAACGATTCACACTGTGAATGCAGATCGCAAATGTTTCCATTTTTTCATTTAATGACACTTATTACTTTCTTATTTTTAATTAGACAGGGACACTTGTTATAATTTTCACTCATTTCAGTATAAAATCACGTCGTGTGTACTGAAATGACCCCATTTGCACATTATGTCACTTATTTGTCAAATCAGTTTCGCATAATTATTATGCATAGTCATTATGGTCGTTATACGCTTACCTAACTCAATTCGTATATTATCAGGAGTTATGATATTGAACATTCATTTGGAATATCGATTGTATATATATTAACACATATCTGAAATTCAGTATTTCCAAATAGTTTCGATAAATATAGAATATATCCGGATCTAGTTGTTTTTTTGAGCAGGCGCTGCGACTTTATGAAATGCACTACAAAAGCTCAGATAGTACTGCCAAATACTAAAAATATACAGGGTGTTTCCTAATGATTTGAACAAATTGATGGAGACAAATATGACAGCACTTACTTTCTTATTTTTAATGAGACAGGGTCACCCGTTATAATTTTCATTTCTTTCAGAAGAGAATCATATCGATCGTGAGTACAAAAATGACCCAATTTGGACAATAATATGTCAGTTTGTGATGCGCTATTTAGATATGGCAATGAAACATCCAGTCACCTTATTTGTTCTAATGAAAACTTTTCAGTATTTCTCAATAGTTTCGAAGAATATAGAATATATCCTGAGTATATTTCGAATAGGAATTATGGTCATGAATGGCGTATGTAGACGTTCTTGGAAAACGAGACATAGGATCATTTTGAAAATTTGGTTACTTCAGCTCTATATCGATCTAAAATATTTTCAGTTTTGTGGAGTTGCGGCTTATATTGAAAAGTAGCAGCAACTTTGCAATTTTGAATGAGACCCAATTTTGACATTTTTCAATTCTTCCTGAAGAGCTGATTCCATCGATCCAAAATACCTACTTGGGGTCTAGCGGACATGATTACAGAAATATAGGGATCGAGATTTTTCAACTTCAGAAACTTTTTGTGTCGAAACTATTCATTATTGCTCAAAACGGCTTGCATATGTTACGATATGTTTCTACATTGACTTTAGATTTACTAACATTCAGTTGAAACAAATACAGGAAGGTTCAGAATTTTGAATTTTGGTTTCAGATGGTTGATATCTCGGTATTTTTCGATTAAAATACAGGCAAAGAAAAAAATCTTGTGTGGCAAAGTCTAGAAACCTAGTTAGCCAGGGTACATATTACGTCCAATCAGATCACCTCGAAATAGTTCCAAGTATCACCTTAAAACCTTTGATTTTGTCTTCCATCAAGGGTAATTTCATCTAAAACTCGCCATCCATTCCTAGGTTTCCTACTGTTCATCACCTACAGTTTTGTGAACTAATTACCCCATTTGGGGTATAGAAATTGACATGGATAATCTTCAATTTCTTTTCTTCATCCAACGGTCATCAAATTCTCGGTCTTTCAAAGTACCTATTTGTAAATTCTGGTTTAGACTGCTCAATTTATTATTGTGTAAATTTTTCCTCACAGAGCTTCCCTTTCAGCTCCATTTGTATCTGTTAGATACCAGCTTTTCAATGCTTTATTACATCCAAGTATACGCTTCACTGAACTTTCGTCATAAACTCTTGGATTCTGAAGTTTTAAAAGGTATTTCGCACTGAAATCATCGAATTGAACTTTCAGATGATCCTTTTCACAGTAAACTGTGAAACTGCATATTTCTTCCAGAAATGTCGTACATTAAAAATGTGCGCAACTTGTCGATGACTTCAATTTTATCCCTAAATAGTAAACATCAGTTTCTATTATTCCTATGAAGACCCTAATAGCACACATTGTTCCCGGAACGTACGATTAATGTCCCATATAAGTCGCAATGTCCCGGCCTTCTATGGGATATTTACGGAACATTCCACAGAGGATGCTCCCGGAACATACACGCAGAATCATTCCGGAAACATATTTTTCTTGTCCTAGATTGTCAAGTTGATTATTCCCCAATAAATCGATTGAAGATTTTTGTTTTGGGTTTATGACTCAATTCGATTATTTTCGTTACATGAAAACAGTTTGAAATTTTTTAACGAAATTCAAATTTCAACATTTTGATGAGTTGTGTAAACAAAATCCGCGGATATCGAATCGAACATAGTATAATCTTTGATAGTATTTTTGCCGATTTTATCATCATCATTTTATATCATTTATATATCATTATTTGCATAAACACTAAGATGGCAACGCGATGACGTCAGTTGAAAGGATTACGTTCAGAATAGGAAACTGGCCAACTTCTACCGACAAAGTGACAACTGACAAGTGATTATGATCTTCACTATTTACATTCTTTATCGATATATTACCATTGTTTACTTCAGAGTTCAGATTTTTTATAATAATTATGATGGTTTATTGAACTTCAAACCAGCCTAACTCAACCAAAACCGGGTATGGGTGGAAATAAAAGTGGGTATATATTGACTCATGTGATATATTATTTCAGCAATGATTTTCCTGTATATTTTGAAGCTGTTCTGGTACTCTTGTGGATCAGATCCATTAACCTACTTGTTGAAACAGAAGAACAAGTTCCTGTTGTGATATTGTGAAGCATTCTAATCTTTTTACCTGACTGAGTGGCCTTCAACTTGTAAGTATTATCCTATAATTCCTGCTAAACAGATATTGCCTCGAATTCTATGAGTTGTACCTAGAAAGCAAGTCCTAAGTTTCAAATATTATTTTGTTCTTATGTGTTTTTCAGTTGAATCTGAGAGGAATATTGAGCAAAATAACCAGCCTTTGTGAAAATCCATGATAAAACTATGTGTGAAAGATGTAGTACCTTTAGCAACGAAGTTGCAGAGTGAATCCAGTTGAACATAAACTTTCCTCCAACCTTTGAGGAGCCACAGGAAGTTATTGTGAACAGTGAGTATTACAATTTTTGAATCTTAAATTCAGCCTGAAATATGTGTTTGTTTTTTAGTGAACTTTGAAGAATATATCATCTACATTCAGAGATAATCCAGAGGTTTGAATATGATTGCAGTTGAGAAACACCAGGGCTAGCTGAAAATTGTTTCATGTCAACACAGTTCATGCCAATTTCACTGAATTATCTGTATCATTAGTATTATCATGTATCAATAAATTTGCAAATAGTAACGTTGTTTCACTTCTTGGAAAAGTCAGTTCCTACTATGAAGTAAGCAAATAATATATTTGTCCCAAATATGTTCCCCAATGACGTTCCGAGAATGTTCCAATGGAACATTCCTGGAGCGTACAATTTGTCCACAACGGATTCGCCGGGAATGTCCCCGGAATGTTATGCGACTTTACGCGACATTCCCGGAACATTTCTATTGTCGCAAGGGGACATTTCCGGAATATTTTGGGAATACATTTGTGCTATTAGGGGACCTCATCTGTGATTTACTTCTTGATGAAAAATTGTGTTTCTTGATTTTTGAAAGCTGGCAAAATTGTTTCATTTCATTTCAGTCATTTCTGTTCTTAGATCACTAACAAATTGATCGATAATTAATCTTAATAATCTGATGAGCAAATAATCAGTTATGGCACTCACTAAAGGGAAGAAGCTTTTCGTTTGTGATAAAAAATGACAAAGCAATTATTTTGCCATAGAATGAGCTATTTGAGTATCACGTAATATTTTGCTAACTATCTTCAAATATCCACTTAGGAATATCTTTAAACAGTGAACATCCCCCCAGTATTCGTCAACTCTGAATTTTCGGCAACTACCTAAGTTTAAAAAATGTACCTATCTACCTACCTACGTGAACTTGAACGATGACATGTATCATTGTATCTACGGCCAACTAGTTTAAATAAACAGATCATATTATAAGTACTTATACTCTTTAGATTTGCCTATAGCACCTCTATCATCAGTATATCTGATTTCCGGTTTGAGAGGAAATCGGGGTCATCAAAGTGGACATTATTGTTACGTGCCATGGACGTTGCGTGTTAGGGATGCCTCTGAGCTGGCATAAAACTATTCCACAGGGTGTTGAATTCGATCGAAACGTTTTGGAGATAGCTTTCGTGAATTGATATGGAAAATGGAGTAAGAAAATAATAATCCATTCATGCCCCTTGTCTGCATGTGACGTGCCGAAAAATTGGTCAAATTGACAAGATATCTAGAAATGTTATTGAGAAAATGTGTTTGGAATCCAACGAGGACCTTATCTACCTATTTAGAACCAGATTGCCAAAAATTATCAATAAAACACTTTGAAAGAGACAATAATTAACAACCTACAGACCGGCTTCGGGATTATTGGCCCTCATCAGTGCAGGGTAGTTATCCGAGTAGAGACCGTAAGATCTCCACTCGAAGCGTTGCCTGTCCCAATGCAAGTGGCGACATCATGCGGCAGAAGAAAGAAACACTCCAGAAATAAATCTGCCAAGTTACAGAACTTGGAAGTGGCTGATAGCTCGACTAAGCTAATAAATGAAAAATGGAAAAGCCATGAATTGGACAAAAATTATGAAATAGAAAATATCAAACATAGTTTGATCAATCATACAGCATGGGGCTGATGAGCTATTCGCTTCCATATCGCGACTTTTTCAGATCTATTTTGTATACCATCTCAATCAGTTAGAGGCACTTGTCTAGCCCTGTCTTTACTATCAGACTCCATAAGCTAGTTGTTAGGTCCCCCATATATCTGGAATCATTTGGTTTTTCTTCTCCCGTCGTTAGAAATATTAGTCTTGATAAGCCCTCGCATTGGCATAGTATACCCTTTCTAATACACATTATACATTCCTGTTTTACCTGAAAACATCTTTAATAACCTGAAATAACTTGAATCACATGAGTTTGAATCAAAGCTAATCAAATATTCGTGGAATAGACTTTTGCAGGAGGTTAATTATGGAATCATGATTTAGTCTTGTCACTAGGTATATATATAGTCATGCCCTGTATTTTCATGCACATGAGCTTATTCAATATTCTCAACCCGTAAATAGAGTTCAAACCAACTAATATTCAAAATTGAAAATCAATGATGCATTACTTCTCCTTGCTAAATTCAATATTTTTTCAAGTTCCCGCCAAATCTGAGGTCACGTGATATAATTCCGGAAATTTCAAAAACGTTGTTTCATATGTAGACAACTTTGGTATAAATGGATCAGTTCGATTTTTTTTTATGTTCTGGTTCTCACGAAAAGGGATATAATGTAATGTTCAGAGAACATCGTGAGAACCAAGGGAAAGAAAGTAGGAGTAAAGAAGGAATTGGAGAAAAGGAAAGGGAAAGAGGGGCCTCAATGTTTAGTCGGTCTCATGTCCCTTGATTTCTGGTTCTGGAGATCGAGTTCGTCAGAATAAAATGAGTATCATGTGTCCAAGAAAACGATAACCAAGCTGATCAATAGTAATAATACAAATTTCCTGGCAATCCAGAAGTATTTCTCTGTAATTTTTTAAGAATGGATTATTTTATCATTGTTTCTTTTTCGCGGCATTGGACGAAAATGACTTGCTTGGTGAAGTATCGGACAAATGTTTTTTCTTTCAAATTATTCTTGAAAAACCGTTGGCTATTTGATAAAACAATGAGATTCTTATTTGAGGGTATGGCTTCTGAACCTTTCCAGTTTCTGATCCATCTACAATGTCCAGAGATGAAACCGACAAAACTTATGGGGTTATAGGTACTGCTAATATGATTGCGAAATGCCATATACGAATGTCCAAAACCGCTTCGTTACTGATATACTGAGTGATTTGTAAATTTATACAGAAAATTCAATCCGCCATATTGAATACAGGGATTAGCCGATTGGGTTCGAATTTGGTGCATGAATAATACTGGAAGGCCTCAACAAGTAGCCCTTTGAACGGAACCAATAGCAGGATCGGAATATTTTTTTTCTTCCGTGTGGAGTTCTTGTAAGAATAACTCACCCTGTATAATGATAATCAAAAATTTGAACTCATATTCGAAGTCTACGGAAAAAATCTTACAGGAAATAGTTAATGAAATTTATAGCACCATTTCTAATGAATTATGATTTAAAAAAAAATTCCACAAGAAATTGTTTGTTTGATGAGGTACCATCAGGAACTGGTTAATATAATGAATATTCTCGATACCAAGACAAAAATATTGTCATTTTTTTCAATAAGTTCGTAGTAAAATTTCATAAAATACCCAAATTAATTGAGGAATAAGTTCGAAACAGGGCCGGAATTAGTTTTTTTGTAGATAATGAGTTCTTTTGAGGATAACTGACCAATTATAGCAATTATCAATAATTTCACTGCAGATTCGAAATCTAATGAAACACTCGTATGGAAACTTGATTAAAAAATACTGGACTGAATTTTCTGTGAATTATATTTGCTTACTAAAGAATTTGAATTTATGATAATACATCACAACGCACAATTACTTTTTGTAATGAACATAACAAAACAAGAATTCATAAGAAACTCTTATCTACTGATAGTACAAAAAAAATTCGAAGTGAAGCTCTCCAGCATCAATACATTTTTGAGATTCATTAGATTTCGAATCTGCAGTCATCATATTATTGATAATTGTTATAATAGGTCAGTTATTCTCAAAAGAACTCATTACCTACAAAAAAGACTTATTCCGGCCCTAATTCGAATTTATTCCTCAGTTAATTTGAGTGTTTCGAGTATTTTATAAAATTTAACCACGAACTTATTGAAGGGAATAACATTATTTTTGTCTTGGTATCGTAAATATACAATATATCAACCAGTTCCTGATTGTACCTGATCAAACAATCAATTTCTTGAGGAAAAAACATTAAAATAATAATTTATCAGAAATGGTGCCAGAAACTTTTTCAACATTATCCTGTAGGATTTTTCCCGTAGATTTCGAATCTGAGCTCGGATTATTGATTATCATTATACAGGGTGAGTTATTCTTACAAGAAATTAACATGGAAGAAAAAAAATATGCCGGTCCTGATATTGGTTCCGTTCAAAGGGCTACTTGTTGAGGCTTTCTAGTTCAATTCGTGCACCAAATTCGAACCCAATCGGCTGATCCCTGTATTCAATATGGCGGATTGAAATTTCTGTATAAATCCACAAATCACTCTGCATATCAGTAACGAGGCGGTTTTGGACATTTGTACATGGCCTTTCGCAACCATATTAGCAGTACCTATAACCCCATAAGTTTTGTCGGTTTCATCTCTGGACACCCTGTATAGAAGTCGATTTCCGCATTGATAGGAACCCCTCCTCCCATTATGCCTCCCTATCCATTATATCATCCTCGGTTTTCTTGAGTAAGCTATATCTGGTAAACACGACATCTGATGGCATTCGCACGATGGGGTTGTTTTCCAATAGCTCATTGCAGTATTTTCCATGAATACGGGTTGTGTTCTCCGTATTCTGTCATAGACCCAATGACGCTAGGCTGATGTTATATTTGAAACATCCACCTTTGTTGAAACCTTCATTAGTTCATTTTGCACCAGGTCGAACATCAAACTAAATGTGATTGTGCATACTTTTCTATGGGTGAACTCAAGTACTACTCACAAAGATAGATTTGTTTTATGATGTTAAGATCTTTATTGACATCGAAAATTATCTTCTGAATGGGGAACTATAATCTGTGAATTGGCATGAATACTTATAGTTCCTTGGAAAGGGTTATGCTAAATTGAGAAATCAAGTTTTTTATCAGCAAGAGCAGCTTCTTGTGTTCTCTTCTTATAGGGTCATCAGCATGGATTTTTCAAACTAACATTTGTGTTATTGTTCCTAATGGAGGTAATCAAGTTTTTGGATTATTTAACATATACTCACAGTTTCCCATACACTGAAATATGGAGTCTTTATATCTTGGTACAGTGAACCAGTCCTCATGTCAGAAGGGATGGTTTCCTCGTATTGGTACCAGATAAAACAAACGGAATATTTTTATGACCCAGTATTCTAGAGGCTTATTTTTCAGGCCTAAATAAGTTATTTCTTGTCCATAAACCTATGTGTGCAAACGCTTCGTGACCGATCTACAGAGCGTTGAAAATTCAAGATTTTTTTATTATTTTCTTCATAGCTTCTTTCAGTTTTTAACGATGAGACATCTACAATCTTTCAAATGATGTCAAATACTTCAAAACGAGCTCAAACGAAAAAATGAAAATAGTGGTCAAAGCTTAGGTTATAGCTACTTATTCTATTTTCGAAATTTACTTGAATTTCAAAAAATGATTTTTCCGAAATGATGACCACGTATGAAAACTTCATAAAGACCACTGTTTTCTTGTTTGAAAAGTAGCTTATATCAAGATGACAATGTTATTTGAAAAAAGCACACGTATTGAAATGAAAAAAATTGCACTCTCGAATGTATGTATATAAATAATTATATAGGTGGGTAAATTAGTTGTTACTGGTACCATAAGTGCTGTCACACTACATCGATATTTATTAGATTTTCTGCATCTTCTCAGATTGTGAGGAGAATTCGTGACTAATTTCAATAGGACAATCTCTAAATTCACTTTGTTAGAAAGTAGCCTGGAACTATTTTTACTACTATCTTATGATGCTGATGGCGGCGGGTGAAATAATCAACATCTTGTTACTGAAGCGTACGGCTACTTGTTACATTTGAGATAATGCATCAATTTATATTTCTCGTTTAATGTCAATACTCAATACGCACTGCTGTATTCCTGGTTGCCTGATTACCTAGTAGCGACAACGGGTAAAAGGTGACTTAAAATATCCTTCATATTCGTGACATTCGTGTATGTATGTGGTTTTAAATATTAATTAAATTGTGCATGCAAACGAAAAAGAATCAGTCATTCACATCTGGAACTGTTGAGAAAGTTTTCAATTATTCAATTATTATACCACAAAAATATGGAAATAATAGATAGCAATATCGAGTCGACACCATCTGTGATTATATACAGGATATATATCTATGATCGTTGAAAAAATAGTATGTTTGAAACTCGTTGGAGAGTGCATTCGTGTGCATTTCCTGCACTGGTTACGTTACGAAATATATGACTTTCCACACTCGTTATGTTTTATAAACAAAACGAATAATTCATTTCATATGTTGAAATCTATACAAGCGGACTGCAAAAGAGTTCATGAAGCGAGAATGGGTCCCTGAAAAACTATCAATAGATTCTTACAAATATCACTCGGCATTCTGGATAACATAAACCCTATTAGCAAGAAAATAAAATGAAAACTTGAATCTTCAATCTTCGGCATCGGAGCGCTTGCGGAAACATATTATTTTGAGCTAAAAAATACGCCTCTGAAATCTTGATACTGAATTTCGAAACACCCTGTATAAAGCCAGTTGATATTAAGATATTTTGTATCAAATGTCATAAAGCCTTAATCGAAAAATTCAATATTGTCGTCAACAGTTTTGAAAGTGACGCAATACCCCCTCCATCATTGATCAAGTGACCCTCGATTTGACAGATCGCTATGCTAGCTGGCTCTGCTATTAGAGCCTCGTTTCATGAAAACACTGATGCGAAATTAAAACGTCCAAGGCCTCCCCAGTCGTCACGATGATATAGTCGGCAATCAAATTCGCATTCACCTCTACCCCATGTTTGCTTATAATCATGTTGCAGCATTAGAGCCCGGGGCCCCCTTGCCTACCCCTGCGGAATTCCCGCCTTTGAGAATATTTTTTTCTCTTCTTTATGCGCCGTAATTACGAAACGGAATAAAGTGGCTTCGTTATGTCACTGGGATTCAGAAGATGGATAGGAGGATGGGAGGATATAGAAGCGAATCCTCGGTGATTTTTGAGATGAAGCCGAGTTTGGCGAAGATTTCAGTTTACTCGAATTCTAACGGTCTTAACAGAAACCTGCCACACATTCCTCAAACCAAAACAACTCGATTTAGGCAGACTTACAGTTGCTTAGATGCGTTAGGTCGAATTGTAAGAAGTAGTAATGAAATAAACTGAGACATATGTTCAAAAAGGCGAACAACGAGCAGAAAACAATACTTTCCTGTCTAATGTCACGCCCAACATTTAGTTACATCTGGAGAGTTTATTTCTTTCGCCGCATGGTGTCGCTACTTCCAAGTATCTCTTGGAAGAAGGCTACGTACTGTTAAATAAGCGTGGCGAAGTTTGCATTGGGATGGGCATCGCTTCAGGTGGATACCTCAGGGTCTCTACTCGGTGACTTCGTTGCACTGATGAGTGTCGCGTATTAGGAAGAAAGAAACATTCGCATCCATGGACGTATAAAATGTTTGCATCATTCAGTGAATCGGTGCATATACTGCTAGTAGATATAATTTTGATGTTTTGCATGACATTAGCTAGGAAAGTAGTTGTTTTATGCTTGTTGTTTACTTTCTTGAATGTCTCAGGTGTATATTGTTGAATTGTTATATCGGTTGAGTTATCTAATTTTGTTTTTACTTTTGTCGATTTATAACTTTGAAACGTAATTCAGAGCATGAGTAAACATTAAAACGATACTGCCGTAATTACTTCAATTCTGTACAGATACTCCTCTTTCAGATATTCAACTTCGTTTACGAATTGCATCATTGAAATAATGTGGAAATTGGTAACCGCGACAAATACGAGATAATAAAATCATTTTTTCTTATTGTAGGAACAATGTCAGCTAAAATGGTACAATACTAATTACTAGAACTACAATATTATAAATCCAATGACTATATAACCTTTCTTCTTCTTATCCTATATCACCCGAATTGAAAGTATGCACTGGATGTTTCTTTCGAACTCAGATATTGAGAGATCCGATGAAGAATAATGATTACCTTAATGAATAGGTATATTTCGATCGATATCAATATATGGATCCTTTATTTTCCTCATCATACGTCTCTACGTGGCAATCATTTGAATAAAAAATCGTTGCATCCAATTTGTCAGTAATTGCGATCAATTATTATGATGAAAGGATCCTGTTAGAATTTGGTTATTGACGAGTTTGATTACAACTCTCCCTCCAAGCTCAAACATATAAGCAGTTTACCAATTATTACTTCATCATTAAATATTATCTATTCTATTCAATGTGAGTGACATTCGAAATGTTCTGAGTCTCCCCATTTTTCAAGGCGTGGCATATCTTGTTACAGAAACTTCTAAGCATATTTGGTATTGCTAATTCCGAATAATCTTTTACAGGTCTCGTGAAGCTAGGAATCCACTGTGTGACCGGCAAGAAAGTTGCCATAAAAATTATCAATAGAGAAAAGCTCAGCGACAGCGTTTTAATGAAAGTAAGTTTCACGAATGGCGCAAACATAAATCATTCCCCTGTTCAACTTCCATGAAATTATATGACACCATTCTACAAAACAAAAGAAACTTGTAACAGCTGGTGATGTGTATTCTGGATACGCTTACCTACTACAAATTGTACAGCGAGTTCCTCGAAATTTGCCGAATTCAGGCAAAATAATCCACATATACAATGGAAAATGAATAAACTTCAACCTTAATCACCCCATTCGTTTGATATATCATGATATATCAACAAATTGATCCTGGATGAGCAATTTTTTTTTGTAGATTCGCATTATCTCTTACTTATTGTTTTGGAATCCTTGCATTTGTTTGACGGTAATTATTTTACTGCATTCATATCAAAAATCAGTAGAAATATTAAAATACACATAACACATAACAGACAATAATGTAAATATAATTAAACGACATATTTGTCGTTTGATTATCATGACGTTTCTTTCAGGTGGAAAGAGAAATAGCGATAATGAAATTGATTGACCACCCACATGTTCTCGGCCTCGCTGATGTCTATGAAAATAAGAAATATCTGTAAGTATCACATTTCAAGTCCATTTCCTTTTGTCCTGTCACTCATCATTAGGTATACTTGGAATTGGTGGTCGACGAAAACCTATACGAATATTTTTATGTCGAAGCGAGAAACTGAGCACAAGTACGAGGTTATTAAGATGAATGCATTGGAAATATTTCGATAAACTGTTATATCTATTACATAGATGATTCAAATCTGTCAGACTAAATTGTTTGGAACATATTGTCAAGATCTTATTTAATATCATCAGCAAACATAACATCACACTAATTCTGATGAGGTAAATGTATCGAAATGTACAGGTCCACAGCTAGCTTTGAGTAACAATTCAGGAATTTTTGTTCAATCTTACAGATATCTGGTCCTAGAGCACGTTTCCGGAGGGGAACTGTTCGATTACTTAGTGAAAAAGGGCAGACTGACGCCAAAAGAAGCCAGGCGATTTTTTAGACAAATCATATCCGCTTTGGACTTCTGCCACAGCCACTCAATATGGTAAGAATGTCTTTCTATTTTGTTTCAATCGAGGTTATCAAACCAATACCTATATCAGAAATTGAATTCCAATTTGCGATTGGGTTTACCTTTCAGCCATAGAGATCTCAAACCCGAGAACCTACTTCTCGACGAGAAAAACAATATCAAAATAGCTGATTTCGGAATGGCATCCCTCCAACCAATGGGATCCATGTTGGAAACCAGTTGCGGTTCCCCCCACTACGCGTGCCCAGAAGTCATAAGGGTGAGTCGCTCTTGCTATATAAATAAAATTGCTAATCATCCTCTGTCGCTTAAAGAATATTCTAACTCGACAGCAAGCAAAGAACACTAATGGTACATTACCCATTTCAGGGAGAAAAGTATGATGGTAGGAGAGCAGATGTATGGTCCTGTGGGGTTATTCTGTATGCCCTACTCGTGGGAGCATTACCCTTTGACGATGACAATCTGCGACAGCTACTAGAAAAAGTAAAGAGGGGCGTATTCCACATCCCCCATTTCGTGCCCCCCAACTGCCAAAGCCTACTCAGAGGAATGATCGAAGTCAATCCGGATAAGAGATTAACGGTGAGTACCGGAATCGGCAAATTTAGAAGCCCTCAGGCGATTCAAATTAGGAATATATTGACTCAATGACTAACAAAATTAATGTCTAGTACCTTACAGCTGTAACAGTTATTTTGGGGGTGACGAGACAATGAGCCAAAGCAACCATCTGATATTTAAATGGAATATGTTTCATCTGGTGTTTGTTGAAAACAATGCAGAACTCATTTGAATTGATGTTTGAGTTGAACTTTATCTTGTATGCATGCACTCTTAAGTAAACTCACAAGTGATGGTATTGAGGGACAAGCATCTGCAAGTTGCTGCAAAAAAAGGAACAAATCAAGGCTTCAAATCACCTGTAATGTTTGGCCAACTTTCATGGAGGATTCACGTGAAGAATTCTCTAGAAGTTTAAGGCATCCTGATCGTAAATGAGGCGGTAGGTGAAAGAGTGGCCATAACAGGAAATATAAATCTGCTCGGAAAGTTCAGCCAATATGTCACCTGAGACCAAGCTCGGAATTGGTTCAGGGGGGTCATATAAGGGTACCCGGAATAAACGAATTGGCTCATCACGTTATTCTTATCTGCACTGTGTTTTTTTGATATCAATGATTTGCATTAGACAGTCTCGGAATAACAAAATTTAGTTATTATTACTTGACTGAATATCGATTTTTCCCAATTTCTTGTAGTTGTCTGATATCAACAAACATCCCTGGGTGACAGCTGGGGGTAAAGGCGAACTAGAGCTAGAACTACCAATGATGGAAGTCGTCCAGACCCACGTGTTACCGTCCATAGAAGCGGTGGATCCAGACGTACTCCAGGCAATTTGCAGTTTGGGTTGTTTCAAGGAAAAAGAGAAGCTCATCCAGCATCTACTCAGCCCTAGGTGAACAATCTGATCATTCAGTGCTTTTGTGATCTGACTGAAAAAATCATTTGCAGTCACAACACCGAAAAAGTTATCTACTTTCTCCTCTTGGAGAGGAAAAGGCGGAAACCTGCCTGCGAAGACGATTCGGATTCGGTATTGCGAATGCGAAATCCGGAAAGCCAAGACCCGCCCAAGAAACGAATCGACACGTGCAGGATAAATGGCCAAAGTAGTCTACAATTCGGGCAAATTAGCGAAGGATCCCCTCTGACACCCAGAAGATCCTACTATAAGTTAGTACGAACGAGATATGAAATGAAAATGAACCTTTCCCCCCTCATGGAGAATAATTTAATTGTGATTATTGTCGATTTTTCGTTGAAATGATTGAGGTATAAGTACAACAAGAAATGAATAACAAAATGAATCACACACTAAGAAACAAAAAACTACTTACAACGTCTACAACATGAAAAATGGAGAAAAGTTTCGGACTTCCATTGTCTAAAGGTATGAAGATTTGAATCCTGAGAAAAGAAAAGATGAGTTATGCTGAAAAAACGAAATAAGTGATGAATAAAAATTAACTATTTTATCAAATCAAGAAGATTCGAGTATCAATAAATCAGGTTAGAATTAGTGTTAGTATATATGAAGTCGAAGAATGTAGATTTAAATGGGAGTTTAACTAGTCGATGAGCCTGAAAATAAGAAAAAATTGAATTAGAAATCAATAGCCTGAAAAAGAAAGGTTGAATTAGAAATCAATAGCCTGAAAAAAGAAAAGTTGAATAGCCTGAAAAAAGAAAAGTTGAATTAAAAATTAAAATAAAATGAATGAATGAAGAATACAAGATCAAGACCTGCTTCAAATCTGGAAACACCATCCGCAGCCAACTCACCAAAACCAGACCAACGAACAAAAACAGTGACTCCAAGAATTGTGTTTATCGAGTACCATGCGAATGTGGCAAATCATACATCGGAGAAACCAAGAGACCACTGGAAACCAGAATCGGCGAACACAAGAAAAACACCCAACGAGGAGAAACCACCAAGTCAGGAATCGCAGAACATGTGTGGACCATGTGTGGACCCACCAACATAACATCAAATGGTCTGAGGCAGAAATCATCCATAGAGAAGAACACTGGTTCAGGAGGAAATTCAAGGAAGCAGCATACATAATGAATAATAACGCTTTCAGTCAACCAAGCGTCGAGATCCGCAACACATGGAAACCGCTGATTAGCCGAATCAACCGGTTACGGCTCACTGAACCGGAAAATCCCGCCATAGCTGACCTATAAATACCCCCGTATCCCAGGACTTTGTTAGTTCTCACCTGAAGACGATTGTAGATACACACAATCGAAACGTCGTGAAAAACTCGATTTGAATCTTTCTCATAATTTTAATTCTTTATTCATTCATTTTATTTTAATTTTTAATTCAACTTTTCTTTTTTCAGGCTATTCAACTTTTCTTTTTTCAGGCTATTGATTTCTAATTCAACCTTTCTTTTTCAGGCTATTGATTTCTAATTCAATTTTTTCTTATTTTCAGGCTCATCGACTAGTTAAACTCCCATTTAAATCTACATTCTTCGACTTCATATATACTAACACTAATACTAACCTGATTTATTGATACTCGAATCTTCTTGATTCGATAAAATAGTTAATTTTTATTCATCACTTATTTCGTTTTTTCAGCATAACTCATCTTTTCTTTTCTCAGGATTCAAATCTTCATACCTTTAGACAATGGAAGTCCGAAACTTTTCTTCACAACTCGAGACATTGTCAGCCACCTTCAAACAAAAAATGAAAAATGGAACTACTTCGGTACTACTAAATATTCTGAAAAATTCTCAAATTTAGATAAAATCTAGTAGATATCCCGTGAAACATATGACTTCTCTTATCAAAGTTTGGTAAGCGTCCTCAAACCAAAGTTTACTGAATAATTTAGATTCTGTAAACTTTGCTCAAGTCAACAGACACTGAAGCTGCCGATTAGAAGGTCACGTGTATAGAACGCCAGGTTCACAAGAACGATTTCATCTTATTTTGTGAGCATGTAAGATTCAAACATATCGTGTGATACATAATTATATTCAGAAAGACTTTTCGAAAATGTAAAAATCCAATCTGGCGACCATAAGAAAAACCAAAGTTGAGTGTTCTATCTCAAACATTATGAACGCCTTGGAAGATACGATTCAGTTTTTTTTTCTCTCAATAAATCAAATTCAAGTGATCATACATGCAATTTTCTTTCACATAAATGTAAAGAATAAAAATGGGCAACATATTACCCCGACGAACCGACTTCTTATCTCTTATAATAACTGAGAGAAACCCATGGTTTAGTCGAAAAAACGGGCATACTGTATAAGAAAGTTGACTATACCAATTTCCTAGAAGGCCTCACGCTAGAAGAAGTCCATCGACTGGTAGTACACACAGCAATCTGAGTATCCACTCGCCTACCAGATCTTCAGGAGCCTCCAGTCCCGTGATGTTCAACAGTGCTATAACACCAACAAATACACATTGTGAGTAACACTCTCTCTTTCTCATCTCCTTATATTCCACAAAATATCCATTACTCTTTCAGCTGCTATGTCATCCCCTATCGGCTCAAGGGCACAGTCCCACCACACGCATCGCAGCTCCACCCACGTGACCTCGAATACTCACGTGACTGTAACCCCGCCCCCTCCCACGCCCACCCACCACAGGGCGAACAGCAGCGGAAGCACCCCCGTGACTTCCGGTTTGACGTCACCGGAAAGCGATACTACCAGTTTAGTGACAGGTGAGTTGTCACTGATGAAGCATAGGTGAGTAGCGATTATCGACGGTGCATGTTTCAGGTCATCCGATATTGAATACAATGACTCCGACTGGCTCACCACATTCTAGTACGACAAGTCACCACTGGAGATCGCGCCTGACCACAATCAAAAATAGTTTCCTGGGGTCTCCCAGATTCCACAGACGAAAACTCCAAGGTAACCAAAATCTCCATACTAGGGAAAACGTACGTCAAATCGATTATTTTTTCCATCAGCATCATCAGAAGAAGTTCATCTCACTCCAGAGTCTTCACCTGAGCTAACGAAGAAGTCTTGGTTTGGTAGTTTGATGACGACGGAGAAAGACGAAACGTTCACCATTTTAGTCAAAGGGAAGCCGTTGGCTACCGTTAAGGCCGACTTGATACACGCCTTCCTATCGGTAAGGTGTTGTTCTTGTGGGTGCTTGAAGAGTTAGTGGCTTATTCAGATTTCTTTTTCCAATTCAATCTGGATTTTGTGTACATAAGCAAATAACCTCTAATTTATATTCTCGTTTTGTTTCAGATAGCAGAACTGAGCCACTCGGTTTCGAGTCCAATGTCCTTTAGAGTAGAATATAAGAGGGGAACTACAGGACCTGCGATGTTCCAAAGGCACGTCAGATTTCAAGTAGATATCTCACCGATAATCAAGCAATCATCTAGGGAAAACGCCAAAGAATATATTTTCGCCATAACCTTCACTTTATTGTCAGGTACAAAACCCATCCGTATGTTCTAGAGCATGTAGAATATGTCAATGATTTCATTTCATTTCAGGTAATATAAGGAGATTCAGGAGAGTTTGTGAACATATTCAAGCACAAGTTTGCACCAGGAGACCTCCGCCTAGTCCTAGAGCTCAGAGAAAATTCACAACCGAGCTGAGTGAAAGTTCCAGCTGTGGGTCAGATTCTAGTGAATTATTCCTGAATGCCAGACAGGTAAATCAATTCAATAGTATTCCAAGTGCTCTTTTCGCTCCGATAAAATAATGGGGCGTCGCTGAGTAAATTAGTTATTGGCGGAGGCCTTACAGACACGCCCATTGATATTTACAGTATCGTGTACTGGAAAATTGATACTCTAACCGTTACAATAAGGTGTGGAAAATATCTATCGTGGGATTCGTGGGTTATAACCTGATAACGTATGTAAGTAGATATACTATACGGGTTCCAGGCCAAAAACCCATGTATTTTCTTATGAAGGTTCATTTGATTCAAAACTAAACATTTTTGAGTGGGGGAACTGCACGTGTGCTAGACATCAGGCGTGGTGAGGCGGAAGCAGAATCTCATTGGTAAGGAAGGGTTTGAACGGAGAGTGGGAAAATCATTATCTCGATTTGTTGAACTAATTGAAGGCGTTCAATTTGGTAAAAATAAATGAGAACAAATTTGCTGAACAAATGATGTCGAACCTTGGAATATTGAAACAGAAGTCTTCAGATAATCTATCAAAGAGTAGTGATGGGTTTTTGGCCTAGAACCCGTATAGCCTATCTACTTATGTATGTGTGTGTGAAGATGATATACTTGCTATGCGTCCTAGGACTTGGCAGTTCATAGCAGTTCTTCTTATCCTATTCTCCTTTCAAAAAGTTTAGGATTTGGGACGATTTCAGGGACGGTAGATCTCCTTCCAGTTTGACACACTTGCGTTGTGAAGTGCTACCCAATTCAAAAGGATATGGATAACAGTTTTATCTTTTAACTCACAGAATCTGCACTCTGCTTCTTCTACTATTCCAAGTTCCTTCAGATATCCTCTCAGTGGACTGTATCCTGAAGGAATTCCTTTCAATATGCGAATTTTGTTTTTGCACTGATTTTTGTTTTTGCGTGGTAGATCTCTTCTGTAGGTTTCCAGAAATAACTTCGCTTGTATCGATATTCGTATATCTTTCTAGTATATTATGTCATTTTTGAAGTGACCGACGGCTCGACTCTCTCGAAATCTGGGTTCGGAGGTGTATATAGGAATTTTTCGTGAGAATATTGTTGGACCTCCCATCCTCGCTAACTTCTATTCATGGCTCATGTCGATTTTGCCAAATGTAAAGAATACTTGATATAATCGATTTCAGAAATAAATCTTATAGTTTGATGCTTTTTTATCACTCTTCGTTCGAATCATATAAATATAGGTAGGTTGAAGGCTACACGGATATCATGCCCATAAATTAGACACATAACGTTGCTATTATAGTTCCCTAATTTGGTCCCTTGATGTATTACCATTCCGATGTTTCGCCAACCTGGTGAGTTTAGTCTATAGTCATCGTGCTGTGCTTTATATTCATATTATTTCTACAATAACTGTTCATATGGGTATGACGCCCTCACACAGACACGCATCTATAGATTCACAAAAACGTTTCGAATATTTCATTGAATGCACGAAATATCCTATACTGCTACTCGTATAGAGGTATATGTGTTGCAATGCAACAGTTATATCTGAAACGAATCTGTGCGTCAAAGTCTATTTATTCGCCTGGGATTTCCCCCTCCGCTGCCTGAGGCCACGCCTTGTTATTGGGTACTATATGAATAGAGACGCCCCTCATGTATGGAGGTGGTGTACAAGGCGAAAAGCCTCCCACAGTGGTGAGGGAAATCTCATGTGAAAAAATAGATCTTGACGTGAAGATTATCAGATAAACGTGTTGCAACACACATACAAAACCGGGTAGCAGTATAGGATATTGCGTGCGAAAATAAACTAAATCGTCCCGATAAGGCGTGGCTAGGATTTGTATTGGATCCTACTATATTTATAGCCACGCCCCTCATGTATGGAGGTGGTTAACAAGGCGTGGCCTCAGGCAGCGGAGGGGGAAATCCCAGGCGAATAAATAGACTTTGACGCACAGATTCGTTTCAGATATAACTGTTGCATTGCAACACATATACCTCTATACGAGTAGCAGTATAGGATATTTCGTGCAAAAATGAACTAAATCGTCACGATAAGGCGTGGCTAGGATTTGTATTGGATCCTATTATATTTATAGCCACGCCCCTCATGTATGGAGGTGGTTAACAAGGCGTGGCCTCAGGCAGCGGAGGAGGAAATCCCAGGCGAATAAATAGACTTTGACGCACAGATTCGTTTCAGATAACTGTTGCAATGCAACACATATACCTCTATACGAGTAGCAGTATAGGATATTCCGTGCAAAAATGAACTAAATCGTCACGATAAGGCGTGGCTAGGATTTGTATTGGATCCTACTATATTTATAGCCACGCCCCTCATGTATGGAGGTGGTTAACATGGCGTGGCCTCAGGCAGCGGAGGGGGAAATCCCAGGCGAATAAATAGACTTTGACGCACAGATTCGTTTCAGATAACTGTTGCAATGCAACACATATACCTCTATACGAGTAGCAGTATTGGATATTCCGTGCAAAAATGAACTAAATCGTCACGATAAGGCGTGGCTAGGATTTGTATTGGATCCTACTATATTTATAGCCACGCCCCTCATGTATGGAGGTGGTTAACAAGGCGTGGCCTCAGGCAGCGGAGGGGGAAATCCCAGGCGAATAAATAGACTTTGACGCACAGATTCGTTTCAGATATAACTGTTGCATTGCAACACATATACCTCTATACGAGTAGCAGTATAGGATATTTCGTGCAAAAATGAACTAAATCGTCACGATAAGGCGTGGCTAGGATTTGTATTGGATCCTACTATATTTATAGCCACGCCCCTCATGTATGGAGGTGGTTAACAAGGCGTGGCCTCAGGCAGCGGAGGGGGAAATCCCAGGCGAATAAATAGACTTTGACGCACAGATTCGTTTCAGATATAACTGTTGCATTGCAACACATATACCTCTATACGAGTAGCAGTATAGGATATTTCGTGCAAAAATGAACTAAATCGTCACGATAAGGCGTGGCTAGGATTTGTATTGGATCCTACTATATTTATAGCCACGCCCCTCATGTATGGAGGTGGTTAACAAGGCGTGGCCTCAGGCAGCGGAGGGGGAAATCCCAGGCGAATAAATAGACTTTGACGCACAGATTCGTTTCAGATATAACTGTTGCATTGCAACACATATACCTCTATACGAGTAGCAGTATAGGATATTTCGTGCAAAAATGAACTAAATCGTCACGATAAGGCGTGGCTAGGATTTGTATTGGATCCTACTATATTTATAGCCACGCCCCTCATGTATGGAGGTGGTTAACAAGGCGTGGCCTCAGGCAGCGGAGGGGGAAATCCCAGGCGAATAAATAGACTTTGACGCACAGATTCGTTTCAGATAACTGTTGCAATGCAACACATATACCTCTATACGAGTAGCAGTATAGGATATTCCGTGCAAAAATGAACTAAATCGTCACGATTAGGCGTGGCTAGGATTTGTATTGGATCCTACTATATTTATAGCCACGCCCCTCATGTATGGAGGTGGTTAACAAGGCGTGGCCTCAGGCAGCGGAGGGGAAAATCCCAGGCGAATAAATAGACTTTGACGCACAGATTCGTTTCAGATATAACTGTTGCATTGCAACACATATACCTCTATACGAGTAGCAGTATAGGATATTTCGTGCAAAAATGAACTAAATCATCACGATAAGGCGTGGCTAGGATTTGTATTGGATCCTACTATATTTATAGCCACGCCCCTCATGTATGGAGGTGGTTAACAAGGCGTGGCCTCAGGCAGCGGAGGGGGAAATCCCAGGCGAATAAATAGACTTTGACGCACAGATTCGTTTCAGATAACTGTTGCAATGCAACACATATACCTCTATACGAGTAGCAGTATAGGATATTTCGTGCAGAAATGAACTAAATCGTCACGATAAGGCGTGGCTAGGATTTGTATTGGATCCTACTATATTTATAGCCACGCCCCTAATGTATGGAGGTGGTTAACAAGGCGTGGCCTCAGGCAGCGGAGGGGGAAATCCCAGGCGAATAAATAGACTTTGACGCACAGATTCGTTTCAGATATAACTGTTGCATTGCAACACATATACCTCTATACGAGTAGCAGTATAGGATATTCCGTGCAAAAATGAACTAAATCGTCACGATAAGGCGTGGCTAGGATTTGTATTGGATCCTATTATATTTATAGCCACGCCCCTCATGTATGGAGGTGGTTAACAAGGCGTGGCCTCAGGCAGCGGAGGGGGAAATCCCAGGCGAATAAATAGACTTTGACGCACAGATTCGTTTCAGATATAACTGTTGCATTGCAACACATATACCTCTATACGAGTAGCAGTATAGGATATTTCGTGCAAAAATGAACTAAATCGTCACGATAAGGCGTGGCTAGGATTTGTATTGGATCCTACTATATTTATAGCCACGCCCCTCATGTATGGAGGTGGTTAACAAGGCGTGGCCTCAGGCAGCGGAGGGGGAAATCCCAGGCGAATAAATAGACTTTGACGCACAGATTCGTTTCAGATATAACTGTTGCATTGCAACACATATACCTCTATACGAGTAGCAGTATAGGATATTTCGTGCAAAAATGAACTAAATCGTCACGATAAGGCGTGGCTAGGATTTGTATTGGATCCTACTATATTTATAGCCACGCCCCTCATGTATGGAGGTGGTTAACAAGGCGTGGCCTCAGGCAGCGGAGGGGGAAATCCCAGGCGAATAAATAGACTTTGACGCACAGATTCGTTTCAGATATAACTGTTGCATTGCAACACATATACCTCTATACGAGTAGCAGTATAGGATATTCCGTGCAAAAATGAACTAAATCGTCACGATAAGGCGTGGCTAGGATTTGTATTGGATCCTACTATATTTATAGCCACGCCCCTCATGTATGGAGGTGGTTAACATGGCGTGGCCTCAGGCAGCGGAGGGGGAAATCCCAGGCGAATAAATAGACTTTGACGCACAGATTCGTTTCAGATAACTGTTGCAGTGCAACACATATACCTCTATACGAGTAGCAGTATAGGATATTCCGTGCAAAAATGAACTAAATCGTCACGATAAGGCGTGGCTAGGATTTGTATTGGATCCTACTATATTTATAGCCACGCCCCTCATGTATGGAGGTGGTTAACATGGCGTGGCCTCAGGCAGCGGAGGGGGAAATCCCAGGCGAATAAATAGACTTTGACGCACAGATTCGTTTCAGATAACTGTTGCAATGCAACACATATACCTCTATACGAGTAGCAGTATAGGATATTCCGTGCAAAAATGAACTAAATCGTCACGATAAGGCGTGGCTAGGATTTGTATTGGATCCTATTATATTTATAGCCACGCCCCTCATGTATGGAGGTGGTTAACAAGGCGTGGCCTCAGGCAGCGGAGGGGGAAATCCCAGGCGAATAAATAGACTTTGACGCACAGATTCGTTTCAGATAAACGTGCTGCAACTGGAGAGCGACCTGGAGAGCGAGTGCAGCGTGTTCGACGTGAGAACAGCGACGCGCGAGGGGTCGCGACGGGCGTCGACGAACAACAACACGGAGTCGAGGGAGCCGAACAGCCCCGGCACCCCCAAGGCCGTTCGGTCGAGCTCGGAGAACACTGAGACCTGCGAGAAGAAGTGCATGACGACGATGTCGGGCACTTCTATTGCGTAATATTTCTCCGGGTATTTGGTTATGATTGGTCCGATGGAGGTGTGGTGTTCGTTGTTGGAGGGGGTGACCGGCATGTTCAGTGGCGTTCGCAGGTGGGGGATCGATGTTATGTGTGGGCTCGTTAATAAGTTCCTTCAACGTTGGAATATCGCGCGGATCTAGGTTATCGTATTAGTTAGTGTTAAGTTTGTGAGTCCAGGGTTTGTTTGGTTTCATGGAGGAGTTACAGTTCTACAAATGATTATTTTATAGTTGTTATTACATATTCCTGATGATTATAGCAGGCGAATTTAATCTGCTCTTTAGTTGAAATGATACTTTCGACCAGGTGTTCATTTCAAAAATTTTCCTCATCGCAATATGCAATTCAAATGTTTTTAATTTTCGACATCCTAGTGCAATATATAATAAAAAAATATATACGAGGTGATGTGGTGTTTTGCGGTGAACACTCTGGTCTCATCATTTACATAAGCAGAAACATTACTCACTGAATTTTCACCAGGTTTTTCCGAAATGCTGAAAGTGCATCAAAGTTAGCATAATGTTTTTCATAATAAATTACACTTGGAATTATTCACGAAACATTTTGTATTTGACTACATGAAATTGTGTTCTCATAAAAAAATTAATGAATGATGTTACGCTTGTGTATATAGCCAAACAAAGCTTATGTGATTTTGAATAATATCCATCGATGTTAATACTAATCAATTAGTGAGAAATTGGCAAGATAATATTCAAATCAATAATTTTCACGAAACCCCATAAAATGTAATAGTCTACTTTCTACTCAGTATATAACTATTATAATCGTCATTGACAGTGAACCGATTTCTATAAAAAAAAAGTATAGACGACAAACTGCCATGAGATATATCGCATGATTCTACTTACCTAGGTACTCACTCTAACGATTTTTATATCAAGTTCACAAGTTCAACATGATCATCTCATCAGTTTTATTCGATTCTGATAAATGAAAACTGGTAGTATTTTCACAGTTTCAAGTTTTCTTGAGTTATTTTCCAACAGGAAGAAGATATTAGAAAATGATTTGCTTTCATCAATATTGAAAATCTGTTCATTGTCCATCATTCATAAGATGAACGATATGTATATTTGAAATGTGTGACATTCACGAATATAATATATTAGAAGAATTATTGCCGGCCATATAGGAATATCAAAAAAATATGTGGTTGACTGGTTGATAATATTAACTAGATTTTTCTGTGCATCGTGCGAATGTTTCCAATAGATTATTAAGCGTCAAGTTGTTGATTGTTGAAATCAGAATCTCCAGCGAATTGTTTTTTTCTCAATATACCAAAAAAACAAAGGACAGAACCTTCTTCGATCGTTCACTTTCCTATTTTGTATTTTGACATATCAAAAGCTACTATTATGCGATTTTGCGAACATATCCTTGACTTTCATACATATATAGGTACCAATAGATATTTCGCCAGTATCAAGTAAACTATGTTGAATTTGCTAAAAATTCATGTGTGATTATAAATATCTCAGATGGCCTTGTATTTTGCAAAATATATGTGCATGCTCAGCAAAAAACGCAAAGTTAGTGTTTTTGATATTTTGAAAACATATTTTCACTGTACGTTTTTTCGCATGGATATTTCAAAATTTACAACTACGAAATCGTTTTCGAAAGTTTTCATGTACAGGGTGGTGGCCTATGGATCTCGCACAAACTTGAATGAGTGGTGCTTTCTTCCAAATTAGAGACTATATCTAATTTCTTCATTTAGTATACCTATGCATGGTATATGGTATATAATACAACTATCATGGTTTGAAAGGGAGCAATATCTCATTCAAGTCGTTTTTTTTAATATACATTCATTCATTTAAACTGTTGATTTCGTATAAATACCATAGTTAATCACCCGGTATATGTAATAATTTTTGTTAGGAAAAACTAGAGAATATCCAGATTAAACATAAAGCTCGACATAAACTTCTTTATTTTGGTACAAGAAACTTTATTATTTCTTCTTGCTGATCAAGAAAATAAAATAAAAGATCTACTTAGAAGTACAGGGTTATTCACTATATTTTGACCTATAACTTTGACAACTAGAAGTGAGTGAACAAGTAGAATTTTTCCTTTCAAAAAAGTGTCGCCTGAATGCTCGATAATTCTTCATAGCTTCATCAAACATAAAAATATAAGCTAAATCTCCTTTTTTTTTCAGAGAAAATTTTTTTCTGATATTTAGTGATTGTAAGTTCATTAGAACGTAACATGATAGAGCTGCTGATATAAAATAGTTTTTTGAAGTACCTATAATAGATTTCTAAATATTCCACAAATTCCATAGTGGGCCATTCTTCATCTTTTTCAAGGCAACACGCCCGAGTTGATTCTCAGAATAAATTATTAACGCGAGTACTTTCATTAGATGCCACTTTCTGATACAGATATTCCATTCGGAAATATTATTTAATGAATTTTATGAACATTTGGGTGAAAAAAATGACAAAAGATTTGAGCGGAGGGTCAAAATGAAGTGAATTCCCAGTACATATCTGTTGAAGTGTTAATACCCCCAGTCCAAGGAGTTATCGAAATAATATAGTTAGATCATGTATAAGCATATACTACATAGTAAACATTCTGGATTCAAGTTGTTTCAACTTATTCAACATTACCATACATAGAAATTGTCGCTTTTTGAATATTTTGCCAATTCTATCGATTTTACTAGACTATAATCAAATATGCCAGACAAGTTTTTCCAAAACACCCTAGTATATTATTTTTGGAAAAACTTGTCTTTTTGAGAATAATAGAAGTTGAAATGTACTTTTGTATATAAAATATCTGGGCATGAATGCAATTTCTATCAGCATTTAAATTAATTCAATATGTTAACTCTGTTCTCTGGTTATTATTACCACGTCTTACTATTAAGTATTATCGTTTTAGCACACCGGCGTAAGTTAGTGTGAATTATTTTATATAAATTGAACATAGTTTATGTGTGAGTGCTTGTAAATAATATTGTGATAAACGAAATAAATTTGCACAAGTATCATTTTTTCCATACTACATCACGAGCTATCCAGAAACAATATCAAAGTTGCGAAAAGGCTTAAAACTTTGGCATCTCTAGCACTGGCTGAAAATTGTGGTATCAACTGAAATAACAGTCAGTCGTATCATGTGAAAAAATGAAATATAAGATATGGATTGATGTAGATCTGTGTTATATTGGATGATATAGGTTTAGCTGTCAAGAACTGTCAAGCCAGGGAGATTATTATCACTTATTAATTTTTCACCTAGGTCATGGGACCGCAAAAATTTCCGGATAATTTAGGTTGTTGTCATAGCAACTTGTCGAAATCAAGTCATCTGATTGGCTTAATACAGTAGGTTAAAAAAACATATATATAATAACAACTATATGGATAACACCTATTATTCTCTACACGCGAAAGTGAAGCCAGTTTTGGAAAAACAAAAGACTGTCTGGCTTGCTAATGATGAATTGTGCGCATGCGCGGGTTTTGACGAGTTGAAATCCACTGACGTTTTTAGATTTCATAGGTTAGGTATATTTGTTAACCCAAATTATGTGAAAGAGCGTTAATAAAGTTATTAATGTACTTACTGATTGTTTACAGAAGTGATTAGTGAGTGATAACAGTAATTGACCAAAAATTAGCCCAAGAATCTTGTTTCGATGACTTCATTGTCACAGGTTTTTATGCAAATCGCAAGTATCGCTTTGTAGCTCACATCCATCTCTGCATCTATCATCAATTATTATCCAAAATCGTCCAACAATCCATCGTTAAATGAATATTTGAAAAATATATGTCATGATAAAATTAAAACATCGAATTGATTGATTTTTAATATTCATCATACGTTTGTCGCTCACTAGACAGCTACTCTCCTCCATGATGAAAACGAATGTCGATTCTTAATTCAAACTTGCGCATGCGCATATTCGCGATTTGTCCCGCAGACTGTCATTTCCCTAATAGCACAAGATGTCCATTGGACATGCGTTTTGTGTCCAGTATATGTCCAAGGTGTCCATGGATATATTTTGGACATCCATAGGATATACACATGAAGATATCCAATGGTCGTCCAGACAAGGTAGTCCATTTGGTTTCCATTTAATGACCTATTCTTCAAAATATCGATAGCCATTGTCCAATCGATGTCCACATGGAGATGTCCATTGAACATATATTTAAGGTAGTCCATATGGCTTTACAATTATAGACTATATGTTGTCCATTTTAGGTTCAAATTGAGATGTTCATTGGATATTCAGAACATATGGCGTACATTCAATGTCCCCAGGTTCTCATATTAAATTTTTTCCACAGACATACATACATATACCATTGCATTCATAAAAAGTATTCGAAATTGACACCGAAAGAAACCCTCATGTTCAAGTAATATAAACCAATGGGAATTCTGTTAAATTACTTTACTCCTATAGAAGTGGTTCGGATTACAGTTGTTGGTCTCGCTTCTCTCCACCATGCACGAATTTGGCTAATTGGGCTCTCACAACATAGAAGTAGAGATATCAAAATACCACACATTGTCTACTCCATCATCGTACAATACCTAAATTTTCTCTAAAACGAAAAATATGTCAAATTGACATGCAATAATCAACACTAATGGAGTAATTTGAATCGTTCTCATTATTGACCGAATTTCATGGATTTAATAATATAAATAAGAAGACAGCAGCAGCCACCATGCAAAAGCAACGATAAGCGAGGTTAGAGTTTGGATGGGTGACCGCGCTTGAATGCTAGTAGCTTTTTTCATTTATTTGTCATGAAATGGACATCCTATGGATATTCCATGGATGTCCAAAGCGGTGGAAAGTGGATGTTCAATGGCCTATATTTGTCCATACATGTTACCATATTGATGTCCATGATGGATACCGTATGGATAGTCAAAAAGTTGGAAATGCGACATCCTATATGGATGTCCATACGTCATCCGGGGTACAAAAACTGGATGTCCAGTGGATGTCTGAGATGTCCTGAGGAGGACATCCATTGAACATCCATTGGACTGAGTTGTGCTATTAGGGTTGTTTTATTTCTCGGCTTCAGTTCTGGTATCCATGTTACTATATAGTTATTATTAGATATATGAAAGAAAAACGGTAATCGCCCGTTGCTGAAATTTTCAATTCAATGCGATGTTCGAACAAACAAATTCCCACCGAATTTTCCCGGCCTATCGTGCCATTTGGCCTGCAGGCACCACATGGCGCGATCGTCACGAACGGCCGCACAATTCTACAGCCGCAATGTTTGTATCGAATCGAGCAAACCCTCGCGATGCCATTCCAACCCCCGGCAACCCCATGCACAAGATGATCCTCACGCCGTGCGATCTAGAGCCGACGAAGATCCACCACTACGGCGGGAAAATCCCAGGGGAGTGTCGCCGGAAGGAGTTCAACAGGAACGTCATCATCAAGAGGAACGTCTTCGGGAGGCGGTGGGTGCTGCGCATCAACGAGGAGGAGGGGCGCAGGCACGAGGGGGGTCGGGCCAAGGTGGTGGTGTACGTTTTGGTGTTCTGCTCCATCGTGGTGGCAGTTGCGGGCGGGATTTTCTTGAGTTTCGGTGAGTTAGGGGGCTAGGAGCCAACAGGCTGCCCTGATTTTGTTCCCATTGACGGCAGTTTGCTTGGGAGCGTTCGTTACGTGAATGTTTATCGGTGCGTTTAATCTGCCAGTCGTTCTTCTATCTTCAATCTGGATTAGGACTACGGATTCACTTTTTCTTTTATTTTATCCCACTTTTTTCACTGTTCAAGAGATGTCCATTGATTAAACAAAACAAATTTCTCAAAAACAAAGAACTTTAGGTTTAAAACGTCTCGAATACGTAAATTTACCTATATTTTACATTTAATTTTCTTGATTTCAAAGGTCGCGGTATATTTGAAAATGTGGCTGCGAAGAGCAGTTGATAGATTGAAGCATTTTTCATCAGATATCTTTTCAAAATTGATGATTTTACATCAACGGATTTCGAAGATCACAAGTAATTCGTGTTATTTTTATATCATATGTATAAGTACAGATTTTTGTTCAAATAAAATAATGTATTTTTTCAAAGATAGATATTTTCAATAAATACCAACCAATTTCATAGGTATGTGGTATCATTTAGGGGTGGACGATAATGATTTGGAAATATCGATTAGCGATTATCAGAATTTAATGATACTATCAGAATTATCGATGTTTTCGATACTATCGATAATTTTTCAACTGAATTAACAATGTATAGTTGACAAATCCATGTTTTTCAATCCTTCACAAGCTATTGAGACAAATAATTCGAATAATTTCTTGTATATTTTGTACTTGAAAATAGAAAAACTATTGACACAGGATTCAGAAAATCAGGGGCGGGCGATAACGATTTGAAAATCAATAATTAGAAATTATCGATAAGATCGAAATCATCGATATTTTTTAAAAAATCATCGATGTTATCGATATTTTTTCAAAAATTATCGATATTATCGATAATTATAGATATTTATCGATATATCGATAATTATAGATATTTATCGATATATCGATAATTTCGCCCACCCCTAGTATCATTTGATTATTCCACCTGCAACTTGATGAATATTGAAATTGCCAGAGTTCTGAAAATGGGTTATTTCCGTGAAAACGTAAAGAGTTAGCGATGGGGAAGTATTATATAGAGAATGAGATTGATGAATAACAGGGCGTTCCGTTCGGAATAACAAAGTTGTAATCATTCGACAGTATAGCAATAATTTAGTATCACGGTCACCCAAAAGGTTAAGCAACCTTTGAGAATTCAATACTCAAAAAGATTGCTACATTTTCACAAAATCCAAAATATCTCGGAAACATCAATGTTGAAATATATGATGAAATTCATGAAAGTTACCTTTATTTTCATGGTACAAACCGAGAATAAAGATATGTACAGTGATTCCTCTTAAAAAATATAACTCTCGATACTAATCCTGAATATCACGGAAATAATATTAAAATGTACCCCCAAAATCGAAACTTTTGAAAAATCGATTGGTTTATTTACAATATTCCGTTTAGTTTGATGTGAATAAACCTGTATATTATTTCATAGTTTCACTAGATGTTTGTTACTATATTCACATTCTTGTTCTTTTCAGATAAACATATTTTTCAAAATTCAGAGAAATTTGAAAAGGGAGATATCTCAGATGAACTGAAAACTAGCACGAATAATACGGCTGGAAATTCGAATCTGTGGCTGCAAGACAAAACAGAATTCATATCAAAGAATGAAACGAACAAAACGACATCGGAAGTAAGTTAGATGAATGATAATAACCAGCTGAACATCTAAATATTATAAATCATAACGATCGAGTACAATAAAGTGAGGTTTGTATTTGGAGAAATTGCTATATATGCATGTGATTTATTTCAGAGCGTTTAACCGCTTTGCTGACGATACATGAAGATTGATTATTGCTTTCGAGAAAAACTGTAATTTTCATTTAATTTGATTGTTTTCATATCCTGGTTTTATATAAATTTATTATAAATATTAAATATCTAAACATTTATATGAATAGAAACATATTAATGACTTGGTTGGCTTATTTGAATTTATCTGCACAACTGACATTTATGACTGTTGACGTTGATGTCAGATTCTTGCCAACCTGAGAATTCTTGAAAAATTGCCACCGAAAGCTAATGGATATGGTTAATAGCCTAAAAACGGCACCTTTGGAAAACTTGAGATATGTGAGCTGACCAATTTCCACATAGAAAAAGGCCAAAATCAAGAATTAAGAAATCAATAGACTTTTCATGGAAAAATGATCTATCAACTCCTCATGTCTAATCTAATTGATCGAAGGTCGCATGAGCGAAATTCAAATCATAAATTTAAAATGTCAATCTCAAATGTCGAATATTGTCATTTATCATTGTATATAATAATATTGATGGTAGAATACTGGAATACCCAGCTTTGACAGACAGTAATTAGAGATCATAATAAGAAACAAAGAAATTCGCACATCGATAATATGCTTTTTTGAAAATAGCGCAAAAGTACATAAGTAATTTAAAACACTCATCAGTACAAAAGTGAACGATTTATTTCACTAAATTCTTGAAATACAATTCAATATATAAACAGTTAAATCACTTCGATATTCGCTATAGAAATCTCAATGTTCACAATACTAGCTTTCTTTCAAAACTAAACTGTCCCTGCCACTACGCTCCTTTTATATAAGTATGATATAATCTAGCTAAATCTTGAATATGACTTTTGACTGCTCAGGGCTACTGATCTCCAACCAGTTTGGCTTTTCATCCGGAAGGTCGTCTGAACTCAATTTGATCACCTATACCAATACTCTGTCTAAAGCTCTTGATAGGGGTAGTCAGGTCGACTCCATCTATACCGATTTCTCCAAGGCTTTCGACAGGGTTAATCATGGGCTTCTAACCCACAAACTCAGTAGGTATGGTTTCGGAGGAGCGATTCTGAAGTGGATTGTCGATTATCTGACAGGCAGATACCAAATAGTGAGATTCAAGCACCATTATTCTTTTGAATTTCCTGCAACTTCGGGTGTGCCCCAAGGCTCACATCTTGGCCCCTTACTTTTCAACATGTTCATTAATGACATCACTTCATGCTTCCACTACAGTAATGCCCTACTATTCGCCGACGACCTAAAGCTCTATCGTATTGTGAATTGTGTTGATGACGCCGCTGAGTTACAGAGCGATATCTGCAGATATCTGATATCAGATATCTGCTCAACAAACGGTATGGGCCTAAACATAAACAAATGTCATATCATACGTTTCACTCGATCCCATCAGCCTGTCATTTTCGATTATACCATCAATGGACAACCCCTGGACGCTGTCGACCGTGTCAGGGACCTTGGAGTAATTCTTGACGAATCCCTAACCTTCACTTACCACATAACCTCCATTGTCAACAGGTCTACCAAAATGTTGAGATTAATTAAGAGGACAACTCGTGACTTCACTAGTCTGAGTGCCATCAAAATCCTATATTGCACACTTGTTAGAACTCATCTCGATTATTGTTCCTCTGTCTGGTCACCTCATTATGTAACCCAGATATCCAAGATTGATCGTGTTCAAAAAAGCTTTCTTAGATATGTTTCTTTCAAATCTAATTTCTTTAGTTATTATGCCTCAATTGAGAGTTATCTCAATATTCCATCTTTGGAGAATAGACGTAATCAGCGAGATCTATTGACTCTTTACAAGATATTAAATGGTGAATATGATCTACTTTCTCAAATCAGTTTAGTAGTCCCCACTCGCCTTACGAGACAGGTAGCTACTTTTCATATTCCCTACCATCGTACCAACATTGCTTATTTCAGCTATATCCCAAGATCCCTTAGAGCGGCAAATTCCCTCGATATTGACATCTTCTCAACGCCTCTTCATAAGTTTAAAAATCAACTGTGTCAGTGACCATCTTGTCATTTTATCTTCCACTTTTACACTGACTGTACTTGTATTTTTACTTTCCATTTATCTTTTTAATGTCTTCAATATTATCAATATCATATATGTTGTGTCTGTTGTTGTATTACTCACATAATGTATATCTTGTAATATTTTTTAATTGGGTTTGCCCGTATTAAACTAAAATAAAATAAAAATAAAATAAAATAAATTCAATAAAGTTCTAAAAAATAAAGTTTATTTTCGAGAAACTGCGACGGTTATGAGTCATCCGTTACCTATTGTCCTACAATTAGGTACCTCGGCGATCGATGTTATCGCGAGTTCATAAATCACAGCATAGACGCGAGCCGCTGAGATCATTTCCAATTTGAGTATCAACGAGTAGCTGAGGCCAGCGCCATGCTTGCGACCTGGTCGCCGCGACACGAACGGAGCGACACAAAATCAATTGTTGTCGCGTGTCGCAAGCTTGGCCGTCTACATAACAATCAATGCGATACATTCCCGCGACCTGTTCGCAGCGTTTTTGTCGCGGCGACAAAATAAGAGAGTGCCTCATGACTGTCATCTTCCACATTCATTTTGGTGCATGAGCAGGAACTCTGCCAAATTCTTGAACCCTCCGATCTCTTCCAGCAAACACCCCCCGTTGCGAAAAACCAGCCCTTCTGCGCCGCCTGCGACCCCGACAGGGAAGTGTGCTTGAAGACACGGGAGGGCGGCAGACCCGAGTGCGTCGCGGCGCCTGACCCGAGCGACCCGACGGGCTGCGGCGGCCTCTGCCGCCTCGGCACCCACTACTGTCAGATCCTTGACAAGAAGGCGCGCGTCCACCGGTGCTCGGTTGTGCGTGGCACCCTCGAGTGTCCTGAAGGGACGTTCAACTGCGGGAACCGGTGCGTCCCGTCGCAGAGCAGGTGCGACGGCACCGTCGACTGCTCCGATGGGTCGGACGAGAAACAATGCGGTACGTAGGACTGTAGATTGTAGGGGGGACATTAAGACTGTGCAGCCTCTCAAGCATCCGACCTATTAGATCTTTTGTGCATAACCCTTAATCTATTCGAGGCCCCGGATTCCGAGGCTTCTTGCGAAGTTTATCAGTTTCCTGGGAGCTAGGTTCCCGACATCGGAAGGCTCTAAGAAGGCCCCTTCTAGGAACTTGAGCCTCTCGCAGAAGAGTGCTGAGCATTCGCAAAGCAAATGTTCTGCAGTTTCAGGGAAGTTCTCGCAGTAGCGGCAACTATCACTCTCTGTTTTACCCATCTTTTTGAGGTGATACCTCAGAGGGCAGTGTCCAGTGAGGAGTCCCGTTACCAGTTTCAAGTCTTTTTTGTCCAACTCGAGAAGCTGTTTAGCTTTCCTTGGCGAGAGGCTCACTAGCCTTTTCGCTTGTCTTTGTCCTAGCACTTTATTCCAGTGAGATTTCATTTCATCTGCTTCCCAGCATCGGAACTCTTCTCTCAAGTGGGCTTTGGAAAGTCCTCAGAAGGGTTCTGGGCCAAGAAATTGTGTATTTGCCCTTTCTTTGGCAAGGCAGTTTGCTTCCTCGTTGCCTTCAACTTCCTTATGACCTGGCACCCACATGAGTGACCTGGTTGTTCGCTGCCAGTTGTCTTAGGGATTGTTTAGTCCCAAGTCAGTTTAGACTCACAAGTATATGACTTCAGAGCTTTAAATGCTGCTTGGCTATCTGATAAAACATAGAAATTTGCCCTTCGAGTGTCCCTTTCGAGGCACTCCAAGTGTTCTTGATATGAGATTTATTGTCTGACTCAGTGCGGTAGGTGGGAAGTAGTACAGCTACACCGATTCTGGAACAGTACATCCGCGGAGTATGCCATAATTGGTAACCATCGACTTCACCGCACGTGACGAAATCGTGACGAAAACGCGACAAAAACGTCACGCATATTTAACGTTTTTCCCCCGTATAATCACTCTCCAGATGTTATGCCGGCCTCCTTCAGTGCGTTTATGATGACAACAATTTCGTTGCCGGCTCTTCAATTTGCAAAACCTTGTTTGACTATATGTTCGTACATTGGCCAAACAACTGCTCATGCGCGGATATGGTCGTCATTTGACGTCACGAGTTTTTTATAACGGTTTTTCTTTATATTTGCATGTAACATTTTCCCTCGTTTTTTTAATGTTGTTTGCTACATTATTTTACTTATAGTGCCAAAAGCTTCTGAGTTTGTCGCGAATAAGAGGACATTAAATCGACTGTCAAGTGCGTGTTGACACTTGCTTTTTAACTGTTTTTCGAGTACCTACTTGAACTCTCGAAAAATGCCGAAGTGTTGACTTGCTGTATCAGTTCGAGCTGTTTTTTCTTCAGATAATGCCTGGAAGAATATGTGCCGTAGTTTCTTGTAAGAACAATCAACAATCTTACAAAAAAAATGTTTTCGAACATAATATTTCTTGGGTGTCCCAAGGCTAGATATTCATTTGAACCCAAATTTTGCAACTAAATTTTTCACGAAAAAGTATGATCTAATCGAAACCTTATCCTCCCATTATAAAATGACGTTCAAAAGTTGCTTAGCATCTGTTCAGATTATCCACAGGAAACGAGAGCTTCTGAAGTTCAGTAATTATATTGAGCAAAATATAAGCAACACCCAACCAGATGAAGACAAAAAATTAACAGGAATATTATCCGAAGAAAAAAGTTCCGATAATAACTGATAAGAATGCATTTCTTCCATATAACTAGAGAACTTCTATCGACAGAAATATGTATTCCTTTTCATGTGAAAAGTGAAATGAATCTCTGCATGAACTGATGCATAAAATGCCCATAAATTACAACTTGTTTTTTTATATTCCTGATACAAAGCGGTTTCTTTTACAGATTGCGATTTGAAAACCCATTTTCATTGTGGTAATTCAACATCCTGCTTGGAATTTTCAAAGAAATGTGACCAAAACTTTGACTGTTGGGACAGATCAGATGAAGCGAATTGTGTGTTTGGTAAATATTTGTATAATATCTCAAAAAGCTTATTCACTAGAGTTCATTTTTCAGGTTTGAAGTGTTCACAGAATGAATTTTCTTGCTCAAACAACCATTGCATACCAAAAGAGAATTTTTGTGATGGAAATTATGAGTGTGCTGATAAATCAGATGAACCAGATGGATGCCAAGTTATAAAATTGGAATAAGCATTTCCAAGATACGCAAACCATATATTTTTGTATTACAGACGAAATAAAATTCGAATATATTTTTTATTAAAATACAATCAATAAATAGATAAAAAACGGAAAAATAAAATAGACCTATTCACGAGTCCTTAGAAAACTTGTCCAAAGTTTCCGAAAATAAATTAAATCTATTCATGTCAACTCCACTGATTTTGAGAAAATCAATGAGTTTCTCAATGAAACCACACACGTTTGCCATATAAACCTGAAATAAAAATCGTTCAATTCAACCAGTGATGAATTCAAAAAAGTATTTAACCTGGCCCAATTTTTTTTTGAAAAACTCTGTACATTGTCTCTCAAAATTATCACAGGAAAGAACGTCTTCTTTGAATAAAATCGCAACGAATTCGGCGTAGCACGACCATGTCATTATTTCTTCATTACTTCGACTCATCAATAAAATATTTCTCTCACATAACAAGTTTTTAAAAAGTTCCTCTGCTCGTCCATAACATTTCCAAACTTCAACAAACATGCTCAGTAAAGGATGTCCTATACTAAGATCTGGCTTATGTATAACTAAAAAAAAAATTTCAAACATGCAAGAATAATATTTCTTTTCAGATTATTGACTTACTAAGCAACAAATAAAAATCAACAAGTAACGAACAAATGCATGACTTGATACTGTTGTTCACGTCACATCTGTATTGAAAACTAGCTAAAACATCACCTACAACTGCTTCTACTGCTGATTCACTTATAGTCTTCGGATTCTCCAGAATATCAACTGACATGCTCTGAAATTAATTGAAACAGTCAAAAAACTTCAACAACGCACCAAATATTTGACGGAAGGTTAACAAGACCAAGAACAATTTCAAGTTCACCTGTATTTTTTCCAAGATGTAGAAACCACTCAGACAGCTGTCATCATGACTATCCTTATTGCCGGCAGATGGCAGGCTGAAAACCGGCTTATCCTTCCCGACCTTATTGCTGTCATTGCTCAGAGTCTTTTGAACCTCGTTCTCAAAATCCTTGGTGAGAATAGAAACGGTCAAGTGTGTATTGGTCCACTGTTTGATTCGTTCCTTGCATATTTTCGCTGATATCGAAACACAAGCGTTCTTTGTCTGCGGTAAAGTATCTATCGAAAGTAAACTCTCTATGGACGGTGGTATCTTTTCACGCAATATGGCAGATATTTCTTTCTTGCACTGATTGTGGAGGGTGGTGAGCTGTGTATGAGCCATTTGGGTGACTTGCGATCTCAATTGGGTCTGAAAGAGAGGAAACAAATTCGAAGATAGCCTCAGCATACAAAAGTTAACAGCATGTTTTTCTACAACCGGTTGACAAAGTAGTCTTCGACGCATTCAAATCTCAAAACAAAATTGACGTTTTCCGAGGAATGTCATTAAGTGACAGCATTTGCGCTCGTGAGCGCTGAAAAAACGCTCGTCTCCACCATGGTATATTGTTGAAAAGGAACAAGGAACTCATATTCTCTTGCATGATTGGAAATAGTGACTGTGAAATATCTAAGGCACCTCCTCATGTAGCAGAAAGAGCAAACATTGTAAATTTGAAACTCCTAGAAATCGAGAAAAAATATGAATTATAATATGATACATTCATGATATGGTGCCATGAGCGGTAATATATCACTATAAATACACAAATAGCTATTTTCACCTTCGATAATTTCCCTTTAGCAGGTGATGCAACTTGACAATCGTTGTTCCAAGATTCCAGAAATATCTTCAACTCGTCCAAGGCATTTTTTTTGAAAGCAGGGACAATCGTGTGACAAACTTGCTTCACGCAGGCAGAAGCTATCCTCTCGCTGACAAATTCAACAGTTTTCCTCACCGACACAGGTTGGCCATTGAAAAAGGCTTCCTCCAACGTTTGCTAAAAAACTGTAATGAATTTCAAATCCTGATATGTAGTGCGCCTTACCTCTGATCTTCTCTTCGATAAACTCTCGGTAGATTCCAAGGCCGTGACCGGTGTTATGTGTTTGACAGTTACCGTACTGTGCTGGGAACTGTTGGTCAGCAGTTCCTTTATTTTGGTCAGGTATGGGCAACAAAAGTACAAAATGTTTTGATCAATCACATCCACTGAATCTAGGGCGTCAGCTGGTTTAACTGCGAGTGTTTCGGTATCGCAAAAATTGAAGTACTCGCCATCAGGAAAGTGTGGCAATTCAAACAACCACCCCAAAGAGAATTTCACAAGAGCCACATTATAGTCGGAACCCTCGTAAGATCGGTACAATTTGAACAGCAACTTGTATACGGAAGTGTAGTAAGGTAAGCGTAACGTCACTTGGTCTAGCATTGCGAAATATTTTACCAACCAGGGGATCGTCAACACAACCGTGTTTTGGTTTATAGAAGTAGCAAGGCATTTTTGCACGTCAAAGGAAGGAATCGACTGAAAAAAAAACAATATTTTTTAGAGGAAACTAAACACACATCTCACCACTGTTAATTTCAGAGACTGATTCCACACGAACTGCCATAGCTCCATACATACCATATTTCTTTTATTCACCACTTTGTTATACAATATTTAAATTTTCAAAAAAAAATTCGTGAATATTTCACTAGAAATATCATATAGTCATTCCTTGTGCTGTGAGAATGAGCTATATAAGTTTAGTGATGCCATTAGATCTTCAAATACCGATGTCTTCAAAGGTGACTCAAACTGTGAAAGCATACTTCTCTGTTAATGAGTTTTTTCTAGAACATATTTCGTTGATCAGATAGTTCTAAAAATTGTATTTTCAATTCATTGTCAATTTATACAGGGCTATTCAAATTCGAGTCTATGCATGGGGATTTCGATAACGGTAAGAGATAGAGGGTTGGTTAAATGGGGGCAAAGTAGCGTATTTCAGAGGTTAATTATATGGATGAAAAAAATCTGACCTAGCTTCTTGAGTTCTGGAGTTATACAGGAAAAATCGAAAATTTCGAAATTCTTCTTTTGCCTATATCTTTTTATTTTACGAAGATTTTTTTAAATTTTGCCACTTTGCCATAGCAACTTTTTGTAGCCTTTCCAAATATCTGAATAAAAATTATATACAGGGTATCATATAAATTGGGCCACCCACTTTCGATTTTCAAATACGGACCTATATTTTTTATTGCATTTTTTTGAATGGCAAGAGTCATGTTTCATATTGACGTAGTATTTTCATCTTAATTAGAGAGTGTTTTGGAAATATTGAACTATTACCAGTAAAATTTCAATATTTTTTTAATTCCAGCTGTAATTAATAAAAATATATCATAGAATAAGGTATAGAATGCATAGGATTAGGAAGAAAGTCAACATTATTCGACGAAGATTGTTTTCTTCAAGAATTCATCCACATTTCAGTTGACGCAACCCATGATCAAAACACTCTGTAATTCAGATGAAAATACTACGTCAATATGAAACATGACTCTTGCCATTCAAAAAAATGCAATAAAAAATACAGGTCCTTATTTGAAAATTAAAAGTTGAGGGTGTCCCAATTTATACGATACCCTGTATATAATTTTTATTCAGATATTTGGAAAGGCTACAAAAAGTTGCTATGGCAAAGTGGCAAAATTTAATGAAAATCTTCGTAAAATAAAAAGATATAGGCAAAAGAAGAATTTCGAAATTTTCGATTTTTCCTGTATAACTCCAGAACTGAAGAAGCTAGGTCAGATTTTTTTCATCCATATAATTAACCTCTGAAATACGCTACTTTGCCCCCATTTAACCAACCCTCTATCTCTTACCGTTATCGAAATCCCCATGTATAGACTCGAATTTGAATAGCCCTGTATATTGCATGGTAAACATTGTATTGACTTTTTAATGTTTGGCTTGTTGAATTAGTTAATAATTCGCGATGATTGTTATATGATGTTTATAGTGTTATTGTGAAAGTTATCATTTTCATTAAATGTTTTGATCGATTGTTTGATTCTATATGAAACTTTCATAAAGACGTCGGTACCATTCCTGGCACCAACATAATATTCTCCCTTATTAAAAAAGGAATTACATTTTTCCGAAATCGAATGATTTAATTAAATTTTACAAGACCTCAAATAATATAAGAACATTTCAATGAAAAAAGTGCACATACCTGACTTCTGATTTGTAAGTGCGAATTCAGTAGGTAGTCTGACAAGTTTGGAGTTTCAGACTTATATGGTAGGGATTCAACAAATCCTAAAAATTTTGCCAGAATTCTGAGGTTTTTTAGTGTTATAAAAAAAAGTTTTCTTGTTGTTGAATCAACTTGGTTTTCTGAAAAATCACAAAGACATTCAGTGAACATGTATGTACATTAAATTGTGATTATAATTATTTTCTAAAATATAATTTTCACTTCCACATTGATTTAAACAAATCAATAAGAAGACAGCAGATTAATAATCGATAACAGAAGTCAAACAACGTTAGGCGAGGTTAGAACTTGGATCGGTGACCGTTTAGTTCCAACGTCTTTCTATTTTACGTGGACCTATTATCACCAAAACATCCTAGTAACAATGGAAGTCCCCAAAACGTCCATAAGACGTCAGTCGTCCGGAATGAATGCCCAGAGTGGACGTTTTATAAACGTCCATGAGACGTATTAGTGCTGCCTGAGTACATATTATTATGAGACATTCAGAAAGAGGAAATCATACCAGAGCAAGCTGAAAAAGCACCAAATATGGCTTGTCTTTTGTTTCATATGATGAAGTGGTGACATCTTTTCTGTTCATCCATTGATGAAAATTGAAATATCTTGTGAATAAACCATACTTACCTTTTGGAGAGTTTGAGCAGTGCCCAATAGTTGACCTTGAAAAATGCATGAAATTGACAGGTTCACCATCCACCTGATTGAAACTGCTATATTACCCATATTCTACACTGAACTATTATAGTGTTTGAAATATCCCAGAATACCAAGTTTTTTTGAGTGGCACCATCGCACAACAATAGTTTTGTAATTTTTTGATAACCATTAATGGTTTGGACTTTTCAGAAGATATTTACACTAACTTGGAAATTAACCATAGAACCTATCATTGATTTGAAAATTAGTTTTGCTTGATTTTAAATTTTTTGTAATTATTGCATCAAGGTTATTGTAGGTTTTTTAATCACCATGTATGTTTGTTTTAGATATTGTTACAATCAAAATTCACTTACCAGACACATCTAAATCAACACAACCAAACTTGTAATTATTCAGTTCTATTATCTCATATACTAGAGTATCACATAAATGTCTGTTGAAACGGTGATTCCCTGCTTCCAATATAAAATCCCTATAGAATACTTGATACCCTGCAAATTGTGGTGGAGAATTAAGCCCACTAGAAATGTCTTTCTCAACCAGACGGTTTCTCAGTCTATCCAATTTATTTTTATCAATTGTAGGTAAGCATGAGAGGAATGGAAGTTGCTCTTCAGAAAATCCTTGTTCCTGAAAATGGGGATTTTTTGGGGTAAACTCAAAAATAAAAGTCATAGGAGTAGGCAAATTTTTACATCTCCATAAAAAAAAACTTGAAATATCCTGTGAAGAAACCATACTTACCTTTTGGGGAGTTTGAGCAGTGCCCAATAGTTGAGCTTTGAATAATCTTGAAAAATGCATGAAATTGGCAGGTTCACCATCCAAACTAAACAAAGTTTTAATCCTGCCACCTAAACCTATAGAAAAACTCCATCTGTCCAGCATATGATTTGTCTCCCATATCCTCAAAATCTCATAGAACAAATCTCTCTGCTTTCTGAATGACTGAAAACTGCTGCAGTTTGGGAAATTATCTCTATTATCTGTATCTGAATTGAAGCAAACATTGGTCTGAGGCAGATGATTGGTTATTTCCACCAGTCTGTCACCTTTGGTCTCAGAAAGTTTATTCAAATGATCAGCAAACTTGGGAGAAAATGTTCTAAGCCTCTCATTGAGTGATAAAAGCTTCAATGTTGTTTTGTCATAGTGCTTGAGCACTTCCATTTGAGACTCCAAACATTTAAGTGAGAAGTACAAGACATTGTGGATATTGGAAAATATATCTAAACAATCTTGAAAGAGAGTACCACTCACATCTAGTTCATTTTTATCTTCCACACTTAGAAAATCTATACCCATGGGGAAGTCATTCATAGAGTCAGTCCTATATTTTTTACTCAACAATAGAGATATCAGGAAATAAATTTCACTAGTTATGTTTAGTGCTAAATTATTGTCAAGTATTATGATATACACTGCAACCAAATTATCTAATTGTGTCTTGGAAGTTATTGAGTCCAAATCTGGCACTACTTCTATTTGTTGGGTGATTTTACTAATGATTTTGTTTTCATTGATTGTATTACCATTGATGTTTCTTGATTTTTTCAACATTTCTGTTACTAGAAAACTATGAGTTTTGATAGGAGAATCCCCAGATACTTCTGTAGTATTAAAATTTGCAAAACTATTAGATGTTTTTCTGAAACTTTCACAAGACTTAACTTGACTGATATTAGTAGGTGTTATCCTTCTACTAGATTCTTCTGAGGAATTTCCATTATATCTGTTACTTTTCTTCTTTGAGGATTTTGTAGTAATAATGAAATCTCCTAGACAAAGAGGGGATTTTTGACCATAACTCTGATTTTTTGGTGTAGTAAATGTGGGTTTATCTCTATAGAGCGGTGATAACTGACTGAAATAGCTAGCATTCAATTCTGAGTCTGATTGTATTTTAAGAATCTTTGGTGTACTTGATTTACCCTCCATGGACACCTCACCGAAACTTTTCTCCAATGATTTATTGACAAATGTTGTTGACTTGTCTGCAATACTGAGTCTCTTTCTTCCATTAGAATCTGATTTTGGTGGTTTAATTTTCCTAGGTGTACATTTTGGACTTTCCTTGAATTTGTGATCAATTCTAAAATCATCAGTTGTGATTCTATCCTGTATCCGATACCCATTTACTTACCCCGATATCTCTTCGTGAATAAAATTCAAGAAATATGTGAGAAAGGCAGCCTGGGAACATTTGAAATCAACATTTGTGTCCTGAAACAGTCAAAATGAGGTTATGAATACTCATTCAAGTTGTTGAATCAATATAATACCTTGGATAAAAGCCATGTCTTCAAACAATCCGGGTCAATTTCACCTTTGGCTATTCTGGATAATAAAATTTTGGTCATTTTGTATATATTCTGTAATAAGCTTCAGATAATTCAAAATAAATAAATGTATGCATAATAATAATAATTAATAACATCCCGGCAAAATTGACTTTGACAAGTTTGACACAGAACTAATCTGTGTTGACAATTGACATCGAACGTTCCTTAGCATTCTTTTAGCAACTTTCAATCAAAAAGTTCATCCACAGAGTGTTTTCTATTTATTATTCTTCTATTTATTTGGATTTGTTGGAGTAGATTTTTTGGTTCATTTCGATTAAAAACCAAACTGATTTTTCTAAATTATATTCTGCTACGCTGAATCAGTTTTTGCGATTGAAATAAACAATTTGAAACCACGAGTTTTTTTGAAAATTTGATAGGTACCGATGATCAATTTAAATTTTTACAAGCTTGATTGAAAATACGTATTTAGTTAAAAATGTTTTGATTGTCATGAAATTAAAATTCAAATTCACTGATGGGATATATCTATCAAATTATTAAATCATTCATACAAAAATCAAACACAATAATAACAATAAGAAAGATGCAGGGAATTATACAATGCTTAATAAATGAATAATCACCCATATGCCATTCTTAAATATGCTCTATTGAAATGTTTCTCATGCTTTTTGAATTTAATGTTATTTTCTTTTGGAAAATAAAGCTAATTTGGCTTATAGTCTGCAGTTAAAACTTATATATACGACCAAATCTGATAGCAAAATGAGAAAAAATGTTATCCCTTTTATCACTTGCAATTTTTGAACATGTATTTTGTGGCATATCCGCTTCACGACAGTTCCATTTTGTTGCACCAAACAAAATCCCAAAAAACATAATTTCATCGAATTCAACACTCTTTTATGTCTAACGCAAGATCTTGGTGAATAAATTAATAAATCTAATTCAAAGCAACAAAGTAACCATCAGAGGTCTTCCATTCTTCTATTCACCTAAATATAGCTTCATTCGAACCATATGTCATTTTGACTTTTTTCGAAACCTATACCTACCTATATATGCAACTAATAAACCATGATATATATAGGTACAATATACACGTTTTAAAATTTGATAAATATATTTCAAAAGAGTAACAGAGGTGAACAGTGTATTCGAAAAATGAAATACATTTTACATAAGTGATATATCATCCGTTTGTTCCTGTTGGACTTGGCATCACCTGCTTTTGATACGATGAAATCTTTACTACTTATTATTCCCTTTTTAAAAAGAGTTTTAGATATTATTATACGATGGCTCTGGAGGGCCAATGCGAAAAAAAAAAATAAGACGAAATTTCGACTTAGTAACTCGAAATTTCGTCTTATTAATTCGGAATTTCGAAAATTTCAACTTAATTATCTCGAAATTTCGACTTACTAATCTGAATTCATCAAATAGGCTCTTTTGGTCAAACATCTATCATTAGATGATTATTGTTATATTTATTACTTACAGGAAATATATGAGCGTTGATTGATGTATTCGAAAAGGATTTGTCACTACAAGAAACACAATTGGATATCTATTTGAATTTGGTAATTGTTAGTCCCATCAGGAATTTCTAAGAAAACGAAAGAAGGTTGAGATGAAAGCAAAAATAACGCAATTATCTAATAGATCTTAGACCTTTTTGAATAACGTATGTTCAATTGTCTCATCTTATTCCTTATTATTTTATCTTGTTCACTATATAAAATATTAGATTATATTAATATTATAATAAGTCGAATTTTCGACTTAATCAAGGCGAAATTTCGAGATAATTAAGTCGAAATTTCGACATAGCAAAGTCGAAATTTCGACTTACTAAGACGAAATTTCGACTTACTAAGACGAAATTTCGAGTTACTAAGTCGAAATTTCGACTTATTTTTTTTCGCATTGGCCCTCCAGAGTCATCGTATTTTTCTCTACGTACCTATATTCAAAAACGTACTCCAACAATAAATACTTTTATCCCAACCAATCATTACCTCTATTCCTTATACATACATTCCTAGATAAATATAGATATATCTCATCTTCAAAATGACCAGAGAATAACTGTTGTCGAGAAATACTTATAGGTACTGCTAGTATCATCGGGAAATAGTAGTATCATCGAAAAATACTGGTATCATCGAACTATAAGTCATCAATGCTATAATCATTTCGATTTTTATTTCAATATTTTACATAAATAAATGTATTACCTAAACAATAATCGCACAATAACGTACTTTATATTTTGTTTAATTTCATTACCTACTCCGCTGCTTATATACCTTTGAACACAAATAAAAATGGTCATAGTTTTACACAAAGAGTAACGTCATAGGTGATATTCTCATTTTAGAATAACTCTAACCTCTAATAGATGCCTTGATCTACGAATATGAATACTTTGCAGGAATAAATCGATGATGACGATGCATTCTCGATGTTGTGTTCCTCAACTGAAAATCAGTATATATGTACTCAAAATGGCTACGGTTTTCGTCAGACAATAAGGACCCCGAAAATTCTCCTTTTCACGGGGAATATATTCGACAACGTCTATTATTACCCCTTATACATCACAAATAACACTTACAACCAATAAGAGTAGTTTCGTGACCCCAAATCCATACGGATTTAATGACATGCAATGTAGCAAACAAGATGTATTTGAATTCAGCGACTCGAGAGAAACTGGATATTTCCCTCCATTTTTAAAAACCGCTCCTAACAATCCATAATTTTGTCATAAAAATAATGTTTTGTGAAGGAATTTTCCAGTTACTGTATTCTATTCATTTTTTAATTAAAACTGCTAGTTCAGCTGAATTCAAGCAATTGAATTATTCAACATATTTTCCATTCTGGTAGTGCACCCATATGTCTCTATCAGCCGCTGTTTCGAATCGAGAGGTGACAGACTGACAGATGACAGAAAACACCGTATCACGCGTATGTTACCTTCAAAAGTCGACGTCAATCTTACGGTTACTTTTTCATCTCTTGAGAATTTAATATCCCAGGTTGAAGTGTTATAAATCTGTGTATGAAGATTTTCACGACCCCTTCTTCTAAACACAATTTTAATCACCATTATGTGCACTTCAACCTTCGGATTCAAATTCTTCGAGCAGTCAAAACCACGCAAAGGACGCACTAATCTCTAAAAATCTTCACTCTCGCTACGTTCCACCATCAAATCCGGCACAAATGAGGGGTTAATCGCGCGCTTTTTTCCTCAGTTGGAAGAATTGGCCCAGGAGGGGAACTGGTCGAGGTCCCAGATGAGCGGCCCGTAGAAGGGGAAGACGGTGAACAGCACCGCCATGGAGATGACGGCCATGCCGAGGCCGACCTTGACCATCTCGGTGGAGGGCATGTTGCAGGGGGCGGCCGCGATCGCGTTGGGCGGCGTCGACACGGGCAGGCAGTAGGCGTAGGAGCAGCACAGCGCGGCGGGCATCATGAGGTACATTGGGTGGATTTTTGCCAGCTGGATGGAGAAACAGTCGATATGTTATCCAAGTGGCTTATTTATAATGGGTTCGATACTGTAACTTCCCCGTAAAAAATTATTAACGAATACTAGGGGCGGAAGACGATATTTTTTGGCGAAAACGATATAGAAAAATGCAGAATAAATGAAACTTTTCCTCTATAGTGGTATCATTTCTGTATAGGTTCGAAAATGATGTTGAGAAATGAATCCAATGTTTCCCAAGGGTGTGGTTATGATATATATGTTGACGATATATCTGTTATTTTTCTCACAAAGATATGCACTCTAGTGGAAGAAGAGAAATAGATTTATTTCCATTACAAATCAGGAATTCATGAAATATAATGATGATTGTAACGTTATATAATGGCCAAATATTTTGCAATGCATTTCAGATAACCTATAATAGTTGTTATTTGACAAAGGACTTTCTTTCGTCATCACCAGCTCTCTTTCAGATTTTTTGAGTGTGTCTATTAATATATTTCTCTTCATTTTTCAAGCTGTCAGTCGCTGAAACAGTGTGACCACAGACAATGAAAACAATTCGCTATATAGACTGTAGAAAGTTTTTCGTGTGAAAACAAAAATTTAAAAACTGCTGTTCACCTAGTGTTGTGTTATCCAACGGGTTATTCTTCCTATTTTTATGAGCACACATCACCTGATGATTATCACCACACACCAATTTGTTATTTTCAACACTTCCACAAATGTTTCTCTATAACTACCTATATCATCATCTTCGAAAGATGTGACAAAAATAAAGTTTTGGTTCATGATGTGTATGACAAATTGAGGTCTCACGTTAGAATCTGTTGAGGTCATTCGGCGTGGTCAGTCAATCAGGTGTTGACAGTCATTCGTGAGAATTAAGAGGTTCATTCATCTAGCCATAATGAAAGTTACAAAATAGTATAGTGAAGTCAAAAACATTATTCACAAGTCTAGAATAATAAACTGATGGAATGGTGCATAATATATCAGCAAAAACTAGAGACTCGTGCCAAGAAGGGTAAATACAGAAATGGTAAGCAGGTACTACAGGGTTGTATTGAGATAAAAATACTAGGTGAAATTTTTCTGATATTGAATAGGATTATGTTTGTGCAATGTGAATCATTACATTGTTGGTCTGAATGGAAACTTAATACGCTGGAAAAAATAATTGTCTGTTTTCTCAAGTCCCAAACGTCTGCCAAGTTGAGGTCGCTACTTTATAGACGTCGTTCGATGCTCATTTGTTTCAGTTTTTTCTCTGACAGCGACCCAACATGGACCCAACACATAATTATGTATCTATCATAATCTGACATATTTTTACTTTTATACATATTTTTAATCAAATAGGAACAATTAACGCATTCCAAGAAAAATAAAATAATGTTGGAGGTACTCACGCCTCTTGAACAAGAAACCGAAGTCGAAACGCTAGTATCGTGAATTACACATATTATAAATGTCTTCTACTAAAATTCTTCCTTCTTTCAACTAAAACACCACTCACGTTCAGATTTACTTGTTTAAAACACTTTTTAGCGAACAAATTATTACACGAGACTTTGATCTGTCAACTTGACACTGTCACAAATTTCAGCTCCCATCATGCTCGGTTCTCGATGGGTTTTGTTAAATGTTTTGAAGGGCGAATTCCTAGTTTTTTCTGCTGAAAATTATTGAAAACAAATCTGAAAGAAGGACTAATTTTTGTGTTATTTTTTCAGTGGGTATATATGCGCGAAGCAAATATACAACTCAACGTAAGTGATTGAAATTGTATGCATTCGGTATGCGATTACTTTCATTTGCCTCGCATTCAAGTTTCTCAATTTTGAACAGGTTTTTTCTACTTAGTGACATCAGACATTTTACACAGCCATATCATCACTGACACTGACTGAAAATGTGTTTTTCTGTTTCCTGATTATCCGATCAATGATATCAAACAATTTTGTGCTTGGAACAGGAGCTTAGCAGTGCTAAAAGGAGCGCGTAATTCGAAATTTGAAAAAAAAAACGTTAGGTTATGCCCAGTGTGACACTTCAAGTTCTAAACAGTTCACGGTCATCATCAGAAAGATGTCTCTGCCTTACAAAAAATGTTACGTCATTGTTTCCAGTGAACAGACAATATTATACCATCTACTAGGTTTCCCACCACATCAAGGCTCAACTGATGAATCAAGCTAGGACTCCAACGAAAAAAAAAAAAACACTCACCACCGACATCTCTGCCAACACGGGCAGCAGCACGTTCGCGCACGCCACGTTGCTCGAGAACTGCGTCAGCACCGTCGCCATGCCGCCCGAGATGACCATCACGTAGAACTTGTTCAAGGTGGCGAAGCCGCGCAGGTGCTCGGCAATCATGTGGCTCATGCCGCTCACCTTGGAGCCCTCGGCCATGGCGAAGCCGCCGCCCAGCAGGAAGATCAGCCCCCACGGCATCTTCTGCTGCACGATCTTCCAGGAGACGAGGGCGGCGGAGGCGGCCTTAGGGCGCTTCGACTCGTCCTGGCTGAACGCGTGGACGAAGTCGGGCTTCGAGGGGCAGATGAAGAGGATGAGTACGACGATGAGGGCGGCGGTGGCGTCTTTCACCTGCGTGTACGGAAGGGAATGATGAAAATAAGACCAGGGGGCCCTACTGGTCTACTGTCAAATTTTTCTTTCAATCATGTTTGATACATTTTATTATCAAACTCATTGAAAAATGGCTACATAAAACTTTTAGAAACGATCAGTCTTCATTTAGAACCGAATATTCATAATTTTGTATTGGCACCTGCAGAAACCTGTAAATTTGATTGAAATCGCGGCTTCACTTGGCGAGATTCACCCCCGCAATGTCACGTCGTTAAGGCCGATTCAGATTCATGCGTGCCCAACCTACATTTTTGACCCTGCATGAAAAATGCATGCCTGTTGTCGTTCACATCTATGCCTGTCGGCGTGCTTGTAAAATGCGTGGTGGGCATGCATGGAATAAGGACAAGTTCTTATCTTCCAATATATTGCATGCATTTTTGCCGAAACATCCCTAAATACCTGTGAATATTTAACAATCTTTTATTTGAATTTGACATTTGATTTATTTTGAATTTGATGATCATTTTGTAAATTTCGTAAATTTTGTAATACATTCTCTTCGTTCTCTGTTGTGATTTTAATCTCGAAAAAATGAACGAGATAAAATTTTCGATTTACTGACAATACTAAAAAAACCAATTAAAATATGACCTTGGGTAAGAAATGCGATGGAAATGCACATATGTGAACAACAACATATGTGTACAAGCGTCAGAAATGCACGTGCCTGTAAATTGCACGTGCTTCAAAAACCCTGCATGGAAATGCATGAATCTGAATCGGCCTTTAGAGACACATTTCATCAATAAAGTAGGCGAAATCAATAGATTTGGGACCAGGCACAGGATAGGAAGTGAATTAACCAGCCTGTATCCATCTCTACGGAGGGGAAGCAGATATTTATATGCATTTCTCGCAGAAGAGATGGATAGATATTTGTATTATAACTGTGATGAATCATATTATATGTGATTAACAACTAATATGTTGTCATGAACATGAATGAACACTTCTTCTTTTTGGCTCTAAAAACTGAGTTTCATTCTGTTATGTATTAAATAGAATGACGAACGAACATCAGGGTTTTCCAGAAATTTCAATATTTTTTTCCAATGTAGAAAACTTCATGTTGGGCGCTGTATAATGATATGAATGAATTTTGAATATTCAATGTACCTAGGTGAATAAAATAAATCATTGCTCACTTCTCAAATAAATTTCAATTCATTCTTATTTTATCATTCCTCGAGCACTAATTTTCAATTCGTCATTATTTGATACACATTTGGGGCCTTATTTCCTGAAAAACTAAGAGAAAAAACATGGACGTATCTTAAGAATATGTCAACTGCTCTCACGATGGTACAATCATTTATAGAAATAATAACCATCTCATCGTATATCAAATACAACGAGCTTTGTAGTAGTAAATAGATACATCTCTAATGAGAGCACCATAGTAGTAATTGACTTATCATAATATTATAGATAAATTGGATAATTAACTTCTAACTTCCTCTTTCTATATCAAAAGAGCAAGATTGTTACAACTCGTTGCTTATAATATAGGAGTAGATAAAAGATTCATTATGTTATAGAGAATGAATCGTGAGTTTTACGATCTAGATTTACCTAGATGAAGAATAAACAAAGATGAGATCGCAGTTGGATGATGCAATTATTATGAAAGCACGCGATACACATCAAACCATTCAGGAAATAAGTACATTAAATTTCCTAAGTGATTATTTACTAACTAGACGTCAACGTGCAATCTTGCACGTGGTACTATCAGATAGCTGTGCATGAATTGGTTGTGATCTTTGAAAGGCATATTTTATTATTTATGATGCAACATTATAATTATTTCGATGGAAAATCCTGTTTGATTATTTATCTTTTGGTTCACCTGTTCCTTGGGTGAGATAAGCAATAATGAGCAACACATGTTGCCATAAAAACAGCTTATATTTGAAATGTTTGGAACAAATTATATCCTCGGGGTCACCACAAACATATTTAATGAAATATTTCAGAAATGTTCACATTACACGGGGCACGGGGCACATTTGTAAATCAAAATTTGTGATAGCTCATAGTTTTTGGGCTATTCAAAGGTAACAAAAGATGAAATAAAAAATAAGTTGATGATGGTTTCTAGATGACGAAACGTCGGATTTCAAATTTGAAAACGCTATCTTGTAGAGAAGAAAAAGTGGCCATGATAAAATGTTATTCATATCGATTTTTTCCGGATATCTCCGAAAGCATTCGGAATTTTCCAAATTTCAGAACAGCATTTTGTTAGGCATCACATTGCGCAACTTTGCCATAATTCAACCGACCCTGTATCTCTCACGGTTTACGACATCCCAATGATGAGGCTCGAATTCCAGCCACCCTGTACATGAAAAAAGCGAATTGACAAGTTCAGCCAGCTTTGAGAGAGAAAAAATATGTGTGCCATAGTGTTGTCTTTGTCTTCGAGATTGCAACTTTAGATAATGAAAATGTTATTATTCGGACGTAAAAAAGAAGAAGACTTATATAATCTGCATATAATTGGTTTGTTTTTCTTGTAGTATTTTCGTTATTCTGATTATTTCGAAAATTTTGTGAGCATTGTAAGCTCACAATTATTGTTGAATAATTACACACTTTAAAATTGTGATATTAGTCTTCTTCTCTTTTTTTACGTCCCTATCATAACATTTTCATCATTTTAAGTTGCAATCTTGATGACACTAGGGCAGACATATTTCTTCTATTTCAAAGCTGGCTGAACTATGTCAATTTCCTGTACATACCTTATGCTGGGTGATGAGCTCCGCCCAGCCGGCGACAAACTGCGGCTTCCTGAAGAACCACAACGCGATGGAGAGCACGAAGCACAGGCCGACGGCCTTCTCGTGGAACGACATCGGCCCCATCTGGCCGAGCCGGTGGTTGATTAGCTTGCGAGCCACCGCCTCGCCCTGCTGCCCCACGCGGATCTTCTTGGCATCGGCGCTGCCCGGCCGGAACAGCCCCATGAACCAGAATTGCATCCACACGATGCCCGCGTACATGATGATCAGCATCAGGGGTACGTTCAGGATCATCCACTTGGTGAACTCCACCCCTGCAACATGATGTTGTGGATAACATAGTTCGAGGGGAATTCGGGGATTATCTCTGGTCCTTCGAGGGTGAGGGTATAGTCGATCTGAATGGGAACATAGTCGACTAAGGCTGACGTGGGGCTGAAAACATTCCCTGAAGGGCCTAGGACACAAAGGAGTTAGAGGCAACAAGGAAGCAGACTGTCTTGCCAAAGAAAGGGCAAACACGTAACTTCCAGGACCAGAACTCTCCTGTATACTCTTCAAGGCCCACTAGAAAGAAGAGGTTCGATCTCCCTGGAATAAAGTACGTGTCAGGACAAAGAAAGCTAACAAAAAAGACTTGAACCTGGTAACGGGACTCGAGGGTGAGGGTATAGTCGATCTGAATAAGACTGACTTGGGGCTGAAAACAATCCCTGAAGGGCCTAGGTCACAAAGGAGTTAGAGGCAACGAGGAATTAGACGGCCTTGCCAAAGAAAGGGCAAACCATGCATCCAGGGCCAGAACTCTCCTGTATACTCTTCAAGGCCCACTTGAAAGAATAGGTTCGATCTCACTGGAATAAAGTGCCAGGACAAAGAAAGCTAACAAAAAAGACTTGAACCTGGTAACGGGACTCGAGGGTGAGGGTATAGTCGATCTGAATGGGAACATTGTCGACTTAGGCTGACTTGGGGCTGAAAACAATCCCTGAAGGGCCTTGGTCATAAAGGAGTTAGAGGCAACGAGGAAGAAGACTGCCTTGCGAAAGAAAAACAAGTGTGTCAAGTGTCTTCAACCGCCAACTTAGTTGCAAAGCAACCCTCGAAGTCTAATTGAGACTTGCATGAGTAAGGAAGACGGGGACTTTAGCTTTTTAAGTGTCATCCGAAGCACTATTCGGTTGGTTTTCGTGGAGAGTCAGAAGGATTGAAATCTAGGTACCAAGAATGTTCGGTTGGTAACCTATCTCCTCCCGCTGAACGATACTATTGAAATAAATATTTCCGCCGCCGGGATTCGAACCGCAGACCCTCTGGGCCATAGACCAGCGCCTCAGCGCACTCGGCCATCAACCCAGTTAAAGAAGGGGCAAACACATAACTTCCAGGCCCAGAAACCTTCTGTAGACTCTTCAAGGCCCACTTGAAAGAAGAGGTTCGACGTTGGGTAGCGAATGAAATGAAATATCACTGGTATAAAGTGCCAGGACAAAGAAATGAAATATCACTGATATAAAGTGCCAGGACAAAGAATAATGAGCGTTTCGCCAAGGAAAGGAAAGCTAAGCAGCTTCTCGAGTTGGACAAGAAATACTTGGAACTGGTGACGGGACTCCTCACTGGACACTGCCCTAAGAGGTATTACCTCAGAAGGATATGGGCCAAACAGATAGTGGTATAGTTGCCGCTACAAGCGTCTACGTCTAGAACAGGGATGCACACAGACTTTTTGGCCGTTATAATTTCAAGGGCAGTCAGAAAATGGAAAAGATACATGATATATTCACTGATCTCAAGCCTTTGTGATTAATTTCAAATAGAAATTTGCTGGCGGGTCGCAACTGCATCCATGGTTTGGAATGTCTACTTTGCAATCTCGGCGCAAACAACGCGCTGTAGCGTCATATTATTCAATGAGAGGTCTAGATCACTATTTTGGGTGAATGTTTTAGGAAGGATCAATTAATTGGTAATTGAAATAAATCGATAAATAGAACTCTTCTAATCTGAATAGTGATATCCTTATCTTTTGAATGGTTTGACAAATTTGAAAAAAAAAATTAGGTTTGTACTCAGGACCAAAAATTACTTGCATCAACCAAACGTTGCTGCGATTGAGTTGCATTTGAAAGTCCGAACGGCATGGTTGCAAATTGCAATTATCCCCTACCTATAGATATCACTCAACTGCGAATAGAGTATTATACTTCAATAACTTAGTTAACAATGGATAACAATGATTGAAAGAACATAAGAAAATGATTTCTGATTACTATAACAAAACAAAATTAATGAAGAATAGTTTTCCATCCAAATACTCAACAAAACACGTTTCGAATATCTGTGAAAAGCACGCTACTAACCTGGGCTGTCGGGGAACAAAGTCTCGTATTGTCCCTTAAACGTCAAATTCGTGCCGGAGCCGATGATGCAACCGCACCCGCCAATACTAGCAGCATACGCAGTCGAAATAAAATAGCACATGGTCGTCTTGGTGGGCATCTTCGATTCACCCTCGACGCTCACGTGGGCGATATCACCGTCCAGCGATTCGCTCTCGTACATCTCGCCGATGCCCTGCTCCTCGAGGGCCGTCAGCGTCGCCTCGATTATGGGGATCATCATTGCGGTCGCCGCCGTGTTCGATATCCACATGGAGACGAACATCGTGACCGAGCACAAGCCGATGTTGAGTCTCCTGCAAACAAAAGCGGAAAATGTTTCAGATACATCTATGACACATCATTGACACATCATTGACACATCATTGACACATCATTGACACATCATTGACACATCATTGACACATCATTGACACATCATTGACACTTCATTGACACATCATTGACACATCACTGAAACATCATTGACACATCATTGACATCTCACCTGGGGCTACATCCGACCAATTTGATGGTATGCAGGGCCACTCTGGTGTGCAGGTTGCAGTGCTCGACGGCAATGGCGATGATGAGGCCTCCCACGAACATCATGTTGGTCTCCTTGAGGTAGCACAGCGACGTCATCTCCGAGTCCATGATGCCCATGAGGGGAAACAGGACCATCGGCAGCAGGGAGGTAACGGCTAGGGGGAGGACTTCGAAGACCCAGAAGCCTGGAATGAAGACGACAACGCGGTGCTTGGTGAACGGTGCGAGAAAGACACTGTGGAACTGATCAAGTTATGGAGGCAGTACAAGAAATATCTTTTATGATTTTCGAGATTAAAATTATGATCGTCGAATTTGAATAATCCTGACTCCTTAATGTAATTGAATCATGACTACTATTGAAGGAAATCAAAGTTACCTGCCATGAGACAAACGACATAGAGGCATCTGAAGGCAGCCGTGTTGTTCGTAAGGAAGAGCGGCAGTAGCACCAGAGGGTAGAAGAAGATGAAGAAGCTCTTCCAGTAGATCTTGAAAGCGTTCAGCAGCATGGTGGCCATGGACGAGATGTTCTCGAAAAGTTTCACTGGAAAAGACGAAGACCGTTAATAGCACATCAGGTGATCAGCAAACATCGTAAAACTGTTGAACCGGTGTAGTTTTTCAATGGTTTATGTACGCTGTGAGCAAATATCAAGATGTAAAGAGCTTATCAGTACCATTGAGGTAGGTAGACGATTAAGTGAACCCAGAAAGCTTGAAACTATATTTTCGGTAAGAAGATACCTATTCATTTTTCTTCGGGTGAGACTGATGAGAGTATCAAAGTTAGCTCATATTCTATTTTGATTTTCCCGACTTCGTCTCAAAATAGATTTTGACATTTCTTAATATCCCCCTTAATTTATGAGATATATCAATGGCAACTTTTGAATTTGAAACATAGTGGCATCATCGATAATTTTTCTGAATGAAATCCCCTGTTATTTTATTTCAATATACATTTATCGACTTATTACTCCACTGATTATTAGATCTTGAAGTGTAACAATACTACTATGGTATAGTCTTGTGAATTACGTTTTGTAAACTGGGATAAGTATATGAAGAGAACACAATGTAAGTCAAAAAAGTGAATGAATAGGGAATACAATGTAATCTTGAAAAAATCTGATTTCATATGATTAATAACAGTGCAGAAAGTTTGTTTTCATCAATTGATCCTTCTCCTTCAATACACAAAGCTCTGACTTATTCCACTTGTTGCATAAATTACTTTTTTGGGACTTCTCTTGTTGACGATTGTTCAATTTTAGTGTGAGGAACAATTGTAAGTATTTATCTCATGGAATATAATTTTGAACACGGTATATACTGAAACAAAAATGGGACAAAGTACCTATAATAAATCATCTTGTTGTAAATCAAGTTCTGTGAATTCAGTGGAAGGTAATTGAATCTGTTCATAGAAGTTAATCAAGGATAAACATCAGTAATTTACGAGTTTTCGAACACAGGTAAACGAGATCCTTCAACAAATTTTTGAGAGTTTCAAAAATTACCATTTCGATAGTCAGTAGATTCTGAAAATATAGTTTATTCAATTCGGAATTGAAACATTGAGTTTGCGATATCCAAGTTCGTAGAAGAAACCACTTTTTCACCATAGTGCGGAAAATGCGTATTTTGCGGACTTTTCCAATAAAATAACGAAAAATAAAATTACGAAAGTATCCGAAACTGAAGCTTGCCGTGTAAGTACGTGTTCTCAGTTCATGAATACCAAATTGATTCACCAAATGAACCGATGTAGAATAAAAAAAGTATGCATAATAATGTTAAGGTCAAGGCAATTCCCAATTATTACACCTTGGAACTATAAAAAAGGTCCCCAAAAATGTTCTTAAGCAATTTCACGTGCTCAAAATTATAATTTGACCCAAATTTTCGCAATTTGTAGTATGGCTGATTGAAAGTCTAATCAAATATACGAGGAGAGTCAAAAACCTCATACGAAATGTTTCGTCATTATTTTTAATTGGAATAGTTGTAATTGAATACACTATATCAGAAGGGTTTGGAGAACCAAACGAAATAATGAACTGAACATTTCTGGCAATATCTTATTCCAATCTACATCATATTGTCGCTTTCTGGTCGATTTATGTTATAGCAGAAGAGAATATAAAACTTTTATACAGGGTAGTCAACATTTCATTTTGAAATATGACGTCTTGAAATCGACCAACATCATGAACTTTTGAAATAAAAAAACTACCTTCAGACCAGTGCACTTCACTGTGATTGACTATCAATATGGTACCGTAACAGTCAAATTCGAAAATGAAATCTCGAAATAGACCCTGTGGAAGTCGATGTAGAATCCAAAAATCTAATGGAATACAGAACCGTTCATTTCGAATTAGGTAAAGTTTCTCGTGAATAGCACTGAAAAAGTAGCACCGTTGCTGCTATATTGGGGTTACATATATAGGTTATCATACCTATTTAAGAAAAAAAAGTAAAGTACTCTCGAATCTCATCAGGAGTTGCTGCTTGTTGCTTACATTTTGAGCCAACGAGAATTGGAATATCTTGTCGAAATCCGCATGAAGAAATGTTCGAAAATGTTTTAAAAAATGGGTCACGTCGAAAGAAAGAAAATTACGTAATTTTTTATGCGTCTAGAACCAAATGGGATCGTTTCTTCTCGTGATTAATAGTTTGGTTAAAAATGGTATCTAATTTTCAATTTTGGGCGGATCATTGAACTAAAATGGCCAAGTCACCAAAATAATAATAGACGATCGATCGAATAATATAATCAAAAGCCTCGTCCAAATTTGAAATGTTTTATGAAGTATTGTCGTGTATGTAATACATATTGATTGGTTTATACCTATAATTAGACAATTCGCAGTCATCGATGGTAAGTTGAATCGTTTTGTAATGGACTTCGGGAAGAATAAAATCTACTTGATAAGGACAAAGAAAATGCGAATAATAGATTTATAAAATGTGAGCCATAATATTCACTTCTTGTAAAACTGCAGATTGTTTGATAATCGATAATATTGGTTTTCGATAATTAAATACACATGCAATTGCCCAGCTGTCAGAACAAAAATCTGCGTTATCAGTTATTTTTTTCCTTTGAAAATATTCCTGGTGGGCCATAAGAAAGTTACCGACAGACTATAAACTTTTCAATTCCAGTACTACTACCTACTGATAATGATTTCATAATCATAATTATTTCTAAAAGTTATCGCCCACAGTGGCAACAGTTGAAATCAACATATTTATTTGAATATCCATCAGTAGGTATATCGATATACTTATCCAATGTATTGAAGAAGAAGTACAAGAATCATATTCGACCCTCGTAAGTCTAGGACTTGTATCACGTGAAAAAAAAGAGATTATTAAATTACTTACAAATACAATGTATAATAAAATTATAATTTTTTTCTTGTATTCAAAATATGAAATTAAGTTTACAATTTATCTATGAATGCATCAGTATATGCTCACAAAAAGATAATGTTGGAAATGATACTAGAAATAATCAAAAGTATTTTATAATTATGATATTATTTGAAAACAAAATACTACTTGATAAATCATAGCCTTTATTTATTTTTGTTCATCGTTTTCATATCTCAAATTCATATTGCATTTTCAAATAATGTAATGCATGATCTACTACTCTAATCATTCATTTCATTTTTCTTATTGATTCATTTATTACTTTCAAACAAAAATAAAGAACAATTTAATTTTATGATTTCAAAATATGGTAAATATGGATCCAAATATAAGATTGTCGGAATAAGCTTTAAAAGTCCGTTTTGAAAGTCGTTTACGAAACATGATTGGGGTGAGAGAATGTATCGATTGTATCTACGTATATATCTACAATTATCATCTATTATGGTGAATTTATAAACTCAACTAAACTAAGGATTAAATCAACAACCAAGAATTACGAAAGATGAATACAGGAAAATCCCATCGAGGTTTTATAAACTTTTATCTGTCATTTAAATTAATAATTAACAACTAAGAAGATGGTCATCATTCAACTTTTCAACAAAGAATGAACAATTATGAATTCAACGCATGCGCATAACAAGGGTATAAGGCATTTTTGAACACAGAACCTCTGAATTTCAGGCACGGAACAATAAAAAAACCTAATTCTTGTATGATGTTTATAAACACCTCCTTAGTTGATGTAGTTGTTAATTATTAATTGTAAATTTAATTCTTGGTTTAGTTGAGTTTATAAATTCACCATTACAGCGATAATAGGACGGATATAAATTTTTGTTGGTAATATCGATAACTGCCGATGACTTCGATAATACCGAACTGTCTAGTGAATGGGTATTGGGTTAAAGAAAAATACTTCTCAAATTAATGGAATATTATTGAATATGGTTGAAAAAAATGTATACCCACTTTTGAAATATCAATAAAATCACAGGTAGGACATCACACAACACGGCACTCACTATAGGTAGGTACAGAGAACTTGAAAAAATCGCAAAACCTCGAAACTGACTCTCATTCCACTTCTTCTTCAGGCACCAATTTTTGAATTTCCTTTTGGCTAACCATGCGCATTATCATCAAACTTCGGATTGATATGGCTGGCAATCCACCACTTTATAGTCTATACAGAAATGGAAGGAACAGAGGTTGAGATACAGGGGCGGGCTCGGGCTGAATTCGATAGGGACCACAAAATGTTGTGGAAAGTTTGTGTGAGAAGTTTGAATTTTTTCAATATTTGTCGTCTCAGTGCAGAAATATAATGCGATTTACAAAGTTATTATACATGACAGAATAAACGCTGTGATGACCAGATTTACACTAAAGGTATAAATGAAATAAACTATAGAGCATACGAAATCTCAGCAATGTATATTGGAATAAATTCAAACAGAAATAGATCGAGAAAAATTTAGTGATAGATCGAATGTGTACTCTCAAAGAAATTCAGGCACAAAAAGTCAATGAGTTATAATATGTCTAAATATCTGAGATAGAGGTTGTTGACAAAATATTGATATTCCGCTTATATTTTGAATATTTGAGCTGAGAATCTTCTTATATCACTGCAGATAACATTAATAATAATAATAATAATAATAATTTATTAGCCCAAGTTATGTGTGAGTCACATTTAAGGTTGTCAATACAATACATGAAAAAAAAAATATAAGACATACAAAATGGATGAATGGTCAACGAATACATTCCTGTATATGAATATTTATATGTATATAACGAATAGACACACAAAAAAAAATTGAGACATGTAACACTTGTAATAAATAGAATTATAAAATTTGAATATATAATAAAACCTACAGTCAGTACAAAAGAACTTTCACGATGGTATCTCATCAAAGGAGAAGCCAAGAAATTCTTCTTTTGAATAAAAGGCGTTATTTAAAAGACATTTTAAAATTGATGCTTTGAATTTTTTTAGTGGTGCATTTCTTAGTGTAGCTGGCAGCTTATTGAAAAGCTTGAGACATGTATAGTTAATTGGCTGTTGTGTTTTTAGAAACTACCTATCGATGGTCTCAAATCAATACCACTCTGACTTGACATTGACTTGACATTGAAACTTTGAATACCTCGTATTTGAATCAAATAGGAAAAAATCAAACAAAAATTGTGAATCCGTTACATTTTAACAGGTCAGCTCTTTTCATTTCTCAATTTTTGAAGTGTTATCTTCTCAGCGATTGTCATTTCACCTTATTCATTTCAGTTTCCAGAATTCTGTCAAAATATGTATGTGCGATAGTCTTTATACTTCTGCATCCTGAAGATGAAAAAATGAAATTGCGAAACGTAGTCGACTCAATATTAAAAAAACTAAATTGAACATTCAATATTTATTCTCTCAATAAGGAAAATGGTTTTCCATCAATATGAATAAGTTTCACAGAGCAAAAACATCTTGCTGTGATTTGCGTTGATCACATATAGCGTTTTTTTTTATCTCTTACATTTTTCAAGATCACAAAGTCTCGAATTCGTATACCGCCCTGCGTATCAAACTTTTCAGTTATGCAAGCATGCATCGTTCATCTCTATTGAAAATGGAAATCACTGTATCAGCTGCATTCCTTTGTTTTGAACAATGAAATAAATAGCGTATCGTGAATCAATAAATTATAGGTAATAACAAGAGAAATAATTATTGTTATGGGTTGAATAAAATTATTTCAAGGCACGATTATGATATGATAGTGATTGATAATTATCAAATCAAAAAAAAAAAGTTCTAGAAGACAAATATGATCATCAAAAATTTGGTTTTATCAACATATCCCAAAAATCAAAAAACTTTTCAACCATTTATTTGCAGCATATTGTTGTGCATATAAACACTCAACTTTTTCCTAATTTAACCGACTCTGTATCTTTAACCGTTAACGAGTTCCCCATGTTGTCCCGCGAATTTGGGACACCTTGTAAAGTGGATCCTATTTTGGTTGAGACCGCCAGGTTTCTCGGTTGTTAGCCTGCGGTTTTCACGATCCTGCAAAACTTTTTCGAGAAGCTCTAGGTGTGATGACCTGATTAGATTTTGCATAACTATTTCCGTTTATGAGACACAGGGCGATTTTGAAAATATATACTTTCTGGATCGGAGTTATTTGAAATAATGTTGAGCTATGAACTAACAGTCTATACGCAAAATCCAGTGGCGTACCCAACAAAATTTTTTTGGAATATGGTTTTGGAGATACGGCACAAACTTATATTTATTTCAATAGAAAACCCTGTATTTCATAATTTCGTTGAATACTTTTCACTCCAAAATGGTGTATAATATACAGGGTTATTCAAAATCGACGGTCATCTTTGGGATCTCGAGAACCGTGACAGATACGAAGAACTTTAAATCGGCATAAAGTTGCGGAATTTTCGCGATAGCACTATTAGTTATATTATATTATCAAATATTCGAAAAGAACTGAATTTATGGATTATCTATTTTATTTTATTCTTGCTTTATCAGGTACTGGAGATACAACAAAACTTCTTTATTGCCACATATTGCGATCTTCAAAGTAGGTTTCTTAGATTTTGAGTTCGACGTTTTCGTCTTCTTGCGGCCATCATCAACTTTATTTTTTAAATACGAAGATGTATATTTTTCCATATTTTTTACCATGAACTGACCCCTGAACTATAACATTACTAATAGTAACCTTATAATACAGCAATAATAAAATAAATTAGATGATTCAAAAATTCAGTATTTTTTGAATATTTCGAAAACTAACTGACTAACCTAACCTAACCTTCTATATACATAGGTTTTCCAAATATGCCAAAAAATGCCATGACAGGACAATGAATATGTGCTTTATAGATTTTGATTAGGGTATAATAATAACAAGAATGGATATAGAGTACATATAATAATAATTGAGTATATAAGAACATTCGTGCCTGAAATCATCAGGACCCTGATAACCCATTTTTATGAAAGAATTTCAGGCCTGAATAATCAAAACTTGTCGTCTTACTTTTCATGGAAGCACCGTCGAACGTATCTTCCATAATTTTCGAGGTACAATGATGAAACAAGTGAGAATTTCGAGCTTATTTTGCCCAATTATACAGCGTCCGACAAAAAATTGGCTAATAGATAATGTGCTATCGAAATTTCAGTAAAACAATGAAAGAGACTATCACGTGACCTCAGATTTGGCGGGGTTTTGAAAAAAGTTGTCTGATGAGCCGAAAAATGGGTTGAATTGACGAGATAGGTTAGCAGAACCCACGATTCATTCGTATGAAACGCATACAAAAAATTAGGCACTGGAATAATAAATTTGCCGAATCGGCCAAAGAAAAATTCAAGTATGCTTAAGTGTTGTTGATAGCTTAATGGAGGTGAAAATCGACAAAATATTAACTCAGACGGTTTAGTTCGTCCCCCATTCCATTTCAGGTTTTTCCAGAGGATACGTCATTATTCATCATAGCATAATGTGACTGGTATTTCCGAGGATATTTCCAATACCTATCGTCATATTTTCCAAGAAATTTTAATGTTTACGTCAATTAGGAGAATTCATTTATCCAGATTGAAAACAAAACCTTTATCCCTTAATGGGAATGACAAATTCGACTCATGATAACCATTAACATTTGTGAGTACAAAAATCGTAGATTGCTATCGACTCAATAGGAAGGAACAGAAATGCAAGTGGATACAAAAATCGGATAAATTAAGTTACCGTAGCAACAAAGGTGGATTTGGATATAGATATGGTGAAACAACTCTTCAATTGTTTTCCGTCAAAACCTGTAGACTGGTTTTTGGACTGGTTTAGCGAAGATCATAACACCGCGGTAATATTTCACTAATCGTTCGGAGATGGCGATAATATCGCAGTGATATCAATATCGATAATTCAGTTCTCTATTAATATCCGCGTATTCTATAGTTTCGTGTTCAAGTGACAGTGACACCTCATTCATAATTATTGTGGTTTTGGCTTGAAATATGATTTTTTTTCGATTATGCAATCATGATATTGATTATTATTTGTGAAAATGCGTTGAAATTGTTTAATTAGAGTGTGTATGTTGTGCTGGTAAAAAGAAGTAGCAATTTTGAGCGGAAAATGATGGAGAACAACCGGGAAGAACATATGCTTGAAACCCCGTTTTCCTGACTGTCGTATTTCCCGAACTAGTTGAGAGCACCAACATTTTTTTTGGAATTTTTTGTTCAGTACGTAGGCCAAATTAGGTCCACAAAACCGCATCTCTCTACAGGGGGTAGTTCGATATCTATATATTAACCGAAAATCTTGATGTATTATATATAAGAGCATGTAATGTACGAGATCTGAGATCTGCTATGTTGCCCCAAAGAAAGAAATAGCGTCAGTCATACCTGATTTATTCTGCAATATCTCCAACACACTGTCATAACGCAGCTACGGCTTCCAGTTATTTCTTCTGGTCCGCGCAGAGCTTTCCGCATTTTTTTTTCAAAACCACATTGTCAGTCCGCTACCACAGGCCGTTGCTCCACTAATATCATTGACGAATACTGCAACAAAGGTGAATTTCATCATACAAATTCGTAATTTTGACCCCCCGGCCTTGAATATTACAGGGTGATGTTCCTGGTTAATTGATATATCATATACCAACGAGAGTTGTTTAAAGGAGGGATTTTCTATTTTTTTACTGATGGGATTTGCGACTCTCGTCTGAAAAAGAAGGTTTGATGTGTGAACCTCTAGCAGACATGCAATAACATTACTCAACAAAACTTCAAAACAATATAGAATCTTAACTATTATTCATTAGAATACATAAAAAACACAAACAATGAACAGAGGAATTAGCTATATCGATATATACAGGGGGAACCAGATCGCTTGGCTTGACTTGTGTTCGCTCTGACAACTGCTCTATTATGTCGTATCAAAATGGCTATCAAACTCGATTCTTACTATTGTTAATGTCATAATGTGTCCTGGTCAGTAGGTATATTTTAGTTCCTAAACTCACTACATAACAGAAAGACCCTTTTCAAAATTACTCACAAATCGACTTGAAACAAAAATAAAATTACTACGAGTGCTTCTAGCTCACAGTTAACGAATAATATGCAATATTTTCTTTGAGAATTAAGATTTTGAAGTTGATCAGTTGGGTTGTGATAAATCAGGACACATTTACAAAGCAAATGATCAACTTTTAAACTTTAAAATTTTGTTTCCTAGTGAAAATTTAGTGAATTAATCCACTTTCATCAACAAACCAAGTGAAATTTCCAGGAATTTCAACTCAATCTCTCTCACAATATAGGTACAAATAGATCGTAAGCTGCGACAGTATAGGTCTTAGATCATATTATATGCTTACGCTAGATACGGTATCTAGGTTATTATGTGTTTGGTAGGTACGTAGGGTTTAAGGTAGTAAGCCATTGAATGGTCGTTTCAAAATTTGTTGTACCACGTGATTGCAGACCCTTCTAATACAAAACAAATACTACATAATGCCGGATCAACTGTCATCAACTGCGGCGACTTATAGCCATCAAATCTTGATCAATTATAGGTTAGGGCAATGGGCCATCGTTAGAATGCCATCATTCACGACTGTGGCTCGCCTTTCAACAGTCTATTTTTATGTTTGATGGTAAATTATACTGATGAAGAAATGTTATTCAATAAATGGATATTCCCGAGGATATTCCCTAACAGTTATTTTTTTAGTTACTTGGCAACGACGTATGTATGGGAATATTGACTTCCTCTCCAAAAATATCAAAAATTTATTATCAGTTTTCGTATGCGTATCTATCAGGACACTGAAAAATTATTAATCACACCCCCACTTCAGAAGCCATCTAACGACCTTGCATGGAGTTCGCCTATTTTTCTGCGATACTTCAGAAAAATTGTGGTCAAACGAAACTCAAAAAAATAGGACATAATTAAACCAAGAAGAAACGAGTTATCGTCAAAGATAGGACGAAATTATGAACAAGTATTCACATTTAAATTTTCTATTTTCGTTTCGGCTGGGACACGCTGTAGATAACGTGTTGGCAATGTATATCAGTTATTAGGTGGCAATGTCTGGTATGAGTTGCGAATAAATGAATATGCAGAATCAATAATCAGTTTCTGATTATAATCACTATTATTCATTCGCCTTATCCTTCACGAGTTTTTATCGCCCATCACCTAGCAAATCATTCAAACGATGAAAAACCACAATGAAGATTGTTTTCAATGACCACCAATCGTAACTAATAAGTAGAAAATAAAAACATCCATTACGACTGTAATTACATATGTTTTGTAACCGATTTCATGACGCGTGAAATACTTATTAGTGATATCTATGTTCAGATACAGGGCGGCCATAAAGTAAATTGAAATCATTCGATACTCAAACTAAAAGTACTTTAAAATGGTCTTAAGTTTTGGCTACAATAGGTACCTACGAGGGTACCTACCTCAAGAAAAACCTACCCCTGTGCTGAAATGTTTGCAGCAAATTCCAATGAATGTTCCATTTAATATTCTAGGATGTGTTATAACGAGGGTTATCGCAATTCCCATAAAAAGTGAAAAATTTCATAATTTTGAATTTGACAATTCCAGAGTAATTCAGATTCAGAATTTTGGTAAATTCAATCAAATGGATTTCAAAACAAACTCTGACGAAATCAACACCTGAATATCAAAGTTGTGTCCGATCTTAGTAGTGAAAAATGACGCGTACCTATGTGGTAAGTAGTAAGTAGTGAGTAGAACGATTCTGTAACATAAAATCATAAAAAACACCAAATGGTTTAAATGTAATATTCTCGATGGTATACACCGTGTCATATCACGATGGAATCGAGGCGGTGTATGAAAACACCAGTTATGATATAAATAAAAAAAAAATAATGTGTGTAAGCATGTGAATGGTGTGAATTTCATGCGCTCATTTGTTCAATCTCAGAACCTTAGAACTTTTGCCAATAGGTGGCACTGATGTCCTTCCTACCATACTTGATGTCAATATTTAGCATGATATATAGGATCTTTCCAATTGCGTTCTTCCCCAATATGTGGGAACGCGTAATATATGGATTTTTATTAGAAAATATCCATTTCAAACTTTCCTCGTATCTCACCTAATAATAGGTCTATGTTGTTATTTTTATCTACAAACTGTATCGAGGCTCCTACCAACCACATCCTAGTTCCCACCCCTACCCTTTTACATCCTTTCCCCATACAAAGACTAGAAACAGAAGGTTTTTTTGACTATTTTCCTTCGACAACGGACAATTAGAAAAAAAATGGAAAAATCCATTCAGGTCTCTTTTGGCTTCGAGCCAGCCAATACTCTACAATAAAAGGCCCTAGGAATTAGTTTCTGGAACTCTGATTCTAACTCATGGTGTCTTGTCGGTCTTCGGGCCGCCCTTGATGGGGTGACCATCAAGAGATCTGTTCCTCCTCGCAAGAAGATAGCGAATAGAACAAAATGTACTTACATGACCATTCAATGTAATTTCAATATAATAAACATTTTCAAAAGAAAAAAAAAGAAGGAGGTCAGGATTAATGAGCCGAAACACTTCATCATCAACCGTATTGTCCCTAGATTCTTCTAAGTCTAGTTTATAATCATACACATTATATTCTAATGATCCAACCTAGTGAAAAACACCGAAAATGCCTGATTCGCTTGAACACACTCGTTATTATGGTGTTCCTGATGCTCAGTGCGTAAACGCATCGAAGAGAATTTCATTGAGGTAGGATTCAGCATCAAGAAAATCACATAATGTGCATCACACCACTGCGGTGTCATATCGCACTTTCGGAAATGCATAAACAACACCACCAAAGTGTTCATTCTGCTAAATTCAGCACTAACACTAGTGATTCATCACAACTGGGTTTGATCAAAAAACACCTATGGGAAAGGTCACATAACACCTACAGTGGTAAATAATATGCCGGTGTTTACTGACACTAAAACAATCAGGACCTCAGGGGACACCAGATAGTGTTAGCTATGTATTTTTTTTACTGTGTAGTAGCTTTGGTGCATCCAGTTTTCAGTTTTATCATCTTATGAATCACATCAGCATTATAAATATAAGGACAAAAAAGTTTATGGATTTTTCCGAAAATAAGATAGTGAGTATGAAAGGTATAGCGTCACCCCCTCATCCCTGTAACACCCTTCAGAATCCTTGAATGGAGTGGCCTACCTTATTGTGATCATTGGATAGGCAGTTTATTGAAATAATCTCCAGGTCTGATTTTTCATTTTTAACGAAGTAACGCCCCAAAGTCCAATACTCAGTACAGAATAGTGAAAGAAGCTCTCGAGGTGAGGTAAAATGTTTCACTGTATACATAACAAAAAATTGAAGCGGCAATTACTATCATTATTGCTTGGAAATCATAAATGGAATGATTCATCTTCTGTTTCAATTGATCTAAATTGATATTTTTGAAAGAATAAATCACAAATCCGTGGGGATACAGAATATGAGGAAAAAAATTGTTACATAAAAACAGAATCATATTTTCAATATTCGCAATGAGGGATCGAGGGGGAGGACCACCCGAAATAAGTAAAATATATCTTGAATAAAATGGAGATCATGTCGATCAAATTTGGTATTTTTCTCCAAACGTTATTTGGACGAATCTGAACACTTTCACTAATAATTGTGGAATGTTTAACAGAAATAATGAGCATTGAGCTTATCAGAAGTCTGAACAATTCTGGACAGTTTATCGATTTAAGACCCTACTAAGTACGGTTTAGTCTGAACACGTGCGGGCTTGAGTTTGTATGGAGATCAAATCCTTATAGTGCCTAGATTTTTTTGACAAATCTTTATATGGACTCTATTAGATGCGATCTTGAGAGTAATCTTGACAATGAAACTCTACCCGGAACAGTACGTGAATAAATACTTGAATGAACGATTTATGCAGGTGGATAGATAATATTGTTTCGATGAATTAACTTTTTTCTTTCATTAACTATCCCTTGAAAGATAACCAACTCTCATCTTTTAACGACAATTATTAAATTGGGAAATTGATATAGAAATACTATGTACCTATTGTATTTTTGTAAAGTAGGAGTTGATTTATAGAACAGGAATACATATATTTTTGTAAGACAGAAGAGCAAAGTAATTGGAGTTCGTAAATATAAAGGTAACAGAATTTTTGAAGGGAAACATTGTCTAATGACAGTGAAAGAAAGTAACAGATTAATGAAAAAGCGTTGTGCATAAAATCAGCGTTTAGTGCTAGTATAATTGTTGATTAATGTGTAAAATATTAATATTCAACCCAAATCACTTGCATGAAATGTGGCTTCTTACTTAAAGGAAGTTTTATTATAGAATTCAAAAATTATTTTCGCCTCTCGGTGTCATATTTTACCAGTAGACACTGTTTAGCCTCGGTTTAATTGGCTACTACCAGAGGCGTACGACAGAAACAACTGGTTGACCCTTCCCAAATTTTCCGATTCTCCAATACTTCCCATGTAAATAATAATAATGATAATAATGATAAGTTTATTTCAAAAAAGTTACATTTCAGAATATATTTGATACAAAACTAGTTACGATAAATTCATTATTCGAGATATTCTAAGTTAAACTGACACAAATATTTTGAGTTTAATGTGCATTGATTATGTCGGTATCTTATGCCATAAGATTTTATTTTATTATTTTGATGTTCTGGTTCTCACGAAAAGGGATATCCTGTAATGTTGAGAGAACATCGTGAGAACCAAGGGAAAGAAGGTAGGAGTTGGTGTTCTTCTTAAATTTATGGAGATCGTATGCCTCGGGGAACACCTCCCTAGGCAATGAGTTCCAAAGTCTCGATGTTCGTTGGATGAACGAGTCTTTGGAAAAGGACGTTCTGCAGGTCTCTAAAGTTACCACGAAGGGGTGTGAAGACTGAACTTGGCTGGTTAATCTCGAAGAGACTGCTGATGTAGAAACGATTGTTGATATTTCAGAAGAGCAACACCCATGAAAATATCTATAAAATAGAAATAAGTCGACAACTTTTCTTCGATGTTCCAGAGAAGTGAGCGAGTTTGTAAGCGAGGCATCACCGACGAGACAAATTGCCCATTTTTGGACAGAATCCAATAGTTTCAGGATATGTTTAGGTGCCGCACTCCAAATATGGGAACAGTATTCCAGGACAGGTCGGATCTGTGCCTTATCATGAGCAGCTGACTGGGAGTGAGATATCTCTTGGCTCGAAACGGAAAACCAAGTTTTTGGGATGCACTTTTGGCAATGGACCTCACGAGATTTTCCCAAGAAAGGTTATTGCTGATAGTAACGCCAAGTAACGCCAAGCATCGAAATGGATGACTTGCATTTATTATGCAAATTGAACTTTTATATTTTATAGAGGCTACCAATTCTTGCAAAATATGATACGTTTTGAAGTAAAAGATTCTTCTGTTCGAATTCAAAGCACATATTAGAGAACCTTATTGAAGTTCCAAAAAGGCATAAAGCAGCAAGTATAACCGCTTCAAGTACGTCTGAATGTGTCTTCAGGTTGAGATAATTTGTTTTTTTAATCGCATTTAAGGGGTCGACTACCCGCATATTCAATTCAAGGCCATCTACTTTTTTGCAGTTGATTTACGACCTCCATATACTTATAGTTGCGTATACATCAGTGTACAGCACTATAAATTTCTTCTGCCAATCAGATTCAGAGGAGTACAAAATGATAGCATCTGATGAATGCTTATACGGGGTGTTCAGTTCCAATTGAGTCACCAAACTATTCTCGAACCCATAAGAATTTTGACAAAATATCAGTTATTTTTTCCTGATCGTGAATGATATTTAACAAAGAAAGGTATTTTTCAAGAAACTATTTCTCCCCCGCAATATGTCATTTTCAGATTTAGAATCTTCACCTTCATGATCAAAATCATAGATCAGGTTACGCTATTTGTTTTGTAGGTCCGGGGGGGGGGGTGAAAGTACTAAGCTATTGATTGGTCGTTTTAGTTGTTGACCATACCAATGTGTTGTCCCACGTGACCATAGTACCTACTTTCTTGCAGACCCCTCTAGACCAAAATATTACTACAGGATGCCGGATCTAGCGTAAGAATAGGCAATCTCTAAATTACAGATAGTAAACACTAAAATATGGAGATTCAGCTCAACACGTCTTGTGAAAATATAAGTTCGTAATTCTCACATCAGAGAACCCAAAACTACCGAAAATTTAAGTTAATGCTGTTGAAACTAAGTTAAACACAATGTTTTTAGAAATTTCAAACTATTCATTTCGAACCGCCAGTATTTTCCAAACCAGCAATATTTTTATAATGTTGGGTGAAATATTCATATTTTGGTGTTTACTATTTATATGGTAGTTCCGAGATTGCCCATTCTTGAATAATTATAATATTTTAGAAGTATAAGATCTTTCTTGAGAAAATTTTACTCCACGTTTCGTCTCAAACTCCAAAAACTGATAACAGCCTGTTAATGCCGATAAGAATATCACGCACGTATGCGCATCATAATTATGTTGACCTCATTTCTCTTGGGTTTTGAAACATGAAGCACACAAATTTTTTCCCAATTTCCGCAATAATCTTCGCAGATATAAATAAATATTTATTTCTCAACATTTTCTTTTTCATTATCGTTATCAATTATTGCTCCTCAAATCGTTTCATGTAATTTGATATGGATGCGGATCACCTTGTACATGGCGGAAATCTTCAGTTAGGATCTAACTCAAGGAGAACATACGATTTAGAACACGAACGGATAGCATGGAATTATTATAAAAACGGTTTTCTTCGGGTTTTCTAGTATTCTCACACGGACAAAACAAAAACCTCTATAATAGACAAAAACTAAACACAAACTCGTGTCGAATAAAACAAAACTGCAACTTCTCCTAACCTTTATGAAGACTGTCGTGCTCTTCAAGTCTCGGAGGTAACATGAAGGGCCACTTTATAAAAAACTTTAAGACCTAAGATTTATCACCTAACATTTAATACTTATCACTTATGACAGATGAATCATAGAAATATCATTGGTTGTGTTATAAAACCATTTAAGACTTATGATTTTACACCTAAGACTAAGGGTGACTTTATAAAAACTTTTAACATTTAAGATTTATCACCTAACATTTAAGACTTAAGAGCTGATCAGTTCATTCTGTTATAAAAAAACTTAAGATTTAGGAATATTTGACATGGAACAAATAATTTTGACGTTGGCAAGTTCTAACCTATATCTATTATTATTGTTTTTGTTAGAATTTTCTTCAATTTTAATCAAATATTATTTGTGTCATGGACGATATGCTCTATTAATTCAACAAGTTGAAGAATTCAGGCATATTTATGATAAAAAAGTAGTCATTCTGAAATAAACTCGCCAGGAAAACTGCCTGGAAAAAAATTGGCCAAATATACCTATCTTAGAAAACTGCAGGTAGAAATGAAAAATTGAATTACGGAATACATTTCCATCATGATTTGATACTGGACAGCCTACATCAATGAAGATGAATTTATGAGATGCATCACAGATAGCCAGATCAATACTATGCTTGAAAGTCTTCTTGTAGGAGAAGTATCCTGTTCCAGCATGTTTTGTATTTTGTATCTGAATATGCTTTCCATCAAGGGCACCAATGCAGTTTGGCATATTCCATTTTTCATAAAATTCCATGGAGATTCCATGCCAATCGATTTTTTCAGTAAATTTTCCACAGTACATTGCTGTTTTCCTCTATATGATGACATGTGTACATAGTAGTCAGTCCAACATAAGCAATTTGCTGCATAAGAGCATCCCTCTGATCTGACAAATAGCTATCATTTGGAGTTATTATTGATGACATCGATTTCAAAATAGAAAACTATGTCACTTTTATAAAAAAAATGATTAATGCAACCAAATAATTACAGACTATCCACACCAACAAATAATATTCGAAAATATAACCCAAAATTCAAATATCGCGGGAAAAAGTATGTCACTTTTCGTTGCTCGAACATGCACATCTCCTATTTTCATTTATGATCATTTATCATCCATTTCTTAAGTTGGAAGTTGGTCATCTTCTTAAGTCTTAGGTGTAAAATCATAAGTCTTAAATGGTTTTATAACACAACCAATGATATTTCCATGATTCATCTGTCATAAGTGATAAGTATTAAATGTTAGGTGATAAATCTTAGGTCTTAAAGTTTTTTATAAAGTGGCCCTTAGGAAGATGACCAACTTCCAACTTAAGAAATGGATGATAAATGATCATAAATGAGCAACGAAAAGTGACATATTGTTTCCCGCGATATTTGAATTTTGGGTTATATTTTCGAATATTATTTGTTGGTGTGGATAGTCTGTAATTGTTTGGTTGCATTTATAAATTTTTTATAATAGTGATAAGACCATGGGCATCATTTACTTCATGTAGTTTGCTCATGATTTTTGGATTGAAATACAAAGTTAAACCCATACATCTCCATACAACTCCATTTTTATTTTAACATGATGATGGATAATATGGATATTGAACAGTTTTCTATTTTGAAATCGATGTCATCAATAATAACTCCAAATAATAGCTATTTATCAGATCAGAGGGATGCTCTTATGCAGCAAATTGCTTATGTTGATGGAGTGACTACTATGTACACATGTCATCATAGAGGAAACCAGCGATGTACTGTGGAAAATTTACTGAAAAAATTGATTGGCATGGAATCTCCATGGAATTTTATGAAAAATGGAATATGCCAAACTGTATTGGTGCCCTTGATGGAAAGCATATTCAGATACAAAATACAAAACATGCTGGAACAGGATACTTCTCCTACAAGAAGACTTTCAAGCATAGTATTGATCGAGATATTGATGGCTATCTGTGATGCATCTCATAAATTCATCTTCATTGATGTAGGCTGTCCAGGATCAATTCATGATTCATGATGGAAATGTATTCCGTAATTCAATTTTCCATTTCTACCTTCAGTTTTCTAAGATATATTTGGCCAATTGTTTTCCAGGCAGTTTTCCTGGCGAGTTTATTTTAGAATAACTATACTTTGTTTATCATAAATATGCCTGAATTGTTCAACTTGTTGAATTAATAGAGCATATATCGTCCATGACACAAATAATAATTGAATAAAATTGAAGAAAATTCTAACAAAAACAATAATAATAGATATAGGTTAGAACTTCAAACGTCAAAATTATTTGTTCCATGTCAAATATTGTTATTTTATAACAGAATGAACTGATCAGCTCTTAAGTCTTAAATGTTAGGTGATAAATCTTGAATGTTAAAAGTTTTTATAAAGTCACCCGAAAAGGTTTCGATGTGTTTTGAAATTTCACTTTTTTAGTCGACTTCTATATTTTTGTTTTGCTTATTGTCTCTCTCTTCATACTTCACTGCAGCACCTTCCTTTCTCATAATACTCCAATATTTCTAAGTAGGTACCGCAGTATAAACCAGACACAAAAAATAATAAAATAATTATCTCTCTCTAAGAATGTTGGTGTTTACTGAAAAAAATATTTTCTCTAATCTGTCGAAGTTATTTTACTATAGGTCTTCACAATAACGCCATCATGTCGTAATTTTGTACTTACCACGTTGCCGGATTTTTTCGAACAAAATTCAAGGGATGATAACATCTATTTTGGCTCGTTATAGATATATATATGATGTATATTTGAGAAAGGTCTATACTTATTGTTGCCGATAGAAAATAGTCAAATCAGGCCCGCGAATGATGTTAGGGCGTACAATATTGAATCGTCAGATATTTTTCTGTCTTGATATTTTTTGACCCCAAATTTACCTATTTCCTTCACTTTGCTATGATCAAATTTGTTGGTAGCATAAAACTATATATAATTGGTTGAAACGAAAAAATTCCCAAACCAAAGCAGAAGCGTTTTTTGATATCCTATTCGCCTTCTACTGTAAAGTCTAGAGAATTGAATTGAACGTGCTTTTTGTTAATAAGTTAATTTTCCATATTGCAGTTTTAGCACGTATTATTCACCAACAATGTGAAGTCTGATCGAAAGGCTGATTCATGAACACCACTTTTTCAATAGCGTATAATTATTAAGACATTAAGAACTGAGTATTTTCACTTAACCATTTATGCATACAACCCGAGATACATCAACCACTCTGTGAAAAAGATGAATTGAGTAAAATTTTGATTTTGTCAAGTAGAGCTCAGAAAAAATTTTTGGTGGAACTTACGTATTTTGGCCCGATTTTGGCCTCCTGATCACTAAAGTCGAAACGCGGTGGTCTCAAGTATTTCCGGATATATGGGTCTTTTTTGATTCAAAAATACACCATTTGAGTCATTTGACATTCAAATTTCTTCTACTTAGAACACATAAAATCAGTCCTTCCGAGCGTCCTTTTTTCAATTTAAACACCACACACGCCTTTATTTATTTGCTTTATCGCTTGTTTAATAAACGGAAAATCTGATGTTTTCCAAAAATTCACCCTCTTTTAAAACGAAAACAAAACAGGAGACGAGGGACGAATTATCCATAAGGCGGACTAGGCAACTGCCTAGGGGCCCCGCACCGACTAGGGGCCTACGGGGGCATAATTGATGTTGAACGCACCAAGAAAAAAATGTTTCATTCGTGACATTCCCGATTATTAACATCCAGTAATATCACCACAGAAAAAATGATGGATGCGGGGACAGCTAACATCGTTTGAATTGATTTTTGATAATATGTTTGATGAACTTTTCCGAATGTAATGATAACATTGCAAATACATAGAAGTCTGATGATATCAAACGCAACCGCCACAGGTGAACGAAATTTTCCAAAATAAAATTAATAAAAACTGTCTTCGTTCAGCAATCTCACAGAACCGTTTAAATTCATTGTCGATAATGGCAATTGAAAACGATGTGTTGAAAAAGGTCAACTTCCAGGATGATTTCAACGATTTTGTATCTAAAAAGTTACAAGAATTGCTATTTGAACTTATATTGTACCTACTTCAAAAAAATATTTTCTTTGGTTGTGAAAATATTTTTGTGATCAAAATCATTTCATTCAATAAAAGCAAAAAGCAGGAGTCGATCTGATCGACTCGACTTTTGTAATAGAAAAAATATATTTTGGAAAGTAAGAAAACGGTAAAGGAAAGGGGCCCCGAGAATTACATTGCCTAGGGGCCCCAATAGGGTTAATCCGGCCCTGCAGGAGACCTTAATATTTCATCCCAAATTAAAAAAATTACTAATTATGTGTGTTATTGAATAGAAGACATTTGAGATCACACATAGTATATTTTTGAAACAAAATCTCCAAAAATACTTGGGCCACCTAGGGCACCTAGTATCTGGAGGAAAATATACGTAAGTATACAATAATAAACTCATAAGAGTACGATATATACGAAGATTTACATTGAATTTGATTGATGAGGAGAGATTAACGAAATTTCATTAATAAAACCTTAGATTAAAATTGAGTTGAAGTAAATAAATAATAGGTAAAGGTGGATTCATGCAACCTCACCTGACTTAATTTAATTGAAGTTAATAAAGGTTTGATTTGAAGTATAGATACATTATAAAATAATACAACCGTTTAGACAAATTCTCAACTTCAGAAGTTCAATGAATTTATACATTCTCTCAAGTGAAGTTAAGTTAAATCAAGTGATGTTGCGCATGATATGTAACTGTCTAGATCCGTGAATAGTGGAGTACCCCAAGGCTCTGTCTTGGGGCCCCTCCTCTTCATAATATATGTCAATGATCTTTTCTACTCTCTCTTTCCCACAAAGCTAGTCATGTTTGCTGATGATGCCACTGTATATCTATCCGATAACAATATCACTAATCTGAAGTTGAAAATTGATGAAATCGCAGCTGATACTGAAAAATGGTTCAATGCCAACATGCTGAAACTGAACAAGGATAAGACCCAAGAAATAACTTTTTCCACTTCAATTAACTATACCAGTGGCAAAACCGTGAAACTGTTAAGTATACAACTGGATGACTCACTAAATTGGAATTCGCACATACATTCAATAAGCCAAAGATTAAGTTCTTATACATTCCTCCTTCGACAACTCAAAAAAATCACAAATCACAACACGCTTCTTACTGTATACTTTTCATTGATCCACTCAACCATAAGCTATGGGATTATCATATGGGGTAGAGGAAGTAATATATGTAAAATTTTTTGTTTACAAAAAAAGTCTGAGAATTATAGCAGGAGTAAATGCAAGAGAAAGAGAACATTGTCAGCCTCTATTTAAGAGCTTCAGAATTATGTCTTTACCATCGATCTACATTTATCACACGCTATTAGATATACACAAAAATAAATCTCAGTATGAAATGCCATCTGACTACCACAGTTACCCCACCAGATCTGCAAATCTCTTGAAAACTACCAGATACAGATTGACAAAATCACAGAAGAATTCCTTGAATATAAGCCTCTATAATGAACTTCCTATAAATGTGAAGACACTCAACTTTTCAAAATTCAAAAATAAAATAAAAAATTATCTGATTGAAAACTGCTTTTATTCAACTGAAGAATATTTAGAAGCACCAATGTGTTGAATAATTGTGTGAGATGCCAATGTAAGTCCCTCAATTTGTTTATTTTATTTCTAAAAATGTATTCATTTAATTCTATATATTTGTATGTTTCTTGTTTTTTTTGACTTGCTACAAACATGTGATGTATCGTAGTTAAATAAACCTATCTATATCTATCTATCTATCTATCTATCTATCTATCTATAAACAAACCCTTGTACCTACTCACCTGATACCAACTCCAGAGATCTTCTAATACGCAACGTAGGTAACTTTCACCGATGAAAATCGTCGAGATAATCGTTCACTAGATCCAACAACTCCGACAAAAACGAGAGAAAACCCCAATAAATCGCCCGTCCGACATCAACAGGTGGTTGCAACCCGCGGACCATTCAATTGTTCGCGAGAATTTCCCCCGGCCACTAGATGCCAACGGACACGTTTTTTCCGCGGGCCTTTTCCGCTCGAATCGAGTAGCAAGATGAATGGTCGGTCCGGTGACCGTACAGCGCGAGCTGACGAGAGTCGATTGTGTTTTTTTTTTTCGGCCTTTTTGCCACAAGATGGACTGGTTTTTGGTTCGGCGGCGCAAGGGTGATGCAAGGAGAAATAGGAGAATGTGAATAACTGGCGCGGCTGTATGCAAGTCACTGTATAATGAGCTCGTGTGGCTAATTGATCGGGCCATTGGCGTAACGAGGCGGGGTTTTTTATCGGAGATTCTATACAGTGAAAATCACTGGACTGGACTTCGTGACGTCCGAGATAAATATGGATCGAGAATCTGCGTCATTGGAAAGGATCGTGATATTATAGACTCCACGAACCTTTCTCAATATGCTATAATCAAAATTTCACGATAAAATTGTATATTTTCGAGATAATCGATGAATATTAAATTGGTGGACAAATTCTTTACGAGTAGACTTCAATTCATTATTGATTGATTGAACTTTGGCGGGAAATTTAATATTATAAAGATAAATGATATCACATAAAATGAAATATAATGTTTTTTTTTAATTTTGGTTCTACAAACGCAAATGCGTATCGAAATTCGAAATAGCCTCTTTTCGATACGCATTTTTTATTATTCGAAGAGTTAGGCCCAGCTTACTTTACAAACGATTTGGATTTGGTTATACTAATAGCATGGCAGTGAAAAACTCAATGTTTTTATTGGATAATTTTAATTCGGTGTGTAATTTGATTTAAATTTACCAATAAAAACAATAACATTACATTTTTCACTGCTGGTATCGCAAAAAACAAAATCGCTGCCCCCGTGGGCCCCTAGTCGGTGCGGGGCCCCTAGGCAGTTGCTTATTCCGTCTTATGGATAATCCATTGAGTTCAGTGAGATAATACGGCACTGCCTTGGAGCACTCCAAACAACGCGTGCCGCGTGCGACAAAATAGCGTCTTATGAAACTTGTATCATATACTTAATATATACTATTCTACAACCGGTTAACAAAGAAGCCTTTGACACTTTCAAATTTCTACACAAAATTAACGTTTTCCGAGGTATCACATTAAAAAATGACAGCATTTGCGCGGAAATATTGAAAAAAACGGTCGCTTCTACCATAAGTAAATTGTTGAAAACGAACTCATAGTCTCTTGCAATTTTGAAAATAGGGACTGATGTGAATTATCTAAAATCTATCTATCTATTATCTCCTCATGTAGCAGAAAGAACAAAAATTGTAAATTTGAACCTCTTATACCAGAGAAATCGATCAAAACACATCAGTCCGTTGGATATAAAGCAAACATAGTATTCACTGAAAAAGGTATGGAAGTTTGAGAAGCACCATCAGTAGTAGTAGTAGTAGTAATCTCCATAAGATTCCTATTTTGAAATAATTGAATATGGATCTCCCGCGAATACAGTGATTCTAACCTTACTAATATAGTCTACATAGTGTTAAAATAAACTGCATCAATAATGAAGATATAGTGACGAACTCGGTGACGAAGGATTTTTTACTTTATGGACTAGCAAGTTCATAAATCCATGGTCACCATTCCACTTTGATCAACTGTGATTCTTGTAATGCAGAATTTGTATCAGTAGGTACCTATATCTATATAAGTACTTTGATTATCAAAGATGGGACATTAGAACAACTGTAATTTTCAAAATGCTAGTGGTGGAAAACAAAAATATACACCTTGGAAATGATATTTTTCATCACCTTATTTATGGTGTATATATAATTAAGACTTATCCTGACGGAGATAAAAATTGACAAAGAATAATACCTCATTATTGCGATGAGCTTACAGACCATCAGAAATGAGTACTTGGATTTTGGAACCATGGTAGTTTTGTTTTTGACTGCATATAAAATATCAACAAATATGGAAATTACTGTTACCATCAGATTTTTGAATTACCTATCTGTAAGTATGGGTAGTAGTAGTGAAGCAGATCCCATCCGCTTATTGTAACTGATAAGCTATAAAGAATGATTAGGTTTATCCATCAAGGTAGGTGTGTGTATAAATAGTAGGTTTCAGTACATACATTGAGAGAAAAATACCGAAGGATTGCGCTTGCGCATAAATGAGAGTACTGTTCCAAATTGTTTGAAAAATATAAAAACAAACAAGTACATTTTCACTAAAATTACAATTATATAAGTATGTTCATAACCATGTGCATCCATTATGAACCACTATTATATATACTGAATTCATATTTGGAAACCTAAAAAACAAAGCGTGTTTCTCGAAGATTATTTTATTTAATAACGAAAAACTATGTCAAACAGATGAATAAACAAACACGAGATCTTTTCAGCACATCTTCCATGACCTTTCTTAAAAAGTTTTTGGGATAGCCCCAAAATCTCTCGCTGCACTTAATACAACTATGATAAAACATTTCTTTCAGATAACCTCAAGGAAAATAAAATCGAGCAGTGAGATCTGGATATCCCAATACCACCGTAGGTGATATCTTCAAACAGGCTTTGGACCTGATGATTGCTTCAAATACGACATCAATTCTTTTAATGCAAAGTTGTATTATCTTGGAACCGTTTCATGTACATTTTGCAGACACATAATTTTTTGTTAGTTCTTTTTCATTTGCCGGATATCATAGTAGAGTGCCAAACGCCTCGAAAAACGCTTAGAAACAAAGTTGGTGGGAAATCGGAGGTAAAAAGCTATGACATGTCCAGAAATGTCACCTACCATCTCCTGAACAAGAATCCACTTTTCGTCAAAAAATCGTCCTGTACGTTTGGGAGGTAGGGGGTGGTTTCGGAAAAAATGCATGTTTTTTGTTTATTCGCCCAAAATACTCATCCAGTTCACTGTGTATAATTTTGATTCGATCTGATGTGTCGAAAAAATCATATAAATTTTTGAAATCCGACAATACCATTAAGAGATATGGGCAAATCAAATTTCAAACGGCTATAACTCGAAACTTGAAAATTTTATTAAAATGGTTTTCAAATACATCGGATTATCTCAGAAACGGCTACGTATATCAAAAAAATTCCTTCTATAAAGTCGATGCGCTGAAGTTTCACAAAGCGAATGGTTATTTGAAATCGTCATTCGATTCATTAATAAGGGTGATATTGAGGAAAACATATTCGACTGCAGGCCGCACGGGCGAATGCGTTTCGCCGGTTTCGTACCCCGATACACTCCGCGACACAATACGTTTTAGACATTTTCAATTATTATTCATTAGTAGTTATCATTAACAATTGTTGTAGAATCCGTGATGTGTCTTATCATAAATATAATATTAATTGCAAATTTATTATTATAAGTATAGTCATTGGCTTGGAAACCAAGTTCAAACATTGAGCTCGAATGTATTTTGAAATCAAATATTAACTTTCATCAAAATATAAATTGATATAAAAAATGTATTCGTGAAAGTCAATGAAATCATTTGAATCTTCCATGATGATTACAGAAAAGTATGCAATGTATGCAAGACAAATCGATCTAAATATTCAAAGGATTTACAGATGGCACTGAAACTGTTGTTATAGTTTCACGAGGAGAACGAATATTGAAAAATTTAGGCGGGATGAACGATACGATTCGACTGATGTGGCACTCTACTATCAGTGATTGGTAAAACTTCGTTTATCGCACTCCTATGAGTTCGGAAAAAAATTTTGGTGGAACTTACGTAATTTGACCTCCTGATCACGAATCTGAAGTCAAAACGCGGCGGTCTCAAGTATTGTCTCAAAAATGCACCATTTGACATGTCAAATTTCTGCTATTAGGAATACACAAAATTCACCCTTCTTTGAGCCAAAACATCACACATGCTCACATTCACTTGTTTCCAACACTTTTTTTGCATAAAAAACTGTTATTTTCACAAAAATTCGCCCTTCTTCAAAACGTAAACAAAACATATTTATTCACTGATTTTCTGGTTATTTTCATTTGAGATGTTGGCAACGTCTTACCATGAGCCAAACAATCACGTTGCCAACATCATAAATACAAATTACCAGAAAATCAGTGTAAAAAGGTTGTTTTGTTTACATTTCAAAGGGTGAATTTTTTGAAAAATAATTGTTTTTTCTGCTGAGAAGTGTTGGAAACAAGTAAATATATGCGTGTATAGTGTTTTGGCTCAAAGAAGGGTGAATTTCGTGTATTCCTAATAACAGAAATTTGACATATCAAATGGTGCATTTTTGAGATAAAATGGGGCCGTATCTCCGAAAATACTTGAGACCGCCGCGTTTTGACTTCAGATTCGTGATCAGGAGGTCAAAATACGTATAAGTTCCACCAAAAAATTTTTCCGAACTCATAGGAGTGCGATAAACGAAGTTTTACTCAGTGATTTGTCACAAATTACCAAGAAACCTCCTCATGTGTTATACCACAATATATCTATCTATAGCAAATGAACAGTAACAGTAACAAATCTAATGGTGAAGGTGACCTTTGCAATTGTGGTCAATTCGGAACTCAATTATTCGTTGAAATAATCATCAGGATTGTTTTCCTGCAATTGTATACAAGGTGGCACAAATTGGACTCTTTTGATAGGAAACGCCAGTTTCTAGAGGAGGACGAAAAAAATAACCAACAAGTTACGAGCTCGATTTTAGTGAGAAATCAGATCCCTAAAACCGCACATCGATATCTTGAACCGTTTGAAAGTTACATGGTAGTTTTGAATTTTGTGCACTTTCAACACACCCCCGTAAGTTATTTATTCATGATTATTTCTTGTCTCTGTAAAAACATTATTCAGGCACTTTTTTTAGATTTGTATGGGTGTTTTGTTGAGAAAGAAACAAGGTTCTTGGATTAGAAATAGAGTTTAACGTTTGCTTTAGTGAACTTAATTGGGTAAGTACTTCCGAAAGTATAGCACAGTTAAACTTCTAATGAGATAACAACAGTAACAACATGTTTACAAAAAAATTAAATTTGAGCAGGATGTCTTGCAGGAAATTGCTCAAATTGACACATGGTCTTGTTGGCATAGAAAAAGAAAATGTACTTGGATTACACCAATCAAATGGACACACAAAAAATGTATAAGGTTTCGTTATAATTATAGTCAAGTGGTAAAATTATAAGGAATTACACATCAAATTAGGATGCAAAAGCAAAGAAAATTTATTATATTGTTCCATATTATGCGAGCATTTTCATAGATCAACGCGTTATTGACGCACACATATTAGTCAGTTGAGCAAAGATTAGAGCAGCGATATAATTAATAATTTTTGTTTTTCCTTTGCATTTATTAGAAGTACTCGTGTGGATATTGCTAGTTTGATAAATGAAATATTCAGTGACCAAAAAATATTACATGAATTCCTCAAACATGTTGTGTCTTTGGGTATTTATATACAGGGTGATTTTTTTTGACCGTCTATTAGAAGTATCTCTAGAACGAAAAGAGATGATTTCATGAAATTTTGGCAACAGGCACAGGATGAGGAGTTCTATTCGATGAAAATATTTTCAGCGTTGCGGCGTTGCCGCTTCTACCAAAAAGTAGCAACAACTTTGTTATTTCGAATGGAACACCCTATATTTTGTTACATTCTCGAATTCTTCCTGAAGAGCTGATTCCGTCAATGCATCATACTTGGGGTCTAGGGTAAATGATAACAGAGATATAGGGTGTGAAAAATCGAGATTTTTCAACTTTAGGAATTTTTTGTGCCCAAACTATCTATTATTGCTCAAAACGGCTTACATGTCCCTATCTCAACTTTCTATTCACTATCGATTGATATTTAATTCGAACAAATACAGGATGGTGCAAAACTCCAAATTATGAACCACCCTGTATTCATTTTAATTAAATATCAATCGATAGTATATAGAAAGTTAAGATAGGGACATGTAAGCCGTTTTGAGCAATAATAGATAGTTTGGGCACAAAAAATTCCTAAAGTTGAAAAATCTCGATTTTTCACACCCTCTATCTCTGTTATCATTTACCCTAGACCCCAAGTATGATGCATTGACGGAATCAGCTCTTCAAGAAGAATTCGAAAATGTAACAAAATATAGGGTGTTCCATTCGAAATAACAAAGTTGTTGCTACTTTTTGGTAGAAGCGGCAACGCCGCAACGCTGAAAATATTTTCATCGTATAGAACTCCTCATCCTGTGCCTGTTGCCAAGTTTTCAAGAAATCATCTCTTTTCGTTCTAGAGATACTTCTAATAGACGGTCAAAAAAGATCACCCTGTATGTATATAGGATCTGCAGAGAATTTGCCAAATGCGTGTCGAAGTCAAAATAAATTATTATTCGGAGGTTCGGACCAAGGTGGATATAGGATGGTGAAACAGCTTCCTATTAACAAGCACTAGAATAAACTGGCGACCTTCGCCTACTTGATTTCATACCGTAGTAATATTTCCTGAAGTTATCAGAGATGGCGACATACCTTGTGTCGGTAAAACAGAAACTGTGCTTCTGTCATCTTTTTATCAGTTTCATCTGTTCTAGATAAAAAATGATTGAGAAGAGTCAAAATATCAATATTCGATCCAGATTTATCGAAAATATATTGTTTTAATGTCGTTTCAAGTCACGTCTGTCAGATGTGAACCACAGAAATACGTAAGAAACAGAAATCTTCTTCGATAATCGATCTTACCGCCATCTTTTTTCAAGTCGTGGAAATATTAGTACCTTCTCAAACGGTCTACAAGTTTTTCGGAGAAACAATTGAAGAGCTGTTTTACCATCCTATATCCACCTTGGTTCGGACCAAGGTGAATAATTATCGATATTTCGACTCTTCTCAGTCATTTCTTATCTAGAATAGATGAAACTGATAAAAAAGTGACAGATGCACATATTCTGTTTTACCGACACAAGGTATGTCGCCATCTCTGATAACTTCAGGAAATATTACTACGGTATGAAATCAAGTAGGCAAAGGTCTACAGTTTATTCTAGTGCTTGTTAATAGGAAGCTGTTTCACCATCCTATATCCACCTTGGTTCGGACAATCGAACTGTCAAATGACAGTCAGAAGAGTTAAGCCCAGTTTACTTTTGAGCGATTTGGATTTGGTGATATAAGCAGTGAAAAACTCAATGTTTCAATTGGTTAATTTGAATTCAGAGTGTAATTTGATTTAAATTGACCAATAAAAACAATAACAACATTGAATTTTTCACCGCTGGTATTGCAAAAATCAAAATCGCTCAACTGTAAACTGATGGGCTTTACGCTTGTGCGTCAGATTTTAATTATTTCAATGTCATCATTTTTACCAATGGAAGATGTTTCTGTTATTTATCGATATTAAATCTTTTTTTTTTCTTCAAATCAAATCAAAATAGAAAGAATTGCACATGACACACGTTTTATAAGACATGTTGTCGCACTTGTTCCCTTGTTTAATCAGTTTTTATCGTCAAGTTATGTCCATTAGGTAGGTACTTTAATATTATACATGTAATACAGTGTGTTTCAGTCTGGACTGAAAATTTTTCTGCGATGGTCGTAGAAAAAGTTTAGTCTCCTACAAACGAATAATTGATATCATTCTCGAGGGCAAGGATTATGTTATAATGAGCTTATTGAAATTATGGTTGATTCATGAACAATTCACGTAATTTCCCAATACTCAAGTTTCTACAAGAATTGTTTCTTCTCTCAGGACTAAATAAAATCCGTTATAAAAGAATGCCTATTATAGCTATTAATGTTACGAGATTATTACGCGATTTATAACAATCGAAGACATTGGTAGGTGACAAGACGTCAGCCAAGACAACCGCAATGTCCGAGACGGTGTTAAATCGTTAATAATCGTGTTGAATTGAAAGCTTTATCATATCATTGGCAACGGCGATGCGAAAATAATTAAAAAATGAATTTAACGTATTACCATAATGCTTTCATAACGTAAATTATGATAACTAATGTATTATGAGTAACTAAAGTTTTGGTACGTTTATGATGTTAATAATTATTAATTAAGATTTCATGTCATTTATGTCTTAATCTTCAATGATATGATGAATATAATAACATTTGACCCTTCATTTAACTATTTATAAAATAATGTGAATTAGGATCCATATTAATAGCAAATCATGTGTTTTTTATCTTTTATGAATCATTTATTTATGATGGTTTGTGGGTGAATGTTCACAGTCTTTATAGATATGTATTTTTGGTGGTGAGGATTGCTGTGTTTTCTTCCAAGGTTCTTACAGGGATAATAATAATAAATTGGAAGAATGGTACAGTACAGACACAGATAGACTCATGTGAAGTTGGCGCCGACTTTTTTAGAAAACAATGATTTTTTTGGAGTTCTGTGTAGATTTCATATAGTTCTAGAGTTCCTGACTGAAATTTTCAATAGTTCCGGCAAATTATGGGTTTAGATCAAAAAAATAAAATTTGGGCGCCAACTTCACGCAGCGCCGTTTTTTTCGAAAAATGAGTTCTGATTAGTTTTTGTTGTGTATTTGGGAGAGTTCTGGAGTTCTTGATTGTTTTCAATAATAGTTCTGGTGAATTGGATGAGTTAATGAAAAAAATTGTTTCTGCAAAAATTTCGGAAATAAAAAATTACACTTTTGAACAGAGTTCTGAGTAGCGCTCGACGAGTTCTACAAAATAGTTCAATTGCATTTTCGTGAAAAAGTTATACTTTTCAAGTTATCGGCCATAATAGGTATGGTGCAACTTTCGAATTTGATTTGTGATGGAATTAAGAAAAATAAAAGAATTGTAACAGTTCTGAGAAGAGTTCTGAGTAGCGCTCGACGAGTTCTTCAAAATATCCCAACAGCATTTTTGTGAAAAACTGATACTTTTCGATTTATCGACTAAATAAGGTTTTCCAACTTCACTTTCGATAAAATACCGAAAACACAAGGGAAATAATTTGAACAGTTCTGAGAGGAGTTCTGAGTAGCGCTCGGCGAGTTCTTCAAAATATCCCAACAGCATTTTTGTGAAAAACTGATACTTTTCGATTTATCGACTAAATAAGGTTTTCCAACTTCACTTTCGATAAAATACCGAAAACACAAGGGAAATAATTTGAACAGTTCTGAGAGGAGTTCTAAGTAGCGCTCGACGAGTTCTACAAAATATCCCAACTGCATTTTTGTGAAAAACTGATACTTTTCGATTTATCGATGATAATAAGGTGCAATTTCCGAAACTCGCTATCGATCAAATAAAAAACAATAAATAATTAGGAACAGTTCTGAGAGGAGTTCTGAGTAGCGCTCGACGAGTTCTTCAAAATATCCCAACAGCATTTTTGTGAAAAACTGATACTTTTCGATTTATCGACTAAATAAGGTTCTCCAACTTCACTTTCGATAAAATACCGAAAACACAAGGGAAATAATTTGAACAGTTCTGAGAGGAGTTCTGAGTAGCGCTCGGCGAGTTCTTCAAAATATCCCAACAGCATTTTTGTGAAAAACTGATACTTTTCGATTTATCGACTAAATAAGGTTTTCCAACTTCACTTTCGATAAAATACCGAAAACACAAGGGAAATAATTTGAACAGTTCTGAGAGGAGTTCTGAGTAGCGCTCGGCGAGTTCTTCAAAATATCCCAACAGCATTTTTGTGAAAAACTGATACTTTTCGATTTATCGACTAAATAAGGTTTTCCAACTTCACTTTCGATAAAATACCGAAAACACAAGGGAAATAATTTGAACAGTTCTGAGAGGAGTTCTGAGTAGCGCTCGGCGAGTTCTTCAAAATATCCCAACAGCATTTTTGTGAAAAACTGATACTTTTCGATTTATCGACTAAATAAGGTTTTCCAACTTCACTTTCGATAAAATACCGAAAACACAAGGGAAATAATTTGAACAGTTCTGAGAGGAGTTCTAAGTAGCGCTCGACGAGTTCTACAAAATATCCCAACTGCATTTTTGTGAAAAACTGATACTTTTCGATTTATCGATGATAATAAGGTGCAATTTCCGAAACTCGCTATCGATCAAATAAAAAACAATAAATAATTAGGAACAGTTCTGAGAGGAGTTCTGAGTAGCGCTCGACGAGTTCTTCAAAATATCCCAACAGCATTTTTGTGAAAAACTGATACTTTTCGATTTATCGACTAAATAAGGTTCTCCAACTTCACTTTCGATAAAATACCGAAAACACAAGGGAAATAATTTGAACAGTTCTGAGAGGAGTTCTGAGTAGCGCTCGGCGAGTTCTTCAAAATATCCCAACAGCATTTTTGTGAAAAACTGATACTTTTCGATTTATCGACTAAATAAGGTTTTCCAACTTCACTTTCGATAAAATACCGAAAACACAAGGGAAATAATTTGAACAGTTCTGAGAGGAGTTCTGAGTAGCGCTCGGCGAGTTCTTCAAAATATCCCAACAGCATTTTTGTGAAAAACTGATACTTTTCGATTTATCGACTAAATAAGGTTTTCCAACTTCACTTTCGATAAAATACCGAAAACACAAGGGAAATAATTTGAACAGTTCTGAGAGGAGTTCTGAGTAGCGCTCGGCGAGTTCTTCAAAATATCCCAACAGCATTTTTGTGAAAAACTGATACTTTTCGATTTATCGACTAAATAAGGTTTTCCAACTTCACTTTCGATAAAATACCGAAAACACAAGGGAAATAATTTGAACAGTTCTGAGAGGAGTTCTAAGTAGCGCTCGACGAGTTCTACAAAATATCCCAACTGCATTTTTGTGAAAAACTGATACTTTTCGATTTATCGATGATAATAAGGTGCAATTTCCGAAACTCGCTATCGATCAAATAAAAAACAATAAATAATTAGGAACAGTTCTGAGAGGAGTTCTGAGTAGCGCTCGACGAGTTCTTCAAAATATCCCAACAGCATTTTTGTGAAAAACTGATACTTTTCGATTTATCGACTAAATAAGGTTCTCCAACTTCACTTTCGATAAAATACCGAAAACACAAGGGAAATAATTTGAACAGTTCTGAGAGGAGTTCTGAGTAGCGCTCGGCGAGTTCTTCAAAATATCCCAACAGCATTTTTGTGAAAAACTGATACTTTTCGATTTATCGACTAAATAAGGTTTTCCAACTTCACTTTCGATAAAATACCGAAAACACAAGGGAAATAATTTGAACAGTTCTGAGAGGAGTTCTGAGTAGCGCTCGGCGAGTTCTTCAAAATATCCCAACAGCATTTTTGTGAAAAACTGATACTTTTCGATTTATCGACTAAATAAGGTTTTCCAACTTCACTTTCGATAAAATACCGAAAACACAAGGGAAATAATTTGAACAGTTCTGAGAGGAGTTCTGAGTAGCGCTCGGCGAGTTCTTCAAAATATCCCAACAGCATTTTTGTGAAAAACTGATACTTTTCGATTTATCGACTAAATAAGGTTTTCCAACTTCACTTTCGATAAAATACCGAAAACACAAGGGAAATAATTTGAACAGTTCTGAGAGGAGTTCTAAGTAGCGCTCGACGAGTTCTACAAAATATCCCAACTGCATTTTTGTGAAAAACTGATACTTTTCGATTTATCGATGATAATAAGGTGCAATTTCCGAAACTCGCTATCGATCAAATAAAAAACAATAAATAATTAGGAACAGTTCTGAGAGGAGTTCTGAGTAGCGCTCGACGAGTTCTACAAAATATCCCAAATGCATTTTTGTGAAAAACTGATACTTTTCGATTTATCGACTAAATAAGGTTCTCCAACTTCACTTTCGATAAAATACCGAAAACACAAGGGAAATAATTTGAACAGTTGGGATATTTTGTAGAACTCGTCGAGCGCTACTCAGAACTCTTCTCAGAACTGTTACAATTCTTTTATTTTTCTTTATTCCATCGCAAATCAAATTCGAAAGTTGCACCATATTATGGCCGATAACTTGAAAAGTATAACTTTTTCACGAAAATGCAATTGAACTATTTTGTAGAACTCGTCGAGCGCTACTCAGAACTCTGTTCAAAAGTGTAATTTTTTTCCGAAATTTTTGCAGAAACAATTTTTTTCATTAACTCATCCAATTCACCAGAACTATTATTGAAAACAATCGAGAACTCCAGAACTCTTCCAAATACACAACAAAAACTAATCAGAACTCATTTTTCGAAAAAAACGGCGCTGCGTGAAGTTGGCGCCCAAATTTTATTTTTTTGATCTAAATCCATAATTTGCCGGAACTATTGAAAATTTCAGTCAGGAACTCTAGAACTATATGAAATCTACACAGAACTCCAAAAAAATCATTGTTTTCTAAAAAAGTCGGCGCCAACTTCACATGAGTCACAGATAGTTAAAAAAAACACATTCTATTTATTTCCTATTTTTCAAGTCTGATCATCACCAACAAATAACTTATCTTTCCTCATAATGATATGAAATAAGTGTAAAATCAGGCTCTAGATAATATCCAGAACAGTTCTGGGTGGGTATGTACTGCTCAAAACCTTGAATGCATATAATAATCAATTGCTGTTGAAAATGCTGCAAAACCCATGGCTCCAACAACACCAGCTTTCACACCAGCTACAAAAAAACAAATATTCAACTCTGTTTCTAAACAAAACTGAATTGAATTCACCTCTGAGTCCAATGAGCCCCCCTGTCACTGCACCAGCATAGGTGCCATTCTTCCAATCAGATTTACCTCTAGCCTAAAGAATACAAATATGTTACTGAAATTTGTTGAGATATTCAGAATTATGTACTATACAGATTCAATAGTGCATTCCACACCAGAGAACAGTGCTCCAATCAGGGCAAAGTTTTTTGCATAACCCAATGTAGTTGTCTTCATCTCTCTGAAAACTTGCCTAGCAGTCTGGGGCTCTGCTGTATCTGTGACAGAAGCTGGACCCATGCTGGATGAAAACAGACCAATGGCTGCCCCTAATCCATAACCTAGGAGAAGTGTTTGGCTCAGTAAGAGTAGTACTATGTATATCATATCTAACCTACTACACAACTCATGAAGGATTTGAAGAAACAGCTTTCAAAAAAAGATTCCACCATCTTCTCTTCATTTGTTTTGATTTGTACGGGTCCTAGACTTTTGGGAATTATAATGTTTTCTCTGTATCTGAAGTTGTTTCCAACAAAATATTTCGTCAAGTAATGCCAGTGCTCTGGAGTCAACTGTCCTTGTTCTTGAGAATCTGGCATGTTTCAGTTTCAAAATCTCTATCAATAAATAGTATATATATTATTTTATCGATTAGATAAAATTCTCACATAATTTTTATTATAATATTCACTATAATAATCTCTGAAATATTTGATCTTCAAAATTTCGAAAAAATGTCACACGAAAGCATAACCTCACATTATCTGCGAATCTCTTCTTCTTCTGTGTTTAACAGCCTTACCACATTTGTCATCGGATCCAGTTTATCCCTTGTTCTTACTTTCATAGTAATTGAAGTACATAATTTACTTGGTTCTTTTCTTCTTGTCGGCGAATCTTAAATCTTAGCTTAGAATTTCTAGAAGCCATATGTCAATATTTATTATATATTTTTAGCATAATTTCATCCTGACGGCCTCAATATTATAATAATATGACCTATACTGAAGAATATATAAAAAACAAGATTATAAAAGAACTTGAAGCATCTCATGTGGTGAGTACCCTTTGAAGTTTGAATATATTTGTCAGATCATAACATAACCTTCAACCCCCTCAACTATCGATTGATATTTGATGGTAGTTGAGTTGATCAAATAAATTCCTCGCTTATCCACATGCCACATCAGCTGCAAAATTATTAGTCGAACTAATAATAACACTGAACTTCGCGTACAGTGCAAATGCCGGCCATAAAAGTCCGTAGTTCGTAGGTACTGGCATAAGCTATGTAGTTAATATATCATTAGATTTTTGTATAAGACATCCAAAATGTTCTGCAAAATTACCTGTGAGACCTGGTTAGTTATATTCGGTACCCTCCTAGCCATCCTATTACGAACATGCACTAGTTTGCATCCTCATTCTGGTGAAGGTACACCTCCCATGTATGGAGATTATGAAGCACAGAGACATTGGATGGAGGTGACAGTCAATCTTCCTATCAATCAATGGTACCACAACTCTACAGACAACAATTTAGATTATTGGGGCTTGGACTATCCTCCTCTTACAGGTTATCACATGTATGTATGTGGCAAGATAGCTGAGTTTCTGAATGAAAATTATACCAAACTTCAAGATTCTAGGGGCCATGAGAGTGAAGCTCACAAAGTGTTCATGCGCTACACAGTTATGATTTGTGATTTAGCATTGTACTTGCCTGCACTTATAGTATATTATTATTGTACACTGGGTAATGGGGAGAAAAATATTGTAGAAACTGGAGCAAAGAAAAAGAAATTGAAAGTTCAAAACACAATGAATGAAATCAAGCCAATGAGTGTATCACTTTCTACCATACTTGCTCTGCTTTACCCTGGAATTATTCTGATAGATCATGGGCATTTTCAATACAATTGTGTATCCTTAGGTTTTTTCATCATGGCTACAACATGTCTGCTTCACAAACACAACATTTTTGCTTCAATTTTATTCTGCCTAGCTTTGAACTATAAACAGATGGAGTTGTACCATGCCTTACCCTTTTTCTTTTACTTATTGAGTACTTCTGTGGCAAAACCTGGGCAAAATGCCATTTGGGGTCTCATGAAGCTAGTGAACATAGGGCTCACTGTTGTTATCACATTTGGAATCATCTGGTTCCCATTTTTACAGAGTTCAGAAGATTTGTTGCAAGTGCTCCACAGACAGTTTCCCTTGGCAAGAGGTGTATTTGAGGATAAGGTATCTAACATTTGGTGTGCTTTAAATATAATATTCAAGTTCAAAGCTAGGTTTGACAACATGCAAATGATGCGAATTTGCCTGTTCTCAACCCTTTTAGCACTGTTTCCCAGCAGTGCTGACTTGTTTGTCCGTCCAAATTTGAAAAAATTCGTGTTAGCCCTCATAAATTCGTCCCTAGCATTTTTCTTGTTCAGCTTTCAAGTACATGAGAAAAGTATCCTTCTGGTTGCCATTCCTGTATTACTTTATTTTCCACACTCCCCATTTCCTTCTTTTTGGTTTCTTTGTATGTCTGTGTTCAGTATGACACCTCTGCTCATGAAAGATCACCTGAATATTGCTGTCATGGCGCTCAGTACTATGTATGTAGTATCTTTTCGGGTGTCAGTAGAGCATGCTTATCGTAGCTCTTTAAACACTCAAGACGGCCTATTAGAATATTACTCTAGTCTGTTGCATAAATTGCTCGATGTGGAGTATAAAAAATCGCCACGATGTGACCTACTGAAAGTGGCTATTCAACAAATAGGAAAAAATTCAGAAGCAATAAATACCTTGGTGTTCCATGCTTCCATGTTTTTGTCACTATCTGGTTGTGTTTGCTTGTATCTTGCTAGTTTATTGTTGAAACCACCTGAAAGGTATCCCGACTTCTATCCTCTTTTGATTTCTGTTTACTCTTGTGTACATTTTCTAGGATTCTTTGTATACTTCAATATAAAACAACTCAGAATACCTCAGCAGTTTGAAGAAATCAAACATGTTAAAATAAAGAGTTCATAAAATGTTAATTTTTTATATAATCCAATGAGTACTGTACACTTTGTTATCTTGGAATGAAAATAAAATATAAAGTACTTATTTTTGGTTTTTTATTTCTCCCCAGAGATTGTGTATATTCCAATGAGTACTGTACACTTTGTTATCTTGGAATGAAAATAAAATATAAAGTACTTATTTTTGGTTTTTTATTTCTCCCCAGAGATTGTGTATATTTATTGAAACAGGGTCACATAATGAAAATTGAAGAATCTGTTCCGACATTAACAGTTTTTTTCAATTATTCAACTTTTTTCGAACAAACCCATGTTTTCAACTTATTGGATTTTTTCTCAAAAGAATGCTCTACTACATTTTAGAGAAAGTACAGTATTTTACTTGCGATAATCCATCCTGTATATAAATTTCTGCTCACATGATTTTTCTTTAAGTAATGTAGATATCAAGAGGTATCTCAAAGAGCGATATTTGAATATTTTCAATCGACACTATAATTGATTGACTGTTGCTTATATTTACAAAAAGTTCATAACATTGAATGAATAAGAGAAAATAGACAGAAAATTGGTTGAATTTCTACGAGTCATACAAATACAGTAAGTGCTAAGAAAAAATAATATGTGGATATTGAGGATGGAATAGTAATTTACGTAACAAGTCCGGAAAATACTGTTTTTTGGATGAGTGGACAAAATTCTAGGACGAGCGTAGCGAGTCCTGGAAGTCTGCGAGTCCAAAAAAACTGTTTTGGGCGTGTTGCGTACACAATTTTTTCGGCAACCGTGTAGAATAACAAATCAAATAAACACATTTCTTTATTAGAACAAAATTTCGAACATTTCAATTCTTATTTATATTAATATTTATATTAAAATTAGAACAATTGTTAATATTGAATGGATTCAATTTGTTTGAAATGCTTGGTATATTTAAGTGCCTTTTGTTGAAGTCAGAACAAGAAGGTAAAGTTTCCGTTTCACATTGATTGTTTTCATCTGATAATTTTTGAATGTTAGCTAATTTTATGTCAGATAGCTGTCAGTCGTTATTTTGCTGCTATGGTAATGATCAACTGCATTTATCAAAACCATACTACCAAGATTTTCATATTTACAATGACAACAACGATGTGATTCTTCCCGGCCTAGTCCGGACTAGGCCGGACTAATGCCTAGTCCGGACTAGGCCGGAAAAATTCCACTTTCTCAAAAAAAAAATCGTCTGGAAAGTACGTACTTTCCGGACGTTTGCCGAAAAATGTTATTAACATAAAAACTGTTGGCCTTGGGAATTTTTATATTACGCGTTGAGCAACACCATGGAATATGAAAAAATATCATCTCTGTATTTGAAAAGAAAAAAACAACAGCAATAAATTGAGACACTTTTAAAAATAAATCTAGTTTTTTCATTTCAGGAAGTTGTAGATGAATCTGATGGATGTGGTGGGAAGTTTTCTTGTATTATAGTTTCCGAAAAATTCAGAGGAAAGCCACTTTTACAAAGACATAGGTGAGATTTATCTTCTGATTGTTCGAGGGCTAGAAAAAGAAGTCACTGATTGTCAATTCGTTCAAGGTTGGTTAATTCTGCGTTAGAGGAGGAACTGAAGTCTATCCACGCTTTTTCCCAAAAAACGTTCACTCCTGAGCAGTGGGAACAACAAAAGTAATATGGCAGATACACGTTCCCAGTCTTGTAGGCCTAGTGATGCAGGTAAGAACAATTCGCTATACAGGGTGATTCACGTTAAATGGAATATAAGAAGTGTTTGGGGAAAGACAGATTCTGAAAATTGGTATACAGAGGAGAATGAACAACATGGGTATCATGGTAAAGGTAGAAGATACGGATTTGTTATCGTCTATCATTTCCGAGATATTCGAGAAAAATTGAATTTCTCACTTTCCGTTCTCTTTTATTTATAAATTCCATCGATCTTATGTTTCTTCGATAGATATAGTCGTATCGGCTCCCGGTAAAGTCATCTTATTTGGCGAACACTCTGTGGTTTATGGTCGTCTAGCACTGGCAGCTAGTCTAGGCTTGAGGACCAGAGTCAAAATTGCATCCATTGATCAGCAAAACATTCTGGAAATAAACTGCCCAAACCTTCATTCCAAGGAAACATACAAATTAGACGTGAGTATGATTCACGATATCAATAAATAAGAAGAAAGTTGCCATACGAATTCCTCTTGTCTGCGATAAAATACTAGTGAATTTGATATTTTCTTAATCATGCTAAGTGTAAGACCTTTCTTAGAAAGCAATTATCTTGCAGACCCTTCGTGAGTGCCTTTTAAAACCTGTTTTGCCGACGAATTGTGCCCCGGCGGAATTCAACTGGGAATCCCCCAATATTCTGCACCACGAAACCCTTCTGCACAGAGTGGTGGAATTCATGGCTAACCATCCGGTCTCCAATGCCGACAACCTGGGATCCCAACAAATCACAACCATCAAATCCATGTTGTATCTCATTACCGGCATTCTCGCATCAGTCGATGTTGAACTGAAGCCAGTTTCGATAGCAGTCAGCACTGATTTTGAGATGGGTAAGAATCATGGACTAGGATGCTTGTCCTATTTCGATCAGATGGTGTATAGCTACTATGCAGCTACTTATTTACAGGGTGGACTATGAGGGCTCCTTTCATTGTAATTTTTCAATAACTGCGGAAAAAACCGGAAAGCAATAACAAGATTATAGGTTTAGTCATTCTCATTCAGTCACTAGCCAACCTTTTCATGGAAAACGTAGCGTCCAACCTAAGTAACCCTGGCCAAATTCATGTTTGTGCCTATTTTTGAGGAATTTTCGAATCTTCAAAGTTTAATCTTGTAGTATGTGAACGAGCAAACAAACTTGACTGCTTCCTAAAAAATTTCAGACCATTACGACTGCGGTTTTTTGGAAAATATTTCCTTGTATAACCTAACCTCAACATTTTTGTGTTCAAAGAACACGAGATAAAAAAAATCATGAAGGTGCGAAAATTAAAAAATACAGGATTAATAACATTATCACTGTGCCAAACATAAATAATTGTTTTAATTTTCTCCTGAACAGTTAGAGATTCGAGTTGTTATCAGTGTTGCAATAAACTAATATTTTGTTTTCATATATTTTTATTAAATAATTTGTGCGCCGTGGCCAAATTTTGGAGAAAATTTATAAAAATATCCTGATGCTTTCGATTGAAGAATTTTATGTTGATGAGCTGAGAAATAGATATTTTTTCTACAGCCTGTTAACAACAAAGTAGCATTTGACGCTTTCAAATCTCAACACAAAAGTGACGTTTTCCGGGGAATGTCATTGAGTGACAGCATTAGCGCTCGTGAGCGGAAAAAATGTTAATTATCTAAGGCACCTCCTAAGGTAGCAGAAAGAGCAAAAATTGTAAATTTGATCCTCTTATACCTACCAGATAAATCGAGAAAAAGTATTCACTAATAAAAATATTTCAGTTTTTTTCCAATAACCCAAAAACAAAAAATTATACATATATTTTATTTCACATAATTGTTCAGCATAAAAATGCGCAACTTTGCTCCAATTTAGCCGACCTTGTTGTATCTCTTATAATAACTGGGATCCGCATGGTAGAGCTCGAAAAACGGACATCCTGTATATACAGTAATTTAAAAAAGTTCAATTTGTCAATATATGAGAACTATTTTTTAGGTTCCGGTTTAGGCAGTTCAGCTTCTTACCTGGTATCCATTGCCGCTTCTCTTGTTCAGTACATCAAATTGAACAAAAAATCTAGGAACGTCTCCAAAACGGGTTACAAAGAGAGCAATTGGGATGACATCGACTTGAACAGTTTCAGCAAAAGAGAACTGGCTATAATTTGCGATTGGGCATTTTGCGCGGAAAAAATTGTACATGGTACTCCATCGGGCTTGGACAACACGATTTGCACGTACGGATCGATAGTGGAATTCCGGAAAGGGTTGAAGCCGAAACAGCTGGATATCAAGTGTCCTTTGGAGATTCTTCTCATCAACACTAAGGTGAACATTTATCTTACAAAAAAATGTTTCCATCAAATTCCGTTGAAGGGAATTTCAATTCATCAATTTACAGGTACCCAGAGAAACTAAAGCTCTCGTTGCGGCAGTTTCCAAACTCCATGAGCGGTACCCAGACTTGGTGAAAAATATCTTGAATGGCATGGAAGATGTTGCCTACTTAGCCCTCAAAAATTTTATGAAACTTTCCGAGTCACAAGGTGAGGATTACTATCTGATTAATTCGCTTCCACTAAGATCTATCTACAACAGAAAAAGTTATAATAATTGTTAGGAATTAAGTAATAATTCCTATCTCCAACTGCTTGATGATTGAAAAAAGTCGCCACACATCAACGATTTGTATCTATTTCTAACAATTTTCGATATTGTGAAACATACAGTTTCTTTACTCTTGGGTAAAATTCATATTTTGGACATAACTCGTATAAGATTGATAGAATCTGATATCTGATGGTTGCATCGTGGGTTTGAGACCATGCAGAACTTTTTATGAGGCATACCTTTTTTCTGTAAAATCAATTATATTTTCACTGTAGTTATACTCCTACACCAAATGAAGTGTCCATGGCAGTTCCCTACAACTGTTTGTTATGCAACTTTCAATTACTCATCCAAAGCACCATACATACTTGCGTTCACCGTCAACAGTCCGCCTTGCGCCGGTCGATTTTTTGTACATTAACATTGCTCAGATGGAATGACAGGAATAATATTGTGGAAGGGTTGAAGAAAATGGATATTTAGTAGAATGCAAACTCGATTCAATAACATATCCCCAAAATAATTCCCAAAAAGTAGGAAGGTGAAGCTGTAAAAGCCTATCATTTCACCTGAATATTTTGTATACTGTAATATAATGAAGTAATAACTTTCTCAACTGTCACAAATATATACAGTACGGTGGAGATGTATGGAATAAATTCATTATCTCTAACGTATATATGAATTTTAAGGATAATCCTGAGACAGGTCGATTTTTATTTTCAAATGGACATCTCTTGATATACATACGGAGTATGTGACGTCATCCACGTAGTTGTGGTGATTCGATTATTTCTTTAAATTGGAACATACCCCGTATGTTCGGAAGGTATATTCATTGTCTATCTGACGGTATACTAATATTAGGAAAATAAAGTAATACAGGGTGAGAAAAAATTGTTAATTATTTTATATTTACAACGGAAATCGTTACAATAAATAATCAAATTCGTGACCTTCTGCAAGAATACAATGTGATAGACAGAAAACAAATCATTCTCGAACTTTGCTATCGTTTCTGAATATATTTGTGATTTATTCAATCGTATTCGTTCTTTCAAATTATCTGATCTTTCCGGCTTCTTACATAAACTTTGCTCTTCAGATAACCTCAGAGGAAAAAATCGAGAGGTGTTGAATCAGAAGATCTAGTTGATCATTCGATTTACCATCTCCGACCTATATTTAGGTAATTGTGTACATTGATAGCATAATGAGGTTGTAAATATAAAATGATTTTTTCCCACCCTGTATCACTTTATTTTCCTAATATTAGTATATGGTCACATAGACAATGGATATATACCTTCCAGAAAAAAAAATTAAAAAGGGTGTCTTCCTATTTAAAAAATAATCGATGACGTCACTACAACTACGCGGATGACGTCACAAACTCCGTATGTATATCAAGAGATGTCAATTTGAAAAAAAAAATCGACCTGTCTCAGGATTTTCCTTAAAATTCATATGCGTTAGAGATAATGAATTCATTCCATACTGTATATTACCTTCAAATTGATAAACTTCAATAAATCAACAAGTTTGTCGTCTTGTGATGTCGTTTTATCCGTCATTCCTACTACTGCCACCAGGAGAAAACCAATAAAACGCACTTAATGACTCATCCAAGGTGGATATAGGATGGTGAAACAGCTTCCTATTAACAAGCACTAGAATAAACTGTAGACCTTTGCCTACTTGATTTCATACCGTAGTAATATTTCCTGAAATTAACAGAGATGGCGACATACCTTGTATCGGTAAAACAGAAACTGTGCTTCTGTCATCTTTTCATCAGTTTCGTCTGTTCTAGATGAAAAATGACTGAGAAGAGTCAAAATATCAATATTAATTCCAGATTTATAGAAAATATATTGTTTAATGTCGTTTCATGTCACATCTGTCAGATGCGAACCACAGAAATACGTAAGCAACAGAAATATTCTTCGATAATCGATCTTATCGCCATCTTCATTCAAGTAGCTGAAATATTACTACCTTCCCAAACGGTCTACAAGTTTTTCGCAGAAACAATTGAAGAGCTGTTTCACCATCCTATATCCACCTTGGACTCATCCAAGTCACAATCGTTCCTCCAGCATCACCTTTCATGCATACTTGCGTTCACCGTCAACAAACAGTCTGCCTTGCGCCGGTCGTTCGACACTCACCCTTTCCCCATTCCAGGCGACCGCCTCGCCGCCCTCGGCGAGCTCTGCTCGACCAACCACCACCTGCTGGCCGCCCTCGGCGTGTCGCATCCCAGCCTGGACGAGGCGGTGGCCGCCCTGCGGCGACACGGGCTGCGCGGCAAACTGACTGGGGCAGGCGGGGGCGGGCACGCGTTCGCGCTGGTGCCGCCCGAGGGTGGCCGCCCCACGGAGGCGGCGGCAGAGGAGCTGGCGGCGCGCGGGTTCGATGTGCGGCGCGCCCACGTGGGCGGGGAGGGAGTGAGAGTTGAGGGGGCGTAGGGGGGTTTCGGGGTGTTCTGTGGTGGGGGAACAACTAGGGTAAATGTTGTTCGGTTAGGTGGCGATGTCGAATTTTTCCAAAATATTTGGCTGTACTTACGTATTCTGGCCTCCTCCTAATATGTTTGTTATCAATTGACCAATTCCGCGGAAAAAAGTTTGGTGAAAAGTCAAATGGCGGCTTCTGACAGCTGTCACTTATTCTTGTGTTTCTATTGCGGTAATTCGAATATATAAGGATTGGATTTTTCATTCATTTCAGTATTTGCTCACCAACATTCGCAGTTGAAACGTAAAATGGGATTTGAGGATGGAATGAAAAATCCAAATAGAATGACAGCTGATGACAGTTGTCCGCCATTTAGAAAGTATATCACGGGGCAGAAAACACAGGAATAAGTGACAGATGTCAAAAGCCGCCATTTAACTTTTCACCAAACTTTTTTCCGTGGGATTGGTCAATGGAGTCATGAAAGAAAATCATTTCGACCTGTCAAAAATTACTCTACATATAAAGTTCTTTTTCGGAACTTTTCTATTAAACATGTTAGACAATACAACGACAATTGAACGCACCTATAATCTTATTATATACTTTTAATTGCATGTCCATATCGCTCGATGTAAAAAGTTTTCACTTGGAACAACAAAATTTTCACATTGCGCTGATAACTCACTAAGTTGTTTTTATTATTCAAACACTATTCTCTTCCACGTTGAATGCAATTTATATTGAATAAATAAACTTAGAGGATTCGTAGTTTTCTTTAGTCAATTCCTCCACCGATTTAAATTTATTTCTTCATATTATGAATTGGAAAAGGCGTGAAACATTAGCCAGGAAAGTAGTTGTTTTCTACTAAGTGTCCACTCCTTCATTTCATCTATGAATTTTTCATTATTCCGTACATGCCGTGACTGTTTCTCTGGAGTTAATTAGTTACATATCTACTAAGATTATCTTCAACAAAACATCAATTGATGTCTACATAGTAATTAATAACTCCAGAAACTTCGTGTGAAAAACAATAACAAAAGTTCATAAAATCAGAGTTTAATCAACTATCAATCCCTTCCCAGCCCTATGAATAAAACTTCATTTAATTGAATCTGTACGTACGGTCAATACGAATAATAAATACAACGCTCACAGAACAACAGAATTTCAATAACTCAATCGGAGTCGTCAGAATCATCGATGGTCCTTTTCCTCCTCGAAGATTTCTTATTGGGTCTCGATCGTTTTTTGGTGGACTTGGGAGGGGGTGGGGGAGGCATCAAACCGTTCTCGTTCAGCTCAAAAACGGATTTTATCAGTTTGTCCAGTTCGGTCACCAGAGGCTGGAAAGTAAATTGAATAAATGTTTTATGCACGCCCAAATTCCAAACTATCCTACCTTGAGATCGGCTTTTCCAATTTGAGGTTTATTGCAAATCTGCATGATCGTCTTGAAACTGCCGTAGATATCTTCGTCGTGCACCAGGTGCTTGTACGTGGGAAACTCGTCGATCAGTTTCTTCAACGCTTTGTCGTTGTACTTCACCAAAGTGAGGCAATACGCGATGTTCTTGTGCTGGCGATTGTCCTCCGTCAGCTTGAATTTGCCGCAAAACCTGGCGACAACGTTCTCCATGTGTTTCACGTTATCCGTGAGGTCAAACAGAAGCCTGAAAAGCAACCGGCATTCAATATCAAGTGGCGCAGTCGTTAGGACCACGAAAAACTCACTTCATAGTGCTCTTGACTCCTTCGTCGTCGACCGATTCTTGTTCCATGACGTGCGTGAAAATGTCGGGCAGCGCGTTATAAAGGTTGTTCTCCTTGTGGGAGAGCTTCACGAAGAACGTTTTACACATGGCCTGCATCTCTTCTTCCTCGTCTGTGAGGCAGGAAGCCATCTCCGGAATGTGGCTGTGGGCTCTGATCATGTCCCGTAGGATCAGGCTCGAAAGGGTGAAGAAGGTGGCTTTCCTAGTCTGTGGTAGGGGGTCCTTCAAGCTATACAAAGGAATGAGTTCATCGAATCTTGGAATCAGAAATTACAGTGAAAACTCACCTTTGGAAAATTCTTGGGGTCCACGGCTCTATAATGTTCGGGAAACGTGTGAGCAGATCCGATACGTGTATCAGTATGTTCGTCTTGATATCGGGAAACGGTGTTTTCTCGAATATGGTGAAAATCAACCGGATGTGCTTTTGGCAGAATTTGCTCGAAACCAACATGTACCTGAAACGGAACACAGTGAGGGAAACTCGTGTTTTCCAGTGACCAGGTGTACCTCATGAGAGCAGTTGTCGCTGCGAATTGCAATTCTTGGGTTTTGAATATGTCTGGACGTTCGCAAACTTTCACCATGATGTGCGTCAATTTTGCCAAAGATCCGGATCCCGTGACGATGTCGTTTTCTAGTACGTTCAGAATGAATTCGGCGTCCATATCTTCTGCCTGCGCACCTTCCAAAATTGAATCTTCCGCCTGTAAGAAGATAAGAAGTGCAAGAATTCATCCACGTGACTATACAACAAAGATCATCAATGTATCAGTTACTAGAGCTGAGAGAGATATATGAAATGATAACAAATGAAGATATAGAAGGCTTATATAATGCTCTATGCATAACAAATCACATTGCACAAGTAGCTCCCACTGGAGAAACAAAAACTCCCTGAAAATTCAAAAGAACAAGAGAAATCACTGTGGATCTTACCACAGCAGAATTCAACAAGGAAGCCTCGCTGGCTGTAGTAGCTGCGATGGATTTCCTCCCACCGCCTTTCTTCTTTTTGGCCCCTTTAGTGTCCTCTTTCTTGCCTTTCTTCCTCTCGTCCCTGATGGTCTGCCTCCGTTTCAACTCTTTGTAGGTCGTGTCGTCCATGTATTCAAGATGTTTGAGAGCAATGTAACCTGCAAAAATCATCCAAAGAACCGAATAAGTTGAAACTTTTTACACTAAATTAATTCACCTCCTAGTTGACATAAACGTATGATGGCATAGTCGGGGATAGAACTGTCTGGTTCTTCTTTCTGCTTTTTGGCTAGTTTGGGTACGATGCCATTTATAATAGATTCGCATACCTCCTCTGGCTTGGTACACAGCTGAAAATTTGACAATAAAACGAACCATTGTGTTTCCAATATCGACAATATATCACCTTATAAACGAAGTCTATACCTCCATACAGTGCTCTGTTGTAAAATTCTACCGGCTTGAAGAAAGACTCGGTCAATACATTCACCAGATCGTTGAAGCATTGGTCGTCGGCTTTTATTTTGAACGGTGGATTCTTACCATTTATATCGACTCTCTCGAATGCAACAGATAACAAGCTACAACATGCACCAAGAAGAACCATATTCTTTCTGCCCCTAGAAATTAAAATGGACAATGTTACGACCATGTTTCGGATATGTATCAGCTACGTATCGACCATGTATCAGCTACGTATCGACTATGTATCAGATATGTATCGGCTATGTATCAGATATGTATCAGACTACTGTAGGGTATAGATACCTTTCACCGAATCCGATGTTGGTGACTAAACTGATATTCCTCGAGATTATTGTTTTCCTTCCGAGAGCGGCCATTCTGAGCAACTCCACGGAGGCGATTTCGTCGGCTTCTGAGACGGGCACTCGACCGGTGACATACTGCCAAAGCATGTCAATGACAGCATTGTCCATGATGCCCTTGGAGCACCAGTCCGAAATAATTTCGCAAAGGTCGTCTATATTGTTTGCTGGTACCGATTTGACTAGCTTTATCAAACGCCTGACTATCGTTGTACAGTGATCACTTGAAAAAAAACGCAACATATATTATACAGGGTAATGCAGATCTTATGGCACACTATTGTTAAATCGAAAATGGAGTGAGATACGAATATGGTTGTATTACGGAAAAAATGCGCAATTTCATGACTATCTCGAATATCGAAAGAAATTGAGGATATCTTTCGTATTTCCGGAAATATCCTGAAAAAAACTGATTATCGTCGATTCTTAATGTAACTTATTTTCTGTATTATCTTCAAGTTCTTCAAGTTTAAATAAACTGATTACCAATTTGAATTCCTCAAATTAAAAAAGAATATTTTACTTTCTCACTGCTTTAAAGGCTATTATAAATTGACGAAAACATTGAAACCCGAAAAGGTTAAATAATAGCTATTTGTATTACTAGGGAGGAAAAGGCACTTTACTCCCATGTAATACATATGATTTTTCCTCCTACCCACTAAATAAACCTTTTTCTACAAGCGCAGCTCTTAGAAAAAAAATGATCAATCACTCAATAGCAATCCGAAATGTATAAGCTATCTAAATGTCCAATAATTCAAATCACTAACAAGAAAAAAGTAAAATAACGTTCTTGAAAAAAAAATTGCAATTGCCAGGAGCTGAACCCGGGACCTTCGGAATTCTGAACTCAAAAAACGTATATCATGGACGTATAAACACAGATGGACTCAGTTGTTTACGTTATAATGTGAAGCCGAGAAATCCAGTGACATGGTCACATTCTGTACACCTGCCATTGAATTAGATGTTGTCACGTCTTGTCATTGATAGATCCTCATTTTAGTCTAAGATCATATTCTGTTCATTTGGGATATTTTAATTATCCAATCCTATCGTAATAAATTCAGAAAGTTCCTGAAACAAATGGGATCAACTCAATAAAATGAAAATTGCTCGTAATCGAGGTAGTATTACGTGGTATTACTCCTGCGGAAGTAGCAGAGCCAACAGAGGTTATGTACAACTGGCAACATTGCTTCAAATCAGTCTCGTTTGACATTCGCTTGGAGCAAGTCTTCGTTTACCAAACTTCGTTTGAGTGATTAATAGTGTTTTATCGAGTTATTTTGTGAAATACTTTGAACATAGACAGTAAAAATGGTGAAGCAGTGCTGGTTATGCAGGAAAACTAAGTTTTTACACCCAGATATGACATTTCATTCGTAAATACTATATGTTTACATTATCGAATCTGAGTAACATAGGCGTAACAATGGGTTTATTTATCATTTCATGATCATAATAGTATTCCAATGATATTGTTAGTTATATAGCAGGATTTATATCAAGGAGTTTGAATTCTATTGTCACTTGCTCAGATGTAAGAAGTTATTGACGGATGAAAATGAGGAAACTTTTTCCAAGCTACAGAAAAGGAGAGATAATGAAAACCTTACAAAAGCATCTAAATTAGTCATTGGAATTCATAAAGAGGCTGAGAAATATTTTAGATTTTTTAATAAAACAACGAATATTTATAATAAAAGAGTTAATAACCTTATGAATATTTTGGTGAGTAAAACATTACAAAATATTCCTAAGGAATTATATCAACATTTTGGTGACCACTTTCTATGATGGATATAATATTGATGGCCACCCTGTACAATTTTTGAAGATAATCCTTCATAAATAATTCAAAATAAGAATACACCACGAAACGATGAATAAATTATATTCATCAACTGTCAGATTACGGAGTGTTTTACGAAGACTATTCTGTTCAGAAATCAATAGTCACATTGAGGACCTGTTTCAGAAATCGCAATTCTATGTCAGTCACTGTATCTACAAAATTAATAAAGTAACCTTAATATAAAACTTTGTTTTATTACATCATATTATCTTTCTACATTAACTTTGAGTTACCTATAAAGAACAATAAAGTTATCACAGGGGTTTAATATCATGTTATTTATTCAACTTAGGATACTTCTGCCGTTAGATGTTCGATAGATTATAATAGTTGTCAAAATAACTGATATTATTTATTTTTATTCATTCTATATACCTATAGCTACTAATTCAATGATTAGCTTATATTTGAATGTGTATTTAGTTTTGAATCGTCCATTGAATTTTATTGACAACGAAATAAAACTTCTCGATACGTTAATCACGTAAGCCACTGTAGCGGAGGGAACAATCACAGTCTATCGTTTCCAACTCTCTTCCCTTCAACCCGACTGCCTACGAACTCTAAGCCTTCAAAACAATGTGCGATGAAGGTATAGGCGTGCTGTGTCCATCTGTGTTTATACGTCCATGACGTATATCTAAGATTCCTGAAGTTGAAATTTGTATTGAAGAACTACGTTGAAGTAACATTAATGTTTGATTTTTACCAAAAAACAGGATATACAGGATGTTCTAGAAATTATTGAAACAATATAATGAATTCACAAGTTTCATCGTTTGCAACTTACTTGAAATGAGGGGGAGGAAAAGTATGAGTTTCCTCCCTGATTTGAGGGAGGAAAGTGTGTACTTTCTATAGGGGTAGGAGGAAAACTATTATCTTAATTGTTTTGTGAAAAGCAATGTTATTCGATGTTTCCTTTTATTTATTCCAATACTCACGCCATGTTCGAAGCGTCTGAAGTTAGATATATCTTTTTGAAGGCATCCACAACGGCATCCTTCCTTTCTTGTTCATTTCTCTGCATTGATTTCAACATTGCTAAAAATAATATCGCACATTAAAAAAATATATATGTCTTCATCAGTTAGGAGGAATATTTAACTAACCCATTATTCCATCGGAAGCCCTATCAATGTTAAAATGGTACGCCGCAATGAAAAACTCGATAGCCTCATTCATATCGGACATCGAAGTAGTCTCCAACAACTCTTTCATGCTATCCAGAGACTTATCCATGACCTGCAGAAAGCTGACGCAGTGTTCCAGAAAATCCACATGTTTGGACAACGAATCCAGCTTGACGAGATCGTCCTGGGTGACTTGGACAAATTGTTGATTCTGAATTTCCTCCACAACTTTCGTGACGTCGAAAAATATCGTGTAAAGGATGGTCATGTAAAGATCGAGTTCCTCGGGGGATTCACATTCTTCCCTACAAATTGATTATCTTATTATTGTTAGGAGACCGGATGTCATTATCTCGGCGGCATGAGTGGCCGTGATTTATGGCCTCGCGATAACATCGCTCGCCGACGAACCAATTAGCGGATGGCTCATACCCGTAGCAGAATGAACGGTATTTCTTTCAGAACTCTATTGAATATTCAAGATTTTGCTAGATGAGTATTTTGTACCTATATAAGCAGCGCAGTGGCGCAGACAGTTAGTTTTAGAAAGAAAGCTAGTATTGTGAACATTGAGATTTGTAAAATGAATATCCTTGTGATTTAACTGTTTCAGTATTTATTGAGTTGTATTAAGTGTGTTTAGTGAAATAAATTGTTCTGTACTGTGTGTTTTAAATTTACAAACCCAAGTGGAAAAATCGTAACATTATATTATACAAAAATACTGTAGGCCAAATGAGACAAACATTATTGGCTACTAAATTTTTCCTTAGTGAGAGGTTCTCATCCCAGATATCTTCAAGTACTATTAGTGGAGAACAAATTATTTATATTCGAAAAATGTATAATTCACATTTTTTACACATCAATCAATGTACAGGGTGTCCTGTTATATTTTGACCCCTTCCTACAGCTTCAATTATACGTGGTGGAAAAAAACATTTAATAAAAAAGTTGTAGGGTTTCACCGGTACGTGCCGGTACTATCTTTCGGCACTTCCGAAACAAACAAGTGCGAATCACAGAATTGAAAAATGATCAACGCCGGTGTTCCACAAGGATCTGTTTTGGCACCAACTTTGTATCTACGTCACAGCTTTGCGGATGATAGTACACATCATGTTGCCTTCTGCTCTAGAGCTCCAATAACATGCAAAGAAGCTAGAGGTACAAGAAGGAGATAGGTAGATACTACCGATGAAGTTTCACTCAAAGTTTTTGAAATGGGGATCTGATCAAGTTTGTCTATTTTCTCCAAGAAGGCGGACCTCATAATGCCTCAAATTCCGAGTTTGAAGTCAAAAAAAACTTCAGAGTTTAAAGTCGGAATTTCCGAGTTCAAAGTAGGAATTTCCGAGTTTAGGCACTTTACGTTATCATATCAATGTAATTGTTTTTTGGATTTTAAACGTACTTGTATTTGTTCAAGAATTTCGAATCTTTGATAGCTTCCCTGCAAACTTGGAAAGCCTCTTTAAAGCTATCAGCTTGTATATACATTCTTATTACATCAGGTACTTGATCGATAGGTAACTTATTCTCTTTGTTTGAATCATTTTCACGCCCTGAAAAAAAAGTTTCGAGTTATCGATATATTCGGTGATTTTCAGTAATTTTCACTACCATCTTCACTCTCTAGTTCCTCCTGCACAACACTTTTCAATTTCTCAACTATGGAATCCCACTGAGACTGCAATTCCATCAGTCTATCCATTTTCGGATCTTTGAGTTGTTCTTTTGCATCAGCCAACAATTTTTTCTTTCCTTCCAGCTCTTTCTTCATAGCAGACAAACTCAACTACAAAAACAATTATCAAACCTGGAAAAAATCATTGACCCAGAAAACTTTTATTTACATTAGAACTAAAGGCATTGCAGGACAAAAATGTTGTTATACAATTTGCAGCAGATTTTCTCGCAAGTGCTCCCTTGTCATATAGATGCTCAGAAATTTTGGCAAACACCTCTTGTTGGAATTTCAATGGTATTGCCGATTCTTTTTGCATTCTGGCCCACTGTTGAAAGATCTACAACAAAAAAACAACAACTAAATCATTCAGCAACCTTCAACATCACCACAAATGAGGAAATAATGTGTTAGACTTCAAAGAATACACAAAGTGTGATATATTTCCTTGAAATGAACTTGGAAAGTACAATAAGAAAACTCACATTCCTAATAATTTTATATCTGTTACATACCTTTGCCCGTACAAAAACCGAGTTATCTTCTATGTGCTCCATAAGAATACCAATGAGTTCATCTCTGAAGTTTCTTTGTTCCTCGTTGAGCTCGTGGCTAGTAAGATTGTTCAAAATAACCTCCACCATGACCATTATCACAGATATTCTCAAGCTGGGAGGCTGAAACATCAATGTTGATCAGAATATTTACGTAATTTTTTGTGAACGTTACTCACATCGTAATAAAGGTAGCTGTTCAACGATACCACTTCAGGCATCATCAGGTCGGGCATTAGAGCAGCTAGGGCGGATAATACTGCAGCACAATGCCGGGCACCCTAAAAAGCACACAGGCACTCCTAAGATACAATTCAATTACCAAAATATGGTGTTTCAAAGTAATTCGAAACTTTTTTCCTCTACAAACATTACTCTAGAGACGGTTTCGATTTTCACTCATAAAATCAGAAAAACTATGGGCATCTGATATTACAAGAATGGTTTATATCACCACACATATCAGATAAATCTCAACTAGTTTTTATTAATGTCATAAAAAATAGATATGAATAGCCTTGTTCCTGTATAATGGTATTCAACTTTTGAAGTTATAAGCTATATTTGCAAATTTATTTTTGGTCCCCCCACACGTATCGAGATCAAAAACACTTATTTTAATGAGCAGCTTTCAAAAGTCTATCTAGGTGAAAATATCTGGAACACGAGAAGAACGATTGTCTACAGTCTACATCTTCATAGGTCTGGCAATCTCTCTAATTCTGTCTCCAAAAAATGAATCTCAAACTATTGCTCGGGCTATTCACACGCTGTGGCACATGAAAAACTAATTATTTACGCCCTTGTTACGTAAACATTTAACTATTCAAACTCATTTTCGTTTGATGTTTAATATCGATAGATCATAATTCATTATACCGGGTGTAACACGATCATGGTAGACCCCCCCCATATTTCCGTTAGTTTTAAAAGTAATTGATTGAAATTTTGGATATGTCATATACATAATAAGCGACATTTTTTGACCTACAAGTGATTTGTTTTTCACTTCCGGTTTCATCGGAAGTGAACATCGGAACTTTAGATTCTCAAATAGAACACCATGTATGTAATTACATTTTCGAAATCTCCATAATTGTCTGAATCCAATGATACTACTCAAGTGACATTTCAAACGTCAAAATTTTTGATAATTTAATTCGATTCAATTTTTAGTTTTCCATTTAGGTGTGCTAAGATATTTCCGATTCAACCCAATTGCCCCGTCTAATGCTAGAATAATCGAAATCCCGTCAAAAATACTAAATTCCGTTTTTTATGAGCAAATTAAGTTGATCGTAATCAGGAGGTGTACCATGATCCTGTTACACCCGGTATTGTAAGTTCATCTTCAAATAAGTACGACATTGATACCTTTCCAATTCCTCAGAATGAAACAGATAATTTGAAAAATTATGAAAATAGACGAAATATTGTATTTCTTTATTTTTTGAAAACTCACTACCAAGAAAGTTGTTACTCATCAGTAAGTGATCTATTATAACATATCTAATAATTATTATGCGATTTATTATAGTCGACTTTATCGCCTTGTCGCCTAGCAATATCCGAGACGTTGTTAAATCGCTAATAATCGAATTACATTCAAAACTTTATCGTTTCATTTACAACGACGATGCAAGAATAAAAAATAGCTATTAATGTAATGAGATTATTATGCGATTAATAACAATTGCTTGTTTACGAGGCGGTAGTCGAGTCAATCACAATGTCCGAGACGGTGTTAAATCGCTAATAATCGAGTTGCATTCAAAGCTTTATCGTATCATTGAAGATTGAACATTATTATATGAAATCTTTATTAATAATTATCAACATCATAAACGTACCAAACCCTTAGTTACTCATAATACATTAATTACCATAATTTACGTCAGTTAATGAAGCATAATATGTTAGATACAAGCATGATAGTTAGATACCAAATAATCATCTATTTTCGCATCGTCGTTGTCAATGAAACGACAAAGCTTTGAATGTAAATTGATTATTAGCGATTTAACACTGTCTCGGACATCGTGGTTGACTAGTCTGACGCCTCGTAACTAGCAATATCCTCGACTAATACAAATCGCATAATAATCTCGTTATATTAATAGCTATAATCTTCAATGATACTATAAACTTGTTAATATTTATTTGCGATTTTCTCGCATTTTAATATGATATGAGAAAAGAACAATCTCAAATATTTTCTTCTGTTCTTGAATGGTACATCTTCAAAAAATATTGAGAAAAGAGTTATAGGTCTTTTTGAAGGTCAAGAGTAGTTATATTGGATTTGACAGCAACAAGTATGCCAAATTTGAAGAAAATTCATACACTAGAAAAAAATATCATTCCAAAAAATCAACTTGAAAGATCTATAATGTATCTATGGAAGAGTTTTTACAAAAAAAATACTTTTGCCAATATTTTTTCAAATAGTGTCACTTTCCTATTTTTTCCGGACAATTCCCGGACATCCTGTATAATGTGCAACACATATTTTGCATATATAAAACTCACGTTGAAATGTAGAATACACCACAATATATTGATGTTGTAAATGGGGTAATAGAATAAAATGAAATACACTCAATCCTTGCAATAAAGTTTATAATAAATGTAATAAATGGGTACTCTCCCAAAACACAATGTATAAAAAAGTGTTTGATAAATAGTGCTTGACATTTCATCATTTGTTATTAAGTATACAGAGTCATTCATTGTTCCAGGAGGAATGTCAACTCTTGATTTCCCAGGGAATAAGAAATTATGTACCTACACTGGTTTGCAACCTAATCAATCAAACCCTTGGTATCCACCAGGAGTTGTTCAAATATGTACACCCTGCAAGAAATCTGACATTCTTATTAGATTCCTAGTATCATTAGTGATGTGTACCAAGCAGTTAAATATTATCTGCATTAGTCATATTTTCAAACATTTTTTTTGATTCTTTGACAACTGAATATTCAGAATCAAATCAGTTGCATAATTACTATAAGCTAGAACTTACCTGATTATCTTGATGTTTGTCATCTGCCTGAGTCTGCCACTCAGTCAATTCCTCCACCAACTCATGTAGAAGGCCCTTATAATTGAAAGTTTGTACCAGCTGTTGTATTCCCTTTGGCAAAGTCTGAGACATGTGTTCATGTATCTTCACTAGCTGAGTAATACGTATAACAAATGTTGTACCATGGTTGTAGGATTTGATGAGGTATCCCAGTACATTGAAAATCTCAGTGAACTCTTCTTTCTCCTTTTTAATAGATGGGTTCTGAAGAAAATCATAGCAGATACCAGAAACAAGATTTATGAAACTCTCTTCAACTATCTCATTGTCCCAAAGAAAGGATATTTCCCTCTGCATAATGTTGTTGAGGATCAACATTATGTTTTTTTTATCCACAACAAAATCTTCATCAGTACATTTTGAGGATTTCTTGCGCCCCCTAAATGGTTGGTCATTTTTTAGAGAATTCCTTTGCTCAATCAAGAGACTTATCCTTATGTAAATGTACAAAAGCATTTTAAGAATGTTAACATATTTTTGTTTGGTTTCATCATTCAAGCTCTCTTTATCTTCAAGTATGAATCCAAGAGCTTTGTTGAGCTCAATGACACCTAAAAATGATTTAATAGTCAATAATGAAGTCATTTCTTGTCATACAACAGAATAAATTCAATAAGTTAGATATTTTTGTAGGAGGGAGTACCTTTATGCAGGTCTTCATATGCTTTGAATGCAACATCCATGGTAACACTGTCCCCATGATGAAGAACTGAATAATACACATCAAAATTACTTAAAATATATTCTGCACCCTCTTCTTGCAATAGTGATTTGGCATCTAAAACAACATTGGAAATTTATTCAGGAAGATGAAAACCAATGGGTATATACTTTTCAACTCTTGAGAAAGTTCTCTTTGCACTAAAACATTTTTCACAGAGTATTCATCCCTGACACTGGTTTTTAGTAGATCTTCTTTATTTCCAGGAATAATGAAATTTATGTATGCCATTGATTAAAGGTTTTGAAAATTTTACTACCCGAAAACGATATTCACATTCACAGTAACATTACAGAATATGCGAAATGAAAGAAAAATTAATTCAAATAAATAAAAAATCAAGCTGGAAACATGACAGTTGACATTTGTTTGGTAATACGAATCCGTTGTAATTTGAAAAAGAAACCGCTTTCTTCTCCTTTGTTGATGACATTTTTATCATTATGGTCCCAATTATCATTCGGGCCATTGCCAGCCAACACCACACTCCACAGTGTGAAGGATGGGCGATTAGAGAGAAAGCTAGTACAGTACAATAAAGAAGAGAAGAATAAAGAAAAACCTCAACCCTCAACTCAACTGAAAAGTCAAAATCTTGTCAAAATAATAGTGTTTTCAAAAATTTCACAACAAAACTTCGAAATAAATAGTGGGTGGAGATTGAAAATATGAATGAACATGATGGACTCATAAATATTTCTGAGTCAATGTGCAGAACATGTCTTAAAAAAGAAGCTGATAAAAGTTTATTTGATGAGCATAAGCCATCATCATCAGAATATGCTTCTATTTTAGAATCTCATATATCCATTCAGGTATGTGCCATTTTAAGAATATGCATACTGATTATAACCCACATGTACTCTTTTTTGAGGTCACCAAAGATGATGGAATGCCAACAAAAATATGTGGGACTTGCTTGAAGAAATTACTTAGCTTTCATAATTTTAAGATAGCTGTAATAGAAAATGAATTCAAGCTCAAAAAGTCCATGAAGATTCGTACCTCAAGGGCACAAGGAATTGAGGACAAAAGGAGCCCTAATAATATTCCAGCAATTTCAGTTAATGTTGTTGATTATGTTGAAACTGAAAGCATCCTTTCATCACCTTCTGAAGCAGTTAAAATAGTACAACATCCGAGGATATGTCCAGATGATTTGACTTTTGTAACTGATTCTGACTCTACTAGTGAAGATGAAACATTAATTATGGAAGATGAGACAGATCCATCTGTGAAAGATAAGCAAGTACTTGATAATGAAAACTACAAGTGTGACATTTGTGGTGAATCTTTCACTACCAAGAGAAACCTGATGGATCATTATAGATCTCATACTGGAGAAAAACCTTATTCTTGTGATGTTTGTAGTAAGAAATTTTCTAAAGCTGAACATGTACTCATCCATAAAAGGATACATACAGGTGAATTCTAACTATTCAATACATGATTCAATACATAGCAATAATTGATTTAATTTTTTTGTCTCATGTTGTGATAAACAGAGCATTTGATGAGGAAATGAACCTAAATGCATGTATTTTAAGGTGAGAGGCCCCACAAATGTTTGATCTGCAAAAAACAATTCATCCAGTTTGCTACCTTGAAAGCTCATATCAAAACACACACCAACACAAAGTCACACATTTGCAATGTTTGTGGCAAGACTTTTAGCCAGTCTAGCACTTTGGGAATGCACATGAGAGTGCACACTGATGAGAGACCTTATATTTGCCAGATATGTGGAAAGACATTTAGGAACAGGGGAAATCTCATAACCCATGTGAGGTAAGTACCTACTATCTGCATGAAAATTCACATATTCTAATAAAAATATTTCACTGCATATTCTTGGATAGTTTCTCAATTTTCAAAATTTATGCAAAGCATAAAACACAGAATAAGAGACAGAGCTGTCAAAAACCGCCATTCATCTTCTCAACAATTGATTGATCCCCCTCCCCCCAAGGTTCCACAAGAACGAGCGGCCGTACGGGTGCGGCGAGTGCGACAGGCGGTTCATCACGTCGTCGCACCTGCGCGTGCACGCTCGTCAACACTCGGGCGAGCGGCCGTTCGGTTGCGCCGTGTGCGCGAAGCGGTTCGGCCGCAGCGAGCACCTCAAGGGCCACCTGGCGACGCACACCGGAGTCAAGCCGTACCGGTGCGACGCGTGCCCGCGCCGCTACCGCCAGAAGAGCCATCTGAGGCGGCACGCGAGGACCGCCCATGGGGTTGGGGGCGGCGGAGATGGTCGGTAACGGGGGACGATGCCGTGCCACGGCGTGTCTGCATGAGACATGGCTATTTCTTGTGTTTTTTGTGATAGATAGAGCGTGATGATCTTTCGAGATTTTTTCTGCAAACGCAGTTTCTAGACGAGAAACTCGATACTTCATTCAATTTACTTACATTTCATAATATTCTTCATTTGAATCATTAATTTCAACAATTATTCACTGTTATATTGAAATTCAATCCAATAATTCATACCTCTTACAGAAAAAAGAAAAAATTACTCACAGATCAAAAAAGGAATTGCCCTGCTCAGGGCTGGCGGCTTGAGAAGTAACGCTTTGAACCCTTTGGCTATTGAGGCTACTTGAAAACTTATGTCTATCCCACAGTTATAATACGTTATAAATCAAAAATATATTCAAAACGAATTCAACGGACTGGTCTTTTTTGATAAATATGACAAGTTTAGGATACTTACTTTGATATCCTTAGCATTCAAGCATTTCATGGCACCATGCCATGAATCTATCATATCATAATTCACACTTTTTCCCGATTTCTCTGGTAGGAGATTCGAATTTACAATGTTCACACTTATACATGATACAACTTCTGTGTAAGACACATGCTTCTTATGTGTTTGGCATATATTTTTATTATAAAAAGGGGGAAATTGGTGGGAAATTAAGCAGGCTAAACTGCAATTATAGTGGAAAACTTTGAAAAACTATTGATTCATTCAAAAGATAATGGGGGGAAACCATCACAGTCTACACTGTAGATGTTAACTTTATGTATAAGAAATATGAACATACCGGTTGTGGATGTGTTGTATAATTATTTAAATTTTTTCCAGAATTCTATGAAAAGTTGAAAACCTATAAATTTCTACTGTTAAATAAAAATATTCATCTTACAATGACTTTTCTATGATCCTTCCAACGTTTTGAATTAGGTTCAGTAATGGACAAAAATATGTGTATATTCAATAGAAAAAAAAAAAAGTGAAATCCACTTATTTTCTACACTTTCATGAACCATCAATAATAGGATGAATATCTTGCCACCTGGCAACCCTCAAATAAACACATTGAAATTGATCTACAATTTAATGTCATAAAGAAAATAAATACTAATTTATAATGTGAGATGAAAATGTTCAAATTGTCACCAGATAAGTGCTTCACATAATAATCTCATATTTTTCATTCATCAAATTTTTATTTTCTAATACTTCATGTATCATTCAAAAATTCAAACAAGGATCTGCTTCACCCTAAGAGTAAAATTACAAAGGAGACACCTGTTTTTGTATGTATTAAATGACAGTAACATATTTTGATTGCAAACCACTCTTGCAATATGAAGGATACCATTGGTGACTACTAATATCCAACAGTAAGTGAATTACATTGATTTGAAAAAATCATACTTCCTGGAAATTCAAAAATAAATAACTAATGACCATAAGTAACTGATTTCAAAATGTATGGTTTGTATTTGTCTGAAAACAATTATACTCATGTTCCAAAGAACTCTTCACCCACTTAAATTGTCTTAGAATTGATCCTAACCAGCCAATTCATCACTCTATTCATAGTTCTGTGTGTTTTGGCTTCAGCTCCTCTATCCTTTGTAGGTATTCACTTTTTTCAATGCACCCTTCACAATCCTCTCCCCAGTCATTGAGGATCTTTTTGAGATCCCTCACTTTGAGTTTTTTCAAGTCTACAGTCTTCAAGTCAATCTGTACATCATAGCGTAGTTCACATATCTGAGCATCTTTTTTCTTCAGCTTTTCACAAATTTTTTCTGAAGGCATTGACCAGGACATGGGTTTGGACATCTCACCCAAGATGCCAGTGGCACTTTCCTCCAGACCTCCGAGGTAGTAACACTACAAGTTTTCAAGTAAAATATAAGTAGTCAAGAAAGGAGTTGTTACTTACAAATCTATTTTCCTTATTCTTCAAACCCTTACAGAACACTTTGAATTCTCCTTCTATTTTTTTGTGGTCTTTCTTAACATCATCTGATAGGGTAGCAGCAAATTTGTCAAGGGTTTTTATGCAAACTGAAAACAACAGGGGTTAACAAAGCAACTGAAAATTTGATTACTATGATTACTATAATTACCTTCACAGTCTCCTGGTTTCAAGCTGTTTACAGCTATTACTGAGGTAAATAACACAGCTATGAGCAGTTGGAATTCCATGTTGAAAAATCTTTGGTTTCTAAGAACAAATAAAAACATTATAGTTGTTAATATACCTGCCCTACTATTTATTGAGGTTATAAGCCTAATAAATGAATTTTATCTATGAAAAATTGCTGTTTGTATCAAAAAAATATTTATTAAACGTATCCTCACCTGTTTTCTGCAGAATCAGACAATGCTTCTTCGAAAAATATTTATTTGGTACACGTTTACACAAAAATTGCCTGCCGCGAAAGCAAATTTTTCTTAGCTGTCAGACTACCGAAATAATTCTGTGTCGCCCGGCCATTGGTCCACGTTGACACAATGTAATGTCACGTTACGCAACATGTCAAATGTCAAACCTTCATCGATGTATTATGAGTTGCATACCAAGTAGTCGATTATATTCCAAGCTTAGATCATAGATTTGATATCATGGATTTGATGCGTCTATAATTTGCTGAGAATTCCTTAGTTAGACTATACAATTCTGTATTGTGGACTGTCTAACGAGTAGTAACCAAGCGGTCGAAGCGCGCCTAAAATAATTTTGTAATTTTCGAAGTACAATGTCCATGGAGCTAACAAATGGTGTTGTCGTCTGAATTCATATCTTCATCAATTATTGGAATGTCACTTCTATGGGCTAGACCAGATTCAAATCTCTCCAAAAGATGCCCGAATTGCGAAGTACGCAGTACTAGTGATAGCATTCTTGAATTCTTGTAGACCCTAAATCTCATTTACCAAGTTTGGCGTCAATATTGTTGACTGAAATAATATAATATGTTGACTGAATAATACCATTTTGAAAATGAATAAAGTATCGGAATTAAACCAAATTAGAAGTGATACCTAAATACCGGGGGATACGCAAATACTAGAGGTGACCCATTTGTTAGTTCAATTCAACGACTGAGTACCCATAGCACAGCTCTCAATTAATGAAATGGCGTTGATAGGTATATACAAATTACGAAACTATAGAAATAGAATGAGTAATGCAGCAAACATAATTATCATCGAAAAGATCTAGTAGATTCAAGTACTTACTCAGAAACAAATTCTTTGTTTTTTTTAGTTCATGGTTATCAACAATCATAGGATCCTTATTACGTACGATATGATGGCAACAAAATGTGCATGAGATAATCATTGAGTTCAATTTTATCGAAAGTATTCAGACAGATAGATCATTGTGAGCTAGATGGGTCTCATATTTTATTTTATTATTGACCTATTGACACTGTTCACCTTGCAGATATTTTTCACTCGATGATTTTTGACCTAAATATTTCAGTCAACCATATTGAATAATATAATAGAAATATAATTCACCAAAACATGCATATATTATGTTATTATTTATGAAATGGTATATAGTAATTTTTGCTGAATTATGATCCACCTTCTCGCTGTCTGATATTGGTTTTTTAAGGAATCTTAAGAGACATCATTTTTGAAAAATAATACACCTATATCTATCGTGTAAATCATCATGTGAACTGGTACGAAGGCTGGTATTACTGGTATCCAAAATGAATCACTATAATCTTTGATAATAATATAATGTTTTAACTTTCACAGAGCTTTGGAACTTTTAGAGGTTTGTGAATTGAATAATGTGATGAAGATCTGATAGGCCGAGGTTCTTGTGAGGCTGCATAGCTTTCACGTCCCTCTTCACAATTTAATCTTATTTAGCTAAATTAAAATTGAAACCATAATGATCGTTTAATATAAAGACCAACGATATATCATTTTAAAATGTCGACAACTTCGGTATAAAAAGTGGGTAATTTTTGCCATGACAATAAAATAAACAAGATACATTATTTTTGCCTTGACACTGTCCATATCAGTGATCCAACATAGACCATATATATATACATATTAATCAACGTGGCGCCATTTTATTGCTTTATGGTCATTTGTATAACGCCATAAATTACCTACCTACCCACTTATTCGAATATCTGGCCATCGGTGTTTTGGTAAAACCACAAATCCGCATGTGATGTTTGTTATTTTTTTACGAAGTTCCCGACCATCGATCATCAATAATAAAATTATAATTTGTAAATGGCTGTCGCGACCGTATCGCCACTTTTATACAGCGTGGATCGGGAACATTCCAAATTTTTTGGAAAAAAATAAATAGATGGATATGTCTTCTAAGACCACACGGTTCCCAATCCTTCTCAGGTGGCTTCAGCTGTGGTCACTGGTTAATCTCTAGCTCGACTCTAAGTGGCGTCGGAGACCACAGAAGTTCGACCTATTTATAAATTCGAAATCAATTCATAAGAATATGATAAATTTCATATTCTTTCGAATGATTTATCATCTTTCAGACTCCAATAAGAACTTTTGGGGATTTTTTTTTGGTAATTGAAGTGAATTTAAAGTATCACTGTTATTTGTGGTTAGTTCTGCGTGAAGACATTTTATGATTTTAAAATATTACCCAAACATCAAGAGAACAGCTTGGGGACAAAAATAACTACTAACCAAAGAAAGTTCTATTCTCGGCAACTATGAATTCGTAATAATTAATAAAGAAGGCAATATAAAATGATAATGTTTAAGAAAATTAAAAAAACACGCTGTGAGAGTAGTGCGAGCAAGCAAAAAGTAAAAAATAAATTTTCACTCGAATTATTGAATTACATTAGAATAAGTTAGAATTAATGGTAAGAATATATACAGTCTGTTCCGTCTAAACCGTACATTATAGAAGTATCTACCTACTTGAAGTTTTTAAAATGACACTGATCTGAAAATATTCAGGAGTAATCAACTGGGTCCTTTTCAATGAAAACATTTTCAAGATGGCGTCACTTACGGTTATATCGGAAGTGGACATCAACTTACTCGTTAGTTCAAATATAAAACCCCTTTATTTCAATACATTTTCAAATTCTCCCTGAGAATCTGATTTCATCGATCTATCGGAAGCGATTACAGAGATATAGAGTGTGAAAAATTGAGATTTTTCAAAATCAGGAGTTTTTCGTGTCATTTAGACAGAACGAAATTGCAATACCGCCAGGTGCATAGAATTTGCAAAATTGCCCATGTCGTACGCCTCTGGTGTAGCCAGGAACGTTCATTCAACAAAGATTCACACCAAATGTGTTACGGTTATATAGGTACATCAAATAGTTTCAAAGTATATGGGGGAAACCATTTAAAAATCTTAAAATAAAATACCCTGTATGAGGAGTACATAAGTGGATAGGGCTACATTTTAGTATTTCTAGCCCAGGATTGTACAGTTGAAATATTTCCAATCATCAGGGTGTTGTATATTGTTTGCTTGGCAAACACAATCTTCAACAAAAAAGCTAGCTGATTTTCATATAAGTATATAATAAATTATACCCAGAAGTTTTTTACTTTGAATAAATGACCAAAACACTGATGAGAGATCCGATTTCATAGATGTCGCAAATTTTTCCATTTATTGTAGAGGATTTTCTCAGCACTACAGTGTTTGAGTTAGTTGTTTTCAGTTTTTTGGGAGATACCATTCCAGATTTTTATTTCTCCTTCAGGTCTCTTTGTTGAACCAAGGTAAAACAGTTAGTTTTTATATCATATAGGGGTCAAGACGTATGCAGTTTATAGTTTATATCGCTTGTGATTGTTTGGTCCAGTGTACCTACTTTGTTGATAAAGTTCTATCAATCATGCATATGAGTACAAACTGTTATAAATTAGACATGCTGTATGTCTATTGATGTGATTTATTTTGATCTATTCACTGAATTATGTTTATACATGTTGTTGCTGGACGGAACAAAAGGTTTATTGAACAAAATAACGAACGAAGGTGAACAACAGCTTTTGCAAAAAAAAATGAGGAAACAGGAAATGGATTATTTGATTAATTAATGCTTCTTTCCTCCGTGAACTTCGACTTGTACCAATAATGTTGGTACTTTGCATACTTTTTAATCGACAGATTAACTCTGAGAACGATAATTGTTATTGCCTAGAATTGCCAAGAACACGAAAATGTGAACGGTTATTTATGCTTAACTGTTCGATCTATACGGATGTATACTAAAAACATTTCGAATATTTTTTCATTTCGTGTGTAATTACAATTATGTATATTGATATATGAATAAAATATTCAAGAGCAATCGTTCCTTAATGTTTTTTTTTTCCTAAAATTATACCTCATCTCTTCGGGTAATTTCAAAAGAAAAAATTAGAACAAATTACTATAACTGCTACAAAAAATATTTTGTCTTGATCGATTTTCTGAAATTGAACGTCAATGATGGAATTATAATGGTACATAATAATCTGCAATAATTCTGAGGTATAACCACTATTATGAGGTTGAAGTCTATCAAGTTTTTTTGAAATGTAGTTATCTTTGTCGGAATAAAATATCCCATATACAAACAGGAACATTTCAATGGCGCGAGTTTATATTGACATAGCACATATATACATCATCAAACCCCTTATTAACGGTTTTAAATTTTTCGTTTTGATATTTTTTAACAGAATGTGGTACGTTATAATTTTTCCTGTAGATTTGACATAGACAGAAAACAGTCTGATATCTGAGAAAAAAGTAAGAGACACTAATTTGCTTTAAAACTGAGAATAATTTCAAGAATATAATTTATTTCCGTATAAGAAATACAAAGATCTACTCCTTGAAATGTAGCCTAAAATTTGAATATGAAATGAGAGAGGTATTACATTTTATTGGTATGTAAATCGTAAAACTGCTAATTCATAATGTTAATGTAATTCTGCCTTACCCGGGTTTAGTGGAAGAACTTATAATATAATATACATGGTTTGAATTTCACAAAAATGTACTCTTTTCAATGATATCAAAATACACAGACTGTGTTCCATCGAAAAAGTAATACCTACTAGTTGTCTATAAGAACCCTGTTCTGAGTAGGTAGAGATCAACTATTTTTCGTTAACATATTACGAAAATACAAAAAAATATAGTGTTTACGGATCTTGTATATGTACGTCCAAAAGACGCCCAGTTACGTCTGTTAGGTCCGAAAAGAGTCCATCTCATGTATATTTACAAATTCATCAATTTCTGAACATCCTATTGATATTCGAAAACGTGCATTCATAGATGTTCTAAATTTAACCACTATTGTGAATCCAAAAGTCATACATAATACTTAAAATTTGTGTACAAGTAACATTCGATTATGTACATTCAATAATGTTTGATACACATTCAATATAGTCCAATGGACATCCATGAGACATCCAATTATATGAAAGTAAAGAGGTTATCCAAAATCGCACACCCAAAAGTTTTAAATTATTTTTTCATAACTCTATGAGCTCCTGTGGGATCATTTAATTTAAACAGGAATTGAAAGAACAATCTATAAGTTCCGCGTGTTTTTTGGCGTATTTTTTTCGAGGGATCAGGTCTTTATTGATTTATAAATATGCATTAAATAGGTAGTTAATTTCAAACTTGTTTTTCTTGTGGATTCTCGAACTAATTGGACGTTGGAATTGTTCCTTAGTCTAAACTATGCTGAGGTCATCGATTGAAATTGTATAATTAATCAATACTCCGAATTATACAAATGCCCATCAGAGCTAAAATCGTATTTCGGATCGAATGAAAAAAATCTTCTAATATTGTTGGCACATCGACTTGTCCCATGACAAATCATCATTGGAAAGAGATAGTTGAAGAAATATCTTCCTGTCATTATTATATTTTCACATATGAAGATGTTTTTCTCATGCTTTCAATATAGTGTATTCTAGTTCGAAAATGTCGAACCATTAGATAAGTATATACTATTTCGTCCAAATCGCACATTAAAAGTAATTACAGTTCTAAAAAAGGAAACTGATCTGAAAATTTGTATAACAGGGTTCGTGTTCAATGAAAATATTTTTCTTAATCTCAAATGGGACCCTTGTATTTCATAACATTTTTAGATTCTTCCTGAAGAACTGATTTCGTCGGTCTATCACACACTTGAATCTAGTGGGAATATAGAGATATAGGGCATGAAAATTCTTGATATTTCAACTTTAGGAATTTTTTGTGTCGAAACTATTCATTATTCATTATAAATTATCATAAATATATTGTATAATATGAGGAACCAAAATCCGCTTTTGGGTACCTATTGTATATAAACAATCGATTTCGTAACTTCGCGTCTCACAACTCACAACATTCAGTGAATGTGACAATATTTTTCAATTATGAAAATAAGCTCGAAATTTGAATATCATAGCAATAAATAGAATTGTCACATTTTTCGAATAGACGCACAAAGTTGGCGCCGAACTCATCATCAGACAAGAAAAACAAACGGAGACCGGGAGCGAAATGGACAGTTCAGTTTGCATAAATAATGTGCCTGTTTTCGATATTTTAGATAATTAATTCAAACTGGACAGAACTATTTTTCTTTCATTTTTTCATGCGTTTTCCTAGTTGCAGTGGGAACAAAAATTATTGATTATGCCTATTCTGAAATACTTTTGGTGTCACAGCTATTTTCTTTTTTTATATATAAATGCTGCTCTGCTTACGAAGTTCTTGTTTGGTATAACCAAATATGCAATGTGTAAAAATAGCTATTTTCGTTATAATATTATAGTAGTGTTGATTATTCGATGACCCACCTATTATATTTATATTATCTGGAAATCCGTGGAATTTGAACAGTATGCCTATTTACTTTCCAATTCTCATCTCACACATCTTGGGGATTTCCTTATTACTAACGATGACTAGAAATACTGGTATTATTCGGCAAAATAATAGTTTCAACTTGGAATTTCAACGAAGGACGGCTTCAAATATTTGCATTCCACTTAGTCTAATTTGAAGTAATAACATTTTTCTCATACATAATTATGTACAATTACATTCACAAAAATACCAAAACATTCCTTCACAAGGTTATTCACTATATTTTGACCCATCATCAGCGCAAAATACTTAAACGGTGAATCTACAGGATTCCACTTAGTACCTATATTACGAGATAGGATCATCAGAAAATCAATATAATTATTTCTCCCATGGATCACATGACATACGAATATCAATGATGTATTATCACATTCTTATTCATTTCGAATGAATGTGAGTTGGTGACTTGGTGAGGGGAGGGGCAAAAATATGATACTTTTAAATGTCCATGCAGTTTCCGTATATTTGTCAACATAGAGTTACCTCATAACGTTAACTAAACGTATATTTAACATTGAACTTCATCATCAAAATGCTTGTTCAACCTTCGTTTTGTACGAGAATAAAAGTAGTTTGAATAAACGTTGACAATGAGTGTACGATTTCATATTGGATCGCCAGAACATTTTTCATGTTAGTACCTATATATATACATATAATGTAACGCAAGTTTCTTCGGTGTTGAAATGAATAATTATTATTCTTATACCTTTCTTGAATATAAAGGTACATTTCCTCAGCAACGCTGGAGGTGATCGATTTGGAGATATTTTCAATTTTTCTCATCAAAATAAACAATTTTTTTCCTATAGAATGTACAGGGTCCTCACGTATATTTTGAACCCCTCTTAACTTTTTCATCTATTGTTCAATTACTTTTTCTATAATATGATCTTATGTGATTTTTCTTGTAGATTTCATATATGTAAACAGGAAAATAGTTGAGTATCTTAAAAAATATATGGGCGCCATTTTTTTTGATGGAACACCCTATATATTTTGTCACTTTTGGATAGAGTTTATTTTTCCGATTTTAAATATATATATACATATATCCTGTTATCTCGAATAGATTTCGAGATATTAGACGTTGAAATTCAGATTTTATCCGGATTCTTTCAGCTAATTGGGACATAGATAGTCAGGGTTACTATGAAAATAATTGAAATATATGTTGTCAAATTAATGAATGCTATAATATGTTAGTTATTTGTGAGGTTATTTGTCATAGAGGGTTTTAGTGACAGGAAAAAATGTAATATACCATTACAACGGAAATATAGTGTTATATAAGTTCTATAGCGCGTGCCTCAAGAGAGTTGGTCTTTTTCGATGAAGAAAAATGGAGAACCATGATTTAACATAATATTTGGAAATCGTTGCCAACCAATATTTTTTTATTATTTCCAATTCTAGAGAAAATCCGGATAATATCTGAATTTAAACGTCAAATATCTTGAAACCTATGACATTCCACAATTTGAAAACAGATATTTCAATCATTTCCCCAGCTATCCTGACAATCTTTGTCCTTATTATCTGAAATAATCCGTTTCAAATCTGAATTTCAACGTCGAATATCTCGAAATCTATTAGAGATAACATGATATACAGTGTCACACATAGTGTTCGCGATATATGGAAAAATAATCACACTGGATAAAAATCTATTAAAAAATGAAATACGAGTGTAATATAAGAATGAAGAGAAATTCATTCATTCGATTACTGACATATTAATGTCCATACATTGAAAATCCACAGCAGTTTAACAATGAAATAAAAAACTAGATGAACTTTGCAACAACAAAGACGAATTTCTGGAGATGCATTTTTTTTTATTTTCTGGTAACAGGCCAATGTGGGTATTTCCTGGGCAAGATATGATATTGAAGTCTCATATTCATCAAAATTATGAAATTTGAATCATGTTTCCTTCGAATCGATAGAGCGAAAGTTTCGAAGAATTAAAAAAAATGGAAAAAAGTCGAAGTGACAGTAGAGAGTCCAAATTTGGAACAAATCTATGAAATTGGAAACTGAGCAACTATTTTCTGTCATTTTTCGATATTTGAAAAAAAAAACTGATTTTTTGAGGATTATCCAATAAAATGTCAAATGACAGGTTTAGAGTAGCACATGAAAAAAGGCAAGATGCTGTATTTTACTCATTTTTCAAGCACAAACTAACTGCGAAGTAAAATTTTCTTTATATCCATTAATAAAAAAAAACTTCCATATGTCGCGAACTTTATGTGTGACACTGTATGTACATATATTTGAAATCAGAAAAATATACTCTATCAAAAAGTGACAAAGTATATAGGGTGTTCTATTTGAAAAAATATATTTGGTGCTTTTTTTCAGATCTTCAACTGTTTTTCTGTTCAAATATATGGAATCTGCAGGGAAAATTATATAGGATTAATTTTTGAAAATAAAATTTGAACGATAGATAAAAAAGTTGAGGGGGGGAGCAAAATATACGTGAAGACCCTGTACATCGAAAAATAATTCGTCTCGAGTACAGATTGTTGAAATTTTTCAAAACACACCATGTGAAAACTTCAAGCTACCCATGCTACACTCTGTATGATACTCTGGAATTTCTAAGATGACTCACTTAAAATACCCATCACATAAAAAATGTACTAATTTTCGATAGTCATGAAAACACCATTGTTACGTTGTTTTTATCGTTACTTCGATGGGAATTTGGGGATCTCCATACAATGTCATCATTGCCGAAAAAACTAGGTAACTATATTTTCCGTTCCCATTATCTAACTTCATGAAAACCTGTAATTATGATCAATTAATAACCTGATAAACACCATCCTCTGGTGACTATTGCTGTTCTTGTCAGAACATCATTTCGCAGTCTGAAAATTAACTGGATATAGAAAAATAATTGATATCATTAGCAGATTTAATGATGCCGAAAACAAAATTCTATAGAAACATACACAGGCATCATCTCGGGTTATTATGGTATATGATGATGCCTTATGTAACAGAACGTAACAACAATTGATCCGATGATAATCATCGATTACTGATGAAAGCTAATAAATATAATGGAGAAAAAAATGATGTTAGGAAAACAATGAAAGAATCAGCGCTGATAATTTCCATTCTTATAATTTGGCTTATGGAATTCTAACCAAGAATAATAATATGTTACATGATTTAAAATTGATTATCTATCATAATACCGGCTTCTCTCTATTTGAAGTTAGGTTTTTCCAATAGACAAATGTGGATACAAAAACTGCGAGATATAACGGATCATATGTTTTTTTAAACTCGCCTACTCTACAATACCCGATGGCAATGCCAATTACAGTATACAGGGCGACCATTTGGAAATGTTCGATGTCTGTGTCTGAGGAACAGAATGAGATAACTATAACTCACCCAGATCAAAATTCAAGACCCCATCAGCAAATTCCAACCTCCAAAAAAACATGAACGACCTTTTATATTCATAACGGCGTTTGACTTCACAATCGAAATGAATATCAGAAAAAATGTGCAGTTACGAAAAAACCGAAACTGACCTGTTTCAGGTTTCTTCATGGACATGAATTTATCCGTTATATTTGGAACACACGGTATAAATCATCGTGGTTTGTTGGTGAGAATCACGTGTTTTTAGGTTCTCTTCGAAACTCCACTATTGAGAAGAAAGTCTATTATCTCAATCAAAAAAATAACATAAATCATATCCGCCATCTTGCAGCCGCCATTCTGTTTATTCCTCTTATTTAAAATGCATTAATTTTGAACATTCACCAAATTTTAGCTCAATAAGCGAATGTAACAAATTTTTAGCCGGAACGAAAAGCTTCAATAATTATTTACGTAACAAGGGCGTAAAATTGGATTTTATGGACCGCAGCATGATCGCTCAGGCTATCAACACGCCTAGGTTCATAAAAGCAAGTTACGCCCGAAATACATACAACATTTTATACACGACCATTATATTTTATTGTAAATACCTCTTCACCTCTCAAGCATGATAGGAATGAAACGGTTCTTAAATACCTTTTAAACCCCTTTAAAATGATTTTTGCTACGTCGTTGCTCGAAAAAGCATTAAATGGGAGTTATTAAGGGTATACGATTTGCTCATGTTCCAGACTGGTGGGTGAATAAATAGGCTAGTAGCCATATTTGCTGTCAATACAGACAATAGTCATTACGAAATGCATTCCAGTGACGAAGAAAGTGTGAAATGTACTCCACCAGAAATCAGTAAAGCAGCTGAATATGCGAATAATTAATAATTAATTGTCCGGCGGTCGGTAAAGTGCCATTTCACGCCCGGTCGTGCATAAAATTGTTTATTTGGACATTACCATAGACTTTAAGTCTATGGACTTTACCGCTTTATAGGGCAATAATCTCCTGCTTTCTTTATTGCACCCTGTATCACCGACATAACATTTTGTTTCAAAAGTATTGAGTATATTTCCACGGAACATGGGTAGGGCTGAAGTACGTACTTTCTTTTCGTATTGACCTCCACTTTGCAGTCATTGATCCTACTCGTTACTTTCTAGAAGAAACCTCGGGCCGCAGCCATACATTGAGGATGATTCGAGATCATTTATTTCAATAACAATGAAAAACACTTATCGTCAAGAAAAAATCTGATTTGTTAATTGGTATTGATTGCATGTTCATTTCCGGAATCTGTATGACGCTATACGCAGATTCGTGCTGAAAAGAAACCAGTGACCATTCCTCACACAGCCTAGCTATTAGCAGGGTGATCAGTCTATCAGAAGGATCTGAAAATGTTCAGGAATCTTTTCATTAACCTTAAAAATATATGGTTCTAATAGTTTGTTTCCTACTGCCAAGCTATTCAGGATAATCCAACTGAAGCAGTTCCCTCGGTTATCATTCTAATAGCGCAATTATTTCCTAAGGACTTCCTTAGGACAACCATCGTCCATAGGACGTTAACATTCGTTACAATGGACCAACTAGGAACGTCCTTTCGTGTACTTACCTAGGACGTTATCCAAGGACCTAAATTTCTACATTGTATGGTTGCTGCTGTCATATTTTCTTGCATCTTTTTGTGATTTTTTTTATCGCTAGTTCGGAGTTGGGAACTTCCAATCAGTAAAATTCATGCAAGGATAAGAGAAGCAAGATCAACAGTTGATGCTGAAATCCGAACCATTTCTGGGAGTAATGTATTCTGATGGGATAAGTCGAATTTGCGAGTGGTTGAGAAGAACGAGACCGACAGCTCATGTATTATATCATTTTTATAATTTTTCTTCCATTATTCTTCCTTGTGACGTTTTTTACTTATTTATAGACCAAGAAAGGTAATGATTTTGATACGATTCAGTATACATATTTTTGGAATATATAATTCTGAGATCATTTTATTAGGATATACTGAAATAAATATATTTGAACATTGTCAGAATATTATGTGTGTTCATAGGATCTTATTCTTGGATATTTCAATGACTATATTATCTAAGACATCTGAAGGCGTCCTCGCAGGGACATGTAAATGTTATGTACCGAACGGAATGTACATAGGACGTTGTTATTAGGACTTTTCAAAATATGTACTTTCCGGGACGTCCCAAGAATGTCGATGCAGGAACAATGTATGATATATACCGATTGGGACGTACTCAAGATTTTTGAATTAAGGTACCATCTGGGATATCTCATGGACGTCCTACAAGAAACATTACATTAAATGAACTGGTTGGGACTTCCTATGGACGTCCTAGGTACGTCTCTTTTTCGATCACAAAAATATATACTTTCCATATATTCCATGGAGACATTGAAGGAATATCAGCATTCAGCAAACTCAATTTGAATAATGATCGTTATTGGATATGATATGATTCTTTGGTCCGAGCAGTATGCTAGGGTTGAAGTAGAACAACATTTCAATGATATAAGTGCGCTTATTATTGAATATTTTTTGAGATGTCATGCCCACTGGAACAAAGAAGATATATTTCCCTAATAGCACAATTATGTCCTATGGATGTCCTTCGGACATTCTGTTAGGACATTCGGGACGTCTATAGGACGTTCAAATTTGGTACCGCGGACGTCCATTGTACGTCTGTGGGACGCACAAATGTCCCACTTGGGAACTAACTAGGGACGTCCTTTCGGGATGTCCTTAGGACGTCATCGAAGGACCTACTTTCAAGAACCGAGAAATAAAAAAGCAGCTGCTAGTGACATTAGACAGTCGCAGTTACCCATCCAAACCCTAGCCGCGCGTATTGTTGCTGGACCACTGTGATTGTATCTTCTCCTGCGTTGTTTGGTGGCTGCTGTCTGCTTGTTTATTATTGAGAATAATTAAATCACATACTAATAATAATGATCTTAATAAAATTCTGTAACTTGATCATTTTAGGTTTTTGGCTCGCAATTTGGCATATTTTTCATTTCAACAATTGAAATATTTTTGTCCAATGATGGAGTACTTGAGAGGACAATGAAATTATTTCATCTCGCTTCTTCGAAGTAGGGAACTTCCAATTAATCAAATGCATGCAAGAAGTGAGAAGTGAGACCAACAACAGCTGAGAATACTGAAATCCGAACCACTTCGGAATATATGAATTCTGAAAGGATAAGTCAAATTCGTGCGTGGGGATGAGAATGGCGAGAACCACACCATATTTGATGGTGCATTTTTGAAATTCATCTTCCTTTTTATTGATACGTTTCTCTACTACTTTCTAGAAGAAGATTGGAATCTATAGAGACAGTGATATTCTAAAATAAGTATATTCGAACAATGTCAGAATATTTTGATACGATTCTGCAACTATGTACTCTCCAAGAATATTCTGGGATTCCTGGAAATATTTTGAAATGAGCATATATTTGAACAATGTCAATGTGTGTCTGTGTCCATATGGGATGTTGTTCATAGGACATCCAAAGGACGTTCTCACAGGGATATTCAATGTAATGTACCGATTGAGAAGTCCATAGGACGTTGTTATCAGGACTTTTGAAAATATGTACTGCCCTGGTCGTCCTATGGACATTGACCCAGGGACAATGTATGCTATGTACCGATTGGGATGTCCTTAGGATGTTATACTCATGATGTTTGCATAAATGTACTATGTGGGACATTCCATGGACGTACTCACAGGGACAGTTCAAGATAAGTACTGATTGGGACGTCCTATGGACGAAAATTTCATGTCCGGGACGATCGGACATGAATGGTACCAAATAGGGATGTCCCTAGTGCTATTAGGGTTTAGAGGGCTGAATGATATTTCTTCAACGCCTCCATAGAATATATAAATAGTAGGTATATATTTTTGAAATCAAGAAAAAGAGCACTTTAGAAATATGTGATATAGTATACAGGAAGTTTCATTCAAAAAATTTAAATTTATTCACTGCCCCTATACAGGGTGCCCGTTTTTCGAGCTTAACCATCGTCGATTAAATTGGGGCAAAGTTGAGCATTTTCATGCTGAACAGTTATGTGAAAGGAAATTCAATGTATCATTCTTAGTTTTTGAATTATTGAAAAAATTATTGAAATTTGTGATTTTCGTTTTTATTTTTTCAAAACCATAAGAACTGGACGTTTCTAACTAGGATGTTCTTGAGGCACTTTTTTACAAGGAATCTAAATCTGACATCGTATTTTCCAAGGCGTTTTTGATGTCAGAGATATATACAACAGTCGACTTTGGAGTTTCTTATAGGCGCCATATTGGATTTGTGCATTTTTGAAAAGTCTGTCACTTTCTGAATAGAATGATGTGACACACGATATGTTTTGAATCTTACATGCTAATAAAAATTGAGAAAAAACCGTTTTCACGAAAATTGCTTTGAAAATAACGCCAGCAATTTTGTTTAACAAAAACTAAATTTTGATAGTTCAATTGAGGATAAGGAACGTTACACATTTCTGTCAAGATAACCTTTATAAAAACGAAGCTTTAAAGTTTTGAGATCCCTCTATTGCACCAGCGTGATATGCAATGGACTCTCGTAATGATTTCAATCAACGGTATAAGTACACAACACCTTGTATTTGAAACGCTCTCAACACTTGGGAGGACCTTGTCGCCCAATTTGATTTAACAATTATTACTCATTCAACTCACATGCTCTAGTGTATTATTGGTGACATAAGTGCGAATGTGATTGAGATACCCATAGTATGCCAGGTATTTTTCCTGTTGAGTGCCGGAAATGTTCAGGAAACGTGTACACAAAGTCCTTGACCTCGTAAATTATAAGTTACTTACTTCCTACAAAGATTATTTGCTATTAACAACATCTCATTTATGTATCGCTATAATGCCAAGTTCATCAAACCATGTATCTGAATAATTTGTGGGAAATATTTTGAGATGTGTTAGGTTTGTCAGGTCGTCAATTTATAACTAATATCAATCTCTATTGATCAATAAGTCAAAGAAAATTGACTTGGAAAATCTAACAGGTCATTAAGTAACTGAAATGTTTGTTATCTAATGAAAAACACTGAATCTAAAAAAGGTGGAGCTGAATTGAATTAATCAATAAGTTGACTGTTTGATAGTTTCACTGAAATCTGATTAAAAACAGTTCAAAAATAATAATAATGTACAAATGATTTATTATTAGTAATAAAACAAATGATTAATCTGCAGAAGACCTTTTGGAAAATTCCCGACTACTTATTATTTGTTGATATCTGAAACAAGCGCTCCGATTTTTTTATCGAACAGCGGAATTGTGGAACGCACTTATTCCTATTCAGGTGTTTCCTGATGCCAAGAAAAATTCCAACTATTTCGTGTCCCAATATCCTTATTCTGCAGGCTGGCACGACGTTTCACCACGCGAATTATGGATTTGATGTATGCATTTATTTCAAGAAGCTTCAAATGTTACAGTCATTTCATAGCAACGAAATAAGTAGCAATAATGAACTCCGACCCTGTATCTCTCATACGAGATCTTCATAATAATAATAATAATAATCGATCGTTATGAAATACTAGAATGAATGAACAATATCATATCGATTCGTTCTTGAAGGGAATATTTTGATTTTGCGATTCTGAACATCTTAAAACTGATATCAATAGAAACTGTCATAAATGTGTTTTCCTTTTTTTTAGCGAGGGATTTGGCTTTGGGAAACCCGTTTGCAACAGAAATTTGTGTTTAACTATATTGGTTCTATTATGAAGTTATTATGAAACGCAAATGCGTATCAAAATAGCATCATAGAAAGAGATAATAGTCTATCCAATTAGAATATCGAACATAGTTTGAAATGAATGTCTGGTAGACTACGAGCAGAAAACAACTACTTTCCTAGTAAATACCACGCAGAATATTGAATTATATCTGCTCGTGGTCCATGCAACGATTCACACTGTGAATGCAGATCGCACACTCAACAACCTACATACCGGTTTCGGGTTTATTAACCCTCATCAGTGCAGGGTAGTTATCCGAGTAGAGACCGTAAGATCTCCACTCGAAGCGTTGCCTGTCTCAATGCACCTTCGTCGCGTCTATTTGACCGCACTGAGCCGCGTTCCAAGAGACAATTGGAAGTGGCGACACCATGCGGCAGAAGAAAGAAACACTCCAGAAATAAATCTGCCAAGTAACAGAACTTGGAAGTGTCTGAGAGCTCGACTAAGCTAATAAATGAAAAATTGAAAAGCCATAAATTGTCGTCTTAGGAAGAAAGAAACATTTGCGATCTGCATTCACAGTGTGAATCGTTGCATGGACTACGAGCAGATATAATACAATGTTCTGCGTGGTATTTACCAGAAAAGTAGTTGATTTCTGCTCGTAGTCTACCAGACACTCATTTCAAACTATGTTTGATATTCTTATTGGATAAGACTATTTTCTCTTTCTAAAATGTTTGTCCAATTTGTGGCTTTTCTATTTTTCAAAATAGCATCTGTTTGGATACGCATTTTTTATTATTCGAAGGTTGCTACAATCGAACTGTCAAATGAAAGTCAGAAGAGTTAGGCCCAGCTTACTTCTGAGCGATTTTGTATTTGGTGATATTAGCAGTGAAAAACTCAATGTTTTTATTGGTAAATTTCAAATTGTGATTTGATTTGAATCGACTAATAAAAACGATAGCAACGTTGCATTTTTCACCGCTGGTATCGCAAAAATCAAAATCGCTCGACTGTAAACTGAACTTTACACTTGTTCGTCAGATTTTAAATATTTCAATGTCTCATTGTTAGCAATCGAAGATGCTTTTTTCAATAAAAGACTTCAAATTAATGCAAAATTGAAAAAATTGCATAAACACACGTTTCATAAGACACGTTGTCGCACTTGTTTCCTTAATTCAGGAATCAGAGAAATAAAGAATGATGCCTTTTTCACGACGAACATATATTATACAAATTTAGATGAAATATATATGTGTATACCTACCTAAACAGCCTCGATATTCCACACTCTTGTAGAGTACCTATCTTGTATATTTTAATATTATCAAAATGTATAGTAGGTATCCAGAGCACTATAAATTGGTATAATAAAATTTAATTATTGCATGTTCCCATCAGAGTCCGTCTGTGGTCCGTATACCGTTATATTTGTGCCTCACCCTGTATGCGCCCAAGGCCAATGTGAAATCGGAACTAACATAGTAAGTACTCTTATCTCGTAACAGATTCAAACATTGACAGTGTGTTTACCTATGCTATTTCCTGTAAGAGAAAGTTTAAATACCATAAACCTTTTTCCCTGTAGCAATAATTGTATAAAAATAGTTTCCACTTTCTCCATCATGGCTGCATCCTTTTTGTTGTCCCAACGTTGATTGACGCATACATGATTTTTGTCTAGGCACGGGTCTTTTTTTTCTAATAGAAATTAATAGCGAATCGATGAAACTGCTTACCTATTGCAATGTATGGAAACTTCTCCGGCAAAAATGCTGGGACCTCAGATGAAGAGGTATAAAGATCAGAATAGACTTTAGGATAAACATTCAAGATCGAGGGTTTCCCCAAAGGTGACCCAAATCTGAAACACTCTCTATTAGGCTGGGAGACGAATTAAAAATCAACTTGTTTTTGGAATGATCATCATTCATTCTGGATACGTCTAGATCTTCCTTGCTTTGAGTAGTTGAAAATTGTGCGTGAGAAAAAAAATCAACCAAGGGTATTTTTGGCTGATTGGTGTTGTTCCGATATTGTTTTGTGTTACAAAAGGGACAAAACTATAGACAACAACACCCTAACTGTTCGAACATACATTTTTAATATATAATATTTTGTTTCTGAATTAAGTGGAAGAGCGAAACTCTTCGTTAATTGGGGAACCACCCAGAAAGAGAGCGAACTTTGCCTTTTGCTCTGCAGGGTATGTTATAGATTAGTTTTTTTCATGTTAATTAATTTCTTTGTAAAACCTACTATAACCTGCATCAATAATATCGATATTATCATTCTTATTGATAAGTTCCTTTAGTAGATTCTGGAATATTACCAAAATGTTTTCAGGAATCCATTATTATATCAGGAATGATTCTCTCAAAAAGCTACCAAAAATATCAGGATTTATGAGCTAGCGGTGAACCCCAAGCTCATATGGAGTTCATTCATAGAATATTTTAAAATATGCTCAGAACTTCCAAATACAACATATATGTATTCTAGAACGCTACAATTTACAACATCAATTGAATATTATGGAATATCTTATGATTGTTCATAGAATATTCAGATGATAAATTTTATTGCATATCCCTGGAGGACAGTCATAGAATATTTTTAAATAACCTACAACGTTCTCAAAATATTCAGGTGAATATATATATATGGAATGTTCTCATTACATTCTGAGAATATTAGATAGAATATTCTGAAGAACTCAACTAACTTATCCGAATTACTTATTTAACATGCCTTCAAACCTGTATTTTAGGTTAAAATTACAGGGATTTTCAATACGGAATATAATAAAGAAGTAAAATTAATTAGTTGACCCCGACAACTCTCTTTCTAAATCACCATAAAAGAAGTTTCCTTGATTATATAATTCTGTTGAAATGATTTATCGATCAATATTACTAGAACGTAGGTTGGAAATTATATAACGACAAGAAGGATTTAATGAATATTGATTATTTATTTTGAACAAAATGAATACACAATAACCAGCTTATTTGCAACTAAAATCGATTAGACACAAATGAAATCCATAAATGACATCCATAGGGCACCTGGGGTGTACATTTCAGTTTTATTGTATACAGGGTGGCGCAACAACCACAATCATCCGCAAAATTTCTTGGTAGGTGATTTCCATAGCATAGGTAATTAATAGTCCAATTTGGAGAATTCTCCACAAAATCTTTCCATTTCATTATCGGGTTAGCGTGAGCAATATTTTGAAATTCACCATGCCATTTCGTTTCATCTTCACACCTCAAACTTAATCACCGTGTACAAAAAAAACAATAAAATCGTGTATCATGCAAATTTAAAATTCCTAGAGTCTATAGCAAGTTTTCCTACGCTCAATATAAACTGCGTGGTAGACTCCCAACCTCGGAATACCTAAATCTTCAACAATAATCATATATATTTCAGATCACCCATAATTATAATGATGGTAAACATCATTTGCATTTTTGGTCCGTGCATTTAGATGAAGTTTTTTTCCATGAAATTCACCAAGCAGCTGAATTGCATCAGACTTCGCATTTTACAAAAATACAATTTCTTTTTCATTTCGGCTAACTCGTGCTTGTTGTGAAAACTTTGTGCCTCTCGCTGCAAACTCGTGCTTACCACTGAAACTCAATGCCTCTCGCTGCAAACTCGTGCTTACCACTGAAAACTCAATGCATCTCGCTGCAAACTCGTGCTTACCACTGAAAACTCAATGCCTCTCTCTGCAAACTCGTGCTTACCATTTAAAACTCAATGCCTCTCGCTGCAAACTCGTGCTTACCACTGAAAACTCAATGCCTGTCGCTGCATACTCGTGCTTACCACTGAAAACTCAATGCCTATCGCTGCAAACTCGTGCTTACCATTTAAAACTCAATGCCTCTCGCTGCAAACTCGTGCTTACCACTGAAAACTCAATGCCTGTCGCTGCATACTCGTGCTTACCACTGAAAACTCAATGCCTATCGCTGCAAACTCGTGCTTATCACTGAAAACTCAATGCCTCTCGCTGCAAACTCGTGCTTACCATTTGAAACGTTGTGCCGCTCGTATAAATTTTGAAGAACTGTATTGTCTACAAACCCATGTTGAATGAAAACTTCGTTCTTCTTACTGCAAACTTCATACTTTCTAATGGAAGCTTCTAATTTTCACTTCGTTCTGTCAATTGAACACTTTGAAGTATCTATTGAAAACTTGTACCAACCGTCTATGGAAAAAATCACGTTTATTAAAAATATTTGGGTGAAAACTTCGTGATTTGTATTAAAAAGATTCTGTTTCCCCATTTGTCCATTTGAGCAAAAAACTAAATTATTCTTGATGAAAACTCTATACTGCAATAGGTACGGCAATTTGTTGTGCTACTATCATAGATCTTTCTGCTTACGCTAGATCCGGCATCATGTAGTATTTGTTTGGTATCAGAGGGGTTTTGATGAGAGGGGGTGAAGGGCAAGAAAGTACTATGATACAGTAGCGTACAGTTGAGATATTTTGAAGGGTACAAAACATATTCAATTCTTCATTTTCTATTGAATGATTTGACTTCATTGGTTACAAAAAAAAATGAACAGTAGGTAAATAGGGGTAGCAAGGTGGATATAGGATGGTGAAACAGCTCTTCAATTGTTTCTGCGAAAAACTTGTAGACCGTTTGAGAAGGTACTAATATTTCCACGACTTGAATGAAGATGGCGGTGAGATCGATTATCGAAGAAGATTTCTGTTGCTCATGTATTTCTGTGGTTCGCATCTGCCAGACATGAGTTGAAATGACATCAAAACACAATATTTTCAGTGAATCTGGAATAATTATCGATATTTTGACTCTTCTCAGTCATTTTTCATCTAGAATAGATGAAACTGATGAAAAGGTGACAGATGCACAGATTCTGTTTTACCGACACAAGGTATGTCGCCATCTCTGATAACTTCAGGAAATATTACTACGGTATGAAATCAAGTAGGCAAAGGTCTACAGTTTATTCTAGTGCTTGCTAATAGGAAGCTGTTTCACCATCCTATATCCACCTTGAGGGGTAGGTAGATATCGAATTGTACTTTGTACAGATTGAGGTGATTAAATAATGAAAACCTTGCTGATGAACATTGTTTATTATTATTAGGCATATCTGATTATTATAAAACAATTCATTTACATCAATTCTGGTAATATCATTCTGATATTCTAATATATATCTATGTATTTTTTCCTCTTGATGTGATGAACTGGATTTTCAGAGTAGATGTTTTTATTCTCAATCAGAGAATGGAATAGAATAAAATAAGTATAATAACACACAGAAATACTTCCATATATACCCTGTAAATAGCTTTCGGTATTCCCTCTCGATCAGTTTCTAAAGCTGTTAAGGTTGATGATGATCAGGAGAATCATTTGGAGTAAGATGGCGGCCGGTGGAGTAGATTCGATAACCCCCCCAATGAATCACTATAGCGAATATAATTCATCTTCAAATGTACCTATCTCTTGATTTGCTTTCCAAATCCATATTTCAATGGCATATTCTCCACGTAGTTCTCCTTGTCAAGTAATCAATGACTCAATGGTTGATATCCTCAACAAAAAGAAAAAGTATATTATCAAATATGTGTTACTTGTGAAAGAATTGAAGAAAAGTTATTACCTCTCAATATTCTTTGGCTGCAATACTGAAACATCAATAAAATTGGTAAAGTTCCACTAGTGCATGATTTCTTGCCAGCTGGTGAAATTCTGATACTTTCTGGAGAAAAATGATCATCAGAGCACAAAACTCCATAGAAAGGTATATTTCCGGTAATACCCAAAACATTGCACCAATATCGATATTTTTGGGAAACCTATAAAATGAAATCATTTATATCACATACCTATTATATACGGCTGTATCATCATGCAATCGGTGAACAAATTGACAGAAATGGCAATAATTCATTCAAGAAGAACTTAAGATTGCCGAAGGGTCTGGACAAAGATTCTGGATATCCAAATAAGTAATTCAAATCTATCGAATATAAAGTATTCATAATTTATTTTTAGTTTCTATTCTTACGTCCTGTCCTATCCAACAGTACGCCTATGGTTTATGGAATACAAATACTATGATATAAGTACATACTTATGAAAAGATCTGGCAGAACCCTTTACAAATTTGTTACTGCAAATCATACAGGATTTCGGCATTGCAATCTAATTGTTCACATAAAAACACTCAAAACTATGTGAATCAGACCCGATCGACACCGGAATTCGCTGAAGATTACAATAGTTGACATTTGTCGGAATTTTAAGTTTGTGTCAAACTAACGCGGGTCGTCAAAATTTGAAAACGACCAATCAATGGCTTAGTACTTTCGAACCCTCCCGGACCTACAAAACAAATAACCTGGATACCGGATCTAGCGTAAGCAGTAAGATCTATGGCTACTATAGTGCATCATATCCGAATTGAATAAAATTATTGTGAAACGATTCCGTGAAAAATGTCATATGAATATAACCATTCATGTATTAGAATAAATTATCTTGACTACCCGCCGGCAAATAATGCATATATTATTATGGAATCTCATTTTGGATGTCCGCCTTAGTCGAACCAAGATGATTCATCAACAGCCAATAGACCGCACCAAAAATGGTAGAAATATGCGGATCTTCTCGGAGATTGACGTCTAGTCCCGGATTCTGAACCCAAATGTTTCCCAATCGTGAATTAGTTACTAAATTCACTAAGATAGGTATACTTGATTTGAAAACATACTCGAAACAAAACGTTAATTATTCATTTTTGTTCATTTTCGATCACTCAATTTGAATTTGTTGAAAGTTATAACGAAGTTTTACGTTTGAAATGTCAAATATCATACCACTAGCTTGCAACTAACTGTAGAAAAGTGGTTGAAAAGTGTTTTTGACCGCCAACTTAGTTGAAAGTCAAACCTCGAGCCTCGAAATTCTGATTAACTTTCAAGAGGTGGAACAATAGTAATTTACGTAACAAGTCCGGAAAATACTGTTTTTTTGGATGAGTGGACAAAATTCTAGGACGAGCGTAGCGAGTCCTGGAAGTCTGCGAGTCCAAAAAAACTGTTTTCGGGCGTGTTGCGTACACAATTTTTTCGGCAACCGTGTAGAATAACAAATCAAAGAAACACATTTCTTTATTAGAACAAAATTTCGAACATTTCAATTCTTATTTATATTAATATTTATATTAAAATTAGAACAATTGTTAATATTGAATGGATTCAATTTGTTTGAAATGCTTGGCATATTTAAGTGCCTTTTGTTGAAGTCAGAACAAGACGGTAAAGTTTCCGTATCACATTGATTGTTTTCATCTGATAATTTTTGAATGTTAGCTAATTTTATGTCAGATAGCTGTCAGTCGTTATTTTGCTGCTATGGTATAATGATCAACTGCATTTATCAAAACCATACTACCAAGATTTTCATATTTACAATGACAACAACGATGTGATTTTTCCCGGCCTAGTCCGGGAAGTACGTACTTCCCGGACTAGGCCGGAAAAATGCCACTTTCTCAAAAAAAAATCGTCTGGAAAGTACGTATTTTCCGGACGGTTGCCGAAAAAACTTTTTTTCATGGCTAGTTGCGCCGGTGGCAGATACCAGGACATATATTTTTTCAAAGATATTATAAAATATGTAGGTAATATATTATAATATATATGGAATAAACCAACTACTGCAAAATAATAATAGTTCTTTGCAGTAGCTCATCCCAACTTTTCCAATTTCATCTAACTAAACATAACCTACTTTAACAACTAATTATTCTTCAAAATACAAGTGGCGCATTTTCTTCGGGTGGTTCTGTGAAAATGTGAATGTTCGATTGAATAATTTAACAATTTAGAGAAACTACAGGATTCCATGTCATCCACTCCATGTAGCTTTCATTCACGCTCTAGCAGCTAAAATAGCGTTTTATACGCTTTGATGCTCCTTATTTTCGGTTTTTGCTAATGTTATTGAACTTGACATTAGCTAATGTACCTATTATTAGGTTTTTGGAAAGAAACACATTCATTTCATATATTAAATTATTTATACTAACAAGAATAGATAATAGATCATAATCGAAGGTATATATGATTGATCAAAGGTGGAGCACATTCAATGAATTTTCAAACAATTTTGGGTTCAGAAAGTGATACATTTCGCACGAGTAGCTGCACTATTTTTCCTACGACCATCAATATTAATGTTTACTTCGCGATGAGTCATTTCAAAGATTCAACTTGAGCGGCTCCTTTTCAGGTGGTGTCGATTCAATAATATTGCAGTTTAGGTAATAATTGAAAACTTTTTCGACAACTCCAGATGTCAATTACAATTTTTTCATGTGCACAAACAATTTCATTGATATTTAAAACCACATACTCACACTATGGGAGTAATTTCAAATGTCACCTCTTATCCGTTGTCGTCAGTAGGTAATCAATCATGCAACCAGGAATACAGCAGTGCGTATTGACATTAACCGAGAAATAAATATAAGTTGGTGCGTTAACTCAAATGTCTTTTCGTTTTTTGAACAATTTTGTCGAAAACGGGAACAATAATGTTTTGCCGGTGAAAAACTATTGTTTCTAGGATAAAATGCAGTAAGTATAGTGGATGAGTTATCCCTTATAATAGTAATATTATTTCCATTCCAAGGACAGAGATGTGTATAATCCGAACATCTAATTAAGATGATGGCATCTGAAGGAATCTTCGATATCTGAATAATAACAAGCTCGAAATAATCGTAATTCGTATACGGTAACGTCACCACCCGAAATTCGAATTCTATTGTAAAAATTCCTCAAGAAGATCATCACATCTTCTGATGGGTATGCAAGAGGTTTTCCCCGAACAACTTGAATACCAACAACTTCGAATTCATCGAAAATTCACAAAAGCAGTTTTATATAATAACAGTGTTTTATTGATTAGGCGACATTCCTTTGGCGATATAAACAAAAACAGTGGCGTTCTGAGAGGAAACTGTTCAAAATTCCAAACATGTAATAATGAATTTCCAATATTATTAATGAAGCTTTCATAATGGAGGTAGGAGTACATTTTCTGCTTGTATTACGATACGATATGTACCTATCCTTATTATTCTTGTGCCATTACGAGCGACATTTGATGCTTCCGGAAAAACATACTTTTGAAACTATTCATCCCGTTTTGGGGGGCAATCACCCCTTTTACCAGTTGAAGCAAATATGAGAAAAATTATGATTTTGGCACTCATTAGGGCCTTTTGTAATTCCATCCTCCAATTGGAAGGGGACCCGAAAACCTAAAATTCGGATATGTTTACGACAATAACTCCTGGGAAAAAATCGATATATAGGAAATTTTTTAAATATATCGAGTAGGTAGCGATATATAAAATATAAGATAGTTATCTATAAATATCGATAGATATCGATACGTCGATAGATTTATAAGTATCGATATATTGATATATGCACAGTAGGTAAATCACAAACGCAAATATACATATACTCACGTTTTAACAGTCATCAGGTGATAACCTAGACATAGCAAGTCGCAAATTCTTTTTTGATGAAACAACTCCAAAGAGCAATCAATAAGTCATAATATGTAATATATAAAATCGATTGTGGATAATAGTTATTATTCATCATGCCGAATTTAATAATAATATTGACCTGATTTACTCCGTTTTCTCCAATACGTCATCAGTCAAATTATTATATTTAGAATCAATCGATCGATTGCTTAAATCTATAGATACTAGAGCAACCTAGATTCTCAATCATGAAAATAATTATTTTCTCGCATTAGTATAGGAATCAACGAAATCTGTAGGCCTGTGAAAAAAAATCGATATACTTATCGAAAAATGTATCGATTTATGTTATTGGAGATATCGACATGAGTATCGATATATATCGAATTGAAAATTAATAATTAACAACTACATCAACTGACGAGGTGTTCAGGTGTTTATAAACATCATTTTAGAATCAGGTTTTTTATTTTTCCATGCCTGAAATTCAAAGCAAAGAAATGGTTGTGTTCAAATATGCCTTATGCGCATGCTTTGAATTCATAATTGTTAATGTTTAGTTTTAGTACAAAAGATAGAATATATTACCATCATCTTCTGATTTGTTAATTATTTATTCAAATAACAGCTAATAGTTAATAAAACCTTGATGGGGGGTATTCATCATTCTTAATTCTTGGTTGTTATAATTCATTTCTTAGTTTTAAATGAGTTTATAAATTCACCATTATTTCTAATACAACATGCACCATGCCGTAGTTGGCATTGGAAAGGTGTTCATCTGTTTGAAATATGTCGACGAAACTTTTGAATTGCGATGTTAACATTTTGATAGTTTGTTGACAACCAACTGTGGCAATAATGTAATTCAATATGGAGATCGAAAGAAGATATCGGAGTCAAACTGTGATCCGGCAATTACTGCACAAGGTGATTTCGAGTGATGTAACCTCAACAGCATCAGTGGACCAATCTGGACTTGACCGATGGCCGAAAATTCCTCGCATCGTAAAGTTGCCATATAAATCGTGCCTTGTTGCCGTTGACGTATCTGCGATCGATTTGCACAAAAATGTCGCCTCGACGCTGTCGTCCCTGAATGCCGAATGGCGAAGAAAATTGAGGAAAAAAACCGAGAAAGAAGACTCACCGTTGAACCCGCGTGGCCGCAGTCCGCACTCGGAAATCCTAGTTGGCCGCGACAACAAGCGGCTGTGGCCTATAGGTCGGTCAATTTTTGTATTTTTTTTTCTGCAGCCGACTAAGTGGGGAATTTACCGATATCAATGAATCGATGAATTTTGATTGCCGATAATCGATATTTTCGAATTGTTATCGCCCACTCCTGAATTTTCGAATCCTACATCAAAAGTTTTTCAATTTTCTTCTCAAAAATACGAAAAATACAGGGCTTTCAAATTCGAGTCTATGCATGGGGATTTCGATAACGGTAAGAGATAGAGGGTTGGTTAAATGAGGGCACAGTAGCTTATTTCAGAGGTTAATTATATGGATGAAAAAAAATCTGATCTATCTTCTTCAGTTCTGGAGTAATACAGAAAAAATTGAAAAAAAAATTGAAATTTTACAGGTAATAGTCGAATATTTCCAAAACACTCAGATGGAAATACTATGTCGATATGAAACATGACTCTTGGAATTCAAAAAAATGCAATAAAAAATACAGGTCCGTATTTGAAAATTAAAAGTTGAGGATGGCCCAATACCCTGTATATAATTTTTAGATATTTGGAAAGGCTACGAAAAGTTGCTATGGCAAAGTGGCAAAATTTTAAAAAAATCTTCCTAAAATAAAAAGATATAGGCAAGAGAATAATTTCGAAATTTCCGATTTTTCCTGTATAACTCCAGAACTGAAGAAGTTAGGTCAGATTTTTTTCATCCATATAATTAACCTCAGAAATACGCTACTCTGCCCCCATTTAACCAACCCTGTATCTCTTACCGTTATCAAAATCCCAATGCATAGACTCGAATTTGAATAGCCCCGTATATTGGAATTTTTTGGTTTGGACAGCTCGTGAGGAATCGAGAAAGTATCGATTCGTCAATAGTATCGATAGTAATACAGTTGAAAACTATCGATAATTCCGATAATATCGTTATTATCGATGAGTCGCGATAATATCGATACATTTTGATTATCGATGATTGATATTTCCAGATCGTTATCCGCCCACCTCTACTCAAAAGTCGTACATGTTTGTTCCAAAATTAGTTCTAGAAGTTGACGTAACTTCTAGGATCTGAAAATCAAGTATTTATAATATGATTGTGATTATTGCTTTAGAAAGTACTATCTCATTGAGAATGAACAACATAGTATCCATTATGTTCACCAAGAAACTCTGATACAAATGCATACCTTAACATGAAAAATTATTTGAAACATTTAAAAAATCTCGAGTTTTCACACCTTATTACGGCGCGTTCACATGCTGGCGTTTTGACTTATGGCGTATTGTGATTCCATTGGCCAATCTTTGTGAGTGCGTATCAAAGTCATCCGCCAAAAAGTCGATAACGATCCAACTTTTGCTCAAAAGAAGCTCCGATTTTTATGGTCTTCACTTTTTAGCTCGAAATCACCGTCATTATTATAAATTATTGCGTATCAATGTTTTATTCAAGTTTTCCGCGATAGGCGAAATCTGTCATGTGAACGCGCCTTAACTCTGTAATTATTCTCACTAGACCCCAATACGACCCCAAGTGACTCACGACAGTGGGACCAAAGAGTAGACCCCTTTTCTTTGGTAGGACAGAAGAAATATTTCTTCACAATTAACATTCCAAAGACGCCGATTTAGAAATCGTAATGAATTATTTGTGACATTTAATTGACATCATAACTTTAATCCTGTTCTAGTCCTCCTGTATTTGTCGATTACTTCAATATAGATATACGCATACATAACGACATCAGAGACCAGAGTGGAATTATTGGTCCCAATATGTATCCCTGTGGGGAGGGGGGGACACCTAAACTACCGATCCATTTCTGATGTCAATTACTATTATATCAAATCTGAAAGCAACGCATTGACTTTCAAGGTTTTGATCATATGATTCACTCAGTTAAACGTCTTACTGAGGTAGGTAGTATAAGATTGCAAAAAAATAAAATGAGTTTTGTTTTCGATCGTCGAACTATTTTTCCATATCGATACTTTGGCAATGTTTATCATGAAATAATATCAGCTGAAATGGATATATCTGTCTAACGCATCGAGTTTCATCTGATTTCTAAGTCCATATTGCGGATACATAACCTACGTGACACACTCTATATAGCCTACGCCGCCTGAACGTCGAAGATTCGAATTTCCCACGTCACAAACGTAGGCGAGTCTATAACGCGCATGACGGCTTCTGATTGGTCAGACGGGGTGGAGCAAAAGTGTTAGCAGTGGGGGTGTTCTGAGCCGTCGCAACCCCTACTTGTGTAGGACTTTGCTTTGATAGTTGAGTCCTTAGACCATACACTAGATAGACTCGGTATCGAGGGCGATTTGTTTTGTAACTGAGGGGGGAAACAAAATTTGACATGGTACGAGTTTTCCTATTGGCCAATTCTGACATTGACGTTGTTGACGTATGGAGGCATTTGTTTACATTTTGTATATGTGGAGAATTTCTCGTGTTTTTATTTATTTTTCAATGTTATTTGTGTTGGAAATGATTAATTCTTGAGTGTATTCAAGAGGAAAGGACTATGGCAAAATATTATGGAATTAGTGTTAACAAAGAAAACATATTTTCTGAATATAATATTTACCAAACTTTAACATTTGAAACGTTTTTTAGGTTTCCAAATAACATATAAATATGGATGCAGTTGTGTCGAGTAGTTTCAGGATAGAATCATTGGAAAAACATACAGAATTTTATGATATGATCACTGCCCTACTGCAGATATTTATTGAGAAAGCTCTTCTAATAGTGACAGGTAAACTTATATATATATATATCCACAGAAAATGTTGAAGCATGCACTTGGAAAATATGAACACCATTTTTGTTCATCAGGAAACCTTCACCCTATAGTTTCGCCATTCATTACATCTGATGATCATGCAAAGTCCTAGAAAAACTCTTTGACATTTTCAGGTTTCCAAAAGGTTGGTCAATCAAATAAGAGAAGCTATAGCTGGGCTGAGAAGGCCAAACAGAAATTTGACAGAAAAGTTTAAAACTGCATACAAAAGGTTCTTCTATCTTAGAGAAAATAACCAAAGTTTGTGAATTTTTAGTTTTTACTACACATATATTAATTCAATTTGTTCAATTCACAGATTCATCGATATGTATATTGTATGTATAAATATATTTTATTGTATTAAATGTGTATTATTCGAATTCTTCTCTCATCTTGCGAACTAATGATGTGCTTGTATATTATTTATTGTATTCTGATGGATTGTGAAAACATTCGAATCAGCATTAGCTCATCAGGCGAAATATATTATTTATAGAATTCAACAGCGAATACACTATTTGTAAAATGGAAAAAAATGAGCTTTATATTCAAATCAACTTTTTCATGATGTTTGTTGAACATTTGTTGGAATTCTCACTAAGCTTTTGCGGGAATTGAAAACCAAACCGAAAATATGCTTGTGAATACATCAATTTTTTCATATTTTGAATCCCTAAAAAAAGCACGTCCCTGGACTCTCGGTTCAACGATCGTCTCACCTCCCCGAAAATGCCATAGTCAGCGCCCCCTACCTTTACCAAACATTGCATAAGGTACATACCGCGGTGTATGGTCTAAGGTTGAGTCTCTCCATTAGTGTCTAATCAGTTTCAAATGAAACTTTTACTTATGGTTATGGACGAACATAAAAATGTTTCTGGTAATATTACTTTTGTTAATAAAGTATCCCTTGGAGATTTTATAGCACCGGTGGCACCGTCCATGGTGGTGTCGAGATAGATCACCTACACAATTTTCACTGCACTATAACGATGGCGGATGTCAGAAGGTCGCGACACGGCCTTGCCGGGAATCTCTGGCGCCCGAAAGGTATTCTCTTCGTCTGTTCGATGTCAGTGGCGGCTGTGCCTCCGATTTTTTGCGAAAGGTATATACAGAGTTAGAAAAAAACCCAGATGAACAGAATAGGTACATTAGATTAGAGCGGAATCTCCCATCCTTTTTATCATGCCAACATATTTTGTCATAGCCTACTTTTCCCAAGATAAAAAATAAACATCGGGGGGGTATGTACAGGGTGGACCAAATTCGAGGCGTAACATGGGGATATGATATGATATATGCCATATGTCATCAGGGTAACAAAAGAAAACCAAATCCAAAGTAAGAAATCCAGGTCCGTATTTGAAGAAATAAAGTTGATGGTGGTGGGCCGAAGAACCAAAACGAAAGTGGGAAATTTTCAATTTTTTCGACAGCATTTCACTGAGCACAAAATTACGCAACTTTGACAGAATTCAACCGACCTTGTATCTCTTACGATTTACGAAATCCACCTGTTACGTCTCGAATTTGGTCCACCCTGTACAAACATAATTCCGGTGGAAATGTATGATGAAATTTTTGTTAGGAAATATAACGAAAACGCGGCTCCAATATGGTGATTATGGTCAGATTCTATTCAAAATTGGTATATGGGAATTTTCGACATCGAACATTATGATTTTTTCGTCAAAATTCATAAATTAAATATGGCGGCGCTAAAAGGGCGGACGAGTTTTGTTTTTCAATGGCGGTTTATGAGGTTAAGAATTCAATATGTCAGCTCCAAGATGGCGGACGAGTTTTGTGATGATAGTTCGATTCGATTTAGAATTGGTACCTGGAGGTTTTAATCAGGATCGTGTATAATAATTTTTTGTTCAAAATTCATATCCAGGCTATGGCTATTCCAAAATGGCGGACGAGTTTTGTAATAATTATGGTCCGATCCTATTGAAAATAAGCAGGGGTTTTCGGGGTCGCAGAATGAGAACTTTGTGTTCATATTTTTGACATTGAAATGGCGGCTCCAAGATGGGTTTTGTGCTTACTGCTTAGGGAAGTAATTGAACAAAGTATAATGCTCTAATTCATTTTTCGGGAAATTTTCCGCAAACTCCACAACCGGAGTTATTTGCAGATAATTTTTTCTCTGAAATTGTCTCAGAGAAAGTATAGATATAGTTCTGCTTGCGTAGAGGCTGATTTGTTGTTACAGCGTCTGCATATATCCCCTGACCTGACATCACTTTCTCCTTCATGTTATTCATTCAAAAATCAAAATTTAATGACAAACGTCATGAGAGCCTGAGAGGTCGATTTCAATGAACCCTATAGATTAATGGCAAAACTTGACCTCCGGATTATCACATTCTAAATTCAAGCTAATAAAACGAATTCTATTATCCTTATTACTCAAGATCATTACATTAACCTTTGAGTTCATATGCAGATAAGTAACACTATTAACAGGGCACAAAATTTAGTTCATCATAAATAATTCATAATCGCCGCATATCGCTGTTTATAAAGGGTGTTCGATTTGATATCTATATGTATCGATGAAGTATCGGTAAATATCGATAAATATTGATTGATATATGGTGAAACGACTCTTCAATTGTTTTTCGTCAAAACCTGTAGACTGGTTTACCGAAGATCATAACACCGGTAATATTTCACTTATCGTTCGGAGATGGCGTTATTATTTGATACCAATATCGATAATTCAGTTCTCTATTAATATCTGTATTCTATGGTTTCGTGTTCAAGTGACAGTGACAGATCATTCATAATTGTGGTTTTGGCTTGAAATATGAATATTGTTCGATTTTTCAATCATGATATTGATTGAACAAATCACACAAAATCAAAATGACTGAGAAATTGTGAAAATTAATATTCATCATGCGGAATCAGCAAACGTGGCGCCATCCATATGAAGTCGTGAATTATTACTAGTGTTCCACCATATCTATATCCACCTTGGATATATCAATATTTCTGATATCGACATCTCGATTTATTCTCTCCTTATTTATATTAAAATCTAAATAGAAAAATCGTCAACAAAATAGTTCATTTTTGAATATATGACCAATACTGTTACGAATTATACCACATTAAACGGGGATCAAAACATTTTTTTTTTTTCGAAAAAGTCAAAGGTGACAAACATGCGTCTTCATTAAATGACACTACGTCACGGATATCACTGAAATAATCGAGCTGTCATTGATTTCTCTTTCTTTTCTGCGTTCCTGTGTGTGTGCATATTCATATCATTTGTTTGGAGAAAAAAATACTTGTATATTCACTTAGTGCATAGACCTCGAGTGGATATAATTCAATGTAATGCGTGGCACAAGCCAGTAAAGTAGTTGTTTTTTCATGCTAGTTGCCTACCTTTTTGAACATCCTCGATGTTTTCTTAGGTGAATACGTTGAGTTTTTCTCATTTTGTGTTATTCTTTAAGTCTAAGACATTATCATCCTACAATGGATAGATACCATATATTTCATTAAATTGATTCACTATTTTACATAATGAATGCGAAATTGTGCTACTATATGTTGCATTTTATTCAAATTCGTTTCACCCGATTGACATTACAATTACATATCGAACTAAAAGTTTCTCTGAAATAATAGTAGGCACATAAAGAAAAGTAATTATTAGATACACGCTAATTGAAGCTGTAATTGAAAAAATAATTATAAATGGTTGAAAATAATTACTCGATAGAAATAATCTTCAATTCTCACGTAAAAAATCAATTCCTCACTTTTGTCGCCCCACGAGCAAGTTGTGGAATAATAATAATAATATATTCTATACAGTGGATACGCCGTGAGAATCGTGGTGACCTGTTGGTTTTCGTAATAGTAAAACCAATAATTAATATTCAATCAGTCACATTCATGACATTGATGATACATCCGATACATCTTCCTGATGGTGTAATATTGCTTCGATTATTGCTCAATCCCACAATTATCCAAATCCTCTCGAATCATGTACGTTTATCCATTCAAAATCCAGTAATATCTGTCACGTGTGATTGACACGCAATCAATTATGATGTTTTCACGTAGAGTGATTGATGGGCAAAGAGAAATATGTGGATGGGTACATGCTATTAAAAATTATAGACCTCCAAATGTGCATGTTTGAGGATAAATAATTGTTATTTTTGAGATAAAAGTAGGTTAAGACACATTCTTATTGAGTTATGACCAACTAATGAACGTAAACAGTGAAAATAAGACATTCGAGCGGAAATTAATTTAATAGGGTTGAAGTAAACATAAATAACACAAAATAAATGTTCAATCAATCGTGACGTCAATTTAAAATATATGATGTCGGTTTTAAAGAAATGAAAATTTTCGACTCATCAAAAGCCTATATTTTGTATCGTTACCACAGCAACTACACAAATTTCCTTAGGGAAAGGAACATGAAATTATACTGACAATATTAGTTTCATTCGGGTTCAGATTTCAGAACTGTTCAAGAATCGTTCTAGAACTGCGCAGAAAAGGTGCGCACTCGTTTCGAATCCTAGGACTGTTTCAGAACGGTTCGAAAATTATGAAAACCTGAACGCAGCAAAATATGAAAACAATTGAAAACGAATAATTCAATGATCTAATTTGAATATAATGGAATTGTCTCCTCGGCATATCTTTCATTTTTAGGTTTGTCTAACAAAAGTTCAGGAATTATTAGATTAGGTACAATATTAGCAACTTCAGCAAGGAACTCTTCATCACTGCTTGCTGAGGACGATGAACTACTAGTATCAAACAAATCTACTAAATCCATAATCAATTAAAATATTGAAAACAGCAACAAACAGAATAAACACAAATATTTATATTACTAAGAGATATCTACTTCGGTTGACACCAAGGTTGACACAATGACACCTATGAAAATGAGCAATGAGCATGCGTCAGACATAATCCCAGAACGCTTCACGCTCGATAGCAGGTACTGATTTCGGACGGTTCTAGGACTGTTCCAGGACGATTCTGAAAAAACCCGAACGCGTAACAAGTCAGTCCTAGAACGGTTCGACAAAACCCGAACGCAACCAATTCTACTGCGCATGCTCCTGACAGTCCTAGAACAGTAATCGTTCGAACCCGAATGAAGCTATAATTCATGCACTAAAAATGCCATATGTCGCGGTGTTTTGTCATTATGACAGCGAAAAAAGTTTTCCCTAACTTTTCCAGCGACAAAACGAAACCTAACTTTTGAAAGCATAACAACCAGCATTTCGAACAAATTTTTGATGACGATATGTCAATTTTTCTCAAACTTTCGTTCTCAGAAAAGTATATTATTTGTGCATGGAAATGTCTCGATTTGGTGAGTCTTCGAGTGGAGAAATTAAAAAAGCCATAAATGATAATGTGCCTCGCGATGTTTTGATATTGATTTATATATTCATTATTGTCTAACCGAATTACACTCTAGTTTTTTTTTGAGTTGAAGTCGAAGCCGAATTTTGTTGCCAATACATGTCAAGTTTACTTCCACAAAAAAAGAACTCTCGTGTGACAATGTTTGGACGTTTGAAGGTTAAATTACATTCACATTTGACTTGTACACGAAATTCGGTGTAAGTGCTCGCAGAAAATAGATACCATATTCATTATAATTCAGTTATCAGAAAAATAAAACGAGATTCCTAAAATTTGATATAACGTTGAATATTTATGTAGTTTTTTTAAATAACTGCCATGATAGCTGTCAACCAGTGTTGCCACTACTTTGAAATTAATCGTAATAGAGGAGTCGAAATAGTAATATTAAGGTAATAGATTTTTCGTTGTGTTGTGATGTAATGAGATGTTTACAAGATATAATGAACAGATTTTGTTCTTGTAGCGTACTGATTACCATATTCCAACTTGCAACTGATGAATTTCATTTTTGTACTTACAAATTCTCATACTACGAATACAAAATATGAACAAATCTATAGTCATTTTTAATGTATTTCACGGCCGTATCACAGTATAGACCCTTTAACGGGTCTAGTGTGTGGCCGTATTCGCCGTATGCTATTAAGCTAAGCTTAAGGCTTAAGCTCTCTTATAGTTACGATTTTGTATGCACTGTATCTACAAAATCATTTTAGCTCGCTCAACTCTAAGCGGCCACAATTGGCGGCTTTATATTCTAAGCCAGGGTTATGTAGACATCATAACCTCGTTTTTTTGATTTCTGTTTCAATATTTTGAATAAAAGCCAATTATGGAAGTCAATAATGGAGGATGAAGGAATTCACAGTCTATAATAGTATATTAAGTATGGAGAACGGTAAGGGTTACCCTCAACGTTCGAAATGCTTATAACGTTTTTTGCACGATTGATACCATTATAAATCATAAAAAATAAATTAAAATTAAGAGATTTTTTAACTCGACGGTAAGTGAATTACTTACCGTCGAGTTGGAGTACTTACCGTCGAGTTGGATTACTTACCGTCGAGTTGCTAGTAAATGTCACCTACTGACGTAAAATCTGTCACGGTAAACAGTCAAAAATGATCAATCGTGCAAAAAAATATGAAATCACTTGTTTCAATTTCTGTTAGTTTTCAAACCGAGAATCAATGAAATCATTACAAATCATGACACTTCAACAGCAACAAATATTAAATGTCAAAATCAAATGAACAAGAAAACTCGTTTTTATTCTGGAGAATAGGACGTAGGATTATTCTGAACATTTGGTTTCTTAGGTTTTCAGTTTTGTTCTATCGATCTAAAATATTCTCAGCGTTGCGGCGTTGCCGCTTCTATCGAAAAGTAGCAAAACCCTGTATTTAGATTCTTCCTGTAGAGCTGATTTCGTCGATCAATCATACTTGGGGTATAGCGAGAAAGATTACAGAGATATAGGGTGTGGAAAATCGAGATTTTTCAACTTTAGGATTTTTTTTGTCGAAACTATGCATTTTTGCTCGAAACGGCTTACATGTCCCTATCTCAACTCTTCATTGAATATCTACTGACATACAGGGTAGTGCAAATCTCAAAATTCGGAACCACACCCCTTATTCGTTTCAATTAAATATCAATCGATAGTAAATGGAAAGTTGAGATACCAACATGTAAGTCGTTTTGAGCAATAATGGATAGTTTCGGTACAAAAAATTCCTAAAGTTGAAAAATCTAGATTTTTCACACCCTATATCTCTGTAATCATTCACCCTAGACCCCAAGTATGACGCATTGACGAAATCAGCTCTTTAGGGAGAATTCGAGAATGTAACAAAATACAGGGTGTTTCATTTGAAATAACAAAGTTTTTGCTACTTTTCGATAGAAGCGGCATCGCCGCAACGCTGAGAATATTTTAGAACGATAGAACAAAACCGTTTCAGAAAAATCCTACGTCCTGTTCTCCAGAAACGTCTAACCTACCATCGACCGTGAGTGACCCTGTATATACATTGAGCACTATAAGTCGTGCCAAGTGGAGGCAACTTTGCCACCACTTTGAAATACAACGTAATAGAATTGGAGTTGAGATAGTAATAGAAAGTAATAGATTTTTCGTTGTGATGTATTCGAGATGTTTACAAAACATAATGATCAGTTTTTGTTCTTGTAGCGTACTGATAATCTCATTTCAACCACTTTTCAACTTGCAACTGATGAATTTCATTTTTGTACCTACAAATTTTCATGCTACATAAACAAAATATGAACAAATCTATAGTAATTTTTTATTTATTTCAATGTTTCAAGGCATTGTTCAAGATTCGAATTTTCCGCCTGCAACTATAGTGCTTCGATTCACAATCAAAGACATAAGAAAGGTGGATGACACAAGCAAAATATCGAAGTTGGTAGAATTCTTGTGTAAAATTACGGGCTGTTCACTGTTGATGGCTGTTCAGCGAAATAGTAACAGTTTTTTGGTCTATAGTAATAGTGTAATAGATTTAGTTCAATAGTAATAGATCTATTACGAAAGTAATAGCAGTGGCAACCCTGCTGTCAACAGAGGCAACATACAATATGTTGCCAGTCGTCGTCCGTTCACGCGAGGAAATTCTCATTCAATATATATCTGTCCTTTTTTTCGACACGAAGTAGAGATAGATAGAAATACTGAATGATCCACGAGAAAATTTGTGCTGAGGTTTGTCACCAATGTCACCTTTTTACATGGAAGATGATAATATGCAAGTTAATATGAGCTTTGATAATAATTTTGAAATATATGGTTAAATTAGTAAATAGAATGCCGTTTCTCATGAAATATTACTTTATAGTTAATAACGACGAAGGACGAAGGTATATAGGTCGTCAAACAACAATTAATAAAGAAGGATGATAAAGGTTGAATCACTGAATAAGTCTTGCTAAATAATAGGGTTTTAATGACTTTATTTTGCGAATATCTCGAAAAGTATTGGTTTCCGCACAATTTGGTTTTCAGATTCGTGATCAAGAGGCCAAAATACGTAAGTAAAGCCAAACATTTTGAATATATCGCCACCTAACGGTGGTATTTTGGGTAAATAAAGTAGACATTTTATATTTTATTTAGCGTAATCTTTACTGGAGCCTTCGTGTGACATTTTCTTACCAAATTCCACTCTAGCTTCGATTGAAAACAGAAACTTTTCAGCAATAATTGAAGCTCTCTATCGTAGTATTAATACAACCTCCATAATTTCGGAAATATCTTACATTGCGAATATTGCGATAATCACAACTGGTCATTACCACTTCTGGATGTGTCGTAAAATTCATCTTGTTTTGGTATACTCTCTATACTAGAATTGTTCTTTGAACAGCTGAGAAAAAGCTATGGAATGTCATAGTCGCTATAGTCCTCGACAACTGCTATTTTTGGTAAGGTATTCAAAAGCGGATTAAAATCAAGCAGAACAATACTCCTGACTAGTGACTACGGTTTATAGTTTTATAACGTTTTTCCTTGGAGAAGTTGGAGATCGTGGCAATTTCATGGACAGTCGATCGTTTAAGGTATATCGGATAACACTGCAAGAATTTATAATAATTATCATTGTTATTGGGTTTAAAAGTGCTTGTAAGTCATTCTTGGCTATAACAATCGAGGTAAATAGGATAAACAATCAACATTCCTACGAAGAACTTGACTTGATTTCTAAAATGAATAATGTTTGTGTGAGCTATTTGTATAATTCCCATTGAACTTGATATTATTTAAAAAATAACTTATTGATTAGTCGAGTATAGAATAGGAGTTTTTGACGAAATGGACAATGGACCTCTTATATCATGCTCCATCATTCCCGGATTCAAATAACCACCTGGATTATTTCCTATGGAGCCATCTGAAGTAATTATAGTGTTCGTTGTTCACCTGTCATCTGAATTTTGCTGCAATTTGAATTGGTCGAGACGTGAAATTATTTTTCATTTACTTATGTTACTTATGTCTGGTGAATCTAATAGAGACTTTGCCTGAAACATTGTAATTAGTAGTCAATGCTTAGGATGATTTGTGTTATAACAAATCATGATTGATATATAATATTAATAACAAGTAATGTATACTAAAGATATAGATGGTGCGATTTTAACATCACTTTCGGTATTTACGCAAACTACCATTAGGCTGAGCAAATAATTTGAATGGAATTTGTTAATAATGCTTCTAATTTTTTATAGTTATCTTCCAATTCTCCGAAGCATTACAACAAATTTAATTTTAATATGGCATTCGGTCATTGAGAATCGAAATAAACGGTGACTCAATAACTTGGTCGGTTCAATTCAAGATCATAGATATGCAAGATGCTCACATGTTATCAGTAGCAAAGTTTAACGAATACTATGTAAATATAACTTTAAATCATTTGTAGGCTCTTGTGAGACCAGTTCTATGCATAGTACAAGTAGGTATAGCCGGTAGAATACATCATGGCAGTTATATTTTGCTTTTCATGTACGGGAAATTTAATTTCATAATCTTTACATATGGTGATATACTTCAAGTAATTATATTTATACAATTATTTTTCTCTTTCTCTGTATTAGATTGTGATGTGATGTCTATACAGTTATTTTTATCTCTCCAATATCACTGGATCTGGTGAAATTGACACCGCTAGTCAGAAAACCAAGAAACCCAAACGAAGAACTTTCTAATGACAGCCACACAGTGATTTGTGTTTCAAAGGGTAACATATTATTTCCTGAATTTTGTTTTATTTTGCGCAAAATAAGGAAGAATACGAATGCTCATTTGACTCATTTGTTGATGAGAGTTCATTTCAAATTTCAATTCGAGTCAAATAGTTTCAGGATTTACATCAATAAGAGTTGTAGCTGAAACAGTAAAATAGAAACTCTTGAAACAATTCATGGTGCTCAGAAAATTGTGCTGTATATATATTTCTCGAAACTTGTTCAGATTCAAAGAAGGTAGGTAACTAGTAGGTACTTATCAGTAATATCCCTAGGACATTGATAACAGAAGAGATAATTTCATGACAATCGAAAGCTCGTTCGAGCTTGAGAAATTTGTCAATTATGAGGCATTCATCAATGTCCGAGGGATATTCGGCGGATAATTTTTCGACAAAAAAAATCATAACTCAACACAACGAAACATTTATTTATTAAAAGTACAGTTAGTGAAAGTACAATTATTAAAATTTAAGTTAACATTAGATTCGTTGCTGTTATCTACTATAGAAGATCTATTACCACGCATAATATTTATGATCTTGTTGTGGTGTTCTTGATCGAGATTTAAGTATGGTTTTATAGAATTCTTATTGCCATGGCCAGTAATTTTCAGCAATTGTTGTTCTTCTACACCACTTTTTGCTAATTCGCTAACAGCAGTTGATCTATTCGAGTGATGTGTTATCTTTTTTTCCTTTACATTCAAGCCAATTGCTTCAGCAGAAGATTCAGTCCATCCATTCATTGTATTTCTTCCAACAGGTACATTATCGTACCATTTGTCAGTTTCATTTTTCCAGTGTCGATTTGGTTTTAAGAACAGTCGTGGTGAGGTAATATTGTTGCCTCGTTTTGATATCAGTTTATGAAAAAGACGTACAGGGCAGCTTTGTCTCTCACTATTGGTAACCAACCATTTACTACTTGCACAGCTTTTAGAACCACCTTGGCACGTTTTACTGAATACCGGATTGTATTCAATGCGATTTGTTGGAGTGTCATCGTTATTTTTCTCGATTTGAAAAAAATCCACCAGACAAGCAACTGCCTCTCCTCCTCGGCTAATTCTACAGCAGCAATATGGTAAAATTTACGCATAAGACCTTCAGGGGTATCTTCATCCCAAAGCAATATTATTTTGTTGATTTCAGACCAATTTAACGAAACTGAACTGGCCTTACGTTTACATGGATCTGCTTGTAGTTTCTTCCTGATTGCATCGCGGGCATCTCGGGCTGGTTTAAACACTATATTGTTAAACGGGTCAATCATAATATTATAGTCATTATAGTACTTTTCTTGCAATAGTTTGCACGAAACGTTCCACATTGTCTTCACCGTTGCCTCTTTGAATTCGGCCCCGTTTTTCTTTCTCATATTGACGGCCCAATCTTTTAGTATCAACGCCAATTCTTCTAAGCTTCTATGTTCATTCAACTCATATTCTCGTTCGCAGCAAAATTCCATGAATATTTGTTGCAGATCAAACTTGATGTTCAGATATTTATATTAGTTTTTAAATGAGATATCCATGTTGTTGATTTTGATATAGTTCAGTTGTTAAATAAATATTTTAGTGTGTGACACTTTTGTCAATAAAACTTAATATAATTCCTTTTCTCCGAGAGTTCTATTCACGAATCATATCCATTGCAATCACTTCAGTTATATTCCCCAAATATATTTGTGACTGTAGGTTGTATTTCTGGGAATTTTTTCTTTGATTAGCGCATTTATACTTTGAACAGTGACATTTTGAATTTTATTTCGATGAAGTTGTCAAACTCGATCGTGTTGTCATAGGGATTGAAAATTGCACTGAATGCAATTATCAGTCTAATGTTGACATGATTGGGTGAAATTGTTCCACATGACACAAAATGACGACATTTGAATGGTTGTTAGAACAGTCGAGAAATTATCATTGAAATAATCCAGATACTTTTTGCTTTATCCTTGAACATTAATAATAACGAGAACCAACTATATAAGAAGCTATATCAATTAGCTATTTTATCTGAGCAATGTTTTATTTTTCCCATTCATTCATCATTCATTCGAACAAAAGAAAGCTTGTAATTCAAAACATTTTCCTAGGTACTCAACTCATTATTTTACTAGTCAAAACATTATTCTACACACGAATCACGATAATCGTAATGTAAATTTTACACCGTGTATTAGGTCGAAGTTTTCTGTTTAAAGTGAATTTTTTAATTGAAGAGAGCAGTCAATTCCTCTTCAACTATTAGCTGTTCTAATAGTTCTACCACATTCAATAAAATACTTCGAATTAATGCAAAAATTGATGCGAAAAAAAATATGACACACGTTTTATAAGACACCTTGTCCGGTATAAAAAGTTGTATCAAAATATCATTGCATTAAAAAACAAACAACGATAATCTACTTTCTTGGTATCATCGTTTCTTCTACAAATTTTGAAAATGAGAGTTTATAGATGTCGATTGAAGAAATTACAATTCTTAGTTACCTACCTACCTACATATTTGACAAAATGGCGAGATATATCGAAAAAGGCAAAAAATATATTCAGATGAATTATATAGCCAAAAAAAATTCAGATAAATCCGAAACCGTAAACTTGTAAAAACTTTGTGAAAATCAAGTTGGTTCGTCTGTCATAGACAGCGTGTTTAACATTTCGAACAAATTTTGCAGGAACCGGTTCAATACCATGTCCAAATCAGTTTTACATTAATTTTTCATGGAGAATTCCTTAAAATCAGTTTATATTACGAGACAAGTTGGTACTTATATGTTGTCTAGCAACATGGATTACATTCGAATATTAAGCAATTGTATATAGTAGGTACACAGGGTCGTACAACATATATGGAAAATAGTCTAGGCCCCATGACTGTACCTTGGAGAACCCCGAAATCAATCATCAGCCTTGGTGTGTTTTCAAAAGTGTAAATCAAGAGGTGCAGGGTCCTTCACAATGTTTACCAACATTGGATGTGATTTCTGTTCGAAACCAAAATACGAAGCCATGATGATATATGTACTGCATTCCTCTAAGGCAGAAACAATAGAAAAAAACAACGCAAGAATGCAAAGAATGCGCCCGTTTCGTATTAAATGGTCCCACGAAAGTCTAAATGTCAAGTTTGATTTATTCGTGCATAACAAACTAAACGTTCACGCCATCTTCTTACTGGAATCTCCACAATCCACAATCTGGTGTATCGGTGGTGACGTCATGGAACTTCTATAAAACAATCGAAAGCGGCCCGGCAATGAACAGAAGAGAATCGTCTCTAGAAGTGAGAGGAAGTTTAGCACATAGTGACGCTTGTTTTTTCGTTTTTTTTTGATAATGTTCGGCAAAATGTTCGTCTGCGGATTGGTTGTGTGTATTTTTGTGATTTTTGGACGTTGCGATGCATCGGCCATACCGATGTGGGAATATCTCAGTAAACAGGAAAAAGTGAGTTTTACCTACCAACAAAGTGTGTTTTTGGTTTAAAAATCCACCGAGTATTTTGTTTGAAGAAAAGTTATGAAATCAATACTCTCAGATTATTTTCATTGACTTTGCTTCATTCAACTATGAATTATTTACCTATATATGGCCAAAGGATCAATCATTATTATCAAAGAACCACAACATAATTCATATTTAGGATTTTAGGATATTTTAGTACTACAATACAAATTCTATATTATATATCATTTATTATCTGATTATGATATTCATCTCTATATGAGTTTATTCACTTTTATATATGATAAAATTACTACATGAAGTAGGTATTATAGTTATTCAAGAACTGAATGAAAACTCCTGAACTAAACGGTATGTGATCGACGATGTTTTTTTTATAAACAATAGAGAATTACGAATAATTGAGTAACTATTACCTATCTATTTCACCAATCTTGCTACAAAGCATTGGATATACCTATTTCTCAAAAATATTTTATTCATTATACGAAATATAGGTATCTGTTATAATAACTATGGTAGGTACCGAGGTAGGTACATAATAATTGATAAAAATAATAGATAAAACAAAAAATATTATAAGTATATAGTAAGAGTTGTTTTTCTACTTTATATGCAATAATGAAAGTATAACGTTATAATTGTATTTTAATATTTGTTGAGATAACAGTTATCATTTGGACAGACAGTTGCTCTATATTGAATTAACATCTGACCTTTTGAAGCTGTGATTATGTAACTTGATCTTATTATCAATTCCATTTTATTATTTAATAATAACGGTATTCCAATATAAAAAAATTGAAAAAGCAGTTTACTCGTTTATAAAATATCTCATGCCAATTCCTTAGAAACAATTCAGTGAATAAATTTTCTGTTTTTTTTCTAGATGTCTTTCCTCTACTCAATGTTTGCCAATCAAGTAGAAAACTTCTGCGACACCTCGACGATGCAAAACTGCAACCATGAGCTACTCAAATACGGACTGGACAAATTGAAAACCCTCCCCGAAGAGTACATGGATGCTATGGACCCCTACCAAAGGGGTGCGAGTAACATAAGTAAGTTGAATAATCGTCTCATTGAATTGACGTCAGGCAAACTCAAAATTCTCCAGTGATGACGGTATAGCGAGAAACATCTAGAGGCTACATCAATGATTATCTCTAATTAGATTCCAACAAAGCGTGTCTATTCACCTTGAAGAAGGCATCATGATTAAAAATTAGATCATCAACACCAATGAAATATAACTCAGTGTGGATCCGGTTTCATGATCTGCTCAAAAACAAGTATATTAATTCCATCAACAATGTGAAATATTTGCATTCATTATGTTTCTGCGCTTAGTTTCATCGACCGTGAACTATCAGACTTGAATATGGCAAAAGAAAAAAGACCGGTCCAAAATATGGGAACCATTTCCGGCTTTTTGTTAGGTTAGGTTTTGATCGGGTTCAATATTGAATATTTGGATAACAAGGATCTCAAAACTCAAGCCGAAAATAAAAAAATAAAACAGTCTGCGCAGTTACATAACCTTCAATTCGATGTTTTAATTTCATAATGCATTTTTTGATGTTTAAAGAAAAGATTCTTCTCAGTCAAAATCATATAAGTATATTTTTAAAATATTTATTATTGAATGGATTGGTGAACAATGTTTGGACAATGGATACAGAGTGATACTTGCACACAACTTGCATAAATACTTTTGACAGATACTTGTAATTTTGCACCTATATCATGCGATCTATGTTTCATATTGAATGAGTCTGAATTTGATAATGAAATAGTGAACTAACTAATACTTTTCTAGCCAAAGTTCGAAATTTCACCTTCCTTTAGTGATAAATATTTTTCCTTCTTGACATGTATTGAACAGAGAAAACATTAACCACTGAGTGGTTTTGCTGTAAGTCACCTTCAACATCCTCAAAATCCCCAGAAGATTCACAGAGAGAGGCTTTCAAAATGGCCGTGTATATGTTGCGAAGATAGTGAGTTTCTTCATTATCAAATTCAGATTCCTGAGGTCAAAATACCATCGAGGTGAAAACATTTTCATTGAAAAATAGATCGCATGATAAGTGTCAAATTACCCTATTTTTGATCACCCATTGTGATCACTCACTAATCACTTCGAAATGTACGCTATTTTGTCATATGGGTTAGCAAATGTCCCTAACCTATGAAATTCTGTAAACGTCATTGAATTTCAACTTGTCAAAACCCGCGCATGCGCATAATGCATCATTAGCGAGCTAGCCAGTATTCAGTCTCTCCAAAAACAGCTTCACTTTCGGAATGTATCTGACCTGCTGTTTTGTTCCAGTATGGGACTCGATGATGGCCGGCCACCCCATGGCAGACTCCATGCCCAGACCACGCTCTACGACAACCGCGAAACCCAACAGCTACGAGGATGACCTCCTGGGCGACTTCGACGACATCGGCTCCCAAGGCGCTGCCTCCGCCAAGATCGACCAGGTCTTCGTAGTAGCCCCGCCCAAAGAGTTCTTGCAGCAGTACCGCGCCCAGCACGCCTACCCCCACAACGTGGTGACCTTCCTCGGAGCGTTCAACGCGCCGACGAAGAAGGGGCCCTACGCCAGGTTCCAGGAGCAGCACGGCAAGGCTTCCACCACCACCACTACCACTACGGAGAAGTCCCTGGTGGACCCCATGGACGAGGGGTTGTACGATGAGGCCCCTCTCACCGGGCCCATGGTGGTGAGGGTCTATCCGGATGGGAGCCCCGTGGAGGAGAACGTGCCGCTGCCCCAGGATGAGGATCTCAGGCAGTACCAGATGTCGAAATTGAAGATCCCCAATTTGTAAATGGGGCGTTGGTGCTCTTTCGAGTCGATGTTTCGCCCCCGTGGGGCAAATGTGATATTCTTGCTGTTGTAAATATTTATTTTTGTGATGATTCCGTGTGAATGGGTTTGTATGGTTGTATTTTTAATTTATTCGGATGAGTTGTTTGTGTTTCTCTATTATTTATTAGTAGATATTTCTTGTAAATATGTTCTGTGATTGCATCTGATATCCAGATTGTTTTGGCGTGTACTATGTTTATGATTTTTGTAATTATGAATGTAAAGTAATAAAATTATGCTTCAAAAGATTACATTTTTTCATTCAATTCACCCAAATTCATTACATTGAAACATCTAAGCACCCCATGCATATTAATAAGATTTTTTTGGAAGATTTACACGGTCATAACTTATTGGAGTGGATTTGTAAGAACTTTTCAGCTTATCACTTGAGAATCAAGGCATAATAGTGGATTATGTGATTTTTCCAAAGATGTGTCAATACTGACATCTGATATCCGGCAAAAAACTGACAGAATGCATTTTCTTGGGAAACATTTGATACTTGATGATCTCGAAAGTCACAAAGGAGCCCCTGTCTTTTCAACTTTCAAAAGGACATAGATCTTTTGTGTATGACCCTCAATCTATTCGAGGCCTGGGATTAACTTGATACAAAGTTTATCAGTTTCCTGGGAGCTAAGTTCCTGACATCGAAGGGCGTTTAAAGCTATTCCAGAAACTTCAGCCGCAAATGTTTTGCAGTTTTAGCGAAATTCTTGCAGTTTATAGCGATAATATCGTATCGAGTACCATATACCTACAAATCACTCTGATTTGCCCATCTTAAGGCTACTGGACACTGAAAACCTGAAGAGTACCGTCAACAGTTTCAAGTCTTTCTTGTCCAACTCGAGAATAGCTCTTTAGCTTTCCTTGGCAATAGGCTCCCTAGCCTTTTGACCTATTCTTGTCTTGGAACTTTATTCCAGTGAAATTTCAATTAGTCTATTTTCCAGCGTCGAAACAGTTCTGTCAAGTGAGCTTTGACGGGTTCTGGACCGGGAAATTGTGTTTTCCCCTTCTTTGGCAAGACTGTCTTCTTCACTCAGAGATTGTTTGCAGTCCAAAGTCAGCTTAGACTCACAAGTGTGTGACTTCAGAGCGTTTAGTGCAGCTTGGCTATCTGATAGAATATATTATTTCTGCCCTGCAAGACAATCTCCTTCTTTGTCGTCTATAACTCTCTTGTGATCTGGAACCTACTTCAAAATAACCTGGTGTGTGACTTCACAGTGACAACACATAATGATGTGCCGACTACAGTGGTACGCGCGGCGGCAGATTCGGCTGCCTTATCTGCGACGCACCGTCTCTTTTATACAATTAAAAATACTACAACCAGACGTCGAGTAGGCTTCTGACTCGGCACAAAACGAGTTTTTACCCTGGACCGTCGTTGCCCGATCAGAACAACACCCATTACACCAATATACCTATCTGGAAAAACCTGCAGCAAAGGGAACTCGCACCGATTTCGATGAAATTTTCATAGAAGCTTCCTAACATGAATATAAAACCATACAAATGCGGAAACACTTCAAACTATTTCTTTTTTGGAAAAGTTTAGAAAATTTTATTACTTTTCAGTCCTAAGAATGTGCTTGAAATTTCAGTTACATTGTCAGTGGAGAATATGTAAGTTATACCAAAACATTAATATTGAGTCCCGAAATGGATTTTACAGGAAATTTCATGATGAAAAACTTCAAAAACTGTTATTTTCGCATTTTTATTCAAGCATATATATGCAAAAATATCAATTCGCAATATCAATTGTCAAGTCACAAATGGAGAAAGCAACGTTGCCACGTTTAAAAAAAAACCTATGCGCTCATTTCCTGATGAGTGCAACTCGTGTTTATGAGACTACTAACCTGAACGTACTAACTCAGTAAATTTTTGAAGAAGGAAAATATGTTGAAAAAAAAAAGGATGCTGAACGGGAAATTTCAACGCGTTGTATTTATTTGTTGAGACTACTTACCTGAACGTACTAACCTGTCAATGACGGCCTAGATCACTATTTTCAGTAAAATTTAGAAGGGAAATTTGTTGAGAAAAAAAGTATGATGAACGGAAAATTTCAACGCGTTGTATTTATTTATTGAGACTACTAACCTGAACGTACTAACCTATCAGTGACGGCCTAGATCTCTATTTTCAGAAAATTTTTGAAGAAGGAAAATTTGTTGAGAAAAAATAAATGTCTGCTAGGGGGAAATTTGAAGGCGCAATCACGCTATATTAATTAAATTAAACCTTACATTACCTGGCCTCAACATACTAACCTATCAATTGAGGGCAGATAACTATTTCCGTTGCTCTTTTAAAGAAGGAACATTACATTTAAAAATCGGAAAACAATCAAAAAATTGTAGAATCTGTGAATTTTTCAAAACTTGGCAGCGTTGTCCCCTATATGTCATGACGTGAGTACCGTGACATTTGACATTGCACATCATCTGATACTTGGAATATGGAATATAATGAATAAAAATTCGAAAATAATTCATTTTGAAGCTTTTACTGGTAATGTTTTTATTGAAATTGTTTTTTGAGACTCGATTTTAACGTTTTGGTATAACTAACATATCCCCCACTGACAATGTAAGTACATGAATCAAGCACATTCATAGGACTGAAAAGTGATAAAATTTTCTGAACTTTTCCAAAAAAAAAATAGTTTGAAGTGTTTCCGCAGAAAAATTTTCATTTGTATGGTTTTATATTCATGTTAGGAAGCTTCTGTGAAAATTTCATCGAAATCGGTGCGAGTTCCCTTTGCTGCAGGTTTACCCCTATCTTTAACAATCTGATATATTATTACTTTTGTATAAACATTTTCACTCAAATAGGTCCAATACCAGTTTTTAGAAACAATAATGAGGAATTGCAAGAAGAAAAAAATGTTTGCGATACTCCTGAACAAGGATCCGAAGTTGAAATGCTAGTTTCATAAACTCACCATGTGACATCTTAAACTTCTGCATAAATTTACTTGTTTTCAACACTTTTTAGCGAAATATATATCAATATTTTTCAAAGAATGTATCGTTCTTCGAAAACACGAGACTTTGACCTGTCAACTTGACACTGTCACAAAGTTCAGCTCCCTTCATGCTCGGTTCTCGATGGGTTTTATTAAATGTTTTGAAGGCCAATTTTTTTCAATACACTAGTTTTTTCTGCATAAAATAGTAAAGAAAACATTTTGTGTTTTAGTTAGTTCACGGTTACTGTCAGAAGATGTCTCTGCTCCACAGAAGAAGCTCCGTCATTGTTTCCAGTGAACAGACAATATTATACCGTCTACCAGGTGTTCATTTAGATCGAACTATGGAATGAAAATTCATAAGAAACGGTAAACAAGAATCCGACATATGTGAAAACAAAAAACATTGTTTAAAAGTATCCATAATACATACAAACATAAACAAGTCACTTTGGTCAACTAGTCTACTTGAAGAGCGGCTCGACGGCCCTCATAAACTCCTCCCGGAACCGCTCATTACTGAACCGGTCCACCGACGCGCGCGCCCTCTCCCTGATCCCCTCCAACTCCTCCACCCCCATTTGCAGCACGAACTTGATGACGTGCGCAAACTCTTCGGCCGTCTGCGCGAGGAAACCCAGCCGGGAGGCCTCCGACGTCTCGACGATGTCCAGCAGCGGCCCGCCGGAACGGTGTGCCACCACAATCAGGCCGGCGGCCATCTGCTCGACCACGCCGATGCCGAAGTGCTCGTCGACCATGGTGTGGATGCCGATGGTGGCTCTGGAGAGCTCCGCCAGCAGGGCGTCATGCGGCAGGTTCACCTTGAACTCGACGTTGTTCTCGAGGCTGAGGTGCTTGCTGAGGTCCTGCGGGCGAATTCATCGATGTGTCGATGATTGTCGATGGTATCGATAATTACCATGACATCGATTTTATCGTTAAACAGATAATATCGATGAAATTTCTCGATGATATCGATCATTATATAAAAGATGAATTATCGATTTGTCGATGATATCGATGATTTTCATAATATAGAATATAGATAAAATATGATTATCGATAATATAGATCATTTTGCAAAAGTTGAATTATCGACTTGACGATATTATCGATAATATAGGTCAATATTGAATTGGTTTCAATCTTATGTGAGTAATCGTGAACAGGTTTTTCTGTATTGGTAACTATCTTTCAAGATCAGTTAACATAACGTAGGATGTGCCTCAAGGTTCACATCTAGGACCCCTACTATTTAACATTTATGTAAATGACATTTCTGAATGCTTCAAATTCTCGAATTTTCTTATGTATGCTGATGATCTGAAAATATTTCATAAAGTGTCACACTTGAACGATTATATCCTCATTCAAGAGGACCTTGACCGATTTTCAGAGTACAGCCGGAATAAGGCCCTTAGATGACTTATAGTAGTAATTCCAATTTGATAGTTCATAATTATACCCTGCAGGATCATAATCTCCACATCTATAGTGAAGTGAAAGATTTGGGAATTATTTTCGACTCGAAAATGACTTTCAACAAACATATTTCTTACATCTCTAAGAAAGCGAATAAAATGCTAGGTTTCATTTTAAGAACAACATATCCTTTCAGAGATTATAATACCTTGCGTACTCTTTTTATGTCATACGTAAATAGTCTGCTAAGCTTTGCCTCAACCATTTGGAACCCCCACTATATAATATACATAAAACAAATTGAAAGCATCCAGAACAAATTCATTAACTATATCAACAAAAAATATTTCGGAAACATGCCACAAAATCACTTCGTAATCCGACAACTCAATTTGATTAGTCTTGCTGACAGAAGAGCAATCGCTGATATCAAATTTTCTTTTAAAATTGTAAATGGTTTAATTAACTCCTCATCAATAAATAACTTGATTCAATACAATGTTCCACAATATTCCACACGCCAATATAATTTGTTTCATACATCCATACCAAACACAAACTACTATCTGAACTCCCCTCTACATCGATGCTTGAAAAGTTATAACTCCATCTCAAATACAATGGACTCTTTAACTACCTTTGTTAATAAACTTAAGAAACACTTTGTTCCGTCTTCTAATTGATAATATGACATTTTATATTTATATAGGTACATTTATAACCATAACATATCTAGTATATATGTGAATACTGTTTCTGGGTTCGTCCTGTTTGTATTCCTGTTTGTGAAAAAAAAATAAAATAAAAAATAAAATTGAAAAATATAGGTCATTTCATCGATTTGTAGATAATATCGATAATTGTCGATAAAATAATTCCCATAACATCTATATTATCGATAAACGGATAATATCGAAAAATTATGATTATCGATAAATGATATAGATATTTATCGATAATATCTATAATTTCCATATATCGATATTATCGATAAACCGATATCGATAAATTATATATATTATAATGATTAATAATCGATACTTCCTAATCGTTATCGTCACCCCTGAATTTCTGAATCCTGTATCAGTAGTTTTTCCATTTTTACGTACAAAATACAAGAAATTGTTAGAATTTTTTGGATTGTGCGGCATTGAAAAAGTATCGATTCATCAGTAAAATTACTTATACATTTATAAAAAACTATCGATGATATCGATATTTCCGCTAATATCGATATTATCATTAATGAACCAATGATATCGATGAATTTTGATTATCGACAATCGATATTTCCAAATCGTTACCGTCCATCCCTGAATTTCTGAATCCTGTATTAGTAGTTTTTTCCCTACATAATACAAGAAATTATTCGAAACAGAGCTTGTGAGGGATTGAAAAAGTATCCATTAATCGATAACATTAGTAATACAGTTGAAAACTCATCGATAATATTGATAATTCCGATATTATCGATTAACCGATATTATCGATTAACCGATATTATCGATAATTTCTAATTATCGATATTTCCAAATCGATATCGCCCACCCCTGATTTTCTGAATCCTGTATCAGTTGTTTTTCCATTTTCACGTACACAATACAAGAAATTATTCAAAACAGCTTGTGAGGGATCGATTTATCAATAACATTAGTATCATGAACGTATAAATACAGTAAGTAATACAGATGAAAACTTATCGATGAGATCGATAATTCCGATAAATTGCGATATCTATAATATCAGTGAAATCTATAATATCGATATCAATAAAATCTATAATATCGATAATACCGTTAACATCGATGATTATCGACAACAACAATTATCGTCACCGCCCTACCCCCGCCTCCTACCTGCAGGTCCTTGACACGCGCTCTGTCGGCTTCGTTGCGGCAACCGCCGCACAGCACCAGCGTCACGTTGGCGAAAACCTCTTCGGGCACGATCTCCCTCAGCTCGTACATGGCCTGCAGCTGCAGCGGGTGGTCCTTCTCGGGCCGGAACTGGGCGAGCGACATGACGCGCACCGCGGCGGGCATGCCGGCAGCGGCGGCGCGCGGCAGCTGTTTCAGGTGGGCGGTCTCGCAGGGCGGGAACACCAGGTGGAGGGGCCGGTTCCACAGCGCGTTGAGGTGCTCCATGGTGAAGGTCGAGTTGACCAAGGTGACGTCGGAGCAGTGGCCAGCCAGCGAGTACGCCTGGAAGAGGTATGGGTATGGCAAGGATGGTAAATAAACTAGAGAAGGATGGTTCATTGCCATAAGACGCAATGTTGGCACATAGAACGACGCGATCGTGACGTCACTGGCGGCCCTCAAGCTTTGTTCACGTTTATATTTCGATATTCATACTGTGGATTGTGGCTGTACAAATTGTTTTTTTTTTAAACAGAGTTCTTCAATAATCGTAGGTATAATCAAATTACTCAGTAAGAAGATTTAATAGTGTGGATAAATGTTAATAAATTATTACATCACCTCCATTGAAAAGTGTGTAGTGTTTATGAAATCATTTCAATTTCATATACCATTTGATAACCAGTATGCCAGGTAGCAGATTTGCTATTTTTGGACAAAAACCAAGGGGATTCCAGTATTATTTACCACACATTTCCAAAAGGCACTGATTTTGTTTGGGATACTTTTTTGAAAAGGTGGATGAGTCGTGAACATGCAGATGTTGTGAATCCTGATACAAGTCATACATCAGAGCTGTGATTTGTCCAACCAAATTTAAGAAAGAGATCTACAAAATGGGTAGATGAAAATGTGTTATGAAAAAGGAGTACCTATTCTCATTATTTTATGATGTTCCATGTAATCAGATTCAGAAATTTTGTATACTTCGAGCTATAATGAGGATATAAAAACCTGCAAATAAAAGAAACAACCTGGATTGCATCTATAGTAGAGTCCAATGTATAAATGAAGAGAATAGTCAGCTAATAAGAAAATCGAAATTGATGTCAATATATTTATTTACCTATTATTTATAATGTAAGGTACCCATAATTCAAATTAAAGAATGTATTTTATATTCACCATTCATTGGTAATTGTATAACTTGATAAAATAGGTAGGTATTTCAATTTCAATTCAAAATATATGAACTTTAAATAACCTGCTGTGCATTGAATAATATATATGCACACAAAAATTACATGCATCATTCATCAGTACCTATATGAATTCTTCATTGAAATTTCTCTATTTTCAATATGAAATTGTTTTCAAGGTAGGTATTAGGTACTTACCTATTTATGAAATAGGTATATTCCCTGTTTTGTAAACGTTAAATTATCTCATGTATTACTTTCTGGGTGGACATTCAGGAATTTTTGTGAATCAAGGAGTTTTTGTTCACAAAAATTACTAATATTTGAAGCCATATGATACCAATAACCATCAATAATCAATATGTATCGATTATAAAAAGGTACATCACAGTAAAATGACTTTTAATGCCCATTAAGTGATATTCAGCATTAATAATTTTGAATTCAGGGCCGTTGACTACGTCATCGCGCGCCTTCGGAAGCCACGCCTTTTGGCCGAAAAAATCGCTTGAATGAACCATCCTTCTCTAGTTTACCATCCTTGTGGGTATGGAGCTCTGAAATATAACCAATAACTGGAACGCTAATATAGGTAAATGCGCGGGGAACTTATGATCCCAACTATGCGAACTGAGATTTCAATTTATGCGCCGACGCAGTTAAAGTAAAGGTACGAAAATCATGTCTTTGATCACTACAACTGTATACATTTGATGACGTACGTCTGTGATAAGATGAACAAAATCAGACGCGGCTTGGCACTTTTTGTTTCGTGTTAATTCTCACTGGTCAAGTGGTAAATGGTCATTCGCCAAATTCAAATCAAAGAGAAGTTATCGTCAATTTGCCCTGTTTGATAGTTTGATAACATTTTCATAAACTAAAAAGGTTGAAGTGCATTGCTGCAATGCAAAAACTGCAGTACTAATTCTAGTTTAACCTTTTTTTGGTGAGTTGAGATTGATACTTATACTTGAGCTGTATTGTTTTATCTTAAAATCATCCATTTTCAGTTTAACTAAGAATAGACATTGCTCATGAATGAAAGCTAGATATTGGTAGATATCCAAATATCGAGACTTTGAGCTATGGAAATGTGATTTGTGAAGAACATATCATCATTGATGACATCATATAACTTCTGGTGATGAAAAACGACTGAAACGTGATTCAGTTCCCAGGCTGAATCTTGGTCCTCAAAAGCCTCTGTCAACTATCCAGTAAACAGTGTAAACATATAATTCAAATTGTTCAAGGCAGAGAAAAGTTATTCAGATTTCTACAGGGGCAAAATTTCGGGGTGCGACGTGATTAGTGCTGTGTAGTTTAAAATAAATACATATATTATAATATAATGTGCTTTATTCTATATGGAAATTGTTTTTTTTTACTGTTCACTTACCATATTGTGTCACAGGAACTAAAATTATTATTACAAAGATTGGTTGATCACAAACTTATTTACTGTAGGACAAGGATTATAGAATAGAATTTATTCGTCGCTGAAGAATTTTACATACACAAAAAACGATACATACATAGAAACTTGGAATAGTTAAAGAACGTTAAGAAATATACAATCAAGACAATGAATCCAAAAAGATACAAACATTTGATTGATTAAAAATATGAAAAAATCCTACCACCAGTTTCGATTTAATTCGGTTGTATAATGATTTCCATAATTCGCTCCAAAAACTTTGGTTTAACCCTGGAACTGCTAATTTAGATAACGCTTTATGCAATGTTTCTTCAGAGATGTTAATGTTGATAATTGGTCCCAATGCACAGTCCAGGTGGTCTGTGTACCAAAGGCTAGACCGGACCTGGTTACAGTAATAGTGCGCATGCTCCCGGCCTGATTTATTTTCAGTCTGCGCGAAATTCAAAAGGGTCTATGCTTGAGAAGTTCCTTTGGCATTCCAGTTATTGGTTATATTTCAGTGGTATGGAGTCTTCGTTTGCGGTTATACCTACGAGACGGTTGAGCAAGGTAATGGACATTTCATGGTACACTATTGTCAAATCGGAAACTGAGAGAGATACGAACTAGATTAAATCACAAAAAAGATGCGCAAACTTATGGTCATCTCGAATATCAAAAGAAATCGGGGATATCTTGAGTAGTTCCTGAAATATTTGACGTTTCTTATAGTCATCGATAACTTTTCAACTATTGCCACTAGGATTTTGAAATTTAGTAAAGTTACCGAAGTTCGCATTCTGAATTCAACGGTGATAGGAAAAAAATTCAGGTACACTAGATTCGATATTGGATTTTCAATTCATCGGATAGATCATGAAATTGCCAATTCATCAATGTATCACACTTGTGTGTTTAATGATGGAGAAGTGAAATAACAAAAAAAAAAAGAGAATATGAAGTAAAATCTCTGCTTCTAGATTATTATTTTTTTTTCCTACGACCACTTATGAAAACGTCAATAATCACACTGTTTTGTTGTTCAGAAAGTAGCTCATATCACCATGGTATTGTTTATTTGAATGAAAAAAAGCACTAGTGTTGATATGAAAGATATCACAACGGTCGCCTGAATTGATAGAAATAATTAGGTATATTGTGAAGGTACTCACTGGCAATATAAGCGTTCTCAAATCAAATTCATATTATTTATTGAAATTTCTGTCTCGTTTTGAATTATACCGAGAATTCTTTATCTATTAATTTCAATGTGTCTGATACATAACCTCTGAATTCACTTTAAAACTGGAACCTATACTCTTTTGCTGGAACTATTTCGATGTTGATGACAGCGGATGAGATCATTCAAAAGAGTACGGCAAAAGTTTTATGCGCGACTTGCTGCTTGCATCAGTTTGATATCACAGTATCACCAACGAAAAGATTCTTTGGTATCACAGATGTTTGCAAGGAGTCAAGGACGCACTAACTCGAGTTGCGCTTGCTAAGGTTGTTTATGTACGCTGGTGTCAATATCAATAAAATTTGTTCAAACTAAACTAACTCAATCAATCAGTAATTCACATAATGAGGAATTATCGGAGAAGTATTCAAATATCATCTTGAATATGGAAATAAACAGTTACTTGATATTGAATCAAAACCACCTGAAATTCTAGAGACCGCTCAAGTTACATTTTTGACAAGACCTCCCGCGAAATGAAAGTATTCGGAGTCGTAGGAAAAATAGTGTACAAAACTCGTTGGAAAGTGCATTTCCTTCACTCGTTACGTTTCCGCACTCACCGCTACGCGGCTCGTGCTAAACGACTACTCGTGTGAAATATGTCACTTTCCACACTTGTTGTGTAATATATATCTATTATATCATAGTAGAAAATAATTTAATGGTTTCTAGGCGTATACGGAACTTTTTGACATTTGAAAAAAAATTGACAGGTTTTTCTAATAATTTTAAAGAGTTCTTGATTCTATAGAGAGAAAAATAAAATGGTTGCTCTATCAAAATATAAGGTATCATTGGATTCAGATAATTACGGAGGTTTCAAAAATGGCTTAATATACAGGGTGTCCCTTTGGAAAATCGAAAGTTGATATAATATCCGGAAAAACCGGAAGTTGATTTTTTTCAAATATCCCAGAAAATGCCGTCTGGAGATACAATGTTCCAAACAAAGGAGAAAAGTGTACACCATGAGTATGTGTCACACACTGAATCAGTAGTCAAAGGTTAGTAATGAAACATTTCCATTTTTAATAACAATGTGAGGCAAAACATTTCTGGAATAATAAAGTTGGTGTTCTCAAAATTGCTAATTTCAAATTCATGTCAAGCAATAAGATAATATACTTACCCAAGTGAATTAATCAAATTATATCATATCTGATAACTGATAAAAGCAATAGCTGCTCATTTAAAGGATGAAATGGATGAATACAATTATGAAGTGACTCACCCATGCAAATATATGGTAATATAACAACTTGGCCATAGTCAGTAAAGGACTCCTGGCTATAGTTCCACTGTTATTATAAATAGCTTGTCTATTAGACACCCTTTTCAACATTTCATTGGTGATAGTAGGGTAATGTATATAACACCCTGTTTTACATCCCCCAATGTACTTGAAAAGAGGCAGAGTAAATGTAAAACCTGTTGTATCAATGAAAATATCTGAAATAAAAGTAGATTGATACACATATCATTGTACCTACTGAACTTCATTATAATTACCTGGATTAAGTTGCTGTAAAGCTTCATACCCCAAAAAAACAGATCCTAATGCCTGCCCAAGAAGGGTGAAATAAGGATACCTATCTCCCTCTACCCACTTTCGTCTGTGCAAATATATGAATTTCACACTATCTAGTACCTGTACATTGAGTTGATTCCTTACTTTATTAAGAATCTCTATAGAAGTGGCTTCTATATCACCTGTATAAATATAAAATTCTGCTTTAGGGTACCTAAAATAAACATAATTTATTTTTAGAACTACCTGTATCACATATATCTACTTTTTTTGCATTGCTTGAAGAGCCACCCATAAGACTTTTTCTCCTCCACCTCCAGCATTGCAGTAGGGATGAAATATTCCAACTTGTAGTTTTTGTGGTAGCTTTTTCAACCTCTCTTGTTTAAACTTTCTCTTCAAGTATATGTAATACAGAGGTGTTAGAAGACAGAGGGCGATAAGGAAAAACACCATCAAAGCAAATATGGTTTTTATGGTAGTCAAAAGGATACGCCTGCAAAAATATATTTATAAGACAAGGCCCAGTATCTTGTAAAATATTAAGCTTACATCACTTTAAATAATGATTTCATTTCTATTCTGTGTTGACCAAGTGAAAATTATTTATCAACAACTCTTCAGCGGAACATCAGGTGAACATCAGCGGATAAATATTTTTATTTTTTATCTATAAGTGTATAACCTACTAAAATTAAATTAGAAAAAATGAGAAGAGAATACAGAAGGGAAGAAGCGTAGGAGAAAAATTTGAAAATAACCTAAAAATGCAAAATAAAAATTCGTGAAAAATATCAAAACATGGTGTCTATTCTGCAAAACACAATTTTGAACCTCACAAAAAGAATAACTTCCAATAGTTTTTCTGCATCCTTTCATTTGCTAGCCTGCCCGAGTCCCATAAACTTTCCTCAAAATGCACTACTGGCCCCTTTAGTACAAACTATCATCCCAAGTTGTGGATTCAAAGTTATGGGTAGAGTTCGAAGAAGGTGTAAGGATTGCTACTTTGTTCGTAGAGAAGAAAGAATGTATGTCCTCTGCAAGACACATCGAAGACATAAACAGATGTCCATGGTTAAGGATCCCAAAAACACATGGATATTGACACATGCAACACAGGGCAAAGTGAGACCATGGTGAAATTTCATAGTTCTTTATATTTGAATATATTCTTAGTCAAAAATGAGGTACATGATCTCATACATTGCTGAGCATGAATCCATGTATTTGTTAATTGTATCTTGTTCTTATTATTAAAGAATTCCCAGAGATAATAACTCTTATAATCCTGTAACTTTTAGGACTAGTCTTCAAGTAACAAATATTTGATCCAAAATTATCAGAAGCTTGATCATCCTAACTTGAAAGTTTTTCAAAATACTCTTTCTATATTTGACTGATAACTTTCTTATAAAATATTGAGAAATATGTGTGTTTTAATGAATAAACTGATTTTTTCTTTGAACAGAATAACTTGCATGTTTTGCTTGAAGAACATGTAAGCAAGTCACATTAGATGGGAAATGGGAAAAATCATAAAAAACTAGAAGCAATAGATATTTTAATTACTCATTACATTGTTTCCAAAAATGCCCTGCAAGATCTCACACATTGCTGATAACATTTTTCAAAGCCATCTGTTCCAGAATCCTGAAAAATTATAAACAAAAATGCATAGTACTCCATTATGTTCAAATTCATGTTTAGTAGTACTTACATAATAGGGGTCTCTTATAATCCTGTCACCTTCTGGATCATAATCTCCTAATAATAAAATCTTTGCTTTACCATCTCTAGGAGCTTGATCTTTCAAATCAGATATATTATTTTCATCCATTCCAAAAATATAATCAAAGTTCTTGAAATCCTCATCTTCAATCTATAGGAATTATACAGCTAATTGAAAATGTTCAACACAATGCCAGTGTTTCCTCACTTGTCTAGCTCTTCCATTGTATTGAATCTTATGATTCTGTAAAATTTTCCTAGCTCTGGAATCTGGAGGATTTCCACAGTGCCAACCTCCAATAGCTGCACTATCTACCACCCATTGATCGGCAATACCTTTTTCATTAACAATATGTTGGAAAACCGCTTCTGCAATGGGCGATCGACATATGTTGCCTGAAATCACAACTTCAATCAAATAATGTGTCCATCTGGAATGTTTATAAATTGAGATGATTCATAGTAGAGATCATGCAGATATTCATAGTATTGAAAACTTCAACCTAAGCAAATGAAGAGTGCCTTCTGAACCATGTTTATCTGCACAAATGTTCTATGCCAATTTTTTTGAAAAATGGTTTTCAAAACCACGCTTTGTTTTTGTTTGTAAAACACCTTAACCTACAAAATTGGTGAAGTGTCAACATACATACTTCTATTTTAGTTTTTAGTAGTCAATGCGAATACAATGTGTGTCATTGCCTCTATACTCAATGACCCGTGGAAACACTGGCACAATGCATAACTTGGTCACTGCTGAGATCTCTATATCTCGAATCGAAAGAAGATATATGTCAAGTAAAAAAGTAGCCCCTTTCGAATCGGGGTTAATGAATCGAAATTTGTATTTATTTTTCATTTTGATGAACGTGAGCGCTTATATTCTTAGGGATGACCAATCCACAACCAAACAGTGGAGTCGTTGAAGTACTAAAAAAACTCGATGAAAACGACTTATTCGCTTTGTCGCGAACGGTTACACAAGGTTTGCTCAAAATAAGTTCTACTGATGGTGAGTTCATCAAATATTGAATCAACTATTCGATTCACATCATGTCTTTCAGATGCTATCACTGGTATACTCAAATATTCACCAGATGAATTGAGTATCCTCAGGAGGAAGGCAGTCACCAGGGAAATACTTTTCTCCTATTTGGATGGAAAAAATGTGAAGCTTAAATTTCCAATAACAAAAAATGAACTCATTGATGCAACATTGGACTACTGGGGGTTTCAAACTATTGGTAAAGCCAGTGCTACCACTAGCAAAGCAGTGTGTACTCAGGCTCAGGACAATGACATAGTAGTTGTAAATAATGCACCTGTGGATACTGATAATACTGTATCAGCATTGGCTGAACAATTTGTACAATGGTATTATATGATGATGAACACTGAAGGGGTTGGATCTGAGCACTTCTATCCAGATGGCAAACTCAAGCTGAACAAGTTTACTGGACATGACTGTGAGACAAACATTGTGGATAAAAGCCCTGAAGATATAGCCCAAGAATTGTTTGGCATCAAACTACAGTATGGTTTATTTTTCAATCCAAATGTATCCAAGGAGGGTACTAGGGGAATAATGGATCCTCATGGACTTGTGACAGTGATGGCATGTGGAACTTTACACATTCAAGATAGTTGTGTTGGAGTTTTTGAACAAGTGTTTGCTTTAGCAAGAGATCCTTATTGTGACAATAACTGGAAAATAAAGAACACTGAGTTGAATTTGAGGAGCAAAAGTGGAGTTATAGGGCAACCTAGTCTATGTGATAGTGAATTGACATCTGATTTGTTAATGTTACCTTATAATTAAACATAAGAGGTATAGTTTTTTTATTGATGTGATTCTAATTAAACATTAGAGGTATAGTTTTTTATTGATGTGATTGGAACACACCAAGAAGTTTATTTCTATTGACCCTCATTTCAATAATCTACAAAATCTTTGAATATTTGTCATCCTTCTATATTGAATTCAATTATTGCCATGAACCTTAGTATGTGAGCAGTTGAGCCTCACTTGAAATCAAAAGCCTTAAACATCTATCTACAAAAGATATATTTAATTTTCAAGTTGGTAAATGGGATATTTTGTATCTTAGTGAGGTAAGCTGTTCTCCAATGTTGAAGTTGTATTATTGCTTTCACAAAAGCAAAACAAACAGATATGCCATTGTTAGTACCAATTATTCAAAATGATTTATTATAGCAACAATATATTTGATTTGAATTATATCCTTGATATCTAGATTTTTGAAAATATTGGGAAAGATTGGCACTGGATATTTTTACTTGCTCTTAGACAACCAAACATACAGAAACTTTGTCGTAAGTGTTGCGTGATCTCATTTCAAATCCAATGTATTTTTTCCTTTGAGATATTTTCTGTTATACAACCAAGTATACAGGAAATGTGTTATAAGTGTTGCATAACGCTTATTCTTGATCTTCGGTCATACTAAATTTTTTTAAAAACTTGTCCAGTTATTACTCTAATTAGACACAGAATACATTTTGCGGAGTCGACCTGTGGTTTTTTTGCTAGGGTGGAAACTCCTTTTCAAAGAGATTTCGGCAAGCATAGCCGTAACCTAAGAATGGACTGAATACTCTAGCACACAGTGTTCTCGACCTGTTGAACACCAATCCGAACTTGGTTCTTCTATATCTCTAATAGCTTCAGAAATATTTCAAGAAAAAATAATATCCATTAACAAATAACTTGAAATTGCTGAAAACTTGTTCAGCATTCCTAAAATGTCTTCAGAATATGCTGATCGAATCAATTTTTCATAATCTCAATGTTTCTGAGATTTCGAGTTCATGAAAAAATTTGTGGAAAGTGGGTTCAAAATTTCAACTTTTTCATTATTTGAGATAGAGAGCTTCTAGTCTGAACGAGAGGAGCCCTATATATAGGACCCCAAATACTAAATATGAAGGCTCTAGTACAAAGTTGATTTGAGGGTTCTATAATGAAACAAGATTAACCTTTTTGAACTTTTTTCAACCAAACTTGTGTATAGAGTGTTCCCGACTGGCTGAATATGAATCTGAAATCGGTTCCTCTTCATCTCTGATAGTTTTCGAGTTATTAGCATTGGAAAGAATTTAACATCTAAACTATTTTCAAAATTGTCTAGCGTCTATAATTTCAAATAACCTGATCGAAACCTAACCAAATCCAACTATAACCAACCAATAACCTAGTAAACTATCACATATGTATGACTTAATCTAAGAAAACCTATCAACCCAATAATACCCATCTTTCCAAATAAACCCAACCTATTTCAACCAAATAAAGTCGAGTGCAATTTATTCAAAATTATCGACCACTAGTGGTATTATTGGCAGAGTTTTGGACTATGTATGGTCGGATATCGTACATGTGACCCAAAATGTTTGACGGCCATATCTTCTAGAAAACAGCGCCATTTTTTCACTGTAATATTTTCCCCCTCAACTAGATGCTTCTATTCAAAATGTTCCCATAAAACTCAATTGATCACCTAGTATTTTCGTTGGGTCCAATGATTCTCCTATCACGGACGTATTCATTTCAGGCCAGGATTAAAAAAATTAAAAACAGATACACTAATGGAGAGTTTTTATCGTGTAAAAACTGATTGAAAATAAACGTAAACTTTCTTTAAAACCTATTCTACACGTCTTTTTTTCACCTTCATCGCTACCACTAAATATATACATACATAAACGACGCGTTCACCTAACAATCCTAAATCTCTGTACAAATACTCATCAAATCACAGTCAGTCTTCATAATAAGGAAAGAGCAGCTACGCGAGATATTCATCATCTGCAAAGTTCTCGCTGAGCAGCGCCTCCACCGAGGGCATGATGCTGTCCAGCTCGAAGGCATCCCCGCTGAAGTCGTCCAGGGAGAAGTCCAGCTCGGGTCATGACGACGTCCCCGCGACTGCCAGGCAGTCCTCCACCCACACCTGGGCGAAAATTATGGGTTTTATTTATAAAGAACAGAAACTTTCTATCAAAAAGGTAATATATTCCTCTTTCTGTTTATTGAGGCTGGGAATGGCGTTAAACTTTGTGCAAATATCATCGGCTGAATCGTTATTTCTGACGATGTAGAACTTCGGCTCTTGACTTCTTGAGAGGACACCGGTTCTTATTTTGATGATTTTTTTTGTGGAAAGATGAAGGTTAGATCTCTAGGAAGGATCTCAGACCAATACACTGGCCCTTCCTATCTCTAATGCATTACATTATTTGAAAGCAAGATTTAACTATATCTCTCTTGATATTGGGGTGAGAGGAGGAGAGCGAGCGGTAATGTTGGCCCTTCTTGTTAATAGTCGTGCGAAATGAAATTTATAGAGGCAAATATTCAGACGGATAAAACCACAGAAATATAACACGAATTGATTCTCTGAAACATATTAGATTCATCATTTTTCCTTTGTATTATATTCTACATGAAGGAAATCTGTAAAATAAAATTTTAATCAGCTGAAAATTCCCGAACGTACGACTATGGCACTCACCAATGAAATGACACTATTGATACTTTAATCCCAGAAACCTGCTTTTAACCACAAATAAAACAATTTTTACCATTTTAGGTGAAGAGCAATATATTTAATACACGAATAACTGAATTAATCGATAAAAAACGAACAAATTAACGGTTTGAGAACGAAAATACGACAACATGAATGACTACGGCATGAATCGTAAACAATCTGAGAAACTCGTTCGAAACATGAAAACTGCGAGTTGGTCCGACAAGGCCCGAACGATAGATTCTTATCGTGGAAACAAGAAGGTTTGACAGTCGTGTTGGCATCATGAAAAGGATGGAAAATACTTGTCTATGCTTTTTATTAGTCTGAGCTGATAGGTTAGTAGGTTCGGGTTAGGTTCAATCAATGTAGAACGATAGCGCGTTCAAATTTCCTGTTCAGCAGACATTTTCGTTTATTTTTTTCAAAATCAAGACATTTTCCTTCCTCAAAAACTTACTAAGATAGTGAAGGATGGGATTGTTTCAAAAAAACATGAAAAAAGGTTTTTCTTCTGAAACAATTCTATGGATTTAGTATTTTTATCACGTTTTGAAGCATTCCCTACCTTGTTGCTAATCCCATACACACAGTGGCTCCGAACAATAAAGCCACTGGAATAGTAACACCCCAAATTGCCTGAAGCCAACATAAAATTCATAGTCGGTTCTCCCCGAGATGAAAAGTTATTGGATGTATGTAAAAATATCATCGGTAAAGAGAGTATTTCGAGAGACGCTTCATTTCACTACAAGTGATAAAATGGTTGTCCCAAGTGGTAAGAAAATGCTCAGAGTAGTAGATAAGCGTATATTTAGTGGAATTGAAAAGTGATAACATGTTTGATGTTATATTTCTCAAGTTCGACGCTTTGAAACTTTATATTGCCAGAAAATAAACGATATAGTTGTGACAGTGACTTGAATCTATTATCATTCGGCTGATAAATCAAATATGTATATTTTCAGAAAACTTTGATATTACATTGTTTTCATTCAGTCAGTAGGAAGAATGTATACGATAATTTTGTGACTAGGTCAATTTATTCAAATTCAGACCCTAGCAAGATAGCAAGACACTGGGGGAATCTGTTGTTGCTATCCTTGCTTTAGAATGAGGTAACCCTAGTAACTGATTTAGATGTTGGCTTCAAACAACTACTGTGGTAAGGATTGAGCGTTATTCATCTACACCTTTTCCAGTTGTATTTCAGAAAGCGTCAAGTTAATTTCTGATCTGAATTTCAGAAAATATCATTTGTATTACAGAAAGCGTCAATTGAATTTCAGAATAGTCACTTGTATTTCAGATTTCTACGTAGAAGAAGCCCGAATTCTGTTTCTGAAATACAAATGACGCTTCCTGAAATACATTTGACGCTTTCTGAAATTAACTTGATGGTTTCCAAAATACAACTGGAAAAGGTGTAGTCTGTTAAATGATCGAAGCACAGCGGTAATTTCTCAAGGATGGTAAACTAGAGAAGGATGGTTCATTGCCATAAGACGCAATGTTGGCACATCGAACAAGCGTTCGTGACGTCACTGACGGCCCTCAAGCTTTGTTTACGTTTATGTTTAGATATTCATAACTGTGGATTGTGGCTGTACAAATTGTTTTTTTTTTTAAAGAGAGTTCTTCAATAATTGTAGGTATAATCAAATTACCCAGTAAGAAGATTTAGTAGTGTGGATAAATATTAATAAATTATTACATTCACCTCCATTGAAAAGTGTGTAGTGTTTATGAAATCTTTTCAATTTCATATACCATCTGATAACCAGTATGCCAGGTAGCAGATTTGCTATTTTTGGACAAAAACCAAGAGGATTCCAGTAATACTTACCACACATTTCCAAAAGGCACTGATTTTGTTTGGGATACTTTTTTGAAAAGGTGGATGTGAGTTAATGTGAACATGCAGATGTGGTGAATCCATATGATACCAATAACCATCAATAATCAATTTGTATCGATTATAAAAATAAGGTATATCACAGTAGAATTACTTTTAATGCCCATTTAGTGATTTTCAAAGCATAGATACGTCTAATTTAGAATTCAGGGCCGTTGAGTACGTCATCGCGCGCCTTCGGAAGCCACGCCTTTTGGCCGAAAAAATCGCTTGAATGAACTATCCTTCTCTAGTTCACCATCCTTGGTAATTTTCATCATTGTCGACATACCTGCGGCTCCAGATCGAAGATCTTCGCAAGCCGATCGGCCGACATGTCGAGGCACACGCCGTTGATGTCCACCGAGGTCATGATGCGCGACAGATCGGTCGGCTCGGCCGGCTGCCCGTAGAAGCTGTACCACTCGAGGGGGGCGGGCGGCTGCGGTGACGACGTCGACTTCTTGGCGGTGGGACGCGCCCTGGGCGACTGGGGGCAGCCGGGCGGGTCGGTGCGCACCGCCGCCGCCAGGATGCCGTTCAGCACCTCGACGCACTGCTCGTCCATGCCGGGGTCGTGGCTGATGTTCTTCGGCAGGCCGGGGTGCTTGTCGTTGTAGTGGGTGATGGCTTGGATGTTGCTCATGAATCTGGGAACAAGGTTATGGTGGTTAACTTCACTATGATAATAATAATAAGCTACCAAATAACATAAGATTGATGGAAAATGGGGCAATTAAGAGGAGACTAAAAACGTTTTTAAGAAAACATGCATTTTTATAACATTGAAGAATATTTTCAACATGATATGAAAGATTTGTGATACTCGAAGTTTATTTAGATTTCATTGTGTTGATATTTTTGTTTCATTCATATTATTTATATAAAATGACTATTTGACATGTCCCACACTTCAATGTATGTAAATCAACAGAATGAATAGAGATATATCCATCTATCTATCTTATAATATAATATGCATTTTTATAACATTGAAGAATATTTTCCACATGATATGAAAGATTTGTGATACTCGAAGTTTATTTAGATTTCATTGTGTTGATATTTTTGTTTCATTCATATTATTTATATAAAATGACTATTTGACATGTCCCACACTTCAATGTATGTAAATCAACAGAATGAATAGAGATATATCCATCTATCTATCTTATAATATAATATGCATTTTTATAACATTGAAGAATATTTTCAACATGATATGAAAGATTTGTGATACTCGAAGTTTATTTAGATTTCATTGTGTTGATATTTTTGTTTCATTCATATTATTTATATAAAATGACTATTTGACATGTCCCACACTTCAATGTATGTAAATCAACAGAATGAATAGAGATATATCCATCTATCTATCTTATAATATAATATGCATTTTTATAACATTGAAGAATATTTTCAACATGATATGAAAGATTTGTGATACTCGAAGTTTATTTAGATTTCATTGTGTTGATATTTTTGTTTCATTCATATTATTTATATAAAATGACTATTTGACATGTCCCACACTTCAATGTATGTAAATCAACAGAATGAATAGAGATATATCCATCTATCTATCTTATAATATACTATAGTAAGTTTATTCCAAAAAGAATTAGATCGATTTTGAAAAACCTTTTTTCTTTTGCATAGGTATTTGAAATGTTAATACGACAAGACAAATAGTACTATTAGGGATTTCTTCTCTCAAAAAATAATGATGAATAGTACATTTTGAAATATGGGTAAATAAAATTAGTCGCAGTTGGCCACAATAACAGTCCAAAAATATAATGACTCTCTTATTAATAATAAAAATAATAATATCTAATCACCAAAAAAACAACAGAATAAAATAGGCAGATAAGACCCACAGGAGGACGAGACCTCGAGCGTGGGATAAAAGGTATGTTGATGATAAATAATGTTGAAAGGACAGGAGTAAAATTAATTTATTATGGCAATGTTAATATTAATGCGATTTATGGTTGAAAGTAAAAAATGTATGAAAGGGAAATTTGGATAACCATTATTATCCCAGTTGAATTGTCAGACGTTCTTGTCTTCAACTGTTTTTGTAGTTTTTATATTGATGCACTAAATGTCTCGGTTGATCAATAATCCACTTTTTCGATTTATTTTTAAATGTCCAACAACTACTATCGAGTATATCATTCATTATCCTATATTGTGTATACTATTTGGGTAAAATCCACCAATCTGATTCGAAAAAAGATTTTAACATTTATTGAGAATATCTATTTGTGTACAAAATGTGAGCGCAAAGTGACAGACAAGACAGACAGCTTCGAGACCGGCAAGACACTTTGCGATCGAATTACACACAATTTTTCTTCTATAAACACAATTGAGGAAACTCGATATTTAATTCGATTGAACGCGTTGGCTATTGAGACTACTTGAAAACTTATGTCTATCCCACAGTTATGATACGTTATGAACCAAAAAGATGTAATTAAACTACCTCGATTTCTCTGGAGAGTAGAAAGTTCAAATTTACAATGTTCGCACTTCCTGCTACATCAGAAGATGTGTTAGATGATTCACTGTCACTATTATTATTTTCCATCATGCAACAGAACGATGAAGTCACTTAATGACATTAATTCCGCGCGCGAACGGCAATGCTGACACTAATTGCAATTAATTCCCCGCACGAGCAGTAATATTGTCACTTAATGATATTCCTGGGAAAACGTCAACTTTTTGTTGAAATGTGAAAGCGTCAAAGGCTACCTTATTAACCGTTTGTAGAAAAACAATTTTGTGAAACGTCAAGATCAGCTATTAATCATCTGTCAAATTTTTCAAAAAAAACCTTCCAAAACAAATCTTTCGACTTCTCCTACCTCAGAGAGCACTCCCCGCAGTAGAACGACTTGAAGTGCTGCTTGACGTGCAGCTTGACGTTCCCCTTCTGCTTGCGCTGCATCGTCTTCTTGTACGGGCACAGCGGGCACTCGTACGTCATCCAGTGGCGGCCCGAATTGCCGCCACCTCTCACGCCCCTCGGCGCGGTTGGCTCCTCTGGAGGGGCCCTGTGGGGCTCCTCCGAGGGCGCTCTGGCAGACGGCGATTTCATTTTGGATGGCCGCTGGCTCTCGACCGTCACCACGTTGTCGAAGAGGCCCGTGTAGGTGACAGGGGCACTTGGGTGCGTGCGCACCGAGTGGTTCTTCAGGCCGGCGATTTTCATGAACTTCTTCTGGCAGATGTTGCACGTGTACCTGCGTTCGGATAGGGTTGTGTGTGTGAATATGAATTATTTATCTAGAATTGCTAGTACATTGTCGTTCTAAATGGAAACATAGTAGGTTGAAACTATAATAATTGTACCAAACGTCTGCCAAGTTGAGGTCGCTACTTTATAGAAGTCGTTCGCTGCTCATTTTTTCAGTTTTTCCTGTCAGCGATCCAAATTTAGGTTGAAGTTATGTTCTATGTTTTCAAGTTCAGCTATATCTATCATAATCTGACATATTTTCCTTTTATACGTATTTTTACTCAAATAGGTCCAATACCAGTTTTAAGGAACAATTAATACCGCAATTCAATGAGATGAAAAATTTTGGAGGTACCCACGTATTTTGGCCTCCTAAACAAGAACGCTTGATTCGTAAATACATCATTTGACATCTCAAATTCCTGCTTTTGAAAACATTTATCGTTTTTCGAAACGTTAACGAAACACGAAACTTTGATCTGTCAGTCCGTCGGGCTTGGTTCTCGATGGGTTTTGTTTTTGTTTCAATAGGAAAGTTTTTTCTGCTAAAATTTGTTGAAAAAAAAATTATTAAAAGTGTTTATGGTGTTTTAGTTAAAGGACTATTTTTTGTGTTTTCGATAGCAGAAATTCGAGATGTCAAATCGTGTCAAATGGTTAATTTCCGAAACAAAAGTGTGTTTGAAGTGTTTGAAAAGTGTTCGAAAAGCGTAATGAAGTGTTTTTGACCGCCAACTTAATTGCAAAGCAACCCTCGAAGTCTCATTGACTCTTGTATGAGTAAGGAAGCACTACTCGGCTGGCTATGGTTGAGAATCCGAAGGATTCCCACTAGACGATGCTAAAAAAATAAAACTTCCAATAGCCGCGCCGGGATTCGAACCCCGACCCTCTGGGCCCAAAAGCCAGCGCCTCAACGCACTAGACCACCAACCAAGGAGCCCATATATCCGAAAGTATATCCGAGAATGGCTCGTTTTGTCTTCAGATTCGTGAACAGTAGGCCAGAATACCTTGGTACCACCTTTTCAATTCGTTGGAGTGCAGGTAACGAAGATTTACCCAGTTTTCTTCAGTGGGTATAAAATATGCGTGGAGTAAATATTCAACTCAACGTTAGTGATTGAAATTGTATCAACTATCGTACATTCGATATGCAAAAACTTTCACTTGCGTCGCATTTTAGTTTCTCAATTTCGAAAACTTTCTTTCTACTTTGCGACATTACACATTTTTCACAGTCTAATCACTGACACTGACTGTTGATACTTTTTTTCTGTTTCCTGATTCTCTCATCAATGATTCAATTATATTCAACAATTCTGTGCTTGGAACAGGAGCTTTGCTGTGCTAAAACGAGCACGTAATTCGAAATATAAATGAAAACGTTATACCCAGTGGGACACTTCAAGTTCAAAATAGTTCACGGTTATTATCAGATCTGTCTTACAGAAAAAAATACGTCATTTTTATAGTGAACAGTCAATATTATACCGTCTACTAGGTGTTTATCTAGATAGACAATGGCTGGTAGTATCATTTCAGATGGATACAATATACCTATCAAATTTGACATTCTCAAAAATGTGACAGAGATGGATAGATATTTTCATCATTGTCTTGACGCATGCTACCACTTTTGCGCCTATACACAGTTGCCGGAAGTATCGATATGTCTAAATAGTAGGATATTCTGCATTAACATCTTGGTATTGCTATATGATATCCAATGAATCATTTGTTCAATAATTCAAGTTGAAACTGAATTATATTTTGAAATTTCATCCCGGTGCCCAAGGGAATTTTGATTATAGACAAGATAAATATTAAAATAGAGTAAATTTTCATTTCGAAATTAGGGGCAGGTGAAAAATAATTTTGATATTGGCAATTTTTCTTTAAAGTTAATTATGCTAGTCAAATATTCCATGTTGTGATGAATATTTCGATTTATCCAAGAAATTAGTGACTTCAATTTGGCAACAGTGCAATCAGAAGCTTTCTACTTCTTCTTATTTCAATCCGTAGGCTCAACTGAATTAAGTTCAGAAACTTATAACCAACAGATATCCCCAAATGTCACTAAATCTGATTAGTACGTCATAGTGTTCCGCCATAAAAATTTTATATCGCTGTAATTTGAAAATACAAATTATTAGTATGATTCCAACAATAAAGGTGGATTTATGCAGCAACATTTAACAATTATCGAGTAAGATTTATCAATTAACAATTAGCAATCATAAGTTGAACTCCCTGTTTTCAATGAATGTGTTTATGCAGACAATTAACAATTATCAATTCAGAAGTAACAAGTAAGAAGATGGCCAACTTTTAACTTTGTTACTTTAATTGAACCAAATTTCCTCTACTGCGCAAATAGTACGCAGATGATCGCTGATTGGTTCCATGATTCATAGGAGAAAGCATAAGATTGGCCCGAACTTTGTTTTGACATATGGTAGCAGAAGGTAAGGTTCCAAATCTTGCAAGTACATTGATTTGATCAAGTTATTGAAAAGCCCCTTTTCTTTCCTCTGTCTATTCACAGGCTTGATAGACCACCTCCTATGCCTTTTCTGTTTTAACATAAAAAAACTCGCAGTCAATAAAAAGTGACTTTAAGATCAGGAAATATAATCAAGTTATTTTTGTATTTACTTTCCGAAAGATCAACAAACATAAAATATGAGGTTATGGCTCTTATGGCAGGGACAGTTGTGCCAAGTACGCCTGCGTACTATTTCTTCATGAATTGTTAATTTGGCATGCATAAATGCCAATATTTTCACCACTTCTTAATCGATAATTGTTAATTGATAAATCTTACTTGATAATTGCTAAATGTTGCTGCATAAATCCACCTTAAAAATCGGCTCAAAGGAAACTTGCCCATACTCGCTCGGCAAAGTAAACGACCGCCCGCACTAACCTGTAGGTGATGAACGTCTGCCCGTCGTGCCTCTCCATGTGGTGCCGCCTGATGGCGATCTCCGACCCCACCTCGGGGCACAGCAGGCAGCCGACGTAGTCGGCGCGCTTCGACTCGCACGTCGCCCGGTTCAGCATCCGGAACTTGATGTGCATGTACTCGTGCCTACCCGAGATGTGGCTCATGATCAGCGTCTCCGAGTTCGACATGAACGGGCAGTACTCGCAGCAGAACACGTCATTCTCGTCGGGCACGTTCGTGTCGGTCTTGGTGACGATCACCAGGTCGTCGGAGGCCTGTGGGGAGAGGATCATCGCGTTTGATAACATCAACTATCTGATCATTGTCGTTCTGAATGGAAACCTAGTAGGCTGGAACTATAATAATAGGTTTGTTCTAGCAGCGATTTCGAATAGTTTGCAATCGTCCGGAGCATGCGCATACTGATTTAATAGACGCATTGAACAAACCTATTGCCTGTTCTCTCAAGTCCCAAAAGTTTGCCAAGTTGAGGTCGCTACTTTATAGAAGTCGTTCGATGTTCATTTGTTTCAGTTTTTCCTTTGTCAGCGACTCAATTTTAGGTTGAAGTTATGTTCTTCTTTTTTTATCTAACTTCAGCACATATCGTATGTAACTATCATAATCTGACATATTTTTACTTTTATACATATTTTTACTCAAATAGGTCCAATACCAGTATTTAGGAACGATAATAAGGCATTCCAATGAAAACTTTTGGTGGTACTCCGGAATAAAAATCCTAAGTCTAAACGCTAGTTTCGTGAATACACCATTTGACATCTTGAATTTGTTCTACTAAAAACACAAAATTCACCCTTCTCTCAACTCTAAAACACCACACACGCTTGTATTACTTATTTTCGACAATTTTTAGCGAAAAATATTCTTGAAAATATGTATCATTCTTCGAAAACACGAGCAAGAGACTTTGATCTGTCAACTTGACACTGTCAAAAAGTTCAGCACCCATCATCATCTCGTCATTCTCGGTTCTCGATGAGTTTGGTGAAATTTTTTGAATTTTCCCAAATATACTAGTTTATTCTGCTGAAAATTGTTGAAAACAAATAAATGTAAGTGTGTGTGGTGTGTTGGTTTAAAGAAGGACTAAGTTTTGTGTGCTTTCTTCAGAGGGTATGAAATATGCGTGGAGCAAATATACAATCAACGTGAGTTCTTTCGATATGCGAATACTTTCACTTGCCTCGCATTTTTAGTTTCTGAATTTTGAACACATTGAACACTCTCTACTCTGTGACATTACACATTTTTCACAGCCACATCACTAACACTGACTGACGATGTTTCATTCGGTTTCCTAATTGTCTGATCAATGAACCAATGATATTGAACAATTCTGTGTTTGAAACAGGAGCTTCACTGTGCTAAGAGGAGCGCGTTATTCAAAATGTAAATAAAAACGTTAGGTTATGCCCAGTATGACATTTCAAGTACAAAATAGTTCACGGTTATTATTGTTGAGTTCCGATATTCCCAACCAGTACTGTTCAGTACTGTAGATCGTTCTGAAATTACTGAATTATACTGGTGGTAGCTTACTCAACCTGAATTCGTTCCGAAATTGCTGACTGTCATCAGTAAATTCAGTAATATCGGAACCCGACTTATGAGAAGATGTCTGCCTCACGGAGTGACGTCATTTTTTTCAGTTAACAGACAATATTATACCGTCTACTAGGTGTTCATTTAGATCGACAATGGATGAACTATGACGATATAAGCTTATAATATGCCGGTCAGAAATAAAAACTATTATGCTTGCTTTTGAATGGTTCTCACAGCTGAAGTCTTGTGAATTAAGTCAACATTATTTCCTGAAAGTTTATCCTCGTATTTCATTATAATGAAAAAGAGCTATCACAGAGATGACAAGAAAAACTCATATTTTTTAAATCAGAGAGCCAATAATGATCAAATATCATGCAGAAATAATTTGTAATACACAGATACTTGGCATAAAATGGATATTTTCAATTAGGATCTCACGATACTCGACATATAGCCTATACCTCTTTCTCTCTTTGATGTTGTCATGCTTTGAAGTACATCGACTCAATGTATCATCTATTGATCATAAAATACCACTGTTCGCGAGTCATACGAAAACGTACCTCGTAACTTTCGGAGATGCCATCGCGGCTGGTGTCTGCAGTCGGTCCCTTGACCGCACCACCTTGTTTCGACTCATCCACCACGTCGACTTTCTTCTCCAGCCCCACCTTGGCTTCCGCCGGTTTCTTGTCCTCCTCCCCTTGCATCGCCTCGCTCATGTGCAGCTGATCGGTGTACTCGATCTCCTCCGCCACCGTCGGCCCCTTCTGCACCACGTTCAACGCGAAGCCGGTGTGCATCCGGTCGCAGTGGCGCTCGATCTGTTTGCGGGTGAACCCCCTGAAGTCGCAGTTGTCGCACGCGAAAGGCACGTTGCGCCAGTGGTGGATGGCGTGCTCGTTCCTCTCCTGTTCCGACTTGAACCTGCGGGGGAGTTGTCGTTGGAGTTGACGGAACGGAATTTGGCGCAGTCGGTAGGGTTTTTATTTTGAAACCGGATGATTGATAGCGATACTCAATCAAGGGTGATTCTTGAACCTCAACTTTTATAAGGCGTTCCAGTGAAATTTCACTGCCTCAAATTATATACGAGTCTGCTTAAATTAGCACCATTTGGAACTTTTTGATCATGAATTTTACGAAAAAAAGATCTATAAAAATGTCTGAATGGTCTTAAACCTAAACTAAAATCATCAGATATTAATTTTTTTAGTTGTATACACGGTTTCTATTGAAAAAATATGAATTTGGCTAATGAGCAAATTTTCCATATTTTTTAAAACATCGAACATTGTTATTGAGGAAAGTTGATCAGAAATAAAAACTACATTCAAATATGCATTACATCCAATTACATGGAAGAAATATTCATTTTTTATCTAAAATAACAATGCAAATGTTAATGTTGTTCAACAGTGAACATCAAATAAAATTTGTTAACATGCCAGTGATATTTATAGTTTTGTAGAAAAAGTAGAAATTGTGTTAATATTGGTGATAATTATTGTTGTGAAATAAATTATTTTTTGTATTCTGGTTATATAATGAAGTCATTATAAAACGCATATGTGTATCGAAATATCCTCTGTTTCGATACGCATTTTTATTATTCTGAAGTTGGTACAATCAAACTGTCAAATGAAAGTCAGAAGAGTTAGGCCAAGCTCACTTCTGAGCAATTTTGGATTTGGTGATACTAGCAGTGAAAAACTCATTGTTTTTATTGGTAATTTTCAATTCACAATGTGATTTGATTTAAAATTACAAATAAAACAATATCAAAACTGCATTTTCACCTCTGGTATCGCAAAAATCAAAATCGCTCAACAGTACACTGGGCTGTACGCTTGTGCGTCAGATTTTTAATATTTCAATGTCATCATTGTTACCAATCGAAGATGTTTCTGTTATTTATCGATATCAAATCAATTTCTTTCAATAAAAAACTTCAAATGAATGCAACATAGAAAAAATTGTACATGACTGTCAGCACTCTGACCTAAACCTTTTTATAAGATGTTAGTGAATCGAAAATACTATAAAAGTTTTACCAAATCAAGTAATACTCTTACAATGCTCAATTGACCTCTTGATAGCATCAAAATTGATTTTTATTCTAAACTGATATATGTCTTACGATGTAAAAATGATGTTTGGATCACATACTGCTTGTGAGTTAAAAAATGAGTAGTGCATGACATAAGAACTATCAATGGAAATCGGTCGAAGACATAGAAAAAATTAAATGTTTCAGAGTTCCATGTTGAAGAACAAATTATGGAGGAAATGAGTCCCTCAATAGAATAATGTAATGAGTAAACACAACAACAAAATTTGACTGTTTGGTTCATCTCTAACATCATTCGGAATTACTACAAAGAAGCTGTAATATTATAATTTTTCAATACCATGATTGTAATGTGCACATGTAAATTAGTTTTGTTTTATTTGTATTTTGTTTAATGAATGAATAAACTTGATTTGGTTACCAAGGGTATCATCATTTTGTCACTCACTGATATAGAAACTATTTTATTGGTAGGCACCCTAGATAGTTGAATAACTCTTGAATCACTTTCCAAAATCGAAATATATGAGTCATAAATGATTCTATTGAAAAAAAACAGGCAAGTTCATCTTCAACAAACCCAGGCGCCATCCGAAAATCATCGTTTACTCCAAACGAAAAATGGCGCAGTCGGTAAGTCTTTTGGCAACAAACCCACACAATCGAACACCGACTCACCACTTCTGGCAGTGCCGGCACTCCACCTTCTTGACGGTATCGACCGGCACCTCCTGCACCGGCATCAGGCTGGGCAGGATCTTGGCGCACTGGTGGCTGATCAGCATCTGCACCCACACCTCCAGCTTGGGGTTCGGGTGCAGCACGATGATGTTGTCCTTGAAGTCGATGTGTTGCTTGTGCTCTTTGACGTGCCGCGACATGTAGCGATACGTTATGCTCTCGTCGGCGCAGATGGCGCATTTGTACCTGCAAAGGACTCGCGGTGAGCCATCGAAATATTTTTTTTTGTGTTTTGATTCACATAAATGTTGAATAGATGATTGAACACTGAACTGCTGTCAGGCCCGCCGTAAGCGGGCGTGCAAAGCGTGCACCGCACGCGGGCGGCACACCCTGGGGGCGGCAAATCGAGCGACTCATCACGTAATTCAAGCCCTTTTTATAATAGTGTAATAAGAAATTTCATGACATGGAAAAAAATCCGACCGAATGATCTATTGGCATCCGTTAAAACTAAGATGCAATACTAAACAGGACTGGCGAATGGCGATGTTAGGGGAATCCCATATGATCTCATAGAGTGTAGAGTTTCATTTTAGAATCCTAGATCAAACAATAACTTCTTTAAGGGATAGATTCGACGAGCTGAAAACATTTACCGACGTATTTGGTTTTTTAAGCAAAAACATATTTAATTATTCGAATGATGAGTTAATGAAACATTGTAAAGATTTAAATCTGAAACTTAAAGAATGAATCAAGTAGTGAATCAGACATTGACGGTACTGATTTATTTAATGAAATCATTGCATTAAAGTCGCATTTTGCTGAAAACCAGTCTAATGATCCACAAACCCTTTTACAATATCTTTTTACGAATGACTTAATTTCAACATTTCCAAACTTAGCAATAGCGCTAAGAATATTACTTACACTGCCGGTTTCAGTTGCATCTGGTGAAAGATCCTTTTGAAAATTAAAAATTATTAAAAACTATTTAATATCAACAATGATCCAGCAAAGACTTATTTTATTTAGCTACAGTTTCAATCGAACATGAAATTTTAGACAGTTTGGATACAAGAAAGTTGATAGTAGATTTCGCAAATGTAAAAGCAAGAAGATATAAATTCTTGTAGATAAATATAAAAGTATAAGTTTCATCCATCAGTAAAAAGATAATTAGTACTTAATTTATAAAAATAAATGTTTCATCTTTGTTAAGTTAGTTTTCTTTTCCCACATCATGATGAGAAAACATTAATTATTATCCTATTTCGACAAAACAGTAAGTAGTAGTAGGGAGGCATAATCGGTATTGCACGCGGGCGACGGAACAGCTAGCGGCGGGCCTGACTGATGTAGAACACTACCAGATTTCTGAAATCTAAAATCTATATAGTTTAGTGTTACATGAATGAATTGTTGAAAACGGAAATAAAAGGATTTTTTATTATACTTCTTTGAAATCACTTTATTTTCATCAATTAGTAATATTGTAAGATGGACTTTTTCGGGCTAGCGCACGAAAAAACTTTGAGAATAATCATGGAAACAAATCATACCATGCCAAACACTGTATTGTCAGCATTTTTTATTTTCTGTCAATCAAATTAATGCCAACAAAATGAACTCAGAAGAAAATCCCGAAATTCCCGATAATATCCTAGAGCAAGCGGCACAAGTGACCGTGAATTCATTACCAGTAAAACCCAGGTCGAGATATGAACACGAATAGTTAGTTCATTTTCAATATTCTTATTCTAGTAGTTCCGAGTTTTTTCATTCCTAGAATTGTGAAAATAAAATGGTTCCAAGTTTCTTTTGTGTCTTATGTTTTCATTCTCAACGAAGTATAATAAAAAATATCGTTCATTACACGTCCAGAAATGATTTTTTCTTGATTGCATAACTTCAAATTTGAAAAAAATCCAATTTCTTGACATTCACATCTCATTAGAATATGTAAACGAACAAAATTGATAGGCAGAAAATTCCTAATGTATTATACCTTGAATATTGAAGAGTATGTGAGTGTACTGAGGAGCCTGAGCATATTACCAAAGTTAATATAGTAAAATATCAGGGATTCACTTAGATTGCAACCTGAAGTGGCATAAACAGATTCATGAAATGATTCACTAGGGAAAAGATTCAGATTATTGAGAAATATTATTTTTGTACAAACGATTAACAAATAAGCCTTTGAAGCTTTCAAATCTCAACACATAGTAGTTGACGTTTTCCCAGGAATGTAATTAAGTGACAGCATTGCCGCTCGTGCGCGGAAATAATGTCATTAAGTGACATCATATTTGCGCTCGCATCCATCATTGTTGAAAACGAACTCATCATTCTGTTGCATGATGGAAAATAATAGTGACAGTGGATCATCTAACACATCTCATGATGTAGCAGAAAGTGCTAACATTGTAAATTTGAACCTCCCACCAGAGAAATCGAGGAAAAGTATGAATTAAGGTACATATATGAAAGATTCATGACATGGTGCCATGAATTGCTTGAATGCTTAAGATATCGAAGTAGTAACCTAAAGTTGTATTTCTCAAAAAACACCAGAATATCATTAAATGTAAGTTAGTTGAATGAAGTATCGAGTTTTCTAGTCTAAGAACTTTGTTTGTAAAAAAATATTGTGTGTTTATCGAGGGCAAAGTGTCAATGCTTGAACATTATGAAATTTCATCTTTTGAAAAATTATTTTATAAAACATCGACAGTATATATAAGAAAAAATTCAAGAAGGGATAATCATATACAACATAAATAAGGAACCAAGATTGAAATTTATGGTTGGATATCAAGTGAAACATTTTATAGAACTTCAATGCAACAGCATGCCATTTATATAGGTAAAAAACTATATGCATATGAAATAATATGCCTGATAAAACTTTATTGTTCCATAATTTTTTTCGTGGATACTAGACATAAGAAATATGTATTCTTATGATATAGTTTCTTAATATTTTCTCCTCAAATTTCAACTACGCATGTATAGCATACTTAGTATGATTTATGTGTAAGTATTTTGAATTGAATTTTTAATTTTTCGCTATGCATTATAGATAATAATGGACAAGTTTTCAAACTTATTATATGATTGTGTCATGAAAATTAATATTGATTTTATTATCACATACCATATCGTATTTATTTTAAAATGAATAAAATGAAATGAAATAAAAAAAATCCAGTCACGAACCTGTAGACCTTCTTCTCCTTGAACATGTGGTAGATGAAGTCCGACATGCGCTTGGACTTGAAGTTGTTGCACAACGGGCAGCGCAGCTGCCGGTTCAGCGGCTGCCCGAACTGCCCGTAGATCTGCTTCAGGTTCTTCTCGCTGTACGCGTCCTCGTCCTCGCCGATGTCCAAGTCGATGATGTCGTCCAGTCGGGGGATCTTCGTGATGCCCGCCACCTCGATGGATTTGCGCTTGACGGCGGTTTTGGGTTTGACGACGGTGTTGGTGTCGTTTAATTTGGGCGGACTTTCTTCGTCGTCGTCTATCACTATGACGGCGGGCTCCTTGGATTTGGCAACCATGTCCTTGGAATACTTCATGATTTTGTTGACCTGCTCGAGAAAGTGGCTTTATGTCAATAATATTCCGATTTGTATTGCTCGGTTCTTCTTCCAGAATAGTTGACCAAGTGTACACATATTTATTTAGTAAGATGATTCATGAGTTTTTTATCATACTTACATGTAGATGATTAAAATTTGTAATGTACGTATAATAAGTAAGTTTCCTTCAAAACGGATTCTCATGAAGTTATTGTTTTGATAGCTAGTACCTATTATAATTCTGCTGTCTAGAATAACTACTGAAATTATCTGAATGATTTCAATCTTAAAAATATAGCAATTTACGATTTTTATGGCAGAACACTATGACTTACTACCGACATATAAACATAATCGAATACAACCCAGATACGATGATTGTTCAATCTATCCATTTCACCTTCTGTTCGATTCGGTCGCTCGTATGTAAAACGGAAGAACAGTTACCTGGTGAGTATAACTATATATATAGCATCACGATATAATCGAATACAACCCAGATAGGATGATTGTACAGTCTATCAACTCAACCTTCTGTTCGATTCGGTCGCTCTTACGTATACGGGAGGACAGTTACCTGGTGAGTATAACTATATAAACATCATCACGATATAATCGAATACAACCCAAGATACGATTATTGTTTAGTCTATCCATTCAACCTTCTGTTCAATTCAGTCGCTCGTATGTATAACGGAAGAACAGTTACCTGGTGAGTTTAACTATATAAATAAATATAAGTTTCTGGACTTAACTCGGTTAAGCCTACGGACAAAAAACATAAGTAGAAAGCTGTTGCTTGCACTGTTGCTAGATTGAAGTCACTATAATTTCTTGGATGAATTAAAATACTCATTAAAACAGGGAATATTTGAGTAGCATAATCAACTTTGAAGAAAAATACTATCATCAAAATTATTATGATACTGGCCATAATTTCATAATCAAAAATTACTCTATTTCAATATTTATGTCTCATCTATAAATAACATTCCATCGGACACCGGTATGAAATTTCAAAAATTAAAATTCAGTGCCGACTCATACTATTGAAGGAATAATATATTGAATATCATAGATGTTAATGCAGATTATCCACATATTTGGACATACTGATACTTCCGGCAACTGTGTAAAGACGCAAAAGTGCATTTCAACCTTGCATTCAAGGCTTTAGTACGTCATCAGAATGATGGAAGAGCCGGAACTACGTTTCTAGTTAAATTCGATCACATGAGAAGAATTAAAATAAAGTATAAGATGACGTATTCTTCTGATTTGATAGCCAACTACGAGCTAATAGTGGCGACAAAGATGCTCAATACAAATGGGAGTTGTCAGCAAAGGAGCAACAAAACTTCATAGACTACAAAGTGTTAAGAATGTTCAACTTCAAAAATCATAGCAGGAATAAAACATTTTCTTCAAATTCCCCCACCAAATAATAATGTTTCTGCAAAGAAAAAAGTCAGCAAGAGAGGGTTCATAGCAATCAAGAGATGGAAAAACTAGGGGTATTCGTTCTTCTCGATGATAAAAAAATAGATTACGAGTAAAGTTATGCAAAACCACAAGACTGCGTTGCTCTGATACTGATAATATAACTACTTGCATATAATGATGGTTAGGAAATAGCTAGATTCAAAAAATATTTCATTTAATATATATACAAAATGTATACACTCGACTCACCTGCTCGATCAATTCATCATCTTTCAAAACGCCGGCCGTTCCCTTGGCCACAGCGTCGATGGAGAAGTCCAACAAGCTACTACTGCTTTTTGAAGTGCTCGGCGATGGACCCTTCACTGACGATTTCTTGGCATTTTTAGCCGGAACAGGACTTGACTCGTCGAACAGTATTCCCCTTAAAACACATACGAACATGCATTAAAATTTCACCAAGCCCAAAAAATGAAAGTGATGTGAGACAGCAACAATAGCGAAAACATAAAGCATAGATACCAGTTAACAGACCACTGAAGCTGTGCACCAGACAATCTTAAGGCGGATTCATGCACATCGCTCTTTTATTAGTCTGTTACTTTTTTCCACTATCAATAAACCATATTATTCTTCAAGGATTATGTTACCTTTATGCACAATACAATATTCATTTACTTTAAGCTCTCCTGCGATTTGTTATATAAAAATATATATTCCTTTACTAAATCGATTCCTTCATTTTAATGATTAAAAAAATAGAGCGGATACTTAGTATTTCTATAATATCATTTCGCAAGTTTTAGCTGCAAGTCACAGAAACAAGAAATAATCTCAGCTCGATGTAAAAGTTCACACGAAGTAAACCTCATTGAAACCTTCTAAGAGCCCTACATTACTTTTTCAGACATTCCAAATCTTTAGTCACGATAGCGCTTGTCATACTTTTATTAAATTATCTCTCCCCGAACGCACGTATCATCATTTTTTTTGGTTCATAATGGCGCCTTTGTCAAAGAAGTTGCTGATTTAGCCGAGATTCACCGATTTTTTCGATTCTCTGGATCCATTTTCCTCTTATATATCACGCGATAAATCGTTGAGGTGTATTTTTTGTTCAAAATGTAATTCGCTAAGAATTCTAAAGAAGCTGAGGTTGAAGCTAGGATCGTCCCGAGAATGAAAGTTTATAATGCAAAACAGAATGACACCCTACAAAAACATTTCGATTTTGGCAAATGTAGGCATATATACCACAGGAAATAGTCTACAGGTAACAAATGTCTTAAGAGGAAAAATTCTATCCACAAGTAATAAATATGTCTTGAGAACCGATTTTAAACTCATAATACAAACATATGTACTCGAATGACATCAAACATATGGGTGGTTATGTAGTTTGTTTGGGTCCGACAGGTCTATACATACACCTGGTGGCTCTACTCTTCAATTGTTTTAGCAGACAAATCCTTGATTTGAAACAATTGAATTTTAGCTCATTACATGGGGTTCTCATAAACAACAATAGAGGCGGTACCGTCAAAAGATATTTGAAAAATTTCGTTTTAATCATGTTCGATACATATTCGAATCAAAAGGAAAGATTGATTAAAAAGTTGACAATTCATCACATGGAATCATAACTGTTATGGAAATGAGGTTTGTTTATTGGTGGATTTTCAACTGTCAATGTCAAGATTAAGATTTCACATAATATCGTAGCCTATTGCAATTCTTTGAATTTCAAGTGGCACTTTCTCTATCATCCCAAATATGAAATACAACGTGTAATACATCGTTGGAACGGTAATATTGAGTACTGAAAAAATATACCGGCCGCTATTCGTACAATTAAACAAAATTTAAATATTTCCGTCGCAAGATCTGCTTACTTTGCCTACTTCCACTCGCTCATGCAGTATGGAATAGAATTCTGGGGGAATGCTGTGGATGCAAAGGATATTTTTGTAACTCAAAAGAAAGCTATCCGTACGTTGTGTAACTTATCTTACCGAGATTCATGTAGGGTTCACTTTCAAAAACTTAATATATTCACATTATATAATATGTATATTTTCAAACTAGCAATAATCATCCATAAAAGAAGAAACGAACTATCAAGACCATCCGATATCCACTCATATCCAACCAGGAATCAGAAATTTGTTTTACCCCAATACAGATATGAAAGAACAAGAAAAGGCCCGCTTTATACCGGTATACAAATTTACAACCACCTGCCAGAAAATATGAAATCCCTTTCTATGAATAAATTCAAACGTGAGATGAAATTGTTCTTGAAACAAAATACATTTTACAGTTTAGATGAGTTTCTTAATCGTTGAATAGAAATCCTCTCTATTGTTTTTATCCCAACGGGGTCCATTGTTAAAGCCCGTTATCAATTTTTCTAGTTATAATTTTCAGTTAATAAAACTCAAATACACAAATATCATATTATGATGGTCTATATTCTGAAACTGTATGTTGTAGTAACCTTCATTTGTGAAAGCGACATAGGAATATTTTCAATGTGATATTGTTTCTGCTTTCCCGACGCCTCTACAGGGGCTGAAATACTCTCTAAATATGTCATAAAATTGTATATTTCATAACATGTAGTATCTCTGGGAAATAAAACTAATCTAATCTAAGTGATACCCGGCTAAACCAAATCGAACAAGACTTTGACATCTTCAACTTCTGAAACGCCCCCCTCACCTGATGTGCCGCACCCGCGGCCTGTCCCGCTGCCACAGCGGCGTCGTATCAAACGCATCGCCGCCCTCCTCCTCCTGCACCTTGCGGTACGCCGGTATGTAGTCGACCTCGTGGCCCGCGTGGGCGGCCTCGAAGTGCGCCGCGAACGTCGCCTCGCGGTCCGCCTTGTAGGCGCACAGGGCGCACTTGTACTGCGCATCGACGTCGTGCTTGTCGAGCGCGTGGCCGCGGATGCCCTCCAGCGTCGAGGTGCGCGTCTTGCACATGCAGCACCGCCACGGCTTGCCGGCCGGCTTGGCGGTCGCCGGTTGCGGCGTGGCCGGCTGCCCGCCGCCCGAGCTGGCGCCCAGGGGGGCGAGGTCCTCGGGGTCTTTGGGCTCTGACGGCATGTTTCTGGAAATGGGTTTCTGCTGTGATTTCGGATCTGGAGGTGTTTCGCTTGGGGGTGATCGGGGGATGATTCATGCCATGTTCGCCTTGAACATTTATCAATTAACATTGACCATATGCCATAAGGTACAATAGGTTTGTTCTAGCAGCGATTTCGAATAGTTTGCAATCGTCCGGAGCAAGCGCATACTGATTTATGCGTTCTAGCAAATTAAAACCCAGGATTCGGACTAGCAGTCGCATGTTCTAGCGACAGCAAAATCTAGTTTGAAAACTGGTTGAGAACCGTCAAAGTAGTCTAGTGTATTTTTGTGATTTTTGATCTGATTTCCAGTGGAAATTCAAGATGAGGTATTCTCGAATCTTTCTATGGGATACTTTTCCTACCAATTTCAGAAGAGATGCATCCCAAGCTATTAACCATGGGAACAACACATTTCCCGTAGGAAACACTCATGAAACTTGTTTTTTGAATGGGTTTGGACTCAGACGAATATTGTATTTTATTGGTCTGAGGGTTTGGATAAGGTTTTCACGAAATAATATGCATTTATATATAGTATTCCATTTGTGATTTTTATGATACAAAAAGTGGAAATGGCGAATATAGATGAAATAGCTCATGTGGAGGTAATACAAAATTTGGAGTTAGCCAAACTTTTAGAGGAGGCCCAGAAGAAGGTTCATTCGTAAAACTGATGCATTTGAATTTCTATCAGACAACCAATTCTAGCTTTCCATTAAGAACGACAATGGTCCGACAATCAGAGCACTAGACACAAAACAACCAATGGAGAGCCGAACAAATTCCCTGAGTCATAAGTTTTTAGTATTAAGATTTGAGACATAAAGGGAAAAGGACCATTTATTCAGGAATTATTAAGGACTGTCATGTCTTAAGGGTAACTTCTCCCATTGGTCGATTTCTGTGGTTCAGTGTCAGTGGTCACTTTACAATTTCACTTTTCGATTTTTTTCCTCTTATAATCTACTAATTCTGAGATGAGTTTAAATAAACAATACAATCACAGACAATAACCTATAAAACCATCACAGAATTAAAAACTTCTTTTGGTGACAGCTTTTTGAGCATTCTTAGGTTGGCAAGAATCTGTCATCAACGTCGATAGTCATAAATATTAGTTGTGCAGATGAATTTATAAGCCCTCCAATTAATTAATATTTGTCTATTCATAAACTTGTTTAGTTATTTCATATTTAAAATAAATATAAATAAAACCGGGATATGAAAACAATCAAATTAGATGACATTTGACATTAATGACAGTTGACATTAATGACAGTTGACATTAATGACAGTTGACATTAATGACAGTTGACATTAATGACAGTTGACATTAATGACAGTTGACAGTAATGACAGTTGACATTAATGACAGTTGACAATTATGACAGAGTAGTACCAACCCTAGAACGCTAAGAAGCAGCCACCAATAGCTACTGAATATGGTGAATAGTGTAGTTAATGAAGACACAGTGAACAGACCTAAAGGGAAAAAAACCACTCACCTAACCACGACGACCTTGACGGGCATGTCGAGATGCCCGTCGGCCACGTGCTTCTCCACCTTGCCCTTGAGGTGGTGCACGAACGTGCAGTGGGAGCACTTGAACAACTGCAGCCCGTGCAGCTTGAGGTGGCGCATCAGCGCGTCGACGTCCGACGGCGCGATGTCGGCCTTGCAGTGGTAGCACAAGAACGTGCCGTCGTCGCCGTGCAGCGCCATCACGTGGTGCCGGAGGTTGCTCTCCTCGGGGCAGATGTAGCTGCAGTTCTGCGCGCAGCACGCGAACCGGTACTGCGCAGACACGAATTCTGGCAGATTGTCGTAATCTGGGCAGGAATCGGCGTTGGTTAATTTTTATGCTTTCAGCAGAGACGCGATAAGATGGTATTCCGCAAGAATGTGTGCTCAGTCTTTTTTTTGGAAATACTACATCTTTCCAATTGTATTTCAAAAAAAGCGTCAAGTTAATTTCAGAATAATCGAGCTATAAACTAAAGTTCGATTTTTCGAGTTATGACTAAAGTTGTATTTCTTCAAATGGTAATCATAGTTGGCATTGGTTTGGTTAGAACGGATTTTTATTTCCCTTTCTTACCATGTATGTAACTTGATTACTAGTTTTTTGCGTGTTTTTTTTATATGTATACCATATTCCATAAGAAAATCAATAATTATTGCAGTCGTATAAGGATGTGTTCTCATAAAAAATCTCTTGATATACTTAGTACTTCTTTTCGATTTCATCGTTTTAACATCGATCCATAATAATTTCAATGTGAAAAATATACAGTAACTTGTTTATCAACAAATTAAAAAATAATCTAAAGAAAAGTTTCTACAAGAATGACACACTCGTTCTTCAAATTTTTTCAATCTGCCAGATCAATAAATTTGATACGTTTTCAATCATATCAGAATAGAAGTGCTGTAATAAAATGTTTAAAAAATATACACATATTGCATTCTTTTCTGGACTCAGATTGACATAATCATTATAATACACTTCAAGCAGAGTATACATACAATAATTATGTAGGTGTTGTTAATAAACAAGGTAAATTTTAGTGACAGTTGAATTCATCAAGATTTCATTATTTTTTCGGACATTTAAAATATGTCAGTTCACTTTTCATCCGCTGCCACATCCGTACACCCCCCATTATATTAATACTCTATCAACCTGCAAATGTATCATACAATTAAAGGAAATCAAAGGGAATAGCCAAAAACTCTAAGTGGAGTGGTGGTGTAAAATAGGAAAATAAATATCTCAAAGTCATCTCCACAACATTATTAGAATAATCTAACATAACAAGGTAGAAAACGAGCAGAAAACAACTACGTTCCTGGCAAATACCACGCAAAATATTGAATTATATCCACTCATAGTGACATAGTGAACATGCGCTTATGCTCCCAACGAGACAAGTTAGATTATTCTAATAATGTTGTGGAGATGACTTTGAGATATTTATTTTCCTATTCGCGAAAATCACGGAGTGGGCGGCCTCTGGTGTCAAATTTTCTAAGCCTTCCGAGGGTGATCAACAAAGCAATTAAGCATTGTATAGCATAGGCTCTCGTATTATTTTTAATGAAATTGAATTATTTTGAATAGTTTTCGGACTTGTTTCGTGATTATCAGTTAGTTACTAATATTATTGAAACATGCAGCAAGTTCAAAAGGTCGTAAAGACGAAATCGACAAAGATTTGTTCAGTATTTCAGCGTTCCTCCTACCGTACAGACATCGTTCCTTTGGCACAAAATCCTGAATTTCCTTTCAGGATTATGTGAAAAATGGATGATCACGTTGAAAATAGGAAACCTTATCACCACAAACATTTACGTTTGTAGTAAGCACTTCCTATAGAACTGAATTTCTCAAGTGAATGCGAAGGTATGTCTTTCAGGTTAAATCAAACAAATAAGATCTGGTTTAACTGTAGTTGTGTATCTTGTTGTTTGTAATAAAAACCTTGATTTTACTTTAGGACCATCAAGGAGAATTAAACCAAGAGATAGGCTCCAAAAGAATGCAATTCCTTCAATAAACATCTGCAAACTTCAAGAGTGAGGGCAATGTGGGCTGAATGAAATCAAATCTTTATTCAAAATGAATAAACTGTGAATTGAATGAAGTATCAATTGAAATAAATGAATTTGAATGACTGGTAGATCACAAGGTCTCAAACTTTTTAAGTTATTCTTGGAACATACCTACTCATCTATATATTATGTAATTATTTTTATTATATGATTCATCATTTTATTGTTAACATGAAAATAATAACTTCTGTTGCCTATTCAAGATATGTAGGTATCTCAATATAAGCACCCCTGTACTCAAATAATTAAAGTTAATTGACTACAATTCTTTGTTTTTATTTTGCTAATCATTTATTTTTGGGTTAGGATACAATAATTACAGTTTCACAGATAAATTCACACTTCCACTGCTAATTTTTCCATGGAACTATTTTAATTTCATATTAGAGCTACCTACCCTAGAGCTGAAGTTTGTGAACAGGAGTTTATTTATATGTGTTCGAGTATGTGTTTGACATCTATCCCACAAATTATGTGACCAGCTTTGAATAATGCTTTTCGCTATTTTAAGGTTTTCTTCTTATCTCCAATATACTCTAGATACTTATTTCAATCTTGGCCATACTTGACATAAAGAGAAATCATTGAAATACAAATACTTTAGTGGCCCCATTGATTTTGCAGAGGTGGTTTGAAAAGCCTATAAACACATAATAAATCCACGAAACTCACATAAAATACCTGTTTTGAATTCTATAAACGATAATCTATCAATATCGCCTCTTTTGGATACTCAGGATTATTTATTTCTTCCCTAAAATTTGAATTGAAAATTGACATATTACCATTGAAAACATATACCAAATGTTTGTTGATCACCCTCATGTCAAATTTTTGACATTTCTCGAGCGCCATCTGTTGGTTCGTGATTTTCGCGAATTGAAGGAAATGTCATGGTAATTATGAATTGTAATGTGGGATGAACTATTTTTGCCATTCGTAGTCTGCGAGGAAAATTGATAAATCATCGATAACCAATATTGTTCCTGATATTTCAATTTACCTTTCCCGTCCTGCTTGGTATTGCCACCCATCCTGCTTCCCCCGCCAGTATGGGAGCTGGACGCCAAGTTGATCATCTTGTCGAACATCTTTTCGTTCTTCTCCAAACACGGAACCGGATTGACAGGCGCCGTGTCAGACACGGCCTTCTCCTGGGAGTGAAACTGCAAGTGTCTCAACAGATTTGTTCTAACCTTCGTGCTGTACGAACAAATCCCACACCTGAAATTAATATGGTTCACATACTTACCGCTCCGCATTGAATTTCGAATATTTATCTGTTGTTCAGGTTGACATATTTTCGATTCAGAACTTCGTCGTTAAACTTTCTTATAGGAGAAAACCGTTGTGACAGGAAAATGTATATTATCAAGTAAATGTAGGTAAATGGTATGTCCTTCAGGAGTCAATTGAAAATGCATTAAATTCAACGGAAATTAATCAATGTATTTTAATTTCATAATCCGAAAGTACTAACCCAATCTAGTGTTCTAATTCTAATCGTGTTTTCCTTGGAGGTTCGTGGATATGCAAAAAAAATGAAATTCATTATATCTCGAATCTTCAACTACACGAGAAATTTCTTGATTAGATCTACGCCATGACATACGTACATACTTTCCACTTCTGTCAGATTCATGATTTCATACTGAAGAGACAATGTGTTTGAATAGTGTTTTTAACCGCCAACATACTCGCAAAGCAACTCTCGTAAGTCTAGGACTTGTATGAGTTATGTCATAAAAGGCGAGATCACTTATTTCTGTAAGAAATACCATAAATACAGAAGGATGATGAATTCCCGAAGAAAAGTTATTTTGAACACTGTGGAACCATATCGAGATGAGGTAAGAAGTTCTGAACTATCACCGAGCGCGTTAGAGAATCATGTTTTACAGCGTTGCTGAGCGTTATACATGGAATTTCTTCACAATATGAGTAGGCCAAAAAACTAATATGTCAATCAAGATTAGAAAAACTATCTATCAATAACGAAGTATCCATTTCTATAAATGATAAATGCTGAAACAATGTTCCTTTTATTGGATGAAATGGAATAACATTTCCTCAGAAGTTCCGAAAAATAGTGAAACTGGCAACACAGGAATATGTCCATCAGAGGACTTGTAACGTCACAAGAAGCAGGGCTATGATGTTGTTGTTTGAAAGTCTCGCTGAATGGGAAGGTTTTAGAGCGACGGTTATTCGAACATTACATAATATCTTCTAGGAAAAACTATAAATACACGATATTTCAACTGCACGTTTAAAACAAACGCGTTTGTGATCTCGCCTATTGTTCTTTTTAAATGGCTTTTGTCTTTGCTCCAGGTTCTTTCTACAACTGTCACAAAACATAACGACGTTATGCACAGTTTTCACGTTCATGAAGAAGTTTGTGATATTCCGAACATTATAATCAATATGCTCACTCACAATCATTCTCTTCGTTATCTGAAGGAATGAGTTTTGTGAAATCAGAAAGATGAGTCTAACAATTCATTTAAATAAATAGTTTGGTATATCAAGATATTTTGCTTTCTAAAAGACTATTGTTCCTGAAAATTGGTATGTGAGTGTAAAAGTATGTCAGATTCTGAACATACTTTTTTCTCTTATTTATCCTCTACACTAAATATGTGCTGAAATTAGAAAAAAGATAAATCACGGCTTTTTCGCGTGCTAGGAATCAAGAAACATTAGCATACTGTCTTCACTTGGTGAATTGGTGCATAGGCTGTGAGTAGATAATTCAGTGTTCTGATTGGGATTAGCCAGTCAAGTAACTGTTTTCCGTTCGTTGTTTAAACTTTTTGCAATTCGCGGCTTCAAGTCAAGTATCGGGATCTTTCTAATACCCCATGTTGGGTGATCCGGAAACTCGTCCTATTATATTTTGCAAACATCACATTGAAAATCCCAGCAATTGCTGCATATTCTTCATAGGGATTGATGATTGATGGCAAGCGCCGAATCTTACGCTCGAGCTGTTTTCCACAGAATTTGACAGACTACAATCAAAAACGCGAGAGACTCGACGACGTACTTCTTGTGGGAGCTGAATATCGACCTGATTGGGATTTGATTGATCTGATCGGGGGTGTAGACGTCTTCCTCGCCGGACACCGAGGCGACAGGCTCGCTGGGAGCGGCGTCCTTCGTAGGCTGCGAGCTCTGAATCATCTTCGGCTTGACGATGTACTCGTCGGTGTCCGCGTTCGACTTGATCGGATTGAGCGGCGTCACTGACGTTTGGTTCACGTTGTGGCGGTACTTTAGGTGACTCCTACGAACCGAATATAGTTATTTTTCCGTTAGGTTTGGATGTAGAATCATTTTCGATGTCCTCGCCGGGATAACTCGCTTTTTTTCCAAGCTAGAGATTCGCGGTTTTCGCGAACGTCGGCTACTATTTTGTGAAACTCGCGATACCGCGATACAAAATTTTCATAGCCCGGTTCGTTTTTGAGATACAGGGCGAAATTGAAAATATTGCATTTTTCATCTTAGCTATATTTCAATTTGCAGAAAAAGCAATAACTGTCTGTTATACACATTTTTTCACATAGAATCCGGTGACGTGGTCAGATTATTGAGCTGTCATTATTCAGATGAAAGCCAACGTTATAGGTTTTTGAATAGAACACTATATATTTTTCAATATCTGAAACATAAATGCTTTGCGCCTTTCAAGAACACCTTTCAACACTTACGATATTTTGACTATCAGCCCTGTATTCCGATAATGTTCAATTCACATAGCTAATAAAGACAAATATATTACTTTTTGAATAGATCTTCTAGCGCAGGGTATGATGAAAAGTATTCATTTAAAACTATCATTCAATATAAGTAGCTGAACGATTTGACAAATCAATAATAATGATAACATTACTATAAAACAAAGCTCTATTGATTATTCTTCTGTTGAAAAGGTTTTATATATTTTGTTTGAATTGTTGTCCATTCTATCGACATCTTCCGAGGTAAAAACAGAGATCTTACACCGTAAGAACATCGAAAATGGGACACCCGACACCCTATATTTTGACACCCTGAACTAGTATCAGAAGTATTTTGCAGACATCAGTTTTTTTTTTTCGGAAATACACCATTTGATACCAAATTCGTCCTTATTTCAACTAAATTCTACTAAACCGCAAAAGTATTCATTAACTTGTCATCAAATTCAAGTGTAAAAAACTACAATTTTTCAAAAAAAAAAACCAAACGTGTATAAGACCCGCTGAGATTCGAGTACGACTGGAGCAGTATAATCAGGTTGACGTGGTGTCAATTTGAAAGCTGAAAGAAGGGTGAATTTTTTGAAAAATGTGAGTTTTTTCGCCAAAAATTGTTGAAAACGAGTAAATATAAGCGTGTGTAGTGTTTTTGTTTGAAGAAGGACGAATTTTGTTTTTTTTTAATCAGCAAACATTTGAGATGTCAAATGGTGTATTTTTAAAGCAAAATAGGCCTACATCTCCGAAAATACTTGAGACCGTCGCGTTTTGACTTTGGATTCGGGTTCAAGAGGAAAAAATACAAAGGAGTATAGGTGATTTTGATCGATTGAAATGTTTTTAATGGGGTAACTAACCTAGCCTGCAGGGAAGTGGCGAACTTGTTCGGGCACAGCGAACACGTAAATCTGAGCACCCCGTGCGACTGCAGGTGCTCCACCAGGGCCTGCGCTGTTCTCAGACATTTCCCGCAATGCGCGCACTCGAAAGGCTTCGTTATGTTATTCACCTTGAAAATTAATCATTATACATCAAGATTTCGATAAAAAGATTTCGACTATTGAGATATTCAACGGCTATTTGCACGGTATTACTTAGTTTTACCTTACGACTTAAGGGGACCTCACATCATTATTTTGTCATACCAGATCATTCGAAAAGGTTCATTGTATTTGGAATTAGAACTTGAATTTTTACCATGAAAAATATTGACAATCTTCTAACATAATCAATCGCATTATGTGTTCTCCGGAAATGTTATCTCAATGTCCTGTTGATCACTGGCAACGAAAACAACTTCGCGTCAAGCATTTACTATGTTGTGCAAAATATCTTTACTTTAAGGTCATACTAAGCTACTCTTGACAGTAGAATCGGTGCAAAGAGCCGTGAAGCCGGCTTTCCATAACAGTTTCATGGTCAACTTTTTTCAAAGAACTTCTCATATTTCCAAAAGACCATTTGAAAAACTCGGTATTTCTACGTCAACTGATAAGTTGAAATATATTGTACATTGCATATTATTTGCCACTTGCCACGAAATCGACAATCTAAATGACACTTCAACTACCATAATACTTTTTTTGTTGGGTTTTCTGATTATATTTCTTTGTAGTTTGTTTATTGAAAAGGAGAGCACATGTTCATAAACAAACTAACGTCTTCACACTGAGAGTGAAACTTGAACAAACAAATAGCGGCACGACATGAAAGCTGGTATGGAAGGCCACCTTTAGTGGTACTTTTACTTGAAAACAATCAAACACGAGTTGACACCATGTCGTGATGTCAACTTCCAGACACGAAAGTCACGTGTCAAAAACAAGCTCACCTTTCTGCAAGCCATGCTCCTCGTGCAGTGCTTCTTGAAGTCGTTGGAGTTCGAGCATGAGAAATCGCAGAACGCACAGCGGTACAGCTGATAGCCGAGCAGCCCCAGCTTGATCTTCGCCGCCTTCTCCGCCGACTTGCCGTCGCTCTCCTCCCCCGAACTGTAGGCCGCGCCCTCGGCGGGCGTCGTCCTCAGCGGGTCCCCCAGGTCGAGGGGGTCCACCTCGGGCTCGGACGGCTCGTCGGGGCTCCTTGCCTCCTCGCCGACCGTGATGTGCTCCAGGGGGGCGGTCGGGAGGGGCGATTCGTCGGCTGACTGGGCGGAGGGCGTGGCCAAGAGGGCGGGGATTTGGACAGAGGGCGTTACTGGTGAGGCGGGGATCAGGCCAGGGGGCGTGGTAGGTGGGGCGGGGATTTGGGTGGGGGGCGTGGCCGGTGGACCGGGGATTTGTACGGTTGGCGGAGACGGTGGGGCGGGGATTTGGGTGGCGGGTGTGGAGGTGGGCGTGGAGACCGTTGTGGTTAGGGACGGTATTGGTAGGATCGACGAGAGCGTGGTCTGAAACGGAAACGGGTGATCTCAAACTCCAATAGGTTGGTGAATTCGAAGGCAGCGAACTTGAATTAACCACATTTATATGAAGAGGAAACGAAGAGACATTTTCTATTATCAACATACAGGATTTTACAAACTCAGCGACAAATAGCCTGAAAACAATAAGAGAAAACTTTCTGGAATTTCAGGATCATACAAAAGAGGTCAAGCTCTACCCTGCTTAAATGATTTCCAAGTTGCCACATTACAAATTCTACTCAAACTGAACCAAAGTTCTAAATTTTCAGTGGGATACTCTATATATTTTCAGGTTTTCGTCATTCAAACCAAATTCGAACTCAAGTTTCTTTTAAGCCATTCAATACATCACAAAAAATTGTTCAATGGGGAGATAACATATCATCAAGGGACACCTCTTATCATTAAAAAAAAGTTTGTTCAGAGTTTCCTACACCAATCTCAAATGATATTGGAGATATATTTTGTCAGCGAATTGTATAACCAACTCTCTGTAATTTGGTTCGAAGAAAAAACATATTCCGTCTTTTAGCGAAGCATATTAATTTATTTGCTCTTTCAGGTCCGAGGTGAAGAGATAATCCCTGCCAAACAACGAACACCTGATTCTGGCAGGTATAGACACACATAATTCTACTGTTTCATGATCTTTTCCGACAGCACAAGTCTTGATTAAGACGTCAGTGGCCTGTAAGACAAAGTAGATCATCTCTACCATAGTGTACAATTTGTTTGGTGACATTTTTTGAAGTAAGTATAAATGCCTATAGGCCAATCCTAGTAGATTTTACCAGAAGTCTGAAACTCTTCATGCCATCTAGTATTTATTTGGCAAAACTTAATGCCAATGGCAGGTTCTGTTACGATGAATATTCTTGCCGCACTCTCCCCTGCAAGAAACTTTGCCTTTTCGTTGCCTTCCAGATCAGAATGACCAGGAATCCAGGCTATAGATAATTTATTGAGTCTTCTTACTGGGTAGTCTTTTTAGGCAGATCAATACCAATTTGGACGACTCTCGGTAAAAGCTAATGAATTTCAGAGCCGAATATTTCAGTGGTGTTGTGTGAGGTTAGTAACTTCTAGAATCGTAGAGGCAGGTAGATATCTCTGTCCTGGGTCTGCAGATGTTTTTGAACCAACAGTTCTACTCTTACTGTTTTCTTCTTACGGAGGTCATCGCTATCCGGAAATTGGCCAAAGCTGCTATAGATTTTGGTAGAACATCATCAAATCATCCTCGATAACAAGAAATATGCCCACCACAATCTCTTTGTTTTCAAGGGATAGGGTGATTTTCTCTACAAAGTTGAAGTATGGAAGTCATTATCTCGGCAGATCGCGTCTAGGACATCACTCGCCGACACGGCGCGGCGTACCAATAATTAGCGAATGATTCATCGCTGTAGTTCTAGTTACTTCCTGTTATTTCTGGAGATTGGGTGATTTTACAAGAATTAATAACTAGTTCCTATATAACAGGAACGGATCGGCAGTCATTTTTAGTTTAGAAAGAGTTGAGTTTAGAAAGAAAGCTAGTATTGGGAACATCAAGATTTGTAAAGCGAATATCGTTGTGATTTAGCTAAGTGTTTATGGAGTTGTATTTTGAGTATTTAGTGAAATAAATTGTGTTTTAAATTCACGAACTCAAGTGGAAATATCGTTACAATAGTTTCAGAAACGAGTTTTTTGTTTGAAATTAATGTGATTTGGTGAAATAAAAATGTAACTTCCAATCCAAGAATCAAGCGAGTTGATATTGATTTCAATTTTGTTTTTCGTTTACAAAATGCTCGTATTTATTCATCAATGAATCTCTCCCACAGATTCACCGACTCACCGTCACTGTTATCCCCGGCGCCCCTATCTTATTGGCACCCTTCGCCAGGGTGTTCATCGTGGAGTTCGACAAGAAGATGAAGCTGCTGCTTGATGGAATCATAGATGACGAAGCCGACGTCCCCAAAGCGAAGTTGCCCGCCCCGGCGTTGCTGACCGTGGGCAGCACGATCGCCTTGGGCGACGCCGCCTTCACCACCTGCAACGTGGTTTTGGTGAAGGGCGTCACGCTGGGGGCGGCTGGGTTGACGGCCGCCGGTTCCGAAGAGGCGGACGCGATCTTGTCGACGGTGAAGCTGTTCGGGATGGCGACGATGCGGCGCATCCTGCGGAAAGCCTCTGCGCCGTAGCCCAAGATCGTGTTACCATTCTGGAACACGGGGACATTTTCACTCATTATCTCCCTAGAGCTTGAATAATTTCCCATCATTTTTGCGAACTTTTGAAAATTTTTCGAGGAACCAGCCGAGTGAAATTTTCACTTATAATACCACTAGAGCTTCATTTATTACTGGAAACTTTTTCGACAACTCAGATATTTTGAAATTTATACAAAATATTCGTGTTGAAAAATAACATTTACAGTATTTAATTGAAGCTAGAGTGGTATTCGGCAAGAAAATTTCTGTATGTACGTTCAAGAGATAGGAAAGGTTCGACCTCGTTTCTCATTGGTCTAAACGCCAGGCAAGCATACAAGTGGTTAGTTGACCGTACGGCTGTGTATAAACAGTAACATAAAAAACAACTTATTCATATTGAAGATCGTCAATATGAACTGGAACGAGATTTTCATTTTTCATGCGATTCGGGTGAAATTCCTTCCTCTTTTCTTTGTATAACTGCTTTCAATTTCAAATTGATTTCATATCTGTGGTGTTCTATGGGCTTATCCTCCAGATATTCAACCTATCTGCCAGTTGAAGCACATAACTATTCAACATTGTAGCTGCCGGATGAAAGTTATTCTGGTATAGATAAACTGGTAGTTATGCTATGGCTGGCAGATAAATTGCTATTGATAAACCGGCCCTCACTGAAAGAATATTGAAATTGAAAATTCAACATTTCCTCTACCGCTTGCACTGAGATAATGCATCTTGACGCAAAGCTCGTAAGCAAATCTGAATGACTCTAAAACCGAATGGCATTTTTATAAAGATCGAATGGGCCGAGGCCACATTTTCAAAAGTTTAAAAGATTTCACTAACTGGTAACGGATTGGCTAATCTGATGAGTATATCCGGAGCCAAGTTCTGATGGGCCCCCGAGAAATGGTGGTACATCATCTTCACGTCGTTGTGGCTGACCTTGCAGTAGCCACACTGATACAAGGAGACAGAATGCATCGAGGACCAATGCTGCACCATCTTGTAGGTCAGCACTCTGTTGGAGCAGCCTTCATGACCGCAACTCAAGAAGGTGTTGTGGTTGTGGAAATCCATCAGGTGTTTGCGGAATTCGTTCTCGAATAAAAATTCCAGTTGACAATCTGCGGAAGAAACCATCATCAACGGAAATTTTGACAAAAAATCATATTGACAAAAAAATCATATTGATAATCATTGGGAACATTGTAATAGAACGTGTATTCAAGAGAAACATATATTTAATTCCACGTGTTTTTCACTGGGAGGATCGCTGCGTAAAGGTAGAATACTTTGTTATTTTCACACAAGCCATTGTGTAATATAGTTACTCTTAATGTCGATTTAGACTGAGGAAGAACAAAAAAACCAATATGAATAGGGTGAAGTGGAAGATCAAGTGCCGGTTGCATAAAAGCCCGTCAAGCCTTTTGTTAACATAACGTGGGATTAAACAAATTACATATTTAATCGTCTGTTAAATTTTTATGCAACCGGCCCCAAGTCTTGCGGTTTCAATTTTCAATATAATCCATGATCATTATTTCATATTCTTGAATATTTTTATTATGTACCCGGTAGGTATATTTTTTTGGTTTTACGATTGAATATATAATTTATAGACATTTCTGCTGTACTTCAAATGTCAACTTGCATCAAATGGAAAAGAGAATGATTTTGATTTGCAATTTATATCTACACGCCCATAAACAACCATTGATGTTTTCTTTGGGTTTCTGTATATTGCTATCAATTATTTCATCAATTCCCCTTATTCACACCCTTCCAATTATTATATGTATCACTTCAATCATTATATGTATTTTATATGTACGATTTATGTATAATGTAACGCAATTTCCTGTTGTTTAAAACAACATTTTATTATTATGTATCATTATTATTGTATTATTATTATATAATTATTATTATTAATTGATTTTTAGAATCATACATTACGATCACGACTCTGCGGCCACCCAAAAAGTTATAATGCAATTATTCGTATTAGGTAACTTTATAAGATAGTCATGAGTCATGGTATTTACATGTATCAACCACACCAAACGTGGTCCCCAACTAATTTCCAACTAGCAGACAAATATTCCTTTCTCCTATACAAGCTTCGGCCACTTCAAGCAGCGAGTTCGATCTTTTGGTAAACATGTTTTATGGAGTTCTTATTGTTGTGCTCTTGAACATTAGTGCAATACAATATTTATAAATTTATCAATTATTTTCTATTGCGTATACAAATTTTTCCCAGTAGCTTCCCCAGAAAACCTATACGATTCACGATACTGCTATACTGTCCGTAACGGATTGAGTCCGCATTAATGACTTCTGACGTCACCACTGTTCTCGGGCTTCGAAACTTTATTGAAATGATTCGTTTGCGCGCGAAACTTCAATCTTCTATAAGCACATTATTACTAATATTGTGCATACCTCATTTTGTATCAAAATTGAACAGTTTTATGAATGAAAAATAAATTTGGAAAGTTGCATACTGAGTAACACATTCGTGAGTATCGTGACGATACTTACATGATGAACATTTGTACGGCTCGCACAAGCTCTTCGGATCGATCTTGATATCCACGGCGGAGAACTTCTTGTGAATCTTCGGAGTGGGCAGGGCTATCACGGAATAGTCTTTGGTGGGGTGCACCCTGTCCTGGTGCAGAAACACGTATTCCTTGACGGCGGCTCGGTACAAGCAGTACGAACAAGCGAACCGGCAGTTGGCGTGCCTGATATCGATGTGCATCGCGACGTGTTCCCACGGCGTCTTCATGTCGCAATAGACGCACGGAATCATGGAATCCGGTTCGACGTTGTGCGCCTTCAGGTGCTTCTCCAGAAAATCCCTGAAGCTGGTCGTGAACAGACAGTAGTAGTGCGGGCACTTGTACAAGTTGCTGACCTCCTCGATGAACTTGGTGAGCGCTTTCTGCGTTTTCTTCGGCTTCGCGAGCTCGGCCGAAGTCAGCTTGGCCTCCTTCACGACCAGCTGGACGCTCTGCTTGGCTATGGGGGCCAATGGCGGAGGCGGCTCGGCCAGAGACATCACCCCGGATATTTTGAAAGGGAAGGGGTTGTCCTCCGTCAATTCGATCTCCGCCATGTTTTTCTCCGGTACGGCCTCTTCTTGGGCGGTTTCCTTTCCATCCTCCTTGCCTTGGCTATCGATCTCGTCTTCCCAGTCCTTCTTGACTATCGAGAGCGCGTCCCCACTCAACTTCCTTATCCGTATCATTTGCGGTTTCTTCGCAGCCGATTCGGATTCGTTGAGTATGTCCGCATGCTCCGCGATGGTGTGCTTGAATAAATTCTCCAACAAGGAACCTTCGACGTTGGCCTCGATCTGAATACCGCAAAACTCGCAGAGCGTATTCTGTCTGTCGAATGGTCCAGCGGAATGTTTATCCTTGTAATGTCCCTGAAACACGTCTTTATTTTCCGAGGAATATATGCAAGGCGGCACCAAGCAGCGAAACGTCGTGGATTCGTTCGTCTTGATGATTTTGACTAGCCCGCTTACTTCTAAGAACTTTGCGGAGCTGTCCAACGGCTTGATGTCGGCCGATTCGTTGACGTATGCTAAGGGAGGCGGTTCCTCGAAATCTCCTTCGTCGTCAACGGTTATCACATTGATCTCATCCACGTTCGTTTCGTTTGAGGCGGGCGCCAACTTGCCCTTGAGCTTCTCGATCATATCGGCGATGCTTCTGTCGTTCTTTTGGGTGACCTCGAAGCTGGGTCTGGCTGGCTGGGGATCCTCTTGTAAATTGGGCTTCTTCACCGTAGGTGGTGGTGGTGGAGAGGGAGGCTTCTGCACTACCTGGGGTGGCGGTGAGGTAGGTTTCTTTATGACCACTTGAAGAGGATCCACGGGTTCTCTATCGGCAGAGGTTGGCGGGTTTTTCTCCAAGACCGGCATTGTGAGCGGTGATTTGCTCCTCTCGTTACCGAACATACTATCTGTGAGATCGTCTCTCGGTTCTTGTTTTACCATTATGTTATTATTGCTCAAACGATCACACAATTTATCGACAAAGTTCAGGGATGTTCTACAGCCGACGGTTTTGTTGAGCTCTTCCATCTTCTTTAAACGTTCTTGTTCGATCTTTTTGTTTTCCTCTTGAAGATCGGTATTGCAAGTGAAAACGTTCATTTCCACTTCCTTTTTAACTGCCTTCGTCGCTTCTTCATTTCGATCAACCTCCACAGCTGCTTCAACTGATTCTTTCGATTTTTTTTTAGCACTTACATACTCCGCCTCTACCTCAGCTTCCTCTTCCATTGCTGCAGTTTCTTTCTCCGATGATTGATTCTTTGAATCATTCTTATCTTCTATGGCACTTGATTTCCTTCGATGAGAATTTTCGCTCATTTCCATTATCACTTTGAGTTTTTCTTGGGCTTTTTCTTTGGCAGCTCGTTTACTCCTGTCCGGAAGTATTGTAAGAGTATCTAGTACGTTACGTCTTTGCTTTTCGACCCGACACTCTTTGTCACTTTCCCCATCTTTATATTTGCACGAGACAGATTCTGTATCGGTAGTTGCATCCGATTCAGGTTCTGGAAGTGTCTCCATCCATTTTTTCTTTGATCTCGGGCCCGGTTTTGGACCCCTCTTCTTTCCTTTGGGAGGAACCATAGTCACAGCAACCGTTTGCTCCTCAGTAACCACAGGCGGCTCATGTGCAGCTATTGATTCTGGAGTTTTCGTTTCAAGTAATCTTGCCTCTTCTGCCTTTTTCTTTGCTTCAGCTTCTCTTCTTTTGACAGATGCCGGCTTCGGTTTGGACTTGATAATAGGCACATCCAATACTTCAAATTCATTTTTTTCTATATCTGTTGGAGTTTCTGATATGTCCGTATGTTCATCCACAGATTCCTTCCTGACATCTGAACATCCCAGATTTTCGATTTCATCATCGAAGTATGTGGACAAGTTTATCTTGTAGATTGAAGGTTTAACCAAATGGTAAATATTCACATGCTCCTCGACATTCTTTCTATTTATCTGAACATAATTGCATTCGCCACAGAGATATCCAAACATGATGGTGGTATTGTAGGCCCTGCGAACTATCGGTTTCTTGTCATCTATATGATTTGTTTTTATATGGAACAGTAGGGTTTTTCCGTTACAGAACGAGACGTTACAATTCGGACAGATGTGTCTGTATTCACCAGTATGAGTTGATAAATGGTCGTAAAACATAGTAGGAGCTACAACCGAATTATTCGTACAAAACCTGCAGGTGTATTTGAGTTTGAGACTTCCTTTTAAAGTAACACACTTCTCATATTTAGACAAGTTTTCATTCGCATCCGCTATAGCCTCAGTTGCAATTGCAGGCGTGAGTCTCGAACAGAGAACTTCTGAATCGGGGTGTACGGTTTTGTAATGAGTCGTGATGAATTTACCGTGGAATTTGCATAATTTACAAGCGTGCGATTTCTGCGTAGCGAAATCGACGTAATAATTTATATCGGGTTCCAAGAAATCTTTCGAGTCTGAAGTGGGTGACTCCTTCGCATTGATATTTGCCACAGGTTCTTCCGTTGGAATTTTCTTTTTCTTCTTCTTGATAATACCACTCGCCCAACTACTTCTACCCCTCTTTCTTTTCAGAACCTTGGGCCTGTTATTATCGTCATTCGTTTGATGAGCTGTTTCTTTTTCACTTTCGCTGCTCTCAGAATCTTCTCGTTCCGAATCTTCCTTAGCAGATTCCTCACCACCAATGGTATCATCATAATCACTGTCAGTGTCTGGATTCGTCATGCTTCTAGTAAACCTCCTAGTCGTCCTTTCATTATCTTCCATCGCACTATCCGGTATTTTTTGTATGACGATGCTCATATCTTTCATCTCTTTCTTTTGTAAGCTTTCAATATATTTCTGTTGCTTCGATTTTGGCCCAGGTTTGCGCCTTGGTACTATTTCAACGTCGTCTCTAGACGTCGTAGGCGAGGTAGCTCTCAGAGCATTCAGATCACCCTTCAATAAATGACACATCCGTTTACCAGTAGCCGTCAAAACTCCATCTCTAATGAACATGTCCTGTATGTCTTCATGCAGTCGGTCCAATTCCGATCTGTTTTTCTTTTTCCGTTTTTGGACTATCTTAGAATTTCTCTTTCTTGATTTGATTCGCTCACCGACGCTAACAATTACGGGTTCTTCAGGAAGGGAGTCGTTCGTCGGGCAGTGTTCCTGATTAGGTGTACTGCAAGTCTTCGGTTCTTCATCTTCAATATCTTCAATAGTCGAATCCTTGACCGGAGATTCAGACGAAATTCTCCTGATTCGCCTCCTCAGAGTTCGCTTCGGAATTTCTTCGGCGAAAAGGGACTCCACTGTGGATTGTTCTTCGAGTTCTGGTTCTCTAATCGGGACTTCTACTTTTTCGGGCGTTACGGTGGGTTCTTTTTTCTTAGAAGTTTCACCTTCTTCTTCAGAACTTCCGTCTGTATCTTCAGCTTTGATAATTTTGGTTATCTTACTCAATTCTTTCGAGCTGAAACTATCGGAGAATGTGCTTATAAGTGAATATAATGCTGTTTTCTTCTCCTTCTTGTCTTGGCTATTCAAGAGGTTAGCGAAGAATTGAGCGAGAATGGTTTGCTCGGCTGGAGGTTTTGTTTCTAGAACTTTGGGTTCTTCTGGAATCGATTCCTCTGGAAACAGTTTTGGTGGCAGATCTGGTTCTAACTCTTTAGACTTTGGGTCTTGAATTAATAGTTGTTCTGACTCTATTTTATGAACGTCTAGCTCTTCAAATTCTGATTTTTCATTCGTTGTTTCATCAGGTAATGGCTCTGCAGGGATTTGTTCTCCAATGTTTGGCTCCTCAGATGTGCTTGACAGTACAGATTCTTGTATTTCTGGCAGAGGTTTGTCATGTACTACTTTCATTTCAGATTTCTTGCTGACATTCTCAGAGAGTTCTTTCACGGTTAGAGGTTGGACAGATACGGGTTCTTCATCCGCTTTGGCCTGTATAGTTTTCATTTCAGCACGGTCTTCTACTTCTTCAACATTCATGGAGTTTTCCTCGGTGTCCTCTATTTCAGTGATTGAATCCTCTTGAGTTGAATCCGCCATTTGTTTGCCTTGACAATCATTAGAATCGTTAGTTTTTTCTTTGGATTCCTGGTCTTCGTTTATGATTAAGGTTTCCTCATCATGTTCATTATCGCTCTCTACCTTATTCTCTTGACTTTCGACGATTTGGCCAGTTTTAAGATTTTGTTTCTCATCTACTTCTTTTTTGAGTTTTGGTATACGGAAGCTCTGAATGCCATAGCCTTTACCAACTTTTTGTTCTTTACCCGAATACAAACTATCTAAGGGTGAGGTGAAGTTATCCTTTTCTTGGGCATCAGATCTCGCTCGAGATTCACATTTAGATGGAGAATTAGATCTAGAACGTTCCCTGTTTGTCCTCGAGTACATTCGATCAAACTTTGATTCGAATTTGTTAGATCTGTAGTCTTCTCTTTTTCGAGATCTTCCCCTTTCGAACTCTTTTTTGATTCGGGGATCTCGGGTATCTTTCTCCCGAACATCATTGTTATCCCTCGAGCTGTCCCGATTCAGCCTGGGATCTCTCACATCTTTAATATTCCTGGGATCTCTAACGTCTCTGATATTTCGAGGGTCCCTATTTATTTCTCTAGGATCTCTAATTTCACTGGGAACTCTGATTTCACTAGGAATTCTGATTTCACTGGGAACTCTAGCTTCTCTAGGATCTCTGGATTCCCTATTATCTCTAGCTACTCTTGGGTCTCGGCTGTTGTCTCGCATTTCCCGATATTCTCTGTAAGTCATCGGTCCCCTGTATCTAGCTTCTGATTCTCTTCGTTCCCACGGTGGCCTATTATCATCCATCCTCCAACGCAAGTCATCACTGTGGAGATACTGCTCGCGAATATTCGATCCGAATATATTCGGCTTCGATTCATGATAGTGTGGAATTTCTGGAGATAATAAAGGAGGACCCGCATTATATTGGTTAGCAGGGAGAGAATTATTCGGAGGGTAATAGTCCAACGGTTGCATGGTGTCCATTTGATTGTAGTTATTGTATGCTGGAGTCTCGAATCTCTGATTTACCATCTGAGGTTCGAATCTTTGATTTACTACCGGAGGTACATATCTGTTATTCGTTGGGATAGCTGGAGATGGTTCAAATCTTCTTCTGTCAGGCCACATTTGATTCTGGTTGTTCATGTATTCTTCTCTGACATATTCTGATATGAAGTTGTCTGTTGGCGATAAGAGTGGGGCAGCACTTTGCAACAATGGTGTGTTAGACAACAGTCCTGGGTTTTGCAGTAATGGTGGTGTAGGTATCAGCGGTGGGTTCGGCAACAGCGGAGGGTTCGCTAACAGCGGCGGATTCTGCAGCAACGGCCTATTCTGCAACAATGCTGGATTGGGAGATAGCAGTGGTTTCTGTTGTTGGGCAGGCTGATGTTGCCGTTGCGTAGGATTCGGAGTTCTGTGTTCCTGATTACTCTTCCTTAATTGGTCCATGAGCGTTTGCAAAACGCTTGGTAACTCTGGTTCAGCTTGGGCACATTTCACCAAACTAGCAGGAGGTGGTGGAGGTGGCTCCGTCAGGCGATTTATAATCGGAATTTTAGGTGGCGACTTGATCATGTTAGCTTCTATACTCTCAGATACTGCTTTATCGATATCTACAACATCAGTAGCTGTTTTCTTAGGTTTCTTGTTGTATTTATCTGCCAAACGCTTATAAACTTGGGTAGATTCCTTCTTTTCTACAACTTTTTCCACTGATTCTGTCGGTGATTCTTTGACTTCTTCTGTGGGTTTGGTTACTGTTATTTCAGGAACAATCGATTTATCTTTCAGGGCGGTAATGTCTTCAACTATAGCGTCTACATTTTTTGTATCTTCTTTTTTATCTACTTTATTTTCACTTTTATGTTCACTCTTGGAATGTTTACGCGAACTGCTAGATTTTTTAGTTTTTTCGTCTTTACTTTTTTCTTCTTTCGATTTACGCTTTTCATCCTTCTTAGTTGTTGAATCTTTTCCTTCATTTTTATTATCACCCACTTTATCGGAATGTTTGCTTTCATTTTCTTTTGTCGCAGAAGGATGGTCTTTTTCTTTTGATTTTTCTTTTTTACCGTCACTTTTTTTATGATCTTTCGAGTGTCTTCTTTCTTTCGATTTATTCTTCTCTATAAATTTTTCATCTTTAGTCGTAGAGTGTCTTCTTTCCTTCGATTTAGTTTTTCCTACAATTTTGTCATCCTTCGTCGTAGATTTTTTTTCCTCATTATCTTTGGTTTCTAGTATTTGAACAGGTTTTTCAGATTTGTTTTCAGATTTCACAGCCTCACTCTCTTTCGTCAGAGAACTTATTTTTTCTTCTTCCTTGTGTTCGACTTCTAAATCTGGACTCTCAGTGTTAGTAGAAATGATACTACCGAAAATACTAACTGAATCTTTAGAAACAGTCGCCGACGATTTTGGTTTCACATGCAACTGTATAGGGGAACACAATTCTATGGTGGAAGCCGTTGAGATGGGAGACTCATTAGGCTTTACATCGTCCTCGGCCGAAACTTCAGAGAAACTGAGGTTACTTTTTGCTTCTAAAGTAACATCAATTTTAGGCCTTCGCGGTCTAGATGGCGATAAAGATTTAATATTTTCCAAAATCAGTTCATGAGCAATCTTGTTCCTTATATTGTTCAATTCATTCAAAGATGCCCCCTCGTTGATTTTTTCCTGGACGTCATTTTCTAAATCTTTCAAATCCGCTAAACTTATAGGAGGTTTAGACATGTCAGGAAACTTGGGTGAGATGTGTTGCTTCGGCTTATTTAAACTTTCCGCGGCACTGCTATAGACGTCGATTCTTGGAATGTGTGGGACAGGGGTTAACCTAAAACCACAATATGAGTTCGGTAATGACATACGATTTTTATTTACCTTTCTGTTGGAATTGTCAACGGTTTGCCATCAGCGACATTTGTAAGTCGAGGAGGGCTAGGACTGGCCGGAGTGGACCTAGGACTGCTGATTTCAGATTCCTCTCTCAGTTGGTTTATTGACTTGTGATTCTAAAATGATAGGCAACCCTTGAGTTTCTTCATATGATTAAGATAATGGGAAATACTTACCACTTTCATATATAACTTTGAAATAACATCTTCGCATTTATTCAATGTTTCAAGTTTCAATCTGGAAGAAAATAACCAGAATAACTATTAGATTGATGTCATTGATGATTTTTGCCACTGTCCACCTTTGATCATATTCATGAAGCTATCTAGTCAGTATTGAACACAAACCAATTCATAAATCCGGATCATACATTCAATTATAAAATTGGTGTTTTACTTTCTAACTATTATGAAAGTTTTATAAGGTTAATATAGATGACACTAGAAACTAAACTCTAACTATGAACATGGATCATATATTCAACGCAATACTCATCATTGAGTAATGTTGAGTATCAATCTTGCTGAAACGAAAGATGGTACGCTACAAAATCGATAGGAATACCGCTCAAGAAGCAATATTCAACTACCCAAGTAATGACAACAACAGCTTCATATTTGATATGATTCTTCAGTTGATACCTACGTCATAGAGCGAACATTCTCCTTCCTACGATGCAAGTTTACGAAAAATTCAAAAATACCTTAAGCATAATTAGATTCAGCAGACGTCACTGTCGTATTTTTTGTTGTACTTTTTCAAATACAAAAACAAACAAAAAATCTACTGAAACAATTACATAAATCGAAACTTACTTCTTTCTCCTGTCTGTGATCATAGCATGTAAAGATTCCATCTTACTCAGCTGCTGTTCTCTATTCTTTTTGCTAGGGTCTTTGAGTTGATTAATCATTCCATCCAAAAAGGGAATATACTGCTGAAGCGACTTCAGCTTCTTATTATATTCGTCGTCCGCCATTTTGATTTTCCTGGGAGCAATCAGTCGATATCAATATTTAGTAGATATGCGATCAGAAATGCTGAAGCATCAGGTTCATTTAAAAAATTTACTAGCGCATCGTTTGAAAAACATTTCCTTACATACAAATCCCAGCACGAATGTTACATGAGTAATAATAACAGATTTTATGCCTCTTCTGAAAACTTTGTGTAATGAAGGGAAAATAAAAGCGTATGAAAATAATAGATATGTATTTATTATTATTCACTTCAATTATTTTTTCGTCGTGTGAAATATTAATGACTTTTTTTTGGCCATAAAGAAACTATGTATTATAATTATTCTAAAATATGTGTATATGAAAATAACATATTTCATAGCTCATCATGGGCGCCAGGAGAGGTGGGGGCACGGGGAAGGATGCCCCCCCTCCTCTGGAAACTCAACATGAAAATAATTTTCTCGCAATTTTAGGTGTAAACCTCATGTTTCCAACATTTTGTTGCTCCCCTGGAAGAATACAGGTAAATCTAAATTTTAAATAATAATCAATAAACAGTCAAATTACAATCAGTATCATTCAAGTTATCAATATAGGGTGAAGTGTTAAATCTTAAATATTCATTAAATAATTTCATACTGAATAAGAATCACAACAATTATAATAATAGTAAGCTACTCCACCAGTGGTGGCGCTAAAGGTGACTGCATGTGAAATTTGGTAGAAAAAATTATGCTCAAGTATTTTCATAACGAGCCTATATTGCAATAAATACTAGGTTAATGTATTGTTGAAACTGAGTTTGAAGCAATAAAAATCACCTTCAGTTGAATATTTGTGGGCGTAAATATTGTCTGTTGGATTGTCAAATTGATTGCAAATCTCGTCAGATGTAGTGATCGCGTAGCATGTTTATGACCCGGCCTGACAATCTTACCACCGTTACAAATACACTAGACTATATTCTTCATTATTTGAGAATAATGAGAAATCAGCTGCATGGAGTTAATAAGTTTAAAATTATTTAATACTCGAACATTTTTTATGATTCATATAATTATGTGAATAAAACTGATTATTATTTTTTGGTTGCGAATAATCTGAAAAATCATCCCATATATTTTGGCACGGTATGAAATACTCGTAGCATATTTTTTCATATGCTTCCACCGCTGGTACAACTGACGCTTTAATATTGAATAATAATCAACTAGGTACTATGAATGAAATTTATTGGGTATAAGCAGATTCCTCAGAGAAATGCAATGCTACCTCCCTACTATATAATTCACAATAGAGTTGTTTCACTTATATAAAAGAGCATATAGATGAAGAATCTCTTCAGCTTCCGCTGCAATCATTTGCGATTTTTCTAAAACAAAGTATAAATTCATTTATATGGTATATCTTCTAAAATAAATCACAATGCTAGATTTTCATATTTATTCAAAGATGTATTCAACTTCATTAAAAATCTGAAAAGACAACTCTGAGAAATAGATCTCAATGGAGTAACTTTGCAAAATTCTACACTTAATTATTTGACAATAAGTGAGTAGTTGACTTATACCTGAGCAAACACAAATCAATATAAATTCCACACCTTTGCAAAATGAAAATATATTTGTTTTATTAGAAGTTACCATTAACCAAATGAATAAAATAACATCAACTTACCTATATAAGACATGTTTCGTAAAGTATGATGAAATGAATAGGTATAAATGAAAAATAACGCATGCGCAAAAACACTTGGGAAGACAATAATTTAACAAGCATAAAAAATAAATCTACGGCATGGAATCTATTCAATGTAGGTATTTGAGTCACGAACATGATTACACCAAACTGGTTTCAATACCAATATTTAGCATCTAGATAAAAAAATTAGAAAATAATTTTGCCTATCTACCATATTTTTGCAAGTGCACTTGAAACGACCATTCAGTACGGCATAAATCTCGGCATAAATATATACCTATTCTGAGCAAATCTCAAAACCAAAACTGTATTATAAGTAACACCCTTTCTCAAAGACTTCGAGCCGAGTTAACAAAAGAGAAGCCATTTTATTCTAACCGCCATCCAGTTCTACCTTCCGATAAAATGCTATCGCTAAGACCCTTACAATCTGATGATTCTCTTACCTTCGAATAGATGCTACACTAAACTAAACGAGTCACTTCTTGAAACAATCGAAAATACAGCATCAAGAACATAACGAAGGAATAACAAACCAACTCAAAAATGTCTTGCACATATTATTCTTCCAAATTTTCTGAACTTTGTGGCCAAGCCTAGTCGTTCGTAACACACACAAATAATGGACAAATGGAGGCTTCAGCATGGCTTGTGCGCAAGAGAGAAGTTAACGATGTATCCCGGAAAAGTACGTAAACAACCGAACGTCATCATGCAGTTCGCAGTACGGCGCAAGGGTATGTTGAACGTTCGTCGTTCTGTAAAATTCATAAAATTGTTAGTGCAGAGGTGCAGAGCACTCAGCTGTGGCGTAGCGTAGCCTCCATTTCTCATTTTCAATTTTCGTTCAGACAGCCAGCACTGCCAGCAGTCGAGCACGAGCAGGCGTGAGTCGTGGTTTGTCCGTGAACCACGAATCACGTTCCGTTCAGTTACAGTTAGTCTTCATCCGCTGAACTAGATATGGAGGGTGTAAAAAATGTGCATCGCAGGTAAAACGGGTAGACCTTTTAGATAGGTAGAAGAAATTTACGGGATTACGGGAATCAGTGTTTATTGTGTCGCGAAACGAGTTCGTGTGACTAATAGTAATTGCGATGTACAATTAATTGCGTATGATTGGCTATAGCGAAATAACTGTATGAAATATATCCATTATTTATTAGGCAGACAACACACTGTGGGGTCGACGACTTCGTTTAACTGGCCAGGCGGATTTGTCCAATTCGGAGTTTGTCACTTTAGATGGTAAACATCTCGCTATCACTGTACAACTTATACATATATGCATATTATGCATTGCATTGAGGTTTTAGATCAGTAGCAGTCAGTCAATTTACTGTGCCTAGGCGAGTGGTCGACGGTTCCATTATCAATACCTAGTTGACGCCCATTAGTGACGTGGATTTTATGAAGTTTTGATTATCATAAAATATTTAATTTCAAGGTGAGGTGAGATACGAAGGCAAATGGAATCAACTCTGGAATCATTAACCATAGCTTGTAGTTTATACCTATGCTAGATTTTCCATACGGTGAAATTACACAATACCGAGCAAAATACCTATGTCTATAATAAGAAATATACTTTCTCAAATTCAAAAACTTACTGTTTATTCTTCTTTATGTTGAAATTATTTAGATTTGTACAAATTTTGTGATTATACCTACACGATCTGAAGTTTCCGCCAAAATCACCCCAGCATTACACAATCGCATTAAACGTTGCCATGGTGATTGACAACTGAAGAAAAACTAAGGTACCTACCTTTCTACCGATCTGACAATACCTATAATATTGAGTGTATACATTTTTGTCATTTGTGGTTAGTGCATAGTTCTCTTTTATACCTATCAGAAAAATAAAATTGATATTCTCCTCGATTTTTCCTCGATACCATTTTATCATTTCAAGTTTTTATCATCGTTTTTATCTTAAATAGGTACCAATGCCATTTCGGAAATAAAAAATTGTAAAAAAAGTTAGTGTTATGATTCCGTGATCATTTATTACATGTATTAGTAGTAATAGTTTATTCTTTTTTCGACTTCTATTATCGGTTATAACTCGTTGGCTAGTTAACTATATGTAGGTAGTTGAAGTGACTCACTTGATAGATAGGTATGTAGGTACGTTGCAATGAGTAATAATTAATCAGTAATGAGTGATGCAATGCTATTATTCAGCTCCAAACGCCAGTCCAAACAAATAAAAATAAACATGCTCAATAATGATAATTACATTAAAAATATATAACATATAAATACGAGCCAGTTCCAAAATAGCATGATGGGGGATCAAACAACGCCATTTTCCATAGGATAAAATTTCATTGCGATTTTTTTGTGAAATTAAAGATCTACCTAGGACTTGATTTTCCGGATAATTTAATTATTTTATCAATTGTAGGCAGCTTGTGACTAGTAAACAAATTTCTCAATAAGTTGTGATTGATTAGTTTGAAGATACAGTATTCCTGTCTTGGTTATCATGTGTTTGTTTCTGGATGTACGTTTTAACTTGGTGATATGAAGTTTTTTTTTTTCAAACAATAGATTTTTTTAAATACTCTCAACACAGAGTATGCAGATATAAAGAGAAGTTGCTATATTATTAGTTATTTTATCGTGACTTGTGAAGGAAAAACTTTTTTCAGTTTACATTATACCTAGGTATACAGTTTTGATTTTTATAAACCGAGACATAATGTGAATTGCTTTAATAAATCAAATAATGATCAAACGTTGATCCATTATCAAGTATGAAGCCAAGAATGAAGAAGGTTGAATATGGCTAGACAAAGTTTATTAAAATCACCAAATAGAGTATACATTGTCCCCAATCAGCTGATGCTCGCCATGTTGTGATGTCAGCTGCAAGTGCTCTATTGACACAATTTTATCTTCGGTTTCCTATGAGGACATAATTCGGCATATTCTTATGGAAATTATTCGAATGTGAACAATATGTCATATGTGTGAAAATACTTTCGCTCACAACTTCCCATCGAAAACCCAAAGGAAATTTTCTTTCAGTAAGACTGTATGTGAACTCTGTTAAAAAATATCGGCCAAAACACACTACTAACTTCAAGCCAAAGGTATTTGTATGGACAAGATAATAAATTATTGGCATAAATTCAATTACTCAATACTAATCTGTACAGAAAAAATACGAGGCCCTTCCATAATTCATTACTCTAGGAGATATTCGGAGCGATATACCTTTGTTTTATTGGCAGAAAAATACCCTCTTGATTCATATAGTAATTCACTTCGCAAGACGAAAATAGTGGGTGAAAACCACAAAAAGAGGTTTTTTCTCGGCACAAATTTATAAACGTCTGAAACTGAAACTCCTTATTCTCGCGTTAACTTTTTTTATTTTTCCTACAAAATATCGTAGATATATTGCCTCTTTCGTTGATTCCAATATTAATATGTATATTGTGTAATGTCACTTCATGTGTTTCATTTTCAAAATCCATTATTATCTCAAACTGAAAAATTACTGCTTCTTCTGATCCGATTGACAAGAAACCAACATGGATCGATAAATCATTTTTTTGACTTGTCCCACAAATTAGTTTCTGACGAAAATGATGCGATGAGATTTGTTCTATATACTTAAATTAATATTATGGCAATAATTTTAGCAGTGCACGATTCATTCTGATATTGTTTTGTTGACGACAATTTCTGTTATTCAATTACCACTCATTCTTTGCTACCTTTACATGAATCGATTTGTTTATGAATTCATGGTGGAAACCTATTGATTTCGGAGTTATTTCAATTTTGCTGGCTAATGAATGATATTTTTGTTCATTGTCTAAAAATATTGGACTCATTTTCCCTGACCTCATATATATAGGTATAGCGTGTTCATTTGTCTTCTGATGGAATCTTAAACAATACTTAACAAGGAAGGTCAAGCTGTTGAAAATTATTGCAATGAAAACATAAATTTCACACACACATTAAGCTAAATAAAAAAGTTCCATGAAAAATTTGAAATAAATGCAAGAGGCTAAATGGCAATACTGAATGTATTTAATGTAATAATAGGTGCCTAGATTGGGTTATGATGAGTTAATGTTCCCAATTCATAAAATTCACAGGTACAGGGTAGTCAGAAAATAATCCATGTGGTGTAGAATTAAAAAACGAACATTTCTATAGATATGTATTAGGCGAGGTATTATGCCCAGTTTATTGCTAAGCGCTTTTGGCTTCAGCGTGAAAAATGCAATTGTTATTGGTGAATTTCAAATTAAAATGTGATCCGATTAAAATCGACCAATAACAACACTGCGCATTTTCCACCGCTATTATTGCCAAAGCCAAAATCGCCTATAGCAATAAACTGGGCTTGCGATGAGCGATGTAAAACCTAATATCTGTGTTATCAACTTTATGGGAAGGTATATTTTTTATTAGGCACATTATGAGTAAATGGTAAGATATACGGAAAAATGTGTGAATGGATCAAAAAATGAAGTGATTTGTTTGTTGTTTTTTTTTTAATACATTAAATTGGGATTTCAAGCTGGTAGGTACACACAACAAAAAATGTGAAACAGGAATATACAGGAGTACTTACTTGAGACACACAATTTTTATAGTTGAATTAAGTGGTCAGTTATCAACTGACAACTGAACAAAGAAGATAAATCCATTGAACTTCTTGAGTTAAGTTATGTGATTGCATAAACACTTGTATCATTTATACAGGGTCCGCCATAAAGTTGGCTTCATATGCGAACAGAATTTGTTATTGATATTTGTGAAAACCTCTAATAGCGGTTTGTTTCTGCATGTTTGACAACTAAAAAATCCGTTACGACTTACCTATATCACGTGACCACAGATTTGGCGGGAATTTGAAAAAAAGTTGTCAGTGGTGCCAAAAAAATGGGTCAAATTGACAGGAAAAATGTGCTTGGAATCCAACGAGGACCCCATTGGAAAAAAATCAAAAATACAATTGTTATTGCTTTACCCTTACTGAGAAACAATATACATTTTTTTTATCTGAAAACAGATTTAATATCCTGGATCACATAAGGTTGGGTACAACTATTAAATCAAATATTTGTGGAATAAACATTCTGCAGGAGGTTAATTATGAAAACACTATTCATTCTTGTCACTAGCTGTGTAGCCAACTTTATGGCGAACACTGTATATACTTCGACCCTATTAAATTAAGTTAAATTGAGATAAGTGAGATGCATGAATTCACCTTGAACTAGGTAGCCCAATGTGAAATTGAAAAGCTGGTTGGCAATACTTTCAAAAACATACTTTTTGCACATTTATTTTGCGTACCTACACAAAATCTTCAAAAATTTAGAATTATGTTAGAAATTGCGTCGATGATGCTGTGATTTCATGCAAACATTTTGCCCCTATAAATTCAGCATAAAGCTACCCTGTTTATTCTTGGAAGGAGAGACGGGAAACTAGACTAGCCATATTTTTGCCGATTCCATAATAATACATGGTTGAGGGAATGGTTAAAGAAGGTTTTTCGAAATTCACTCAGTCGTAGTTGCAAATGTTCGGTTTATTAGGTTCCTATAAGCTACTTAGCTCCTACTAAGTATTTCATTAAATTAGATTAAATAATATGTGTTCATGTTACGTCTGCCATTTTCAGAAATGAAATAAATTTTATTTCTGGGATGATAGTTGTTTTAATTTTGGTGGAATTGATGAGAGTCGTCTATGTAGGATGCAAACCATTCAAATATATATATTTCTTCATAAATGTAAAAATATTCAACAAAATATTTGTGTTATAAAATTGGTTGGATTTTGGATTGCAAAATAAAAAGACGCCAACTATTCTCAAAATAATTCACACTGTTAAAACTGTGTTAACTTCTTCATTTCAATTAAAACTTTTTCTTGGTACATACTAGGTAGTTACCTTTGAAACTTTATTTAAACCCAGATAACCCCTTTCCAATAACATTTTTGGGATGAGACCGCGCCTCTATATGTGGAAACCCATATAGAGAATAATGTCAAACTCCATATTTTTTTGTTTTTTATCTAATCAATTATATTTAGATACACTAAATCTGAAGTTCCTTTCATCGTGAAATAATATCACGTTTTCTGATTTTTCGTAGTTATTATATTATCAAGACCGTTTAACTGCATTATTCTCGATTCTTGATACGCGGGTTTACAAAAACTTTGTGATTCTCAAGAAAATGGTGTTTTGTTTATTTCTTAAAATGTTAGCAAATATTTTTCAGGATATGTTAGGGCTAGGTACTTGAGTACTTATCCATTTAAGTTTAATCAGACATCTCGAAAATAATGTTCAAGTGCTGAATGGATCATATAGAGGTAATAGAGGTAGGTATGCTAGGACTTGAGTAGGTATGCTAGGACTTGAGTAGGTATATATAATAACAATAACGAACATTTATTTTGTAAAATTAATTTTTAGCCTTTAAAATTGATATTTCATAAGGTTTTGATTTTTGCGATCACCCAATTAAGTCTTTAATTGTACATTATATAAACCCATCAAGAACTAAAAGTGGCACTCTCGATCCCGAGGCGAAAAGTTGTTAGCCTGACCAGGACTGGAAAAACTAAAACCATGTATAGTCATACAAGATTTTGTTTTTCAGGAAAAAATCATTTTCTTACTATTTTTCTTTTCATAGTAGGCATGGCTTTCAATGTAATTGCTGCTTTCTTCCATATTTACCCAAGACCATAGAAAAAGCAGCAAAACTTGCGAATAATTTATTGCCGGAGAAAACCAGAATCGTATAAAAGGATTCATGAAGTATTTAATCAATGGAAATTGAAAAATAATAGTAACGAGCGGTAATGTGGTTTATAACTCACGCAGAAGAAGTTTGCAGGCGAGTGCTGTAATTCATCAAGGGATGACTAAATATTCTTATTGATACACCAATCTTGAAAAATTTTGTACCCTTTTTTTGTTTTGGTAGTATATTCTTCGGGTAATAAATTCTGTACGGTAACATAAGTTGCTTGTCTTATTTCTGGAGGAGTACATGATAATTCATCTTCACTATCTGAATTAATATTTTTAATCAAAACATTCACAATAATCAGATATCAACTCAATTAGAAAACGTCAAAATAATTCAAGTAACATTACTCCCCTCAATAACACTAATGGACTGTTCCATTTCGGCCAACCCGCTCGTACAGATGCACAGAGCTTTATATTCGATTTATTACAGAATACAGCGTATTACAGTGAGTTATAGAGTAGTTAGTATATCATAACTCACGTTATTATTGTTTGTTTAAAGATACTATTAATTGCTGAAAAGCAGTTGAAGAATGAATATATAATTCAATAGGAGTTCATAAAATTGTATTGCCATCGATTAAACCGTGTTATTGCTGTTATTGACGTATGATCCATAACGCCCTAGGCTGTTATGAGTGTATTTATAGCAACCGTATCTAAGGTAAAATAAACAAATAATATTCAAGTGAAAAATTATTTTTTTTTTCTGTAGCCCTGATATATTGAAATAATGAAATACTTCATGTTATTGTCAAAGCCGCCTACATATAGAAAATCGTCCCGAAAGCAAATAAATCGTTACGATAGTAAAAAAAAACTCCAGAAAATAGCTACTTTTTCAAGGCAGCATTTGTGAACCTAAAGAGGTAGGTACTTACATAAGTTTCGATTTGAATATATATGAATCATGGGTACCGAAATTTTTATTTATACCTACTCTCGTACTCGTAGCGGTACTGTAGTTTCAAAATGCCAACTCTTGCTGACTGATGTGCATGGTTGATGTTGTTGACATTGAAAAATCATGCTTTTAAAGCGTTGCTATGGCGTTTGAGAAAAATGCCGGCATGAATGTAACGGTAGCAAACTATTTGCTAAAAACATAAATTGCTTTCTACTTTCAATCCCGCAAGGACAAACTTCTTTCTTCAAAAGTGGCACTATAGTCCCCCAAATGATGAATATAAAAGTACCCTTTCATTCCCTAAAGTGGAATGTGGATATAGAATATCGTCGGTAGGTAGGTAGATACATGGTTTTGGTAACACTTAATGCTTTTAACTGCAACGCAATCATCCATTATGCCTCGAACCGGGGATTCCTGTTTGAATTTGAAACTAATTCAGGGGCAGATCTAGGATCTATCTGAGTGGGGGGGGCGATTCCGAAATACACAGTTATGATACGAGTTCGCGTTTCGCCAGGGTGGGGCGAAACCTCCTTCGCCCCCCCCCCCTCCTAAATCCGCCACTAGAAACTATAAAGTTTTAGTAACTGATTTTTTTATCAAAATTATATTTTGTGAATTTTATAATATGAAATTATGTATGTATATTAGGGTATCCTATTTAAAAAAATATCTTATCTTATCTTTATATAGGACTGTAATAATATATGGGTAAATAAACATTTCTCTATGTGCCATGCCTTATGACGTCAGTTCATTAATTTTACAAACACCAAAAATGTATATACCTATAAGGTAGAAAGTAAGAACCCAACCTTGGATTCATTGATTATTTTGCACATTCCTATTCCTCGACCTATCCTTATTTGTATAGGTACTAAAATGGTACTAATAAAAATAAGGTAGACCTAAAAAGGTAATTTTCGTTCAAATGAAATAGAGTTATGGTAGACACAAACAGTATTTTTGGTGAAAGATGAGATTAACTATTATTTCTTATCAAATATTTATTGATGCTTATATACCAACCAAAGGATATATTATCTCCTATTTGGCTGATTTTTGAACCAACCTACCTCTCGAAAAGTTTATTTATCTTGGGTTAAAACCTAGACGATGTTGAACCAAAGGTTGAACATTGTTAACGAAGCAGTTCTACTACAACACATCCACCTGGGTGAATAAATCCAAAATCTAGTGTTATTGAGTTTATTTTATTTTATGCATAGTCCCGTTAGTCACGTAACAGAAACCGGAAGTTTCCGAAAGAATACCATAACAAGACGAGACAAAAATATGGTGTTCTTAGTGACAGGCTTTTGTTTAGTAAAAACTTGGCGGGAAAACAACTGAGACCCCGTCCCTTCCCCGACCGATCATATTCGAGTGTGCGTTGAATAAGATTTTAGTTCAATTGCTGACCACATGATGGCACCAATAACGACAATGCAATTGAAAATTTTATGATATCAATACTGTGAATACTGTGACTTCATTGATATTTATGTGTTTGATCTCTTTTTTTGCGCATCTTCTGAATATCCTTCGAGTTGAAACCGAGAAGGCAAGAAACGCCATCTCACTTACCTTCATGTAAACGGCATTATCAGTGCCACCACCAGTGCATTTTCCAACATAAGAGCGGCATGAGAAGCTCGTAGCAACCCTGCTACAAAAGTTTGAGGCCATTTTGATTTGACGCCGTTGACGGTTGACGTGTTGACGACAGTTTTCAGTTTTTGTTGAATTGTTGTGGAGCTGTAGAGTGAAGGAGAGGTTTGCAATTTCCAAGTGTAAAAAATCAGTTCCCATGTCTATTTTCATACCTACTTTTTCTGTATTGCGACGATGTGTCGCATTGAATGTTTGCGGTGTAAGAGTATCTGGTAAAATTAAGAATACTTCATACAACCTAACCTTATTCTTATCGGAATATCCTATATTCAGGTAGCCGTTCTATAAAACGATGGGTCAGCCCCACTCTGAAAGAATTGTATAAGAGAAGAGAAAGACTGGGGCCTGAGATAGAAAAACCGAGATCATCTTATTTGGAATGGAATTATGAAGCTGAAGTGTTCGCGTTTGGAAAGCGCTTGGGTGAAGAATTCGATAGAGATATATTGAAACAAGCTCTAATACAAAAAGAGTATGCTAATCTGCAGGAAATCGAAGCGAAAAACACTGGTACTTGACTAAAATCTTCAATTATATTTTTCTGTATTTGTTCTAATATATACAGTGATAAGTTGATATTAATATTTTTTCAGGTCAATATGGTACCACAAATGTTGATAACTATGAACTAATACAGGAAGGAAATGAAATAATTCTAAATTATGTGAAGACAGAATTATGTAAAAAGTATCCAGAAGATATAGCAAAGGCAGTTACAAACTATCTTACTACTGAAGATATGCTTTCTCATATAGGTAGCCATATAGGACTGAGAGATATAGTTTTAACAAATGTGATAATTCATTTCTATCCACAGAACAAATGCTTCCAACCTATATTTTAGGAATTCCCTGTTGCAAAAGATACTCTGTGTAAAACCTTCAAAGCTGTAGTAGCTGCTCTTAGGTTGTCCCAAAGTCTGACCCAAGCAGAAAAGTTTGTCAATGATTTTGTTCTGAGCCAGTTGAATGGCAAAGATGTTTATGAAATCTGGGATCCAAAGGAGCCTTATAAATATTTAACCCAACTGCTACACCAAAGAGGAATCAAAGATATTGAACCCAGGCTGTGCAATCAGTCTGCTACTAACACTGTTTTGGCATGTTTTCAAGTGGGACTGTACAGCAATAAGACACTTTTAGGCATAGGTTGGTATTCTGGATTAAGCAATTCCAAAAGTTTGAATTGCAAATATCTTTCAGGTTGGGGTGAAAGTGTGCCCATTGCAAAGGAAACTGCAGCTTTGGATGCTATTCAAAGAATCTCCAAAAATAATACCACTCATTTGAAGAACACATGAGTTATTTGTTTATTATAAGCAGAAGTAGGTACACCAAGCACCCTAAGAGGGACTCTAATACTCTGCAAATGACTTCCATTCAATGAATAAATGAAAGTAGATTCATTGGTCTTTGAATCATTATTCCCCTTAAAGTAGAATGTTTGAATATCAAGTCAATTCAGACTGAATCCACTGGAATCTCTAACATCAATTTTATAGAATTCAGGCTGTAAAACCTTGAAAAAACATTTTTATGCAATTATTTTATTTAAATAATACAAAGAATAATATAAAAACTATATAATAAATATTACAAGAAAAATTACAGACTGAATTGTTGATAAACTCAAAGGGACTGTTAAAACTAATCATAAGTAAATCAATGAAAATAGTTTTGGGAAACATCCAAGACTATTTTGTTTTGACTCAACAAAATGAGTGAATTATCACCAACTCAAAGCCATATACTACAGAAAAGTCTAGGCCTTACAGTTTCAATGCTTGCCTTTAAAGATGTTAACACCTCGGTTAACACCAACAAATATAAGGGTTTACCTTAAATTTGCTTTGGACATAGCCACACCAAAGATGTGCACTATAATAAAATATGCCAGTTCCAGTGGATGTTTACCTCAAATGTGATACTGGCATACTCTGATCCTAGTTAATTAGCATAATAAATTCCTTGATCAATATCAATTGGCACAAACTTCACACCTATGCAAACTGTCTTGGTAGAGTATATAATCCATTCAGTGATATTTTATGATTTTCTTCAGTCACATTATGATACAAAACTGGCTATATATGATAACAATACTTGAATTGGTTTTTGTCTGGTTAATGATGAATATATATGTAAAAATGATTGTTGTCCATTTCAAATTACCAAATAAATAGTAACCTGACAAAAATAATACCTCTCAAACTGAATCAGTTTGAGTAGATTGAATATAATAAACACAACATAATATATATTCCATAGTTCATATTAGAAACGTTTCAGGAACTCTTCAGACACAATCCTAGCTCTGGCATTTACTGCTAGTTTCATTTCTGAAATTTCCTTATCAATTTCTTCCATGAAATGTATCACAAAATCAACCAACTTGTGTTTATACATCTGCTCGGTATGGAAGTTCGTTATCAGAAAACTAATGTCATATCCTTCTAGTGGTTTTCTTCTCAGTACTATGAAATTTTCTGCTCGCATCATCATAAATCTCATGAACTTCTTACACAAAATTTTCTCGATTTCATCAGCTTGCTTCACAGCTATGCTTATCCTGATAGAGTTCACAGATGATTCAATCAGTACTTTCTCTTTTTCGTTCCTGGAAATCACTACTGGGGTCAGCAAAAGTTCTTTGGAACACCTAACCTCAACCTCCGGTTTATTGTGTCTTTCTACCACTTGCGAGGAAAAATTGTCTAGGCACATGGCAGCAGTAAGCGTGTGGCGAACTGCTGTTAAATATGGTTTAAGCGTTGCAGACATTTTCCTCTAATTCCTTTTAAACTATTCAAGAAAACAGAAAACCACACCTACGTACGTCCTCCTGTCCAAAAATTCAACCATTCGACATTCGAGTCATTCGACATTTAATTCGACCTTGTAAAACGCCAGTTTTGCCACACGAAATGTTCATACTTTTTCACATCTCTCTGATCGTGTACGTGTTACCACTACGTTCAAAGTTGGTTGCGATCAAGTAAAAAAAACGGCGAAGGACGTCGTAGGTAAACCGACCTCCGAAAGGTGGCGCCAGTTTCGGGTTCTAGAAAACCACATAAAGGTGACTACCGAAGATCAATAGTTTGTTGAAGGACGGCGGATAAATTAATTATATAACAATTAATAAATGTGGAACCAAGTGAATATCGGTTACAGTTTAACGGGTTTTATGGGTGTGTCATTTGAGGTGGTATGTACTACGTACTACAGTGACTCTATACAAGACAGTGGCGACAATAGGCCTATAAGCTCCGCCCACCCGCCATTAAAAGGAGGGTCACGGGCCGTACTTTCGACCATTCCGTAAGAGGTCTCTGGGATGACCACATCGTAAATAAATAATCATACGCCAGAAAAGCCAGTAGAAACCTTCACGTCCATCTACTCTTTCCAATTCGCGTTAGTCAGAAAGCGTTCTCAACAGGTGTCACCCCAAAACCTAATTTACATTGAAAATTACTGGGTAATATTGTTTTCGTCAGGACCGCATTGAGGAATATTATTCTTTATACTGCATATAATCATTTTTTCAAATCCATTTATATCGAGAACTCTTAAGATATAAATATTGGATAGTATAGTTATTTCAAAAGAAATCTTATTATTATTGGAAGACAATAACTCGAGAATTACCAACTTCATATTTTCGGGAAGGTTTTCCAAATAATATGGTCACAGCATGGAAATACACCAATGAATCCTCGTAGCTCTCATTTCTAAATCACAATGACGTACAAGGCCAAGCGATTTTGGTTTTGGCGATACTAGCGGTGAAAAATCTAATGTTATTATTGGTCAATTTCAATTTAGATTGTGATTCGATCAAAATTTAACCAATAAAAAAATTGCAAGCCAAAATCACTTGGCAATAAACTGTGCTTGATGAACCCAAAATTTGGTAATTGAAACAAGATGTATGGTTTTTATAGGAAATTATGTATGGAACTTGGTGTATTTAAGGCCAGAGATTGAGGTTTACACAATTGATCCATCAAAAACTATTGTTTGAAAAGCCAAAGGTAGGTATATGTAATCAAAATCTAACCTAAGAAGCGAAAATGTCAGTTCTTGATTTTGATTTAACTTGATTGAGATGATTCATCTGTGTAGTTTTATTGGACGCCTCAATCCTAAAAATCCACCTATGATGAAAAAAGTCCATTCATGTCAAATAATATCCACCCGTTAGAATACTCAATCTGCTTAAACTGTGATCTCAAACATGACGTCAGAGCGTTTTCTTAGGCACCTGCCTGGTTCTGTGAGAGACAGAGATACATTACAGAATTACCCTAGTTCATCTTATGCAAAAACCCTAAGAAGGCAACGCAGTGACGTATTTGATAGGATCACTTCGTAGCATGGGAAAAGAAACCTTGCAAAGTATAGCAGCACATCTTCCTTACTCCTTACTCATACAAGTTCTAGACATACGAGGGTTGCTTTGCAACTAAGTTGGTGGTTAAAAACACTTTTCATACACTTTTTCAAACATCAACTTATCTATGTTTTTTCCACTGTGCTCAAAATATCCGAGAATGTTCAGAATATTTTAGGATCTGAAAATTATCCGCTGTTCGAAAACAAACTAGAAAATCATTGAGTACAGACCTGAAACGAATCTCCGACAATTCCTACCAGCATCTCCATTGATGCCAGTTAGCGGATAATTATCTAATTCCCGGATCTTCTGGGACTGTAGCGCAGCGGCCTTTATAATATACATACACTAACATTATGATATTATGATTATTATTTATCCCTCAGCTAAATTCGAGTCATGAATTCCATTTGAAATATTGCATGAATATTATCGAACGTTAATCCATAATTTATAAGTAATTTGAAACTATTAATTACAATGTAGACTTTTTCGTTTCCAAGAAAGATATTCTTCGAACTCATATATTTATTTTGATATGTGACAATTTTAACAATTCCGTTTCCGACACTGAAATTAGCCTCCTCACAAAGAATCTGATAGTAGGAATAAGTGGTGATGGTCCAACTCTCCTTGGTGCTGATCCATACATTTGAAATATTGTCAGCGCCATCACCTATCGGGTGTCAGAAAATATCTCAATACCTTTATACCTATCATTGCATTTTTGGATTGCTATATTTTCGATTGTTATTGAAATCAGGAGCTTTTTATCGCAAACAAAAGCGTTTGAGAGTAGAAAAAAAAAACAAGAAATTATTGGAGTCATAGATTCATGGCAAAATGCATATTTTGTTTGATTTTATGATTTTTCAATTGCGAATTCATTTTAAATCAAGGCTACTTCTCTCCTATTCACAATAATTCGATATATGTATATGCAAAAATAAATTCTAATTGATTTATTTGGTGTGATATTTATGTACCTGAATACGCGATATTCAGGTATTGAATTTTCAAATCTATTTCATAAGATTCAATATGATAGGTATACCTTCCTATTGATTTTTCCATTGAATATCTCGGCCATATCTCAAGATCATGAAATTGCTATCGGAAATAACATGTCTACTGATCTCATATCTCACCAAGTTTACGAATTCCTTTGTTAGGTTAACAAAATAGTTGAAAAAGTAGAATCCCCAATAAATTTATTGTGAGATCAGCTACCTATCCTTCCGAAGATTGAATTTTCAAATTTGTAATTCTTTTCTTCATCGAGATTTTTGTGTATATTTAAAACTGAGTCTGAACACGAAAATCATCGTTTGGAAATTCCTATTTTGCAATTTTCTTCAGTTGGTGCTCATTTTTTCAGTTGTTTCTCACAATTCATAAATTATACGAGAAGAGTGAAGGGCAATACAAAATAATATGTGGTGATTTATGGTAATTTATGCAACAAGCGCTCAGAGCATCTATTGATTGGTTTCTGCGCGCCGAACGGTTTCATTGAATCTGGTCTACTCCATACCGTATACGAGGAACAAATGAACAAAAGGGTTAGTTTTCATCCATGATTCCTCGTTACATAACATATGAGTTTTTGAACTATCCCTATATATTCAATACACCTATTCAACTGAGATTGGAAATAATATAAAAATATAAATCAAACAGTGTTCCGCAAATTTTCATTCGATCTTGAATTTTGTATGCAGAGTCGATTGATTTTCATACTTATACTATATTCAACACATTCAACTTTTAGATTTTAAATAATATACGAATCATTATTTCTTGAATAAATTCTGTATGTGGGGTCGATTGTGAATCGAGAATTTACCTATATACACAGGGAGAATTTCACATCAAGCAACCACGATATTCGCATTTCAAAAGTCGAAGAATAGAACCTAGATTTATAACTCGGAAAAGTAAGGCAATATAGCGAATGCTTGTTCTCGCCACTGAATTCATCTGAAAAAAATAGATTACTTGTAAATTTTTTCATATCTTCTATAGTTATAAACTTTGAGATCTGCTAACGCTGTCTTTTCTGAGTTGAGTGGAATCAAAATAATATCCTATTGTTCATCACTCACTGTCACACGATAGTATTTGTGATGCAATTTCTACTAAACAATTTATTCCACTAACTATACCTATTATATAAATATACATACTATTCAAGTATTCACTTTGAACGCTATTCGCTTTCTCGAATTATTGCAAATATTTTAGATAAGGCTAGGATCTCCAATTTTATTGTCGCCACGGGCCACGGCAATAAATCATCCGCTAATTATTATGTCGGCATCTTTTTGATAATTAGCCACCGCGCTGCCGAGATGAAATGATTCCGATTTCACGGAAAAAATCCGTAACTATTCTCTTATAGATTCATCATGAATTTTCGAAATAAACAACGAAAGATGTACAAATTAAATTAGCACTTATCTTATTGGAAACACAATTACCAAACATTTCTTTTATTTCCTAAAGAATTCGATCTTTGCAATTTACCTCACTCGTAAATTACTAAAATAATGAATATCGAATGCGAATAGTAGTCCCAAGAAGATCCGGCAACCCTGCAATTCATCTACGCATTAAAATAAAACACTCAATTATAGTTTTTTGCTGACTGGAATTCTGCAGCGCCATCTCATATTCATGAAACGCTAATAGAAAATGCGATGGACATTACAGCCATCTGTGAGGCAAGGTCTGAACTACTAATTTCAAGATCCCTTCTCGCTTTATTGAGTCCCTGCTACCCATTCTTGATATTTATGTGGTCAATGGCGGTTTTGCTGTCAAAATTATTCGCTATATTCAATTATAGCCAAACGACTACATTTCAGAAGCTAATATTCCGGTCATGTATTACTATATATCTAACCTCGGAAGTGATCATAAATTTTTGTGAATTCAAAGCAAAAAAGTTCACAATGTTTACATATTTTGATCATCTACAGCTTTCTTTCACGAATGAGTTTCAACTTAGGAATCCTTCATCGACACCTCCCAACTTTGGTCTTTTCACTGGTCCAATCCATTTCGCAATTGGACTTACAGAAACTTAGAAATCGACTATTTACGATGGGTCTGCACGAGTCGCATTGTGAATCCCCCCTCTTAAGAGGCAAATTTTCTGTTTGTTTACATTGGTTTATATGGTGTTTACTGACTAAATCTTTTTGTGCAGTTATATTTCCCAAAAATTTCGCAGTTTGACCTCTACAATACACGTATGATATCAATAGGCAGTGATTTATCCAAAAATTTGACTGGTATGTACCTTTATATCCATTAATTCCTCTATTGAAATAACCAAAACATTCTGTTTGTGCATATTACTACTATGTTTAATTCTGCATATTTTGTTTCAGTTTCAATACAAAATGCCTGGGTGTGCAGCTGTAGGCTGTTTCAATTCGGCAAAGAAAGGTTTTTTGAAGAAAAAATTCCTAAATGACCCAAAACGCAGGAAAGAATGGCAATCAAAACACAACATGACAAGTGGATCCCTACATATTCATCAAGATTTGCAGTGGAAGCAATGGATCTCATTAGGATTCGATATTGTGAAAAAAAATATGTGATGGAGACATCTTATGAAACATAGATTTATAATAGGAGTTTTCAGTGAAGTTTGAAAATGATGTACCTTAATATTATAATAATGTAATATAATCAGAGATTAGAAAGACATCTGAGGTAGAACATGAATTATTGTCAGTGTTTTTCTAATTAGTTGGTTTTTAGAAAGAATACCTATACATAATCTGTCATGCATCAGAAAAATAATAAACAAAGGAATACTATAAAAGTATTTTAACAAAAAAGCATGTTGAAGTAACAACAGAAAATGAACAGAATAAAATAATCACTTACTTCCTTTTTGCTAGATAAGTATTTAATTATCTTATCCTTCAAATCATGACAATTAATTGATTGTAAATAATTTCAATGTTTTGAGAAGACAATATCATAATAATATTGCCTGAAATACTCTCCATATTGATAAAAAAATACATTACATGTTATTGACATTTTAACCTACAATATTAATATAATTTCAATATAATTCAAATGAAACAGGGTTAATATATAGTTTCTGGAAACTTGCAGGTTCATGAAAAAGTAGTAGTGGTTCTTTTTGCTCTTTATTCAATATGGGGTTTGCAAACGAAAATAAAGTTATTGGTACAACATCAGCTCTCAGTCTGCAGCTTTCATTTTCTCTAGTTCTCTCCCATATTTCAGGTTCAAAATTTGCCTAAAAAAACAATGATCTATGTATTTCAGTATATATATCAAAGTATGTGAGTCTGGATGATTTCAACAGAATGACTAGTAACTTTACCTCGCAGAGATTTGATGAATATGTAGGAATCCACTTGTCATGTTTTGTTTTGATTGCCCATTACTTCCTGCGTTTTGGGTATTTTAGGAATTTTTTCATCAGAAAACGTTTGTTTGCCGAATTGAAACAGCCCACAGCTGCACACCCAGGCATTTTGTATTGAAACTGAAACGAAATATGCAAAATTGAACATAGTAATATGCACAAACAGAATGTTGGGTTATTTCAATATAGGAATATACGGATATATAGGTACATACCAGTCAAATTTTTTGCTAAATCACTGCCTATTGATATTATACGTGTATTGTAGTGATCAAACTGCGAAATTTTTGAGAAATATAACTGCACTAGAAGAATTAGTCACTAAACGCCATATAAACCAATGTAAACAAACAGAAAATTTGCCTCTTAATGGCGTCACCAATCAAAACGCTGACGCCTATTGTCGCCACTGTCTTGTATAGAGTCACTGTAGTATGTACCAGTATACTCTCCTTGGGTATTTACAAGATTATATTCGATTGGTGTTCAAAGAAAATTTGTGTCATATAGCGACATCTAATATTTAGTTTAAAACAAGAACCTTATTTTGTCGCCATATTTGAACCAAACAAAAGTTTATCAGTGAAAACACCACCCGAAACATGGTCGAAACGGTAGGCGAAAATGAAAAATGAAAATACTTCCCAGGTTTGAGGTTTAATGTGGTTTAATCGTTGATTGATAGCAATATTAGCAATACACCAATCAACGGTTTAATATTAATAAAATCTTGTCTTGTCTAGTATCGTGCACACTTCTCTTTAATCTTTATGCAAGGTGGATATAGGATGGTGAAACAGCTTCCTATTAACAAGCACTAGAATAAACTGTAGAGTGTAGACCTTTGCCTACTTGATTTCATACCGTAGTAATATTTCCTGAAATTAACAGAGATGGCGACATACCTTGTGTCGGTAAAACAGAAACTGTGCTTCTTATCAGTTTTATCAGTTTCATCTGTTCTAGATGAAACATGTCTGAAAAGAGTCATAATATCAATATTCATCCCAGATTTATCGAAAATATATTGTTTCAATGTCGTTTCAAGTTACGTATGTCAGATGCGAACCACAGAAATACGTAAGTAACAGAAATCTTCTTCGATAATCGACCTTAACGCCATCTTCATTCAAGTAGCTGAAATATTAGTACCTTCTCAAACGGTCTACAAGTTTTTCGCAGAAACAATTGAAGAGCTGTTTCACCCTTAGACCATATGGTCTAAGGTTTCACCATCCTATATCCACCTTGTCTTTATGCTATGAGTAAGATGTCTACAAGTCTACACATACTCATTGCTCACTACCACTTGCACTACCACCACTACCACTAACCAGTCTAATCTAACCTACGTCTATATTATAAATACAATTCTATTTGGTCTAAGGTCTAACCACTAGGGGCAGCAGATGTCAAAGATGAACTATAAAATATAGTGATCATAATATAATGAATACTATAGGACTTACTATGATAATGAAAATGGGCTGTATATGTACCAGAGAATCGATTAATATAAATGAAACCAAATATGTAGTCAAGGAGAGATTGGGTGAAGGGTAACTATAACAATACCAAAGATAGCAGCTGTTTGATTAAAATTTCTCATGATTAGAGGTTTCTCCTGTGTAGACTTAGTAGAAAACGCTGATACAAAAAAGAAGTATGCCTTAAAACGAATAACTTGCCACAGCATTGAAGACCAGAAAATTGCAATGCAAGAAATTACATTTTGCAAGAAGCTTCGGCATCCAAGCATTATAGAATTGGTGGATTCTACTTTCAAAGGATCTGCAGATATAGTAGTGCAAGCAACTTCTGAAGCATTCTTGGTCCTTCCATATTATAGAAGAGGAACATTGCATGATTACCTGACTTTGAAATCATTCAATAAAAATCACATGGACATAAAAGATGTTTTCAGAATATTTTTGGGTATTTGTCAAGCAGTTAAGTTTCTACATGATTTTACTCCTGACCCTATTGCCCACAGGGACTTGAAGACTGCCAATGTCTGTTTAACTGACCAATGTGATCCAATTTTGATGGACCTAGGTATTTCACCTAAATCATAATCTACAATTTATATAAAATATTAATTCGATTTAGGGTCTTGTGCACCAGCAAAAGTACAAATATGTGGTGCTCAGGATGCTCAGAAATTACAGGACATTGCTGCTGAAAGGAGTTCAATGACATATAGGGCTCCTGAGTTGTTTCATGTTGAAAGTTACTGTGTTATTGATCAGAGAACTGATATATGGGTAAGTTTACAGTCAAATATACCTATATGGTTTATGAAGAAAAGTATATTATATCTTCAATGTTTACCAAGAGTTTGGGATGCATTTTATATGCAATGCTGTACTTCAAATCCCCATATGATATTGTCTATGAAAGAGGGGACTCTGTGAATCTGGCTGTGATATCTGGTACCATCAATTTTCCACAGGAATCTCCATTTAATGAGGTAAAATAATGTTATATTCATGTTTCAGGAAATATATTTTTGAAAATAAACAGACTTTTTTGCAATATAAATACCACTATAGTTTTTTCTATATATCTTATAAATGTTAATCATTAGATTTTTTCAGGAATTTCATGACTTGATTCGATATCTACTACAAGTGAAACCATCTAATAGGCCATTCATAGACGGAGTCATTGAAAAAACTGAGGAATTGAAAAATAAAATAGAAAACATAGTCTAATTTGCAATTGATCGAATCTATGGATAACCATCAGTCTTATTACTATATTTTCTATCCAATTATTTAACTATAAACTCCAATGTATCACTGTTATTTTCATGGAAATCAGAATGCAAGCATTGCAGACCTACCTATTTCCTATAGGTATAGTTATGTATATTTGATATTCTATATATTAATTGAATTGAGTGGTGCATGTAAATAAAACTGAATTTGTATCATAAGTTCATAACAATAATATACACATTTTAATAATGAGATAATTTTGATTGATCAAATTTGTTTTCTTTCTAAGATTGTCTTTTTGTATTTTGAGTTAACAGCCTAATTCAGAATTATGAAGCCTTACCACTGAAAAAAAATCTGGATTAGATGTGAAATCCATGATGGAATCAAAAGAAACAGCAGTCGGTACCAGAGGTACCAACAGATGTTAAAAAATGTCGAATATGATTCAGACTAATTGGTCTGAGAGGCTCGCTCAACCCAATTTTCAGCAGACAATTCTTTGATTCGCAACTATTGAATTTCAACTGTCAGCTATTACTCGAAGTTTTCATATGGTTTTCATCATTTTTCATATACAAGAAACGCCACCGACGAAAGATATTTGGTAAATTTTGTTTCAAACTTATCAAACATATTCCATATATTTTCGCATCCTTGATTCGCATACATTGATATAGACGATTCACCTAATATGATACCTAATAGTTTTTTATGATTCTTCAAATTAAAGCTTGGTTCATGCTCATACGAATATCGGAACATTTTTGCGACTAAAATAGCCGCTGAGAAGAAATATCGCAATAAAGTTGAAATATTTGAACTTTTTTCCGGATTTTTCATGTTATCATCATGATATGATACTACAGCATGCACAAATCAATAATAGTGTAGAGTAGAAATAATATCAAATTAAATTTGTTATTTTCCGATTCGCATTAATTTTGCGAAATTCGTATAAGCATAAACCATGCTTGATTCCCGTTAGTACATAGGAATTTTATTTCTGACCGATTTCAACGGAATAAATGTTTTCAAGTTATCATCTTCCCAGTATATTTGAATATAAACAGATTAACGAACGCAAAATATGATACGTTTGACACGTTTATCGAAGTAGGCGATAATTTATAAAGTCGAGTATAGGTATGGTATAGGTATTCTAAATATGGGATAAAATTGATATAGTGTTTAGTTGATTCAGACCTATACGGTCCTGGTTCCACGAGAGCATAACTGGATTATCATATGGGAAATACCAACTAATGGTTTTTACCAAAGAAAAGCGCATCTATCACCTTTGCATAAACCAGATACCTCACCATCAGTTATAATTATTCCCATATCCTTGCCTATTGGTGCCATTGGTGGGTTAAATCTCAATTTTTATATGACTCCTATGGTTCAGGGCCGGTTGCATACAGAAATAAACATTCAACAGACGATTAAATATTCAAGTTTTTTGTAATCATGGCAAGCCTAACTATCGCGTGAGAGTGTAGTTAATCCCATTTTACATTTTATGAACATGAACTTCCATGCAACCCGGCATAAAAGAGTTCTAAATCATGATCATCATAATTTGAATTTGATATGTACCATGATGATTGGCCAATTGTCGAACTTCACAGAGAATCACAACCAATCACATTTACAACACTACCACCACCCCACCAAGGTCACCCCTTTCTACTTTCATCTTTCAATTTAACCTAACAAAACAATAACAAACACGAATCATTTGTTTGGAACTTTCCGGCTTTGTGTCTGTGTATTTTAAATGTGAAATCCATTATGTTTGTTTTCAGAGGTATCAATAAATATTTGCCATATATCTCAAGTAAAAATAACATTCAGGTAGTTAACATATACCGTAATTTCACAAATGAACTAATATTATCTAAAAGTTCCACAACAAACTGCAATACCAAAAATTATGTGAAATCCAATTTCTCCAAATGTGTGAATTATACACAAGCCCATTTTACCCCTAATTCGGAAAATAATATGCATGATAGCATCTCATCCATCCAAAGAAAGAGAGTCATCAGGAAGAAAAAGACTATGGAAGAAGAAGGGATGAAATCAGGAATTTACAATGTTGTAGCATTTGGCACTGCTGAGGAATATAATCTAGAAAAAATAGCTGATGGCTTGAAAGAACAACAGCTCTATGAGACCAAGTCGATCACTAGTAATGCTGATGTTTTACATGCCATTGCAAAATACAAAATTGGTGAAGAACCTAGAGAGGTATTCTTTTTTAGGGAGGGTAGTGTTGTGTTATGGAACATTACTGACCTTGAGAGCAGCAATATATTGGGATTTTTGAGACAATATGAGGCATATAGTTACACAGAAAGACTGGTACATGCAGAAAGTGAAGTTATGAACTATCAATATCATTCTTTTGAAAAGTAAAGGAAATATGATTCAAAAATTGTTAGATGAACCATGTTTTTCAGGGATTCAAGTTGCTTGAATACAGAAGGCATTTTCATGCTTTCACCTGCCAAGGATATAACTAGGGTCAAGTATACATTTTCCAATGCTATGATGCTAAGTGTTAAGCTAGGAATTTGGGAATGTTCTTTAGAAAATTACATTGAGGAAATTGAATCTGTTACAGAAGATTTGAAAAGGTATGAGTCCAGTTAAGCTACCTCCATTTTGAAATGTATTTTTAGAGGTGCCAAAATTCAAATGTCAAGACAGGCAGTGCTTCAAAAGCATGGGGAGTTATTTGCTCTTAGACATTATCTGAATCTCAGCTCAGATGTCCTGGATACTCCTGATTTTTATTGGGATAATGAAGACTTAGAGCAATTGTATAATCAAGTCTGTGCATACTTCTCTATAAACAAAAGAACAAAAGTAAGCATATGAACATTTGAACAAATATATAGGTACCTACTACCTATAATCATGTTCTCTTGGCAAAGTGAAGTGAAATGTGAAGCTTTCTTAACATTGCAGTTTGATTATGTCTTGTTATTCATTTAGAACTATTTCATTTTCCCCTTCAAAGGTTTTTTGCTAATGAAACCATATAAAACTCCATAATATACCTTTTCTCATACTTTTCATTTGAATTTACTCTTTTTCAGGTGATGAATGAAAAAATAAACCACTGTGTAGCATTGATTGAATTGTTATCTTCCCATTTGAGTGATAAACATCATGTTCGATTAGAATGGATGGTGATCATTCTCATTATGTCAGAAGTTATGTTTGAAATCATCCATTACATTGACAGATATGCCCATTGATACATACCTTAGATGTTTACAAGACTGTACATTTCAGTTAACCATAACCAAATAAACCTAGGTGTTTGTATTTTAGCTTTGGCATTGCATTGAGTTACAGTTTTATATTAACATCCTTGCACTGAACAAGTATATTAGCAACTATATTTTGAGTCATAGAAAAAACATTTTTGTTCTCATCTGAGTGGCCATTTGAATCTCCTCATGCATTGACACCTATTGAAAATATATCTTTGGTAGCTTTATTTGATATGAGGTTAAATAGAGGCTACTTGTGATGTAAACATTTATTATTTACCAAAGGTTTAAGGTATATTTTTTTATTTAGTAAAATTTTTCCAAACGAACTGCTAGTAGTAATATTAGCAAACCCCCTTGAAACAATAAATGATATTTTATTTATTGTAATGAAATAGGTATAAATACATGGATTCATTTCGGATTTCATTAGTTTTTATTTCAGTACCTACCTAATAGTTTTCATTGGGTATTGTACTACTCATGTTCATGTTCGTCCTGTAGTCTGGTTCGATGAGCAAACGTAAAATTTGTTCAAATTCTCGTACTTGTGCTAGTACCCATTCTCATTTTAACTCTTCTATGAATATAGTGCAATAGCTTTGGCAATAGCCAATAACTTGGCAAATAATGGCAATCAAATCGCAAGGAGAGGAAATCGATTGCCTTGCGCATCGCGTATTGTTTGTCACTTTGTTCCAACAAGGTTCCAAGTTTCAAACTGCAATTTCAATGGTAGAAAAAGAAAAGAAGACCACTTCAAAACGTCAATGAACCAGTGAAAATGGAAACTGAAAATGATAAAACAGTGGGTGACACTGGTGACAGTGGTCACCTTGCTCTTGTCTTGCGCAGTGGTTGCTTTGTGATGACAAGAAAAGAACAAATAGATGCTCGAAAATGTGATGAAATGAGATAAATACTGTAAGAAATAGGAATTCAAAATGGCGCTTGTCAACTGATCATAATTTTGTCTATTCTCTGATGAGAAAAGTGCGATTTTCTGTCAACCATCATATAACAGATCGTCGGATAGTTCGGCTAGCATTTAGCAGTGAAAATATGTAGTATTAACGTGAATGTAGCGTAAAAATTTCATGAACTTTATTTCTTGTGTTTTCACTTCTGTTCAAGACAATGGCATTTGTGTGTGATTCCTTCTGAAGTGCTATTCTTATTTCATCCTGGATAAAGATGAATACTGGTTTTACGGCGGATAATATTATTTACGATTTCTCTTCAGAGGAAAATTCGTCGAAATGGAAAGGCCTCCTGACAGCAGCGTTGAAGAAAGTAAGTGGAGTTCTTTACACATCTGCATGAATACCTTTACCCGATCAATTTGAAAACATCAACGAATTTGATGAAGAAAACATTAATTCTATTTTCAGATAGTAGGTGCAAAAACATGAAAATGTATTTTGCAAATGCTGGATGAAAATAAGGGGTTTGCATTTTCCAATTATATATATCACTTTTAATGAAAGTAATCAACCCTCTACCAAGAAATCTGTTGGTGGAATATCAAAACATCTAGTTCCTTATAATTCTTCAATATAACCTAATCTATGACATTTGTAGGAGATGATTTCAATTTTACAGAATGTATCACCTAAAATCAATAAAATCACATTATCTTTTTGAAATTACAAATTAGCAGCTCATTAAAGAACATCATTATTAGAAAAATATCTAAAATTCGAATTTTAACCTTTCTCAAGTTAAAACCAAAAAAATCAAATCTATCTATTCAGTATACTTGGTAACTACTCATTGAATTTATATTTCAGGTTTTGGAACAAGTCCATCCATCACTTGGAGCACGAGAAGATGCTCTAGAATATGTAGAAAGTCTTTGTTTTCGCTTACTTGCCATGTTGTGTGCAAAACCTAGTCCTCATACTGTCCAGGTATGAAACAACAGTTGCATTCTTCACCAAATACTGACAGCCAATTCCTCACTGACTTATTTAATATTTTAGCCTTGATTTTAGCAGCTCTTGATATATGTCTCCATAAATGTTATACTTATAATACTCTGTTCCATGTAATAATCAGAAGAATTATGTGTTCTTTCATAAATTATGTTTATGGGAATGAAATATCTGGTGTATGTAATAATCAATATTTTGAGCTTTGGGGATAGAATAATAATTGACATTTCATGGATTCTCAATATGCCACCTTACATACTTTCTGGTTGTGAGTCATTATTGCTTCAGTTGCTACTGCTTAGAGGCTACTTCAATCACAAAATTGCTGAAGGATGTATGATATTTCTTATTGAATATTGTACAAAACTAAAATATCCTTCAAAAAATTCAGCCTTCAAAAACACAATACTTTGATCTTTTAACTTGACACCACAGCCAATTCGATTGTTATGCTCATTTCAGGTTCGATTACGGCGGGTTATGTTTAGGATTGAAAAAATGGTGATTTTTTAAAATCATATTATATCCTCATATCCGCCAAAAATTTTGAAAAAATTTGGCGTCGCCACCTAACGAAAAATTTTCCAAATTTCATTGGGTTGAAGTACTGTCTATGGATGAAGGAAGAATTATATAAAAAAAAAGTTTATGGCTATCAGTATTCACTTGAAAATAATGGAATTATCCGAAAACAAATCACAACTCACATGTACAACAAAACAGAACTGATACCACAACTTTCATTCATATTATGTTCAACAATGAAATACCTCTCATCTTGAAATAAAGTATTCAGTAACTAGAAGAATCTGCGAAAAATCTAGCGCCAAAATTGTGTGGAATTAAAGTGACCTCACTGTGACAATAATGACCTTTATGCATAGTTTTTTTAAATGTTCTGTTGCCTATTTGCCTTTTACCAGATGCCTATTTGTGACCTATGAATTTTATCCTAATTTATTTACAATATTACTCTCAATGAATGTTCCATGATTCAGTATAATATACCGGGTGTTCCAATGAGGTCGGCTAGCGGCTGTATCTCGAGAACCATTCGACCTATTGATTTCGAAAAAAAAAATAATCCCAACATGAAATTCATGGAAATTGTCTTACACTCTCAAATCCCACCGCTAGATGTCGTTACTAGTAATCAAAATTGAAAAACGGTTATTTCCCTAAAAAGGTGGGTAATGTAATCCACAATATTATCCTCATATCGAAAATAAGTTACTGAAACAACATTTTCATTGATAACTCATGTTTGCAATAAGGTTCCCCTTTTCCCCCACTACTCATTTAGAGAGATAGGTCAAAATGTCAGATAGGTAATTTTTAGAGTATCATTAGAAGAGTCAAAAAGGCTTTCACATTACCCACCTTCATGTGAGACTTTTTAAAGAAATAACCGTTTTTCAATTTTGATTTCAAGTAATGCCATCTAGCGGTGGGATTTGAGAGTGGAAGACAATTTCCATGAATTTCTTGTTGGGATTATTTTTTTCCGAACCCATTAGGCTGATTGGGACACACGATATAACCAATGAAATCATGCTTTTCTAGGATGTGGAGTATAGGGTACAAAGTACCTTTCCTACACCAATTGACAAATGGGCATTGAAAGAAGCACAAGAAGCCCTAGATAGAGGCAAGAAGAAGTCAGTATTGCAGTTACCTGTAGATAAAATTCATAATTTATTGCAAAAAGTGAGTTCAATGAAGAATGTGATAAATCTGACCATTTCTAAACAGGAGCTGAGCATTGAATTTGATTCTAGGAACTTTTACTTTACAAGGTGGATTCCACAGTATCCTTATTTATTGTTGCTGTTTTGGAATACATATCTGCAGATATCTTGAAATTGGTTGGAAATTATGCAAAAAACATAAAGCATGTAGAAATCACTTACCAAGATGTGCAGATTTCTATGAAAGTTGACAAGGTAAGAGGCATTTTTCACTTCTGTTATGTATCAACTTTCTCAAATGTTCTTTGCCTTCTGAGTGATTTTTTCAATGATGGGTTTTTTTATCACAACATTAAAATGTTAGTGAAATATAACATGCTCAAATAAATATCAAGTACCTATTAGCCAATTAATATTTTTTATTTTGAATTATTATAAACCTGACTCTTTTGATTCATGCTTGTGATGTCTAAAGACATCGCAAAGAAGAAGAACCGAGGGGTTGACCACTAGGAGATACTATGTATGCTGGAATTCCAATAAGCCGGAATTCTCCTGGAATTCCCCTGGAATTTCCCGGAATTCCTCCGCAAGAAATATGTCAATTTGAACCGAGATTTGAACAAATAACGATGGAATTCTGAAACTAAATGTAGATAATACTCGGAATTCCGCGGGAATTACGGGGAAAAAAATAAGCAGATTGGTATGAGCGAAGTTGAAAATTGCTACATCCGTTCGAAAGTTATGGCGATTTGCTACATTTTTTCTATGATGAAAAAAAGTATTTTTTTGATTTCGATTTTTTCGATTGGAGAAACGGATTCTATGGAAAAAAATAAGCAGATTGGTATGAGCGAAGTTGAAAATTGGTCCATCCCTTCGAAAGGTATGGCGATTTGCTACATTTTTTCTATGATGAAAAAAAGTTTTTTTTTGATTTCGATTTTTTCGATTGGAGAAACGGATCCTATGGAAAAAAAGTAGCAGATTGGTATGAGCGAAGTTGAAAATTGGTCCATCCGTTCGAAAGTTATGGCGATTTGCTACATTTTTTCTATGATGAAAAAAAGTTTTTTTTGATTTCGAATTTTTCATTTGGAGAAACGGATTCTATGGAAAAAAATAGCAGATTGGTATGAGCGAAGTGAAAAATTGGTCCATCCGTTCAAAAGTTATGGCGATTTGATTCATTTTTTCTATGATGAAAAAAAGATTTTTTTGAATTCGATTTTTTCGATTGGAGAAACGGATTCTATGGAAAAAATAAGCAGATTGGTATGAGCGAAGTTGAAAATTGGTCCATCCGTTCGAAAGTTGTGGCGATTTGATTCATTTTTGTATGATGAAAAAAGGTTTTTTTTATTTCGATTTTTTCGATTGGAGAAACGGATTCTATGGAAAAAAATAGCAGATTGGTATGAGCGAAGTGAAAAATTGGTCCATCCGTTCGAAAGTTATGGCGATTTGCTTCATTTTTTCTATGATAAAAAAAAGTTTCTTTTGAATTCAATTTTTTTGATTGGAGAAAGGGATTCTATGGAAATCATAAGCAGATTGGTATGAGCGAAGTTGAAAATTGGTCCATCCGTTCGAAAGTTGTGGCGATTTGATTCATTTTTTCTATGATGAAAAAAAGTTTTTGTAGATTTCGATTTTTTCGATTGGAGAAACAGATTCTATGGAAAAAAATAAGCAGATTGGTATGAGCGAAGTTGAAAATTGGTCCATCCGTTCGAAAGTTATGGAAATTTGCTACATTTTTTCTATGATGAAAAAAAGTTTTTTTTGATTTCGATTTTTTCGATTGGAGAAACGGATTCTATGGAAAAAAATAGCAGATTGGTATGAGCGAAGTTAAAAATTGGTCCATCCGTTCGAAAGTTATGGCGATTTGCTTCATTTTTTCTATGATAAAAAAAACTTTCTTTTGAATTCAATTTTTTTGATTGGAGAAAGGGATTCTATGGAAATCATAAGCAGATTGGAATGAGCGAAGTTGAAAATTGGTCCATCCGTTCGAAAGTTGTGGCGATTTGATTCATTTTTTCTATGATAAAAACGGATTCTATGGAAAAAAATAAGCAGATTGGTATGAGCGAAGTTGAAAATTGGTCCATCCGTTCGAAAGTTATGGCGATTTGCTTCATTTTTTCTATGATAAAAACGGATTCTATGGAAAAAAAGAAGCAGATTGGTATGAGCGAAGTTGAAAATTGGTCCATCCGTTCGAAAGTTATGGCGATTTGCTACATTTTTTCTATGATGAAAAAAAGTTTTTTTTGATTTCGATTTTTTCATTTGAAGAAACGGATTCTATCGAAAAAAATAAGCAGATTGGTATGAGCGAAGTTGAAAATTGGTCCATCCGTTCGAAAGTTGTGGCGATTTGATTCATTTTTTCTATGATGAAAAAAAGTTTTTTTTTTATTTCGATTTTTTCGATTGGGGAAACGGATTCTATGGAAAAAAATAAGCAGATTGGTATGAGCGAATTTGAAAATTGGTCCATCCGTTCAAAAGTTGTGGCGATTTGATTCATTTTTTCTATGATGAAAAAAAGATTTTTTTGAATTCGATTTTTTCGATTGGAGAAACGGATTCTATGGAAAAAAATAGCAGATTGGTATGAGCGAAGTTGAAAATTGGTCCATCCGTTCGAAAGTTATGGCGATTTGCTTCATTTTTTCTATGATAAAAAAAAGTTTCTTTTGAATTCAATTTTTTTGATTGGAGAAAGGGATTCTATGGAAATCATAAGCAGATTGGTATGAGCGAAGTTGAAAATTGGTCCATCCGTTCGAAAGTTATGGCGATTTGCTACATTTTTTCTATGATGAAAAAAAGTTTTTTTTGATTTCGATTTTTTCGATTGGAGAAACGGATTCTATGGAAAAAAATAAGCAGATTGGTATGAGCGAAGTTGAAAATTGGGCCATCCGTTCGAAAGTTGTGGTGATTTGATTCATTTTTTCTATGATGAAAAAAATTTTTTTTTGATTTCGATTTTTTCGATTGGAGAAACGGATTCTATGGAAAAAAATAAGCAGATTGGTATGAGCGAAGTTGAAAATTGGTCCATCCGTTCGAAAGTTATGGCGATTTGCTACATTTTTTCTATGATGAAAAAAAGTTTTTTTTGAATTCGATTTTTCCGATTGGATAAACGGATTCTATGGAAAAAAATTATCAGATTGGTATGAGCGAAGTTGAAAATTGGTCCATTCGTTCGAAAGTTAAGGCGATTTGCTTCATTTTTTCTATGATAAAAAAAGTTTCTTTTGAATTCAATTTTTTTGATTGGAGAAAGGGATTCTATGGAAATCATAAGCAGATTGGTATGAGCGAAGTTGAAAATTGGTCCATCCGTTCGAAAGTTGTGGCGATTTGATTCATTTTTTCTATGATGAAAAAAAGTTTTTGTTGATTTCGATTTTTTCGATTGGAGAAACGGATTCTATGGACAAAAATAAGCGGATTGGTAAGAGAGAAGTTGAAAATTGGTCCATCCGTTCGAAAGTTGTGGCGATTTGATTCATTTTTGTATGATGAAAAAAGGTTTTTTTTTAATTTCGATTTTTTCGATTGGATAAACGGATTCTATGGAAAAAGATAAGCAGATTGGTATAAGCGAAGTTGAAAATTGGTTCATCCTTTCGAAATTCCAGGGGAATTTAGGGGAAATCCGGTGAAATATGAAGTATTCCGGAACATCACACACAAAATCATTCGGGATTCCCGAGGGGATTTCTGAGTTCAAGATAAACTTCAGACCTAGCTCCAGAGTGATGTCACTAAATATTACCGAATCTAATAATACCGAATTATATTGATATCAAAATTTCGAAATTTGTCATCAGTAAGGCTATAGGCAGTATTGTATTATATCGAAATCCTCGTTGGAAACAGAATATATCATCTGATGGTATTTTTCTATTTCATTATCTCTTTTTTCCAAGATCCGAATCCGTAAGAAGTAAAATCCAAGAAAAACATTTCAGAAAAAATTCAGCAAATCTAAGGTGTAAACTGTAAATCATCATATCTATCGAACACATGATTCAATTTACATAGGAACATACAGGATGGTTCCTAGTAGTGAACCAGATAGCAACCCTATATTTCTGTAATCGTTCCAGTTAGACCCCAAGTATGATAATACAAATCAGATTTTCAGACAGAATCTGAGAAAGCAATAAAATATAGGGTGTTCCAAAAGAAACAAGATAATTATAATTGATATGCCACATTTTTTTGGAACATCCTTCCTGTACATTTCAAAATAATTTTAAAATATAGCCTTCATATACAAACTACTAAAATTACAAAATCACAGTCAGCAGAAATTGTTTTTTCTAAAAAAAAAGACGGGAATGAACTTATCGATGATCATGAGTGGTTAAAATAATTTATTTAACATTTTTAGTGAGAATTTATCAGGTTTTCTTGAACTGTTCGTATTTTTTCTGGCGTAAAAAAAAATTCCCCTGGAATTTCCCGGAATTCCTATCAATTGTACACCGGAATTCCCATGTGGTCAACCCCTCGAGAAGAACGGTTCTTATGTGTTGGTTATGTTCAAGGACATTGCAATATTTCATTCTCATCTAATAACAAAAGATAAAACAATTATCCGGGAAAGTAGCTGTTGTCCTCTGCTTTTTGTCTACCTTTTTTAAACATCATAGGTGAATTGAAATTACCTCGAGTTTTAAGGTAGAGAAGTAGCAGGAAACACCAGTTTCCTGGCTAATGCAACGCATACACTAAGTGAATACATAATGTAAATATTTCTCACCTCAAACACCTGATCCTCTCAGCAATATTATTTTCATAACTTTTTGGATCAAGTTTTTTTTGAGGAAGTGCTCACAAAATGATATACTTTTGATACCACGATGGTAGTGCGAGTACTGATGGAAGGCGAGTATTGATGAAATGATTCCTTCTCTTGAAGGCCGTCAGTTTGCAGTTTTATTGAGGGTTTGATGTGAGACACCTATTGGAGCTAGTAGGGTTTGACGCGCCAAAGTTAATTCAAGAGGGATGCTGCAGTGTTAGCAGATATCTTGTTATACTTCATAATTGTGTGAAAAATAATTCCCAAGTTTTGTAATTCTGCCTTGGCTATGTTGTTATATGGGTATGACATATTTAGAGTACAATTGAATATTATATTTTATTTTGAGTGTAGAATTCTCACTTCCGTTCCAAAGACGATGTCTGATGAATATATATAATAATTCCTCTTATAGGAAACAATGTACATTTCCATGCTATTATGGTACCACATTTTCCTTAAGAATCCACCATTTTATTGGCATAAATGTCTGTGTATTCTACAAAGAAACTGTTTGTGCAACTTATACTTGTGTATTCTGTGAAGAAACTTTTTTTGCAACTTATACTGGTGTTTTCCTAATGGATTTTTTATAATATATTTAGTTATTAGTTCCTGACGAAATATCACTTACTCAAACATCGATTGTTAGGTGACGAAAAATCTGCCAAAAATGTTGGTGATTATTTTGCCTATGAGTCAGAATCACTCATCAATTTCTGTTATACACAGATTCATTACTTGCGGAAAGTTTCTAACAATAATATGCTCTCATTTGAATGAAATTATGGTGTAATTTTTTTCAGTGTCGATTGATCTGATATTTTTGGATTATAGATGAACAGATAAATATAGCAAATACCTATCTTTTCAAAATGAGGGGTTTGAAATTTAAAATTTAGGTTTCAATAAACAAATTAACCTGGAACAAAATGAAGGATTATTTTGTTCCTTATTTATGGTTCCTTTGATTAATAAAGATGAAAAATAGACACTGTTTAACTGTCTTATTACTCAAAATTGCTTTTTGCTTTTTCACGCTGCGTTTCAGCCCACATCCATGGTATGTAGGATTTTATTTTTCATCAAAGTCATCTTTTCTAGTCGCCTAATTTGTAAATATTTTTTGTATTTAAGGTAGTTGATGATTTTTATATGTAGCCGTTTTTCACTTTTATTTAGCACCTATACCTTATGCAGAACGTTTTTGATACCCCTAACACTCCTCTTCTTATCTAGCATTTTAACGTTGACTGAGAAAAAATATATATACATACTTCAGTTCTGCTTACATGTTAACAACATTGATGACAGAAGATCGAGATGAATTTTCAATTTCTTTTATTGAAACTACAATAATGATTCCTTAATTCTTGCAACTGCATAACACTAAGAATCAATCATAATTTGATTATGATATTTACCTCATAGCTTGTTTTTGTTGCTAGCTGCCTGGATTATTTTCTTTTGCTATGTTTCATATTTTTTATGAGCACATACAACTATGCTAAACTTGCACAAATACTTTTTATTGAACAAACCTATGAAATATTTATATGTTGTTGTTAAAGCCAGATTTCGAAGAACAAATACTCAGAATACTCTACATCTTATTGTTGAAATTATGCCTTTTATAAATATCGGGTTTTTATGATGTTATATACAGGGTAAGTCCATATGATGTCTCCATATGAAGTCTATATGATGCTGCAATGTATTGTTTATGAAAATAAATAATCTATCTATATGTATATGTGAGAGCTCTGACTTATTCTTAAAAAAACTGTATTAAACCGTTTCAGCTAAAACATTTTCAATTAAGGTAACTATTTGAAAATAATCAATATCAGAATTTTTAAGTCGCAAAAGATGAAACCATTTTTTGAGCATTATGATGCATGTCTTTTCCAAATATTCAGAATGCTGTAAATTTTTGAATAAGCATGATTTATCTGAATCGCTTGAAATTCGAAAAATACTTTTTTGGAGGGATGCATCTGTACAAAAATTTACATGATTTACCTATTGCCAATATTTGTAGAATTTGACGAAAAATTGTAACTATACAGGTTGTCTGTCAAAAAAGGTCCCACGCCATAGCGCGCTATTGTCCGATATTGGAAAACAAAAAAGAAATTTAAATTTCTCCTGTAATCTCTAATCAATACTACAAGGTGGCAATATCAATTAATTTCCAATTTCAACTCTAACGAAAGCGACTGTCATTTTTTTTCAAATGGTAATATATATTTTTTTACTGTTCCTGATCAGAAACAATTGAAAAAATTCATGTTACCATGAAAGAAAAAGATAGCAGTCACTCTCGTTAGAGTTGCAATTGGAAAATAAATTATTAGTGCCACCTTGTAGTATTTGAAGAGCCATTTCTTTCGATTTTTTGTTTTCCAAAATTGGATAATTAATGAAGACGCTTGGGGCGTTTTTTGTCAGCCAGTCTGTTATATCCAGTTTGAATGTTGGAAATGGCACTCCATATGACATACTGGAAGTGGGTATTGGCTTGGTAATTTTGGATCGAATCGCTTGTTATATACAAGGTAAGTAACGTGGTACAGTACACAGGTACTTCTATCACATTATCGTGTTGACTGTCGTTTCTTATTAGTTTCTTGTTTAAACATGATAAATGTGCATCATAGGGTTCGTAACAATCCATGTTACACCTATAGTAAACGTTTCGATTGATAGGCATATATTTCCGTATATTTCGATGAAAGCTGGGAAAATGTTTCCGTGCATTTCCAAAATCTTCACAATTGATCTTTCAGGCTCTGATGGACATGTTCTATCAAGATGAGGGAGGAGGAGCGACAAGTTTGAACGAGACCCCCGTCGTGGTGCAGGCAGCCCCTCGAACTAGTTTGACATATGAAGAAGTCGTTAGAGAACTTATTGCCTCTGAAAAGGCGTACTTGAAAGAACTGCACATGTTAATCAAAGTATTCAGGTAATTAAAGTCAGGTTCCTCCGGTATGCTGCTTGGTTAGTAGTCTCATGGTCACCCAGTACAAATATTTATTCAAATAGGAGGAATAAGAGTCAGTTACTTATTCACTCAAAGTTGGTAACAACAAATGGTATTAATTTATTGCAGCTTGAAGTATATCTCGATTTTGAAATGTTTGCCGTCATGATGCCTTATTCAAATATTTGGAGATTTTTTTTAAACATCCACTCGTCTAGTTATATTCTTTATAGGTGATATTTTAGGGAGGAGATAATCAAATTGAAACCAGGACCTCAAGATATTGAGAAAATATTCTCTAATATAATGGACATCTATGAACTGACTTATACATTGTCTGGAAGTTTAGAGGACGTGATAGAGATGGCGCAAGAACAAATGCCATATATTGGAAGTTGTTTTGAAGGTAAGGCTATCTACTAGTTCACAAAACTGAGTGTGATATTCCTTCTGTTGAGTTCATAACATATTCCATAACTAAGCGAATTTATAAAAAATAACTAACACCATCCTTGGAATGGGTGCAAAATAATCAATTCGTTGATCATTCAGTCAGGAATTGAATATTCATAAGAACAAAGTTTAGTACAATCTATCGCTCGAATTTCAATATTAAATATCAAAAGCAGCAAATGACATTTGATATAAATTCTCATATCAATTCTCAATTAAAAGACATCAATAGATTAACATCTTCTGGATCTAAATCGTTCGTTTATGACATCTAGATGTAGGGGAAGTAAATCTCAACCGTTCGGCAATTGAAATCTGAACGATTCGTCGTATTATTATTGAAAAAATGAAGAACCTGAACTTAAAATAGCGACCGAACTGAAAATAACAAACAAATGATATATTACTAATTCCACTAAAGTACAGAGGTGTTAATTATCGAAAACTTTCCATATTAGATAAACACCAAATTGCAAACATGACTTGCTTTTCCAGCATTATTTCTGGATGTCCAGCAGCTACCACTTCATTTTCTGATACCACAGGTAATTTGTTCAGCAAATCATCAAAGTTAGATGCGGACATTCTGAAATGATGCCTGTATTGGTATCTCGTAAACCGGTGTACCGTTTCTTCAGCAAAATTGTCTACTTTTTCCAAAATAATGATATCTTTCTCTTCATCATCTTCAAACATTGATTGATAGCCTCCCTCAATTAGTGCCAATACAGCAGCAGGAATACGCATTATATTTGAACAACCAAAAATTTCAAAAAAGATTGACACCTTGAGACTTTTATCTTTGACACCGATCTGAACCGTCCGTTATTCCGATCAATACGACCAATCCGTGGTCACGTGATAAAAAAATCCCTCGCATCTCGGATAGGATTGCCAAACTATTGAGGAATAACCCTCCGACCCCTTCCGCCCGCAGAGCTGGCCGAAGCCGCCGAATTCGACGTGTACGTGAAGTACGCGCGCGACGTGACGTCACCCGGCTGCCGCGACACCCTCAACGCGATGCTCGCTCGGGCGGACGTGCAGGCCGCCCTCGTCTCGGCCGGGCAGGGCATGCGGCTCGCTTTGCGCTACTGCCTGCCCGCGCTGCTGATGGGCCCCGTGTGGCACTGCTTCTCCTACCTCGAGTACGTCGAGCTGCTGCGCGGCCTGTCGCCGTCGTCGGAAGACCGAGAGACGCTCGCGCAGGTCGAGGGGCTGCTCAAGCCGCTGCAGATCGCGCTCGGTGAGTGCGATCATTGTCGATCTAAATGAACACCTAGTAGACGGTATAATATTGTCTGTTCACTGGAAAAAATGACGTCACTTTCTCCGTGAGGCAGAGACATCTTCCCATAAACCATGAACTATTTTTTCTACTTTCAATGTCATACTGGGCATAACCTAACGTTTTTATTTACATTTTGAATTACGTGCTCCTTTTAACACAGCGAATCTCCTGTTCCAAGCACAGAATTGTATCATCGATTCATTGATCCGGAAACAGAAAATAAACATAGTGAGAAACTCAAATGCGAGGCAAGTGAGTGTATTGGCATGTACAATTTTAATCACTAACGTTGAGTTGTATACTTGCTCCACGCATCATTCATACCCTCCGAAGAAGGCACACAAAAATTAGTTATTTAAACTAGAACACCACACACACTTACATTTACTTGTTTTCAACAATTTTCAACAGAATAAACTAGCATATTTGAAGAAATTCAAAAAAATTTACAAAACCCATCGAGAACCGAGCAGGACGGGTGCTTAACTTTGTGACAGTGTCAAGTTGACAGATCAAAGTCTCGTGTCGTTTCTAAGGAAGGGTACATTTTTTGAAAAATATTGAATAATTTCGCTGAAAATTGTTGGAAAACAAGTAAATGTAAGCGTGTGTGGTGTTTTTATTAAAAGAAGGATGAATTTTGTGTTTTGAGTAGAAGAAATTCAAGATGTCTATGGTGAGTGCATGTATTTACGAAACAAGCGTTTCGGATTCTTATTCTGGCGGTCAAAATACGTGAGTATACCTCTAAAAATTTTCCTTGCAATGCCTTATTATTGTTCCTGAAATCTGGTATAAAAAGTAAAAATATGTGCTAACCTTCAACCTAACAGGTTGAGTGCCGCTGGCAGAGACAAGTCTAAAACAGATAAGTAACGGATGACTTCAATAAAGTAGCGACATCATATTTGCATACGTTCGGGAGTTAACAGACAATTATAATTTCAGCCTACTAGGAGTACTAGGTTTCCATTTAGAACGACAATGCTTTATACTTTGTTACTCAAAATGAACTGTACAAACTCATTTGTCTAGTTTGTCTATTCGTCCTACCATTCAGTATACCTTATCAATTTTCAAATCTAATGAATTTGTACCTATCGTTGTGCATTAGGATATTCCATCATTGAATAAATCTCATTCGCCCGACCGACAGGCAACTGCGCTCCGGCGCATTCGGCGCCGCGCATCCTGGCGCCGCTACCTCAGGCGCGCGCTCGCCGCCAGGCGGCGCTTGTCAAGATCCACGAGCTCGAGCGCATCGTCGAGAACTGGGAAGACAAGAACGTCGGCCAGTGCTGCAACGAGTTCGTGCGCGAGGACTCGCTCGCCAAGGTAATAGGGTTGTACAGTTTTTTTTTCAAAAATTGTATATGTGAAACGCGGGCCTCCAGAGAATACGTCGGTGTTTTTTTGAAATTTTTATTTTCAAGGGTTTTTCCAAAATCGGCATTCAAAAATCGAAAATTCTCCATCCTTTTCTAAAAATGTGACGTCACCTGGTAGATTGGTTTGGGTTCTGTGCCATTAATCGAAGTGGAAGAAGAATTGACAATCTCTGTCATCTTTGACAGATGGCGGTAAAAAATTACTGGGCGATTTTAATTCTTCCTGCGAAAATATATTCGGATGATTCAAGGTAAGTACTATTGAGTTTTATTTCATTGTTCAGCGCTCATTATACTCTGCATTGACTACGATTTTCAGAAAATTCAAGCATTCAAAGACTTGTGCTTCATGTAGCAACACGAATGTGGATTCTCGAAAGAAATTTGTTCCTACTCCAAGTGTTAATATGAGACAAACTTGGTGTTTTGCAGTAGGACAACACATAGCATCAGCTACATCTGCAAGTGATTGCTGTGAAGATAATTTTGATCTAAGTTAAAATCCTTATCCTTATTCTTCTAATCTTTGTACATGAACATCATGAGAACCTGAAGTGTGAGCACAAAGTATTTTAGTAATAGGTATAAGCTAATAAACCAAATCTTTATTGTCATGAATATAAGAATTCTTATTGAAAAAGCAATTCTGTAAATAATAAATGCATTTTCCAAATTCCGTAGTTATTCTTAATACGTACTCTATCTATGATGTGAGTTTATATGAGATTTTTTCTTTACATTATATTGTGAATATGTAATAATAATATCAACTTGTGTTGTTTATTAAATATATTATCAGATGCACCACTACACTAACCTACTTTTCCCAGTTATTGATTGAATTAATTCTTCATTTTTATGTCTCTATTTTATAGTGTCTTTCACTCGTCTGTTCAATCGTCTCATTGACTTCGCAGAGGTGGTATAGAAAATCTTATAGAAATATTATTAACTCATATAAAATACCTGACTGGCGTTATATAGATGATAAACAATCAATTAATGCGTCCTTTTGAATATTTTGAATTAGTTTCGTAATCGAAAAAAATTTGAATTGAAAATTGACATATTGTCATCTGACTTATCTGCCATCAGTTATGTCAAAAAATTCTTCTTCCCTATTGTTTTCGATATTTTTACGAAACCATCCCGATCTACCAGGTGACGTCAGCAGAAATATGGTGCTGTCAAATAATTATTTTTTATTTCGACTTTCTCGAGCATAAAATAATATTTCGATTTAATTTTGATGCCATATCGGTAGTAGTTTAGTAAGGTATCGGAAAACGACAATCAATTCTGCTAAAGCTTAAGAGGTTTATGACCCTATAGAGCATTTTAGAACACGTGACCTTGTTGGACCAAACCTCAGATCATAAATGCTTACGCTAGATCCGGCATCATGTAGTATTTGTTTGGTATTAGAGGGGTCTGTAAAAAGTACAATGATATCACGTGGTACAACATATACATATGTATGGTCAAAATTTTACAACGATCAATCAATGGCAGTACGTTAAATCCTCCTGGACCTACCAAACGAATAACCTGGATACCGTATCTAGCGTAATATGTGACCTAAGGACCAAACATGGCGCCAAATTATGTCAATACAAAGTAAATGTCAGTAAACAGGAAAGTTAGTTGCTGATTTACCAGATATTTTCAAGATTATTTCGTTCATGGCTTGTTAAGGTAAAAGTAAATATTCATTGGGTTCAGAAAATTCTTGAAGTGAAGCTGCAGAGTGATATAGGGATCGATAAAATAAGAGTCATGAATTCTGTTGATCCATATACTATTAAAAATGATGAAGTGAAACTGACGTGGAATTGTTTCCAAAAGTTGCCTCCTTTGACATCATCAGTATTTAGACTCTTTCGGAACCAAACATGTCTCAAGAACTGATTTTAAATACTTCCAACAGAAAAAAAAATCAACTCGAATGACAGCGAAAATATGTGTGGTTATGTTTGTTCTGGTCCAGCAGGTCTAATTTGACAGCATTCTAAAATACTCTATTGTCGGACAGTCAGACACAGACTTCAAGTGTCAATTGTCGAATGATGAATTCCAAATCTCCCAAAGGTCGGTCCGGGCCGGCGTCTGTCGGAGCGGCGCGCCTACCTCTTCGACGGCCTGATGATCCTGTGCAAGCAGAGCGGCTCGCGCCGCCAGAGCGCCGCCCACCAGGGCCACGCCGAGTGCCGGCTGAAGGAGAGTTTCTACATGCGCCACCTCGAGATCGTCGACCATCCCGACACCGAGGAGGTGCGGCACGCGTTCGAGATGACGCCCAGGCATTCGCCGACTGTTGTGCTGTGCGCCAAGTCGGCCGACGAGAAGAACTCGTGGATGGCCGATCTGGTCATGTTGAACAACAGGTGGGTGGGGTTGGTTGGGGCCAAGGATGGTAAACTAGAGAAGGATGGTTCATTCAAGCAATTTATTCGGCCAAAAGGCGTGGCTTCCGAAGGCGCGCGATGACGTAGTCAACGGCCCTGAATTCAAAATTATTAATGCTGAATATCACTAAATGGGCATTAAAAGTGATTTTACTGTGATGTACTTTTTTATAATCGATACATATTGATTATTGATGGTTATTGGTATCATATGGCTTCAAATATTAGTAATTTTTGTGAACAAAAACTCCTTGATTCACAAAAATTCCTGAATGTCCACCCAGAAAATAATACTTGAGATAATTTAACGTTTACAAAACAGGGAATATACCTATTCCATAAATAAATAAATAAAGTACCTAATACCTACCTTGAAAATAATTTCATATTGAAAATAGAGAAATTTCAATGAAGAATTCATAGGTACTGATGAATGATGCATGTAATATGTATTTGTGCATTAATATTATTTAATGCACAGGTTATTGAAAGTTCATAGTTTGAATTGAAATTGATATACCTACCTATTTTATCAAGTTTAACAATTATCAGTGAATGGTGAAAATAAAATACATTCTTTAATTTGAATTATGGGTACCTTACATTATACATAATAGGTATATAAATATATTGACATCAATTTCGATTTTCTCATTAGCTGACTATTCTCTTCATTTATACATTGGACTCTACTATAGATGCAATCCAGGTTGTTCCTTTATTTGCAGGTTTTTATATCCTCATTATAGCTCAAAGTATACAAAATTCCTGAATCTGATTACATGGAACATCATAAAATAATGAGAATAGGTACTCCTTTTTCATAACACATTTTCATCTACCCATTTTGTAGATCTCTTTCTTAAATTTGGTTGGACAAATCACAGCTCTGATGTATGCGACTTGTATCAGGATTCACAACATCTGCATGTTCACAACTCATCCACCTTTTCAAATAAGTATCTCAAACAAAATCAGTGCTTTTTGGAAATATGTGGTAAATAATACTGGAATCCTCTTGGTTTTCGCCCAAAAATAGCAAATCTGCTACCTGGCATACTGGTTATCAGATGGTATATGAAATTGAAATGATTTCATAATCACTACACACTTTTCAATGGAGGTGATGTAATAATTTAAACTCTGTTTAAAAAAAACAATTTGTACAGCCACAATCCACAGTATGAATATCGAAACATAAATGTAAACAAAGCTTGAGGGCCGCCAGTGACGTCACGATCGCGTCGTTCGATGTGCCAACATTGCGTCTTATGGCAATAACCATCCTTCTCTAGTTAACCATCCTTGGGTTGGGGCTGGGCAGGCGTTTGGACCCAAGGATAGAGGTGGCACATCGAAAAAGATACATCGATGTTTGTCTACCTCGATGTTCAAGAAATTATATATCGATGTGCGATATATCGATACATAATATCGATGTATTTGAAACATCGATGTTTATTAATTCGTTGAAACATTAAGCAACTAGTGAAATTAAGGATACCACATTGTTTAAATTTTATTGAATGTGACAAAAAAAAAAACTCAAACAAAAACATAAAAAAAATCTCAAACAAAAACATAAAATAAAATCTCTTAACAAAAATGCCCATAAAATCAAATGTATGCTTTACATAATAGTCCCTACATCACTGAACTCAAACAAGAAATGGAACGATAATGCAATTCAGCAGTTTAACGCTAAATTGAATTCGCGCATACCATGTGATCATATAGCAAAATTGAATGTGGATCATGCGCAGAAACCTTTTGCACAGGACCGGCACTACCAAAAATGACAAACTCAATAACACAGCTTTTTAAACAACAGATAATTCAACAAGAACACAAAAACACATTATGAAGCCGAAAACAGCTTGCTGTAAATCGAAATGGACAAGATTCGAGAACAAAGAGCAATCAAATACAATGTAAACAAAACTTATAGGCTGACGAGTGGGCTGACGCCAACTCTTAGTTCTGTGGCTGAAAAATATAATTTCAGACATACGTTCACATAACACATCAAAAACGTAATCTCAGACATGCCCAGCTAACCCTGGCAAATATTGCGCATGTGCTCGATTCAAGGTTTATGATTCGCCTGTTGGCCGTAAATAATCCTCGAGCATCCTGCTATATTGTCGTTCCATTTCTTGTTTGAGTTCAGTACCCTACATCAGTCTCACTACTATCATCACATGCCATTCCACTCATTTGCATCCATTGAACTCAAGAATACAATTTTTTAAGTCCTTTGCCTGTCAGGCGGCTTCTTTGATCAGTTATAATATGTCCAGTATTTGAGAATAGGCGTTCCGAGGGTACCATATATATAATAACAACTATATGGATAACACCTATTCTTCTCTTTACGCGAAAGTGAAGCCAGTTTTGGAAAAACAAAAGACTGTCTGGCTTGCTAATGATGAAATGTGCGCATGCGCGGGTTTTGACGAGTTGAAATCCACTGACGTTTTCAGAATTTCATAGGTTAGGTTAGTTTGTTGCCTCAAATTATGTAAAAGAGCGTTAATATAGTTATTAATGTACTTACTGATTGTTTACAGAAGTGATTAGTGAGTGATAACAGTGATTGATCAAAAATTGGCCCACGAATCTTGATCCGATGACTTTATCGTCAAAGGTTTCTATGCAAATCGCAAGTATCGCTTTGTAGATCACATCCATTTCTGCATTTATCATCAACTATCATTCAATATCGTCAAACAATCCATCAATGAATGAATATTTGAAAAATATATGTCATGATGAAATAAAAACATCGAATTGAAGGTTATCTGACACATTTGATTGATTTTTAATAATTATCATACGTTTGTCGCTCACTAGAAAGCTACTATCCTCCATGATGAAAACGAATGTCGATTCTTAATTCAACTTTGCGCATGCGCATATTCGCGATTAGTCCCGCAGACTGTCATTTGTTTTATTTTTCGGCTTCAGCTCTGGTATCCATGTTACCTATATAGTTATTATTAGATATATGGAGGGTACACTTGTTGCCTTTTGTCGTCTCTTGACATTTGACAATAAAATCACGATATTCGAGTTCTGTGGTCTAGGTATTCCGTGTCCTGTGCATATGTGCTATGTTTCTCGAAACCACTAACATCGAAATAAAAAACATCGATTTATAACGATATTTTACTTTTTTAATACATCGAGTTTTTAAATCGATGTTTCGGAGTCATTATCGATGTTTGAGAAACATCGATATATTTTGCCCACCTCTGCCCAAGGATATTGAACTGTGAAGGATTGCTCAATCGACAAAGTTGTTCTCCCGGATGGATGTATGACGTCACTGACTCCGCTCGTAATTTCATTGGCTATTGACTATCCATCTTTGTCATTGATTTTAGTTTCAGTTTCTCACTTTTGTTGTACACAGTTTATTTTTTAACTGTACAGGCTGTCCCATTTTCGATGTCCTTACGGGGTATCTCGCTTATTATCAAAGATAGAGGTTTGCGGTCTTCGCGAACGTTGGCTACTTTTGTGTGAAACTCACGATTCTGCAAACAAAAATTGGTAACACTTCGTTTATCGCACTCCTATGAGTTCGGGAAAAAATTTTGGTGGAACTTACGTATTTTGACCTCCTGATCACGAATCTGAAGTCAAAACGCGGCGGTCTCAAGTATTTTCGGAGATACGGCCCCATTTTGTCTCAAAAATGCACCATTTCAAATCTCCATTTTCTGCTAATAAAAACACACAAAATTAATCCTTCTTGGAGCCAAAACATCACACATGCTCACATTCACTTGTTTCCAACACTTTTTTGCATAAAAAACTGTTATTTTCACAAAAATTCGCCCTTCTTCAAAACGTAAACAAAACATCTTTTTTCACTGATTTTCTGGTTATTTTTATTTGAGATGTTGGCAACGGTTTACCATGAGCCAAACAATCACGTTGCCAACATCATAAATACAAATTACCAGAAAATCAGTGTAAAAAGGTTGTTTTGTTTACATTTCAAAGAAGGGTGAATTTTTTGAAAAACAATAGTTTTTTCTGCTGAGAAGTGTTGGAAACAAGTAAATATATATATGCGTGTATAGTGTTTTGGTTCAAAAAAGGATTAATTTTGTGTGTTTTTATTAGCAGAAAATGGAGATTTGAAATGGTGCATTTTTGAGACATCTATCTCCGAAAATACTTGAGACCGCCGCGTTTTGACTTCAGATTCGTGATCAGGAGGTCAAAATACGTAAGTTCCACCAAATTTTTTTTCCGAACTCATAGGAGTGCGATAAACGAAGTTTTACGCAAAAATTTTATAGCCTGCCTCATTTCTGAGTAATATTCTCGCAATTTATTCAAAATAAAAACCTATTCAAATGATACTTACAAATAAACGAAGATACATTTAGCAAGGACGATAGTTTTTCATTCACTCAGAAATGAATAGTTTGATCGAATTAAGGTTTGCGCCAAAATGAAGCCATCTTTTCATGTATTCTACAGTAATGAAAACATGAATCGACTCATTTGATTTTTTCAAGAAAATCTGAAAAATCTTAACCTTGTGTAAACAGCGCCCTCTGGAATACGTGGTAACAGTTGTCAGAGTGTGAAATCATCTTTCAAACGAGCCTAAGTTGCCCAAATTTATATAAAGGGTGTGGATACAAAACTTATTTTTGATTTCTCAATAGTGCACAATAAAATCTTGAAGTAAAAATGGGAATGTTAAAAATTCAGTGATTATCAATCTGTGTGTTAGTCTGTTTGGAATCTTCTCAATATTGAGATGATGAATTAAAAAAAAATTGCACACCTGAAAATTCTTATAGGTATATTCCGCATTATTTTCAGATCGATGTTGGAGAGAGTATTGGACAGTATTTTATCAGACATAGAAAGGAAACATCCCTTGAAACTGCCCCCACCGGAATTGTATAAGTTTGCCCAACCGGATTCCAAGGACAACATAATCTTGGAACAAAGGGAGAACGGTGGCGTACCATTAATTAAGGTAAACACTTAAGAAATCTAGTTCAAAGTTACCATAATTCGATGTGAAAGTTTTGAATTAAGATCGTTGTTACGCAGATTTACTATTTTTACAACCTTTCTTCACACTCGCAATGGATTTATTTAAAAAATCCTCTCTATATTGGAACATATCTGATATGTTATTTATTTCGAAATATCTTGTGAAAGACGAGACGTTAGTCTGGACATTAGTTGACATTGAGAAAAAAGTCTATCCAATTAAAATAATAGAAATAAATGTCTGGTAATAGACACGACGAAGATGCATTGGGACAGGCAACGCTTCGAGTGGAGATCTCACGGTCTCCACTCGGATAACTACCCTGCACTGATGAGGGCCAATAAGCCCGAAACCGGTCTGTAGGTTGTTAAGCGTGCCTGTCCCGATGTGAATTTGTCACGTCATAGGAAGAAAGAAACATTTGCGATCCGCATTCACAGTGTGAATCGTTACGTGGACTACGAGCAGATATAATTCAATGTTCTGCGTGGTATTTACCAGGAAAGTAGTTGTTTTCTGTTCGTAGTCTACCGGACATTCATTTAAAACTATGTTTGATATTTCAATTGGATAGACTATTATCTCTTTAAAAAAAATCGAATTCCACCAAACAAACATAAAATTAGTCTGTCGCGTGTTTTGTTTTGAATATGTATTCTGTCGTTTCCACTACACGAACAGTTTTCATCATTCCATTAAAGTCACATACCACTACCAGAACAAAATAGTGAACTGTTGTGGCCAGCCGTTTTCAGATAGCGAATTCTGTTTACAAAAACATAGACAAAACACCGAAACCTTTTGATCTTTCTGCCTGGCGACGGGACTTTTTGTTGTTGACGAAAACACGAACTAATGACACAAAGTCTTCAAAACGTTTTCGTTTTGTCAGAGATTTTGTCGGAATCTACACTGTTGCTGTATTGTTGCGGTTTTGTCCATTTGGTGGAAATCCGCCCTTAGGGCGCTTGCCCACAGGACGGTAGCGGCACGATTTGCCGCGCGCGATATATCGCGCCGCATCCGCTGAGCGCTCGCCCACTACACGGTATATCGTGCGAAACGTATTCAGATCAATACTCCGTGTTGCCAGATCGATTTTAGTGAGTTGTTGCTGTGAGCTTCGACGTGATGGATCGAAGAAAAGTGATCCCATTTTGAGGGTCAGATATGTGGAAGGGGCATTTTATACATTATTTGAAAAACTTAAAGCAAATCCTGCGAAGTTCTTCAATTATTTTCGCATGAGCAGAGACACGTTTGATTATTTGGTCGACCGAATAAAAGAGTATATGTCTTCAAGATACACAAATGAGGGAATGTGTACCTCCAACAGAAATGGTAGCAGTAACATTAAGGTATGAGTATAATATTTTATTTTTGGAAAACACAGAGTATATTATGTAATTATATAGAATTATTCCAACAAATCATTAGGGCTTCCTGTATTTTCATAGACTGCACGCATTCAATGACAACACAGCACTGAAAATATCATTGTCGATTTCGTACTGTCGGCTAGACATCATTTAATCCCATTGGCGCTCAAATGTCACGCGACACGAATTCGCGCGGTTTCTGACCGCCAAATCGCAGGTTTGTGCGGTAACGTCCTGCCGCGACGGTTTTGAATGCCTTCGCGGCATTTTTTAACCAGTAGGCGACCACTACATTTAATTGTATGGACAATTTGTGCATTTCAGTCGTTGCGATATCGCATACGATTCACCGCGCGCGGCAAATCGTGTCGTTACCGTCCTGTGGGCAAACGCCCTCAGGTCCGATTTAATTTCAAACACACGACTCACATCAACATCAACTCTGGGATTTCCAGGGGGCGACTCTCTACAAACTCGTCGAAAGACTGACCTACCACATTTACGCCGACCCGAAGTTCGTGCGAACGTTCCTCACCACCTACAGGAGCTTCTGCTCCCCCACCGAGCTGCTGGACCTGCTGATCGAGCGCTTCCAAATACCCGATCCGGCGCTGGTCTACGAGCAGGACTGCTGCGACACCGACAAGATGCAGAAGAACAACCAGAGGGAGGACTGGAAGAAGTACCGGAAGGAGTATTGCCAGCCGGTGCAATTCAGGTTAGAAATAAAAAATATTGGGGCATATTATATGTATTTTTATTTGGAAACTATTACCTCACTACAAGTTTCACTTCGTGAGGAATTTATAACATTTTATACTTGAGCCTATTCCACATAATGGCAGTAGTAGTGGCGTCACTCCCCTCTACTGTTAAGATAGCCAATGGCAAACATGTTTTGATGACGCTGAAAATACAAGGTCATGCTGGCGAAATTCAGCAGAACGCTCAAAAATACTGCAACTTGAAAACTTTAATTCATTTCTGTCAACCTCGTCAAAAGGGGCGGAGTCACTGCCAGTACTGCTACTGTGAAAAATTGTTATTAAATTTCTGAGACACTCTAATGACGGTTGCGAGTGTTTCGATACATATCTCGTGACCTCAGATTTGGCAGGAATCGGAAAAAGTTGTCAGTTGTCAAGATATCGAAAATTTTTATTGAGAAAATGTGTTTGGAATCCGATGTGGTCCCCTTTTCAACAATTTCAGAAATACAATTTTATTCCTCTACCCGTACTATGAAACATAACTACATTCTTGTTTTATATGGAAACAGCTTTAATAACCTAAATCATATTTGGGTCAAAACTTATCAAATATTTGTGACATTATGCGGGGGATTTTCTGAATAGACGATTTAGTCTAGTTGTTACAAAGGTGTAGTCATTCCCTGTATATTGATGCAAATGAGCTCATTCAATATTCTCAACCAGTAAATGAAATTTAAACCGACTAATATTCGTTATTTGAACTTTATAAAGCATTATTAATCATTGCTAAATTTCGGCATCACAGACTTGAAAAAAAATCCGCCAAATTTGAGGTCACGTGATATGAGTTGCAACGGATTTTTTAGTTGTCGGACAGGCAGAACCGAACCGCTATTAGAGTTCTTCAGAAACTTCAACCAATTTTTCCCATTATGTAGCAAACTTTATGACGGACGCTGTATATATTATTATGATAAATAAAAACAAACAATGAGACGCTTTCAATCTTATAGTTACCATAATTTTGATTATTTCCTTCCAGGGTATTGAATGTTCTGAGGCACTGGGTGGACCAACATTTCTATGATTTCGAGAGGGATGCATCGCTCTTAGGGAAACTGCAAGAATTCTTGGATTCGGTTCATGGAAAAAGTATGAGAAAGTGGGTGGATATTGTTATCAAAATAGTACAAAGAAAGGTGAGCAAAATACATTCAATCACACATATATCATAAGTTGAATTTATCAAAAAATTTCAATCAAAACTGGTAATATACAAAGTTACAAAGTTAAAATGGAGGCAGAGTTGCGCAATCAGAAGCCCAACAAAATGCCGGCAAGAAATCCGATATACTTGAACCAATTTTAGGTGATACATATAAAATTATATACAGTTTCTCGTTTCGACTCGTATATCTCCCAAAATCGTCGGAATTTCTCGTATTTCTTGCCGGCATTTTGTTGCGCTTCTGATTACGACTCCATTTGAACTTCCTGCCAGCCTGTTTTTGGACCAAATTCTACATTAATTTGTTTCCCTAGACTCTAGAGTAAAGAGTACTTGAAACTGCAAATACATAAGCTTGAATGATTCTATAATTAGTAAGAGATATTCAATATTCTCATGCATACTTTTGTATTTTCAGATGGAGAATGATAATCAGAGGCATATAAAGTTTGCTTTCGACGAACCTCCGCCTCCGATCGAGAAGCACATCAACTGCGGCGAGGACGAATATGGCATCCTGACTCTGCATCCAGTCGAGATAGCCAGGCAACTGACCATACTTGAGTTTGATCTCTACAGAACCATAAAGCCTTCCGAATTGGTGGGCACCGTGTGGACCAAGAAGGACAAAGAGATAACCAGTCCGAATCTGTTGAAAATGATAAAGCACACTACAAATGTGGGTATTCGTTAACCTTGCAATTGTTTTTTAATAGTCTGATTTATTCACAAATCACTTTCACAACGAAAATGGAATCGTTAAGATTTCGTGCGAATATACGCGCTATGATTTTTACACCAAGATGTATCCCTTGGGAAAATAATCGAATATGTTAATAATACCCCATGTTGGACACCAAATTATAAATGCTACCTACATATTTCCATTTCTGTCAGATTTATGATTCCTTCTAAATATTCTGACTTTATTTTGAAATAGCTATTCCACCATTTCTCTTTTCGAGTTATTCACGAGACTGTCACAAAACGAAATAATGTTTATGTCAATGAAATATTTTGTGATATTGGGATTTTCGAACATAATATTGGAATAATAATAATTTAAAAATAAATTATATGATGATAATTTTTCATTATGAAATGATTTTCAAGAATTTCTAGCTATCAGCTGACCCAGGGCTCTTAAAATATAGAGGGGTTTATGAAATAAGGTGAGCTTTTAGGCGAGGTGGAAAATCAAGTCAGCTGAACTGCAATCGAAGTTGGTAAATTTGAAATGTTGGTGATACAACCAAAAACCGTGAATATTACTAACTTCAGCTGCTTGACTTTTATAGTCAAGATCACAAACGCGTGAATTTGCTTCAAATATGCTTTTAGTTGAAATTTGGTGGTGAAAGATCCTGTAGAAATAGTTTTTCTTCAAAGATATTATGTAAAGCTCGATTAAACGCCGCTACAAAACCCTCCGATACAGCGATGCATTCAAACAACAGCATCATGGCCGCTTCTCGTGACGTTACAAGTCCTCTGATAGGCCCTTTCCTGTGTTGCCATTATCACTATCTTTGGAAATTCCGAGGCAATGTTATTCAATTTTATCCCATGAATAAAACAAATTGTCTCAGCATTTATTATATTGAAATTGAGACTTAGTGCTAGCTGTTTATTTAGTTAATGAATGACATGTATGCATCCTGAGTGCTATGTCATTAGTTTTTCGGCCAAATCATATTGCAAAGAAATATTATCAATAACGTTCGGCAACACTGTGAAAATTTATTTCCTAACGCGCTCGATGATAGTTCAGCACTTGTTACCTCACATCTCGGCACGGTTCCATCAGTGTTCAAACAAAAATGTTTCTTTAGATTTCTATTTTGGTACGAAATAAAATTAAAAAAAATCTTACAGCTCATTTCATTGTTCCGGAGGTTGTGGTATTTTCTCTAGATATTAGTGATGTCGTCTATTGGCATTTATGATGCTTAAGAAATTATCATCGATCAATAAATAAACACTGTATTTATTTGTTTATTAAGCATTTATCAATTTTAATAAATGTCAGACTCGTTGTTGGTTTGGCATATTCTAATTATCAAATGCAGAATCAATATGTCTGCTAAGATTGATGACATTTGGTAACCCTCCCCCCTGTGATAAGAACCCTGACCATCAAAATTATGTCGGGCTTTTCAGATGTCGATTTTTATTTACAAGATTGAGAACAGGTGTTGACTACTTTTTGAAACTAACAGGCACTCTTTATACATGAATGGGTCATCTTGAAAAGTAGTAATTCAACAATACATCATATGTGTCTGCAAAATGCATTGTTGTGAATACAATAAAGACGCTTTAATTCCTAACCAGGATTATATTAGGAAAGATCAATATTTGTTTCAGTTTACAAGGTGGTTAGAAAAAAACATAGTGGAAGCTGAGAACTTCGATGAGAGGGTGGCAATTCTCAATAGGACCGTAGAGATTATGATAGCTTTGAATGAAATCAACAATTTCAACGGAGTTTTAGCTATCGTGTCGGCAACGAACTCCGCCTCCGTTCATAGGTTGAAGTTTACATTCAACGTGAGTAATTCTTCGGCTAGAATCGAGTTTCGTTTTGCTGATTTTATTCACCTCGTAGGTATTGTCCCAACAAAACCGCAAAGCCTTGGAAGATTACAGGTCGGATGACCACTTCAAGAAGTACCAAGAAAAACTGAGATCGATAAACCCACCTTGCGTACCTTTTCTGGGAATGTATTTGACCAACATTCTCCACATAGAGGAGGGCAATCCGGACTTCCTACCCAACACGCAGCTCATCAACTTCTTCAAGAGGAGAAAAGTCGCGGAAATCACGGGAGAAATACAGCAATATCAAAACCAACCTTACTGCTTCAACGTCGAACCTACCATAAGGGTGAGAATCCGTGTGAATGTTCTGCGGACCAGAAGACTTGATGAATTCCTTAGAATGAAAAAAAAACGAACCAATATCGAAAAATTTGATGAATTCTTCCTTATTAATACCGAATATGTAGCAGCTGTCGTCTGTGATTAAAAAAACTTTCGCCTGCGTTGACCACAAGATAAGGTTGATCGTATTGTGGTAGTGATCGTGTCTTCATACAACCCCACTAGCGCAAATAAATTGTTTCTGCGAAAAACTTGTAGACCGTTTGAGAAAGAAGTAATATTTTCCCGACTTGAATGAAGATGGCGGTAACATCGATTCTCAAGGAAGATTTCTGTTGCTTATGTTTTTCTTTGGTTCCAGTCTCACAAGCGTGAATTGAAATGACATACTATAATACACTACTACACTATACTTTCAGTTAATCTGGAATAATTATCAATATATTTACTCTTATCGGTATTTTTTCTCATAGAACAGATGACACTGACAGATGCACAGTATTTTACCGACAGTAGATATGGCGCCATCTCTGGTAATTTCTGCAAATATTACTACGGTATGAAATCAAGTAGGCAAAAGTCTACAGTTTATTCTATAGGAAGCTGTTTCACCATCCTATATCCACCTTGCATACTATATATAATTGCATTTTTGAACATTTGCTATATCTAAAACTTGTACTTATCATTTATCCTTTCACTTCATAGAGAAGAACTATACAGGGTGTTTCATAATAAATGCGCAGGACTTCAGGATATGATAGCTCTTTCAAGAATATGAAAAAAGTTCCCATTGTCTTACCCTCTAAAATGCACCATTTTAGACATACAGGGCCATCTTAAAACCGTAGTCTACGCTACTCCAGTTGAAAATGTTGACAATTTAAGAGAGCGCATTGTTGCTTTTTGCAACATAATTCGGAACATTCCGGGTATTTTCCTTCGTGTTAGACATTCAATGCATCGAAGAATTGCTGCGTGCATTGAAGCTAACGGCGGACATTTCCAACACTTAATTTAACTAAGTATGATTTGTTTTTTTTATTTTGCAAATATGAAGTTAACGTTTGGTTTTGTTACTTGTTCTAACGTTTAAATAAATTTTGTATAATAATGAAAAAAAATATTTGAAGAAATTTACCAAGTTTTTCAACATGAAAGTTGATTTTTCTTGAAAACGGTCAACTTTAGAGCTTATAAACAAGAGTCCTTTTTTTGTGTAGAAAACATTGGCGGTTTGAATAGGTGGCTCAAAATTGTACTTTTTCCAGTGGCGTAAAAGTTGGAGGAAATAACACCCACTACCCCTTCAAAATCTTCACCAATTATGAATTTAAAAAAAATAAATCAGCCCAAAACATAGCTTATTATCAGTAGAAAATGCCTACAAAATCTGTTTTCTGTGCGATAAACGGTTCCAGAAATATTCGCAAAAAACGATTTATTTTTTTTATTTCAACACCCTGTATGTCGAAAATGGTGCTTTTTAGAGGGTAAGGCAATAGGAAATTTTTTTCATATTCTCGAAAGTGCTATCATATCCTGAAGTCCTGCGCATTTATTATGAAACACCCTGTATATTTGGATTATCTAAATGCGCCCGTACTCTCCTAGCACTTCTTGGAGAACCTCAACCCGTTCGGCGACATGAACGACACCGACATATGCAACTACCTGTACCAGAAGTCGCTGGAGATCGAGCCGAGAGGCAGCAGGCTCGTCCCGAGGTTCCCGAGGAAGTGGCCCAATTTGAGCCTGAAGTCGCCCGGGATCAAGACCGTCAAATCGGCGAAGAGTATACCGAGCGCAGTCGCCAACACCATCAACCAGACCCTCAATTCCACGATCAAGAGCGAAGACTCCAAGAACGAAGATTCGTCCAAGCCTGATAATGATTTCAGCGTATTTGCATCGGTACGTATAAAGTTGGCATAAAAGGTTCAGAATGTGAAATGCATAAATTACTGTTATTCTACCAATGCCATTCGAATGAAATAGAAAATATAGGATGTTAAGAAATAATTTGCGATGGATGTAAGTGAAGATTGAATATAAGGGGCAAAACCTATGGCTCATGTGATAAACAAATCCATAGAATCTGGATATGTCCCTGCAGCATTCAAAGAAACTGTCATCAAGCCTTTACATAAAAGTGACAATAAACAACAGATGAATAATTATAGACCGATTAGTCTGATTTCAAACTGCACTAAAATATTCGAATATGTCATAAAGGAAAGATTGAACTCATATTTAGAAAAAAACAATATACTTTCAAGTAAACAGTATGGATTTAGGAAAGGGATCAGTACACAAGATGCTATGGTAGAGTTAATATCAAAAATCAATGAGAACATTGATAATAAAAAACCCTGTATCACTATTATTATTGACTTGACTAAAGCATTTGATACGGTGAATCACAGCGTACTTCTCGATAAATTAAACTACATTGGTGTGAGAGAAATTGTTCAAAAACTATTCCAAAGCTATTTAGAAAATAGGAGGCAATATGTTACTATAGATGACAGCATGAGTAAACCGCGGAAAGTGTGCTGTGGAGTACCACAAGGAACGGTTCTTGGACCTTTGTTATTTTCAATTTATCTGAATGACTTACTCACCTTGAATTCAGTAGGCAATATAATTTCATTCGCTGATGATACAGTTATACTATATGAAGATCATGATTGGCAAAACCTAAAAATGAAAATTGAGACTGATTTGGATAGACTCTTTTGTTGGTTCGACCAGAACCTTTTGACCGTTAATTATAATAAAACATCATACCTACCATTCTCTTCATATAAATCAGGACTTCCCAGTTATCATACAATAAAAATACAAAAAAAATGATAATACAAATATAGAAATAAAAAATGCAAAGAGCACAAAATACCTTGGAATCATTATAGATTCACACTTGAGGTGGGACATGTATATACAGTACACAGTTCAAAAAGTTAGAAGGCTAATTTATAAATTCAAAAAACTCAAAGATGTTATGAATTCTAGGGAATTGAAAATTTTGTACCACGCTCTTGTGGAGTCAATATTACAATACGGAATTATCGTATGGGGTGCTTGCAACAAATCTACGCTTATATACATGGAACGGATTCAAAGGCGTGTAATTAAGGTAATGTACAACAAAAATAATAGGTTTTCCACTTTACTATTACACAAAGAGAGCAAGATATTTGATATGAGACAATTATATGCCAAAATATTGATACTATATGTGTCCAACAATAAGGCAAAGTTTCCAAAAATAGCGCATAGTAGAAATACTAGAGCTAATAAAAAAAGGCTATTTGATGAGTCAAAAGGCTGAAAAGAAAATTGGACAAAAAATATTCTCTACACCGGTCCAAAATTATACAATTTACTGGATATGGAAATAAAACAGATAAAACTGACATTCACAATGAAAATAAAAATAAAAAAATGGATTCTTAATAATTATGAATTGATTCACGAGATTCTGGATTGAAAAAAAAAAGTAAGAGTAGGTACTATCATTGGATTTATCATGTTATTTTTGTAGTTACTTTTATCGTGATGTTCTAGATATAAGTAAAAATATCTCTTTTTTCTCCTGGTGTTCTTTACTTATTTTATAATATTTTGACCAGTCAAAAATTTTCTTGGAATGACTAGAAATCGTTGAAATGATTTGATGACTTATTTTGAGCTTATGCACATCCGTGCAGAATTATACTATTTCGAATAAATAGGGCGGAGTTTTGGTAAGAATCAATTCGTGATAGAAACAACCCATTTTATTATTGAGTCAATCCAACTCTTTAAATTCATGAGATACCGTAAATGAGCCGAATACAACAGTTCGGGACTTTTTGAACTCGACGGATATCAATATTATCTAGACAAGGTTTATGAATAACGTCACAGTGATTGAATTGTATTGTATCATCAATCTATTTCAAGTGTCATGTTATTTCTTATGTGATCTTGATGATTATCGTTGCAAAATATCATGGCTGAGGGTTTGGACGGGTTGATTTTCACTTGTAATCTCCCTAGCAGCAGAATTATTACCGATAATTTTTTCAAGGTCTCGAATGTTCTGCTTAGGTAGCTCAGCCTTTATAATGTACATAATTTATCATCAAAATATGTAATTATCTAAAAGAAAATTCTTACTCTCCCTCGCGTTGGGCACCAAAAAACTCTTACGTTGGGCGCCAAAAAACACTTACTCACGTTGGGCGCCAAAAAATGTCAACCAATGTCGTTGCAGGTGCAACTGGGAGCCAGCCAGAACAGTCCGACGTTGAGCCCGGTATCCCCGGCCGCGTCGAACCCCATCATAAACTGGTTCAACCACACCAGGAGCCCCAGCGTCAGCTCAATCATATCGACTACGTCCTTCAGGCAGCCGAGGGCGGAGCCCGCGCCGCCGCAGCATCTGTGAGTCTCCCGCGTGTCTCATTTTCAATTGCTATTTGTGTATTTAGAGCGCGAAATGATGGATTGCCGCTCGACAAAGAAAATTATCGCGCGTTGCATAGCGGAGCGCGACTCATAGATTGAAAAAGAATTGCCCTGCCCAGGGATCGAACCCGGGCTGGCGGCTTGATGAGTTTCGCTTCGAACCCTCTTGCTATTGAGGCTACTTGAAAACTTATGTCTATCTTACAGTTATAATACGCTATGAACCTTCGATCATATTATAACAGAATACACCTTTTCCAGTTGTATTTCAGAGAGCGTCAAGGTAATTTCAGAATTCGTCATGTGAATTTCAGAAAATATCATTTGTATTTCAGAAAGCGTCAATTGGATTTCAGAATACTCACTTGTATTTCAGACAGAGGTTTAATGTGAACACCCCATGTTTTGGTGGTCTAATTTTCCATTTCTCCCTGAGAATTTATGTATTTGCTAACGAGATTGAGGTCACAACATTTTCCCATGATGTACTATGTATAAAGTGATCCGAATCAGAAAATTTTATAGTAAATTGATGTTTATTGGGGCTATTCATCTAACATAATATTCTCAAGAATGTATAGGCAAAGGTTAGCACTTCCGATTGTACCAGAAATGAACCGCTACTTCGTTATTTTGAATGGGACCCTCTATATAGATGATTATATTTTTAGATTTTCATGCTAAAAATTGCGTATGCAGGTAGATTTTTCTTATTTCTGCACAGGATCAAATACATATTTTCCAATATTCATCGATTTCTCCGTAGAAGAAGCCCGAATTCTGTTTCTGAAATACTTTTGATATTTTCTGATATACAAATTACGAATTCTGATATTAATTTAACTAATCTGAAATACATTTGACGCTATCTGAAATTAAACTCACTATTCTAAAATACAATTGATACTTTCTGAAATTCAATTGACTATTCTGAAATTCAATTGACGCTTTCTGATATTGAACTGAATATTCTGAAATAAAATTGATACTTCCTGAAATACAAGTGACTAATCTGAAATTCAATTGACGTTTTCTGAAATTAACTTGATGGTTTCTGAAATACAAATGGAAAAGGTGTAGATGAATAACGCACAATCCTTGCCACAGTAGTTGTTTGAAGCCAACATCTGAATCAGTTTCTAGAGTTACCTCATTCTAAAACAAGGATAGCAACAACAGATTTCCCTAGCACCAGTGTCTTGCTATCCTGGAACAAAATTAACATATCCATTATTTCTAATGATGATAGATCAATTCCACTAAAAATAGGCTTATCTACTACTCTGAGCACTTTCTTACCACTTGGGACAACCATTTTATCACTTGTAGTAAAATAGCGTGAGCAAACTCTAGCGTTATCTTTCTCGATCATATTTTTCCATATATCCACTAACTTTTCATCTCGGAGATAATTTTTTCAAATCACCAAAAATTGTTTTGCATGACACTGAGTAACTCACCAGTGGAATGTTGTGTTCTGGTAACCACTTTTAAATCGTCTCTTACATATTCAACAGCGTTTCACCATCCTTCAAATTCGATTTGAACAGAATAAACAAAGTTTCCATTTAGAATCCTATTCTAATTTTCACACAAAACTGGAAAAATGCCGTTCAATGTGAAGCCTGGTTGTAGAAGAAAATCGCTTTGCAGGCCGCAGCGGTACAGCCACAACAGCCAGAGCTCGACGGGCGGCCCAAACAGCCCGGGGCCGCACAGCCCCGCCTCCCCGGGGCCGTCCATGCTGCCCGAGCCGGTGAGCCCGCGCCTGCCGCCCACGCCGCCGCCGCCGCCCCCGCCGCTGCCGCCGAGGCGGCGGCGTGACAGCCCCGAGGTCAGCTCCCCCCAGCAGGTAGGGTCTCTGAAGGAGCTGGAGTGTTGTTATTGGCGGGGGTCTCTAGGGTGTTGCATCCGATGATTTCATTTTTTTTTGGAAATGATGAATATTATGGCTATGTTCCGTAAATCGACTTGTTTACTTTTTGGTTGATTATTTTGTGTCCCGTAAATGTCATATTCCTGAAAAAAGGTGATTTTTTTCTGAAGTTTGGTTGATTATTTGTCACCGACACGACCGATGTTTAGAGATCGGTGAGCCCGCTTAGTGGAATATGACTTGTCATTTGTGACATCCATATCTTTTGATTTTGTGAAAAGATCGTCAAAATCTCCAGTACACTGTATTATGTGGAACATCACCATTGAAATATTCACAAGAATTCAAAAATGATAATCAAATCATTACCATGATACCTCGACCTCGCAACCCATCTTCCTCTTCACCACTTGAACTATCACTGTCGGTGAGTAATTCGTTCTAAAAAAGCATTCCTACGATATCCATTTTACATAAACAAGATTGAGATAAACCAAAGAATCGCAGAAAAAAAGTTCAAACCTTGGAAAATTTGAAAATACAAATCAAATTAACGCGCCAAATCAAATCAAGAGTGAAAGTTTAGACAGTTGATAGGAGAAAAAGTCTATCGTTCTTTATAACCAAGATATAAGGTGATTTATTAAATTTCTCTTTTTTTTTTCAAACAATCGTAACTGATGAATCACCCTAAAATTTTTGTAAAATACGGCAATAAACGGATCATTCAGGGTGTTAGAAAGTTTTGTCATTGTTGATTACAATTTTTCCCAAATACGGACAACTCGTCTCTTTCACAATATGGTTGAAAATTAGGAGAATAAGAAATTGTTGATGATATTATGGATTACAGCTGGAAGAGTACCATTCGAACAAGAAAAATATTTTTTCAAAATTCTGTGCCACCTCATAGAAATATCTAAATTTGACTCAAGTTGATGATTGTCATCCACCACCAACAACCCATCGAACGCCCGCCCTCTCCGCAGATGAAGCAGGCTCCCGACGCCCCCATTCTGCCGCCGCGCGACGCCGTCCCGGCGGCGGTACGCGACGTCTCGCCGCCCCCGCTGCCGCCGCGTCGCGAGCCCGGCTCCTCGCCAGGCGGCGGCGCCCATCCCGCCCACCACACCCACGTCCACCACTCGTTCGTCAACGTGCCGCACGGGGGCGGGGGCGGCACCCTGCCCCGCCTCAATCCGACGCACACGTCGCAGCTGCACATGCGCAGGCATGCAGCGCTACACCCCGCCCACCTCAAAGGGCAGCAGCAGCAGGGGGCGTTGCAGCACAACGGCGGGCCGGGGTGAGTTGTGCGAATTCATCAGACATTCAAACACAAGAGATAAGTCATGCGCACGTCCCTGTTGAAAATTGGAAAGACTTTTTATGAGCTTTTGGAAGCAGAAATTAGATGGCGCTGCAATCTCTGCTTTCTTGTTCTGAGGCTGAGATGAGACTTCTGTGGTTATGTTGCTGATCACAGATCAAGCAATCTCTGCCCATATATCTAATAATAACTATATAGGTAACATGGATACCAGAGCTGAAGCCAAAAAATAAAACAAATGACAGTATGCGGGACCAATCGCGAATATGCGCATGCGCAAGTTTGAATTAAGAATCGACATGCGTTTTCATCATGGAGGAGAGTAGCTTTCTAGTGAGCGACAAACGTATGATAATTATTAAAAATCAATCAAATGTGTCACGTAACCTTCAATTCGATGTTTTTATTTCTTCATGACATATATTTTTCAAATAATCATTCTTTGATGGATTGTTGGACGATTTTGGATAAAAGTTGATGATAGATGCAGAAATGGATGTGATCTACAAAAGCGATACTGGCGATTTGCATAGAAACCTGTCACGATAAAGTCATCGGAACAAGATTCGTGGGCTAATTTTTGATCAATCACTGTTATCACTCACTAATCACTTCTGTAAACAATCAGTAAGTACATTAATAACTGTATTAACGCTCTTTTACATAATTTGAGTCAACAAACATACCTAACCTATGAAATTCTGTAAACGTCAGTGGATTTCAACTCGTCAAAACCCGCGCATGCGCACAATTCATCATTAGCAAGCCAGACAGTCTTTTGTTTTTCCAAAACTGGCTTCATTTTCGCGTGAAGAGAAGAATAGGTGTTATCCATATAGTTGTTATTATATATATGTCTCTGCCTGCTAATAAAATATTTGTTTGCTTTCTGTGTCAAATCTGTCATTATGACATCATTTTCTCGTTATTTTGTGGTGATCTGACTGATTCGTGATCTGTTACCATGTTACCAACTTACGAACCGGTATTTTTATTTCTATGTTGATTCTAAAAATTGAATATGTTGTAGATGGTTTGAATAATTTATGTTTATTTTCAATTTCGATGCTATCTCTTTCACAATCAAAAAACTATTGAATTTTATCATTATAGGTAGGTAGGTATTTGATAACCTCAACATATTACAGCTAAATATCCATAGATCTTATTGCTTACGCTAGATCCGGTATCCAGGTTACTTGTTTTGTAGGTCCGGGGGGGTTGAAAGTATTAAGCCATTGACTGGTCGTTTTAGTTGTTGACAAATGTGTTGTCCCACGTGACCATAGTACCTAATTTCTTGCAGACCCCTCCTGACCTAAAAATTACTACAGGATGCCGGATCTAGCGTAAGCAGTAAGATCTATGAGGATATCAATCACCATTTTATTTCCAGAACAAATATTTATAATATATAACATTTTGATGAAAATCTAGTTGAACTTCACAAAGCAAAATGATAGTCACATTTCTCAATATAAGGAATGAAACTTTTCTACAGAACTCAATATTTCATCCAATTTCCAACTATCATCAAATCAATAATAGCACAAAAGTCAAATCTCATCATAATCTTCAAATACGACATGCTATCGCCATCTATTCGGATAAACATAAACATATCTTGTTCGGATGACTAATCTCTGTTCCAAACACAAGATACTTCATTATTTACGTTTTTGCGCGATCAATCATCGTCCGATCCTTTTTTTCTGACTCTTTTCCTCCAATTACATGTTTGACAGATTATACGATTTTTTAATACGTTATGCAATCTTATCGCAGTGGTTTGAATAATTCACACCAAACAATAATTATATTTTAATGAATTATATTTCATTTCTTTTCTATGAATCGGAGTTATCGTTGAATCGTAGTCTTTTTGATTAAATGATGTATATTCTGATGAAATCAACCTGTCTTTATCACATTTCACCATACAAATCAGCACTTTTGGCAACGCCGCACTGAAGCATTCCACTATTTTTACAAGATTGACGACTGTGAGGTTGCTGAATTTCCGAAAATTTTGTAGTAACCTAATGTTAATGGGGGCTATTTATCTAATATATTCTTAAGAATGTAGCACATCCTGTTGTACCGTTAATGGACCCCAACTTCTGTATTTTGAATGGAACCCTCTAATCACATTTTTTGATTTTATGCAAAACCCTTTTCTCTTATTTACTGATTTCTTCGTAGAAGAAGACCAATTCTGCTTCTAATTTGAAATTCATTTGACGATGTTTGATATCAAACAGACTCTTCTGAAATACAATTGATGCTTCATGGAATTAAATTAATGAATCTGAAATATATTTGAGCTCTCTGAAATTCAATTGACACTAATCTGAAATACAATAATCGATAGTTTATGAAATACAAGTGACCATTCTGATATTCAATTGAATCTTTTCGAAATTTACTTGACGCTTTCTGAAATTCAATGAAAACGGTGTAATTTTATCAATATTGATAATTGTCGTTTTTAATTCATAATAAATTTGAGTATGTTCAGTTTATATTTGAGTGGGTGTCATTGTTCTATGGATGGTGTGAGTTGCAGAATATTTATATAAGCACAAAATAAATCATTAATTTATATTGTCCATAAATATCTGCAAGGGAATCAAGAAAGAACTTAGGCACAGCCACAGAAGGTAAATGAAAATTCAAACATCATCATTCTGCAACCAGTCTCGAATTAGAATAACGCTGTAAATATTCAATTTCGTGATCGTCTCGAGTAAATGTCACCATCACATCAATTCCTCGTGACATAAATGGGGATGAAAGTAGCAGCGAAGACACACCCCGAACTCGCCTTTTTTTCCTTCAGCTTATCTTCGACCTCGTCGTCGTCGTCGTCGCCGCAGCAGCAGCCGCCCAGCATATCGCCGCGCTACGGCAAGGAGGCCGCCCCCTCGGGCCAGGCGACGCCCCAGCTGCCGCCCCGGCCGGTCGTCCGTTCAGCCGGCATCGCCTCCTCCGTCACGATGTTCCAATACCCGAACACCACCAACACCTGAAGGCGGCGGCAATGGCGGTAAGGGAAGGTGAGCGCGGTGTTTTTTAATACTTCATTTTTGAATAAAGAGGCGGGTTTGGCCGTTGCCTACGAGATAAACAAGGCCTGCACGCTCTGACGTCACCACACTCGTGACGCGACAAACTGAGGCTGAAGCGACTGGTCGATCCTTAGACCATACACTAGATAGACGCGGTATGTACCTTATGCAATGTTTGGTAAAGGTAGGGGGCGCTGACTATGGCATTTTCGGGGAGGTGAGACGATCGTTGAAACGAGAGAATTCCAACAAATGTTTAACAAACATCATGAAAAAGTTGATTTGAATATAAAGCTCATTTTTTTCAATTTTACAAATAGTGTATTTGCTGTTGAATTCTATAAATAATATATTTCGCCTGATGTGATAATGCTGATTCGAATGTTTTCAGAATCCATCAGAATACAATAAATAATATACAAGCACATCATTAGTTTGCAAGATGAGGAAAGAATTCGAATAATACACATTTAATACAATAAAATAAATTTATACATACAAAATATACATATTGATGATTCTGTGAATTGAACAAATTGAATTGATATGTGTAGTAAAAACTGAAAATTCCCAAACTTTGATTATTTTCTCTAAGATAGAAGAACCTTTTGTGTGCATCAGTTTTAAACTTTTCTGTCAAATTTCTGTTTGGCCTTCTCAGCCCAGCTATAGCTTCTCTTATTTGATTGACCAACCTTTTGGAAACCTGAAAATGTCAAAGAGTTTTTCTAGGACTTTGCATGATCATCAGATGTAATGAATGGCAAAACTATAGGGTGAAGGTTTCCTGATGAACAAAAATGGTGTTCATATTTTCCAAGTGCATGCTTCAACATTTTCTGTGGTTATACTTAAGTTTACCTGAAGAAACTATTTTCTGTCACTATTAGAAAAGCTTTCTCAACAAATATCTGCAGTAGGACAGTGATCATATCATAAAATTCTGTATGTTTTTCCAATGTTTCTATCCTGAAACTACTCGACACAACTGCATCCATATTTATATGTTATTTGGAAACCTAAAAAACGTTTCAAATGTTAAAGTTTGGAAATATTATATTCGAAAAATATTCCCATTCAAAATGTTTTCAATATGGATCATTCCTACAGCTACTTTGCATCTACGCCTATGGAATACTTAAAAAAGAAATCATTCCGTCGACGTTTTTGTTATCTTCGTTAACACAAATTCCACAATATTTTGCCATAGTCCTTTCCTATTGAATACACTCAATAATTAATCATTTCCAACACAAATAACATTGAAAAATAAATACAAATACGAGAAATTCTCCACATATACAAAATGTAAACAAATGCCTCCATACGTCAACAACGTCAATGTCAGAATTGGCCAATAGGAAAACTCGTACCATGTCAAATTTTGTTTCCCCCCTCAGTTACAAAACAAATCGCCCTCGATACCGAGTCTATCTAGTGTATGGTCTAAGGGTCGATCGGTACGGATCGACCAGTGTGCCAGTGCGTATCACAGGGATGTGTTTGGTTTTGGTTAGTCGACGCGTGATCGAATTTTCTTGTTGAATATTCACTTGTCATTTACCTAGCAGCAGAATTATGGTAAAACTTCGTTTATCGCACTCCTATGAGTTCGGAAAAAAATGTTGGTGGAACTTACGTATTTTGACCTCCTGATCACGAATCTGAAGTCAAGCGCGGCGGTCTCAAGTATTTTCGGAGATACGGCCCATTTTGTCTCAAAAATGCACCATTTGACATGTCAAATTTCTGCTATTAGGAATACACAAAATTCACCCTTCTTTGAACCAAAACACTATACACGCATATATTTACTTGTTTTCAACACTTCTCAGCAAAAAAAACGATTATTTTTCAAAAAATTCACCCTTCTTTGAAATGTAAACAAAACAACGTTTTTACACTGATTTTCTGGTAATTTGTATTTATGATGTTTGCAACGTGATTGATTGGCTTATGGTAAGACGTTGCCAACATCTCAAATAAAAATAACCAGAAAATCAGTGAAAAAAGATGTTTTGTTTACGTTTTGAAGAAGGGCGAATTTTTGTGAAAGTAACAGTTTTTTATACAAAAAAGTGTTGGAAACAAGTGAATGTGAGCATGTGTGATGTTTTGGCTCAAAGAAGGGTGAATTTTGTGTATTCCTAATAGCAGAAATTTGACATGTCAAATGGTGCATTTTTGAGACAAAATGGGGCCGTATCTCCAAAAATACTTGAGACCGCCGCGTTTTGACTTCAGATTCGTGATCAGGAGGTCAAAATACGTAAGTTCCACCAAAAATTTTTTCCGAACTCATAGGAGTGTGATAAACGAAGTTTTACCAGAATTATTACCGATAATTTTTTTCACGGTCACGAATGATTTCGTTGTTGATAGAAAATTATCCCGAGTCGAAGACGACGGAAATTTTCTATCAACAAAAACATGAATGAAACCGAGAAAAAAATTGTAGGAAATTTATTCTGCTGCGTGGGAGATTCGGTAAGAAAATTTCATAAATTGGAGTTGCTTTTAATATGATGAACCCTACGACCTATTCTGCGTAGGTAGTAACTAAGATTTCAATAATTACTCAAATTTCAGGAACATTTAAAACAGTAATCCGTTTTCATCATAATATCTCATGTCTACCCAGATTTCATTCTGAGTGACTTTTGTCAATAGATATAAGGCGCTTCATTTTCGACAAAAAAATTATCATTTATTAATTCCGTCAATAGGAATTAACAAAATTATCGTATGTAATCTCTCTAGAAATGTTTTTTCGAGAACCGAGAAAAAAATTACGGAGATTAATTCAAGCTCGCGGGGGATTCGGTGAGAAAATTGTTCACCAACATTTTTTTCATATTCCTTTACTCACCAAGTCCGGATCACTATTTTCGGTGAATATTTGATAAAGGAATAATTAATTGATAGTTGAAAAAATAAGAAAAGGGAGATCTCGGCGGGAATCGAACCCCGACCGCCTGCGTGAGAAGCTAACACGCTGTCCACTACTCTATCACAACTCTTGATATATAATGTACAAATTGTGATCTTGTATCACCACGCTAATGTGAGTTTCGACAGCTCCTCGTTCGGCTATTTTCAGTAGAACAAGGTTTCAATACTCGATATTCTATTAAAATCAATCAATATCTGATCTGTGTTATATTGGACGATATGTACAGCTGTCAAGAACTGTCAAGCCAGGGAAATTGTCACTAATTAATTTTCCACCTAGGTCACGTGACCGCAAAAATTTCCGGATAATTTAGGTTGTCGTAATAGCACCTTGCCGAAATCAAGGCATCTGATTGGCTTAATACAGTAGGTAACAAAATTTCGGGGTAATCGCCCGTTGCTTTAGCAACGTATACAAAAAAGAGCCTTCTAATTGGTTGAAAATGAATTTATGAAATTTTCATCAAAAGAAATACTGTTTCTTGAATATTTTGTGTTGTGTTGCCTTATAAGTGTTGTGTACCATAGTGCCGAGGGAATCATGAGAATGGTCCGAAAGTTCATATTTTCAGTTTCTCCTTGGATGCTGATGACATATCTAGAAAGTGGATAGGGGCCATTTATCGTGAGAATTTCACTCCAACCAAGTACAGTAGAGTATGTGAATTACATTTTTTCAAAGATGATATATAACTTCATCTAAAGCAACCGATTCGAAAACTGGCAAAAATCTAACAATAGTTTTGAAAATTCCAAGGCTCTAACGAGATGTTATTCCTACTTGATTTCCTAACTGTCCATCTTATTTACCGAAATATGTAAAATCACGTCCAAGTCGTGATGAAAAATCAGAGTTACGTTGAAAGTAAATCTGTATTAAAAAATTACCAAAAATCACAGATTTTCAACGTCTCATCCAATTCAAAACATCCAACACACTTTGAATGACATATTACTTTATTATAGATGCTTATCTACATTATGGAACACCTTCTTGGGGGATGTGCAGATCAACACTTCTCAATGAATATCCCATCATCAAAAAATACCAATCACAAGGTGATAAAATTGCTCTCCTTGCCGTGAATTCAGAATGAAGTGGCAATATGCCTTATGTCGTTTTCCTTTGAAATAGCTTTTGTATTTCGGGCTGTCTAGCTAACCATTTATCTTTTCAAGTTATTTACACAATTGTCACAAAACTAAGAAATTCTGCGCAGTTGTCGAAGTCATGAAGTAGCTTTGTTGTGGTATTTCATGTGAATGAAAAAAATCATTTCACATATTATCCAATTCATAATACAAACATTGAATATGAATTGGAGGTTATTCATTTATTGATAATCTCCAACTCGTGGCTTTTCATTTTGCATTATATTTTCGGTAAGCAAGGAACGAAATGAGATATCATTGCCTTGAACATGAGTGTATTGTTTTCATCATGATATTTTGTGGGTACATTCGGCACCGGCGAATTATTGTCAGGAATTTCTTGTTCTCTCAGCTGACAACCAAAATTTGGTTGTTTGGCGGCCAAACTAATTTTCGTACTATTGTTTGTGTGGGAAATAATGGTGAAACATTTTTTTTTCAGATTGGAACATTGACTTGTGATTGTCGTCAAAGCGGGAAGAAATTTCGCATATTGCAATGTTACGCTTATCATCAGGTATCAGTGCTTGGCAATGAGCGGAGTTTCGGTTTCGAGGTATTTTCGATTGTGAAAAAGCTTTTCGAAAAATTCTTCATTTGGCGAATAATTTTCATAGTAGTGTAACTGGATGTGGCCTTCAGAAAGTCGGTCATCTACTTTCCGGTATGTGTGTATGCAGATATTCTTATCACAGTTTCTCTTGATATTCCTCTATTTTCATGAATCCAATATCGTGTGGAAAATTCAGTATATACTACTAGTTTCAACCGCATTTATTCACAACAATACACAGGCAATGATGTTTGTTACGAACTGTCTGTACGTCATTCGTGAAGAAATACTGTTTATTTCTGACTCTTCGGATCTTCTCACCTAAATATAACAAACAATAAATTCAATTGAAACGGAAATGGTATGAAGTCAAATCAATGAATTTGTCACTGCGTTGGTAAATATAAATTTAATTTACCTTATGATAGAAATTAATTCTTTCTATTTATGTTTTAAGTCTATAATCCAGAATTATGTTAGAAGCCATGCATACCGCCCGCTATATGTTATTAATTTTCAGTAAAGATGCTTTTTCGAATTATTCATTTCTTCTCTCATTGGTGATTGAATTTACTCTTATATTCGAAAAAACGAATAAGGAAAAATAAACAAAGCTTCAGACATTGCATGGGCTGTTCTTCCTCACAAATTCAGGATGTTATTTTTCAGACTTGCCATTGATGATGAAGCCCTCCATTACACTTCGAATGACATTTAGGTTCACTAAAAAAATTAAATTCAATGTGTGACTTGGTAGATATGACTTTTCTTTGATTCTTTCATTGTTAAATAGTATCTAGATTGCTGTTAATTTTTAATAATAAAAACGCTAATATTTCATTTATTCCCAATACCTTCAAAATATAGTTTGCAAATAATTGTGAGATTCAAATAGATCAGCCAACTGTGAAACTGGAACTGGCATACGAGTACATTAAGGCAGAGCTTTCCATAAATCCAACAATAAGTGCGAGATATTCCGACGACTAGTTTTTTGGTTTTTTGTATTACAGCTTTCGCAAATGTCTCGAAACCATTGTCAAGACCAGTACAAATAAGAGAAACCTCACTTAAATGTTGAAGAGACTTCCATCTCTATAAATTGAAATAATTTTGTTTTTCACAAGCGCACACAATTAGTATTAGCATGTGGAATTGTAGAGGAAGTAGTGAATTGAATTTTATATTTGTAGATTGTCGAAGGGGGATTTAAAACTGTATTGACTAGTCAAGAATTTTACATCGTTTTTACTTTAGGATATAAAAATATTAGTTTTATAGTTGGGAAACATCGTTTTTCCTGGATCAGAATTCCTTATCCTTGATCGAAATTCTTTGATAAAGGTTTTTAGCACCCTTTGGACGTATATTATTTCTGTGAGAAAAAGCCTATAGAAATAATCATAAAGTTCACATTATCGAATTGGAATTGGAGCCACCTATTGAGATGTATAGTGAACCCTCATCCATTATATTTCTTCCTTTTTTTGTACAAAAATGAGATTGACACCCGATCACCAAAATAGCTTCCTAAACGTTTTTTGTCAAGATGTAATTGATAAAATGAAGTCCACCCGTATTCTATAAATGTATTTCTATTCATTTGGAGATGTTCCAGTATCGACAATTCTGGATAATGCTCCGCAACTACTGTTTACTGTAATTTTTGTATAAAAAATGGCAAAAATGTAGAGACGTGAAGAATTTGATTTTTCATTTTATACAAATATGATCAGGAACAAGGTGGATATAGTATGGTGGAACAACTCTTCAATTGCTTTGGTTCCAAAATATACCAATTTTCTTAAAAGAGTAGTACATGACGGTACGATTTATTTTCGAATGGCAATGAGATATTCATGTTGTTTTTCTTTTCTTTCGAGTTTACTGACATCTTCCAAAATCGCCAAATATGTCTAGTTACGTGTTGATTTTGACAATTCTGAATACATCTATAATGATAAATGTACCGTTATGGCAAAGATCAAATGACTTGGAGTCACCTATCAAGTAGGAGAAAATGTATCCACCATGATCAAGAATCAAAGAATATACTTGATAAACAGTATTATTTCTGTTATTTTTATTAGAATGTTAATAAGTAATAGGTTTTCATCTACCCTATGGCATGTCATCAAATTCTTCGAAGCAAATTAAATCAAACTCCTTTTATTTTGTACATTTTGTAAATATTGTATTATACTGTGAATGTATGAGTATAGTGGCCAAAAAAGGTGTTGAAAATATGTTTTCTATGTTGAATTTTTCTATGAGGTCTGTTATAAAGTTATAGAATCCATTTTCTTATACTTTATACCAGGAGAATAAGGAATTGTTATGATATAGTTTTTATTTGTGAGATTCGGAGGTTTTCTTGATGAAATAATAACAGAATAGTTGATAATTAGGAGCAAATTGTAAGAATATTTCTGAATCTAGAATATTATTGAATTAATGATTTTTTAATCTGTGATAGTAGAAAAAGGACCATAATTTGTAAAAATAAATAAATATATTATATGAATTTGAGTACAATAAACGTATCGATGTATCAACATGTATATTTTCAGTCCACTGCTGTATAACACCCCTACCCATCAAATTCCTATTCACAAATAGTATTGGCTTTCTTTAAAGTGGGGTAGCAACGTTTTCCACGAGGAACATTATATATATCACGAATCTCTCCAAAACTAGGGAAGATATCGATTTCCTCGTTCAGCATACCGTACAAATTATCCAGTCAACCATGTCGAAGATCCTGAAAAGCTAAGATTGTAGGTTTCATTAACTAACAATGATGGAAACTTCAGATATATTTGTAGCATATGATGCCGTTTATTGAGTATTCAATATTACATATTATTAAAAATATGATAAAATTGTGTATAAACATATAATTTGTGCTTACAAAATGTACCTCAAAAGCGATTGAATGCCAAAAAACAAGCTTTAACAAATTATTCAACAAATTATCAATGAATAAGTCATCTTACGTCTCCATTCATTTCTCAAACGTCATGTTATATTAACTATCATATAATTATGAGACGGATTTGTGGGAGACAAACTTTGTTTATTAGAAGAAAAAAAATTTAAGTGATAGCAATAATTCCACCTGCGTTCACAAATGAATTAAAGTAGATTAGTAGTAGGGTATCACAATTATCAAGTATATTATTTCATCAATGGAATGTGTCAGAATGTTCAATACATATAATCTGTCAACATCATTTTCGAATAGGTACTAGAAATAGTAAACATTGAATACTTCACTTTGGAAAACCCATGCTCATACCTCAAAATTAAATAATGAGAATTACAATGAAATTCGTCACGTGGAAATAATAAACAAAGTTTGCTGTATGTTACAGTTATTGATTCTTAATATTTCTATAAATAAAATGTACATCTTACTGTCTTTGTTTTCCTTCAGTAATAATTGTAACAATTTTAATCGAACAACAGTCTATGCAAGCTACCCCAAAAGGGTGTATCCTGTTCATAACACGATTATCTTTTCACAGTATCTCAAATATTCAATAAAAAACAATAAAAAAAGTCCCTAAGATTACTATCATTTCTTCGGCTTCTTTGGGCTGTCTAACGGTGATTCCTGATGAAAAACGAATCGTTTTTTATTATGAATGTTCATTTAGGAATAACTGAAATAATAAATGACAACACTACAGTCTCCTTTTAAGAAATATTTCACTTTGCACATTTTTGTCACAAAAGATCTCAAGCAAGCTAGGATTTGCAATTATGTCGAAAGTTTGATGAATCATTGAATTATTGAGAACATTTCAAATATCCAAATGTGTTTAGAAATAATCTCATCAAATTCCTTTTATATGTATATTATCGAGTTATTCTGAATATACAGGGCTATTCAAATTCTATGCATGGGGATTTCGATAACGGTAAGAGATAGAGGGTTGGTTAAATGTGGACAAAGTAGCGTATTTCGGAGGTTAATTATATGGATGAAAAAAATCTGACCTGGCTTCTTCAGTTCTGGAGTTATATAGGAAAAATCGAAAATTTCAAAATTCTTCTATTGCCTGTATTTTTTTATTTTACGAAGATTTTTTTAAAATTCCAAATATCTGAATAAAAATTATATGCAGGGTATGGTATAAATTGGGCCACCCTCAACTTTTAATTTTCAAATACGGACCTGTATTTTTTATTGCATTTTTTCAAAAGCCAAGAGTCATGTTTCATATCGATGTAGTTTTTTCATCTGAACTACAGAGTGTTTTGGATATATTGAACTATTACCAGTAAAATTTAAACATTTTTCAAAAAATTTCCTGTATAACTCCAGAACTGAAGAAGCTAAATCAGATTTTTTTCATCCATTAGTTAACCTCTGAATTTATTTTTTTACGAGATATCTAGAGGTGACATTTGAATAACTATATTCCTCAATATACTATGGAAGGTATTTTGTTTCAACATAATAATTTATTCATGTTACCTAATGATGAAAATATGGCTTATATTGACTTGAAACGTCATTGATAGCAGACTCATTGACTGACATTTCAAAATGGTGCGAATTTTTATTTCAAAGTCTGCCTAGGGTTCAACTCAATGAATCTTACCAGATCTAATTCATCTAAAGATTCTAATTTCGCGATTGGAGCTATTCTTTCTTCCTTGCAGTCCTTTTCTTTCGGTATCAAAGATTCAGTCCACAAAGACTCCTGGCACTTGTCAAAATCGAAAGCTTTATTGAACGATGCAAACCTAAAACAAATACTAAAAGTGAAAGCGAGATATTCGAAGCACATCGAAAACTTTATAAATACAAGTGTTTAATTTTTTTTATCTAAAAAACGTCGAAACCTTCGGAATGTTTCTGTTTTTATGAATATGTAACTACAAGGATTACAATTAATAATAATATATTACAATAACGAGAACAAGGACGAGGATGGGACTCGAATTAAAGAGAAATGGAGATATATTTCGCTCTTAGCAAACACAATTTTTAGACAGCGAAAAATTGTTAATATTTCAATTGAAATAAAATTATAGGCAGTAGATGTAAATCACAAATTCAACAAATTTTCTTGCTGTCCCACTTCTTATTCCGGTCAGTCTATTATTTTTCGATCTGATGGTTCTTTTTTCATTTTCCAAATAGCACTAAAGTAACCAAAGTGTTTTTGTTTTACAACGGATTAATGCTATAACACTACTCAAACTACTTCGGTCCCTATTTTATTTATTTCTAACGACTAGTATAAATATCACTTATTCTATTAACTAATGCTGATTAAAACAAAACAAACTTCTACACAGACGATTGGAGTAATACTTGCCTATGGAGGACTTGGGAATGATGAGATTTTGATATTGGCTTTGGCTCACTAACAGACCTCTGAAAAGTATATCTACTTCTACTTGGATCTATTTCTACATTTTCATAAGCAGGCATCTGAAATGGAAGAAACACTATAATAAACGTACGAATATATGATTCTCTACTAATTTTGCAATCTGCAGTATTATCGATTGATGCTATCGTTTCAATGTAAAATACACATAAAGCAAGCAAAAGTGCCCTAACATGTTCGAAAACGATAATTTTCTGAAAAATTGAAATGATTCCGAAGCGATAAAAGCATTTTCCATAGCGATCGCTTCAAATTTTCCAAATATTACAGTCGACATTTATTTTGGAACAGTTTTATTGTTATTTATGGAATAATCAGAAATTATTCAACTAAAAGTAACTGAATTGGATGGAACGTTAAAAACCATTAAAAACAACGCTACTTTGAAAGAAAAAAGTCTTATCCAATTAAAAATATAAAACACAGTTTATAGTTAATGAAAATCCACAATAAAACACTAAACTAATGTAGAACATAATATTTTCACTAATTGAGGGTTACGAACTTAACCATGTGTTTAGTGAACAATTACTTCCCTGGCAAATACCACGCGGAACTTTGAATTATATCTGCTCGTAGTCCATGCAACGATTCTCACAGTGAATGTAAAATGCATATGTTTCTTTCGTCCTAGACGTGACAAAGTTAACATCAAAACAGGCACGTCCTAGCGATAAGAGAGAAACATGTGCATTTCAGTATCAAGAAAACACTTTTTCATTTCCAAATGAAATTTGTTAAATTGGAAAGGTGAGTGTTGGTTGCATAAAAGTTCATCAAGCCGTCTGGTGCACAAAGAATTTATAAGACGGGTTAGCAGAGATTCGATCCCAAGGCTTGATGAACTTTTATGTAACCGGCCTTAAGTCTTGCAACCTATATCTAAATGGGTTTTAGTATATTTTAAGATATTTTTTCTAAAAACGGTTAACAAAGTAGCCTTTTACGCTTTCAAATCTCAACACAGAGTCGAGGTTTTCCCAGTAATGCCATTAAGTGACAGCATTGCCGCTCGTGCGCGGAAATAATGTCATTATAAGTGACAGAATTTTCGCTCGCATCCATCATTGTTGAAAACGAACTAATTATTCTGTTGCATGATGGAGAATAATAGTGACAATGAATTTTCCTCATCTCCTGATGTAGCAGAAAGTAGCAAATTTTCGAGATTTTCGGAAAGATCATGCAATAATTTGATAATTGCCGATCATTCTTTCAAGTCCATTCGTTGTTATACTGACGTCTTTGATCCATCTTTGGTTCTGTGTCACAAAGTATAGGTGTATGTGTCTTAACTCGTGATACCCGTGACTTGTGCTTTGTTTAGTGTCTAACCTTAGAAATGTAAAAATAACTAAAAATGACAGCTCATCAATTTTGTTATTTTCATCAAAATCACTGCCAATAAACTTGAATGAATGATTTGCATGTACTAATTATTGCATGATTTTTTCTAAAATCTGAACGATCTGCCGATAAAAGAGTAAGAGCGCAGGCTTTCACGAATAAATAAGATTGGCAACTTGGACCGAACTCTCTTTTGGCCCCTGCTCACTAGATCTCCATGCAGAGAACTCCACGACCAGTGTTGCCGACTCTTATTTTCAAAAGTCACAAAATGGCGTCGTTGAATACACCAAAAAATCATCGAATCGAATGACACGAAGAAAAAATGCGCCGCAAGCGAAAATTTTTGAAATCTAGTAGTTTTCTGGTGGTTTAAGCTACTATTTAAATCACTAAAATAACACCAGATACAATGTCAAACTAAGAAAATGCAAATAGTTTTGCCACAAATGTCACTATTTAGAGATTACGGATCGCTTCTGAGGTAAATCGTGTCATGTATCAGCTGCCAAGTGTCTAAAAGTTAGCAGAAATCAATATGGAAGAAAACACCAGATTTTCCCGTATATTTTAGAAAATTCACCAAAATACCCACCAGCCCATATTTTGTCGCAAAACGAAAACTCAAACACCACCAGTTTCAGTGTGAAATACACTGTAATTCAAACAACTCAGATTTATATTTCCATGCAAATTATATTTTCTGAAATCATAGCAAAGCGCTTTCGACTGTTATGTCATCATAAAAAAAACACTGAATTGGCAACGCTGTCCACGGCACTCACCTCTTGTTTGACCGGCACGACCACCTGCTCGACGCCGGCGCCGTGACGCTGCAGCTGCAGCAGCGCCAGCACGGCCTTGACGTCGGCCGCGAGCGTCGTCTCGAGCGTCGCGACGCGCTGCGACAGCCGGTCCAGCTTGGCGTTGATGAGGTCGAGGTGGCGTCGGTCGACGGCGACGGTTTCGCCGATGCCGACGCCGATGCAGCCCTGCTCGGGCGTGGAATGTTGCGAGTGGTAGGGGAGGGGGGTCGACGTCAGGGCTGGTTGGTCCAGCGGCACCTGGAACGGGGGTAGATCGCTAAATCTCCCTAGAGCTTGAATGATTTCCGAAAATTTTTTCTAGGTGCGAATTTTCTTTGAAAAATTCGCAACCGAGAAATAATTCAAGCCCGCGGGAGATTCGGTACGAACATTTTATACAAAAAATATGGGTATTTATATATTTTTTATATCCTTATATCCGAGAGGGTCCAGATCACTATTTTCGGTGAATGAAAATGAAATGAAAAATTCGTCGTTGATTTAAAAAAGGGGCGTACATGGATTTGAACAATTTCTTTCGAACCCGGTACGCTTGCGTGCACTGTCTACTGCTCCGTGCCCTTCCAACGCTCTACGTTCGGCTATATTCAGTAGAATAAGGTTTCAATCCTTGAATACATTTTATTATATTCTATTAAAATCACACAATATTATGGCCAGTGTTACATTGGACAATAGGTAATGTGAAGCAACATAGCAACTAGTTAAAATCAATACATCTGATTCATGTGTATATCCTATGGATGTTCACTGTATTGCACACCTCACTAGTTGATGAGATGTTGAATTATTTTTGAATAGGCCGAGCAAATTTGTCCTATCTATATGTGAGATGGTAAGCTATAGTTGTTAGGGTAAGGTTTTACAGGCGGATGAATAACAACGGCATTGAATATCTTGATATAAGTATTAAAAAAATAGCTATGGTGGTCTATTGACATAGGAATATTATAAAGATTTATAAGTACTCCCGAAAGAAGCATATTAATTCACATAAAAAATACAAAATCGGGTTTTACAATCATACAGGTAATTATCAAGTTCAATACACAAATCTATTTTATTAGTCACCTTTTGTAATCAGAAAATCCTACGTCAAATACTTCAATATAATACAACCCTGGTTTCTATCTATCCGACAAAGGACACCTTCTGATATGAATGGCATAATTCCCTACCATGTGCCCTTTAAATTACTTCTGGGTAAATGATATGAAATTTTTTTCTACGATCATTTATATGATGGTTTGGGCAACTAACATATTTTGTATCTGGTTCACTTTTCACTTCGTTTGGAAATTCGCGACACTTGCAAACACAGTTGAGCTTCACTTTCAGCCTGAAGACTAACTATTGCAATGTCTTTCGATAACTTGCAAAAATGCACAAAGTAATGTTCTGATGTCTTTCGAGAAATAATCCGCTACTCAAAAATTTTTATATCAAAATATAACCCTTTGTTTCTCTCAAAGCGGCAATTCGACAAAAGAACACGTGTACAATATCGTGTCACCAAGCTTCAAATTAATGGCTTTGTTTTTCTCATTGATATCAATGATATGCTTGATGCTGTCTTTTGATCGGCCCCTTTTTGGGTACATTTGTTTGTGAATTCTTGGCTGTATCATTTTAGTTGATAAACGAAGTTGACCAGTAACTTATAATTTCGGAGCTTTTGAGATTCATCTGGTCATGACTTCATATAGGCCGCGCCGCCTACAGTAATTCTTCTTTGGACGTGATAAGCCCATTAGTGCATGAAGTTTAAAAAATCCATTTATTGTCTAAAAATCATCATCAATTGATGATATCATATTGAAAACTGAAATAAAACCATCAGTAGATTCTTCTCGGTTTTACTTAAAAAAAAAAATACGTCCGTTAAAACGGACACTATGCACATGGTTACAAAAACACAAAAGCTGTATCTTCGTTGATATGATTATTTCCATTATATTTAATTTTATCACTTGGAATCCTTATTATTTTTTCTCTGGATAACGCAGTTATATGAGTTGCGACGAGGTATCTTGCAATGAATCGTCGAAATTTCAAGGGATCATATCAGCCATTGTCATTTGTCATTTGAAAGAAATCTTCGCATCAACAACCATTCATTTGATACCGAAACGTCACGAAGATACACAAAAATCGGCCATCACCATTTTTTTCGCATTCTGGTGCGAGTTGCAGCTACTGACTGGTCCATTTTATCATCAGCACCCATTACATTATTCTCGGCATCATTGTAGTTCGCTATAGGTTTGGGCTGTGTAACTGCAATTCTTTCTTTATTTTCTCGAGAATATCTAGTGCAACTAGATTCTTCAATGATATAATCAGAATTCGTAATAGATTTTTTATGATACTTACTGACCAACGTCAGATTTATAGTCATAAAAGCCTTTTGATTTCATATCCATTGATTTCACATCGAGTAAAGGACAATTTCCTGTTCTTGTCACTGCAATCGTTTCTGTCGCTCAAAATCCAATTCCGCTCAAATATATTTACATATCTAATACAACATCTTCTAGAATCTTCAGATCCACATCTAACCTATGTTCAAATTCACATGTAGTTTTTTACATTTTTGGCCCCAAACAGTTCAAATCGCCAAAATGTTCATCGTCTCTCAAATCCTCATCCATATCAGTATAATCACCATCAATTGGCGGTATAGCGTGAATGTCGATTTGCTGCTCATCATCTAATTTATTAGCTTTTGTATGAGTTTTCCAAGTGACACCAATGACACTGGCGGTATAGTGTCCGTTATAACGGACAGTGGTAACAACACAACTGTAGAGTGGTAATTATCAGTTTTTGTATCGATAAAAAATAGAAGATACCTCTAATATACTGATATACACGTGCTGAGTCATGAAGATGCTGAAAAAATAATTCAATAATCGAAATATACCAGCAAAACTCACCCGCTACCACGTTTTTGATGAAGGTTAGGTTCCAGAATTGTAATAATACACTCACAACTACACTATTCATGGTTTTCGGCGATTGGTGAATTCTATTACCGTGTTAAAAGGTCCAATTAATTCATCTGTCACGAGAAAATATTATAGATTCCATTCTGTCATGCGTAGTTAGTGGTGTGGTGCGCGTCCGTTTAAACGGACACTATGCACTAATGGGTTAGTTTATCTGTATTTGACATTTGATCTTTGTTTACTTTATACAATCATGATACATTATTTCCGTGCGTAGCACACTACGATATACCCATGGACACCTTGGACATACAATACTGAATACAAATCGGATGTCCGACGGACATCTTGTGTTATTAGGGCGTACAATTTACTACAATAACTCACCAACACCTCCTCGATAGTCGCCCCCGCCCCCGTCCCCGCCTCCACTGCATGGGGCGGACTGGGGCTGTTGGTGTAGTAGCTGGTGCTGCTCGAGAGCGGCCCCGAGGCGGGCAAGTGGGCTGCGGCGGCTGCCCCACCCTGGACGGGCGCCGCCTCCGGGGGCGGGCAGCCACCCCCAATCGAAGACTGGCGGCGCACGATGCGGACGCGGTGGCTGGACGGCGGCGTCGATTGGGCTGCAAGAAGGACCGCACGGAGGGTGGCGGGGTCAGAGGGGTTGGGGGTTGCGAATATGGCGGGGTTGTCGTTTTCAATGATGGGAACGTAGTGGGGTGGAGTTGTTATTGTCTGTTCACTGTTCACGGCCGATGCTCAATTATTGTTTCTTGTTTCAGTTTTTTTCACTGTCAGTGACTCAATTTCAGGTTGATGATACGTGCATAAGTATTGTTACTTTTGCATAATTTTACTACAATACCCATTTTTAGGTACAAAAATCTAGTTGACAGCAAAATATCTTCACTGAGGAAAAAGTAGTTATTAAATTGTCCTGTTATGACTGCGTTGATAACTGTCATTCGATTTTTAATAATTTTCACACATGTTACGCATAACAATGTGTTATTGTCACAATTGAAGACGTTTTATTGAAAGCAAACCAATTAACACCATCGGCCCTACTGTAATGATTATAGCATGACAACCTACGGTAATGAAAGCTCACCAATAATATTCGATCAAATTACGATAATATGTCATCTAATTACTATTAATAGTGAAACGAATATTCAAACACGACAGGGTTGCCAATTCGTAATATTATCAAATGTGGGAATTTCGCGGGATACCTATCGCTATACTATTGAATTTGTCTGATACCAGCGTTATCTCATTTTGCATGAATCAAGAAGTTGAATTATTGAAAAATCATCTATTTCGTGTTTTTTGTGTTTTTGGTCCGCGATCTTGGGCTAAGATATACATCGTCGCATATTTTCTTGATTGTTATGTGATATCCAGGATATAAACAAAACAGGGCTATGTTAAGTACACCAAATTCATTCTCTCGAACGTTTTCGGCATCAAGCGATCGGAAAAAATTTCTGGAAGTGGAGAAATTATGTTTGTTGAATTTTTGAAAATAATGTCATCAATCACAGACGCTAAACAATTTTTCATAAACAATTGTTCGGCGTCTGTGATGTCATCTTTATGTCTTTTCTTTTGTGAAAGTTTTTTACATGTGAGTATATACCTAAAAAAATTCTTACTTCATCACTAATATAATATTCAAAATTTCAACAAATGAAATTTCCTGACATTTACTCTCTTTCAAAAATGTCTCCTGATGATGGCATGATACCGAAAACGTTTAAAAATTTGCTCCCAAAAAATTTGGTATATAGCCCTGTTTTGTTGATATCCTGAATTATTCAATTAACAACTTGTCCTTACTGGTCTTACCAATTACTGCAATGAAGGGAAAATAAATGTCTGTATAGGATTCGAGAATAACAGTGAATATGCAACTGAATCATAACAATGTAATGTACCCGATTACAGTAGGTAATCCAACCCTGTAATCACTTAATTATATACCAATATACCTCATCAAATTACCGTAATTAGACCATGTGATGTATATGAAACAAAAATAATCAGATCACTCAATAACCATCACAGCAAAGTTAACAGACAACAGTTATCAGTTATCAGACAGCTAGGCTGTCCTCTATTTAATTGAAGTTTTTTTATGATGGTTACTTGATTTTAAATAACAGTCACTGGATTTTTTCTCAATTGAAATACTAACCCATTCGAAGATTGCTTGTTTCACTCACTTTTTCAATTTCACAAAACTAATATAAAATGTTTTTCCTGGATACTAAAATTACATTCAACCTGTTGTACTATGATTCTATCAGATTTATATTTGCCTGGAAGTAGATAGGCTATGCGGGTTCCAGGCCAAAATCCCACGTATTTTCTTATGAAGGTTCATTCAAAACTGAACATTTTTGAGTGGGGGAACTGCACGTTGCTAATCAGGCGTGGTGGGGCGGCAGCAAAATCTTATTGGTAAGGAAGGGTTTGAACGGAGGGCGGGGCAACCCAGATAACACAAAAACCTTTTGAGGATCTTCTGAGGCGGTCACATTAACGTCCTCAATACGTCGATAGGCTTTCAAAGAACGTCCCTAGGACGTCCTCCTGTTACCATTTTCCACGTTCAAATAACGTCTCAGAAGGTCTTACTTTTTTAATTCACTCCAGTTATGCCTTTTTTGACTTTTTATTATTCTCAGAATGACTTTTGAGCATATCTGAGAACTAATGAAAATGAAAAAAAAATTAAAAAAATAAAAAAAATCAGCGCTATCATGGTCACCCATCCAAATCCTAGCCACTGCTGTCGTTGCTTGACTTCTGTGATTCAACTTACCTCCTCATTGCAATGTCGCTATTCCGTGAACTTATAAATGTTTAACTTTCAATGTGATTTGAACAACAATTATTTTCAATGATTTTTATTACTAAAATTGGAATATTTATTTTTTTTTCAGTAATAATGGACAAGATAATTTTTCTTGATATATATAGCTCACTTCTAAATTGGGAAATTCATACGGAGTAGAGAACCAACCAATATCGAATAATTAAAAATTAATTCAATGATAAAGAACGCTTCGTCCGATTTTGATAATTTGTAACTCGATTTAAAAATATATATAATATATGTATATATATCTCGTGACTTGGAAGAGATGAAATTTACATAAAAATATTTACCTTTTTCAATTATTTTTATGAGTAGAACATACTCCGGTCAATTGCTCCTAACTTCACATAAGTACCTATACATATTTAAAGACGAAAATATCATCAGAATACATCCATATAGGCCCACACCTCGGCCCACACATATCCACATCCCCAGGCTGCCGCTGAAAAGACTAATGTGGGACAATTATGTCAAAAATTCTGAGCCTAGTGACGTTCTCAGGATGTAGAATATAGAACATCCTCCTACAGTCTTTTGGCGACTATTAGAGGACGTCCTTAGGCCCACACATATCTACATCCTCAGGCTGCCGCTCGGAGGACTAATGTGCGACAATTATGTCGAAAATTCTGAGCCTAGTGACGTTTTCAGGATGTAGAATATAGAACATCCTCTACAGTCTTTTGGCGACTATTAGAGGACGTCCTTAGGCGAATGTGTGTTATCTGGGAATCATTATCTCGATTTGTATTGGTAGTTCTAGTGATATATAGAAGATTTATTGCTCTGGAGGATGTGTTCGAAAGAATTGAAAGCATTCAATACTTCTGTTTCAATATTCTAAGGTTCGAAACATTATCATTTGTTTAACAAATTTGTTCTCATTTATTCTTACTCAAGGGTTCAGATAATATATCAAAGAGTGGTGATGTTTAACATTGATCATTTCCTAATAAGAAATATATTTTATTTTTCACTTGATCGTTACTGCTTTATAATACCTTGGCAACCGGTTGCTATTAACAGACCCATAACGCCCGGGGCGTTATGGAGGGCATTATGAATCATAATGCCCGCTAAATGCAGCGTCGTTTTATTAAATAAACAACCCTTAGCAACCTCTTCAATGTTTCCATGGCAATTGCATAGAAGCTCACTTGTGCTCAGTTGCCGACCAGAACGCAGTAAATACTATGAGAAAAAATTTATGAAGTAAACAACGTCGTTTAAGATAATTTTTTCGTGAAAAATAAAATCTTGTATGCACCACGAGCGTTACTAGATCCTAACGCCCATCGGGCAACATTCATCCCTCGGGCCAAAGGCCCTCGGGTGAATGTTACCCTCCGGGCGTTAGGATCTATATAACGCACTTGGTACATAAATAGCTATTATATACTCCTTCCAATAATTCGTTCTTTTAATGGTGAATTGTGATATATCCGTTAATTATGGAGGAAAATCAGAGGAAGCGCCATATAGAGGAAATAATATATGATCCTGATTTATAGAAATAAGTGATTTAGTGACAAAACTCAATCGTGTTTCCATTAAACTTCCGCAAAATATCTATTCCACAAATATAAAGATCAGTTTTGACACAAACTTATATGATTCAGGTTATTGAAGCTGTTTCCAGATAAAACAATAAGGTATACCTAATATTTCCTAGTAAGAGTAGATGAATAAAATTGTATTTTTGTTGAAAATAGGTCACGATTAGCCCAAAAGATGTCTCCACCTTACCGAGAAGGTTACGTGAATTTTCAAGTGAACAGACAATATTGTTTCACCTACTAGGTTTCCATTTGAAACGACAATGTTGAGATTTATGTTTTAGACTGTTCTATATTAAAATTGGAATGTCTTCTAGTTGTGTAATAATCCGAATTTGATGAGAGAAAGTGTGATTAATACACTCCGTCCCAGTCAGGGTAAAAAGTGAACATATTTGTGTGGAAATTTGTCGGGATGTTGTGGGGGGTGGTGGTGCTGGTGAGGTAGTGAAAATCGTCTAGAATTTGAAGACGATTTTTACCATATTGATAGAGTATACACAAAGCCAATTGAAAACAGTTCGAGCAAAATCAATCTTCGCGTTGAGAAATATATATAATCTTTATTTCATTTCCTAGAACATATGAAGCACTCAAATAAAAACTTTTGGTAAAGGACACGATATAATGAGTGTTAAACCACATTTCATATATCATGATAACTTATTGGCCTTTTTTTTTTCACCACGATATTCTTTTATTTTTCACAAGGATATGATATCATATTATTAGTTTGTTAGCTTTTTTATAGCTGAATTCGCTATTTCATATCATATTTTGCAAGTTTCTCAACGATTTATGATAATAATTATTCAAAATGAATGTTTGAGTTTGAACGTATGTACGTAAAACTCTATTCACTAATTCACTATGCAAAGGCTCCAAACTCGGCTTTCAATAACTGTTCATTTTGACTTATACCGAAAGGCCTCCAAAATTTTTATCCTTACAATTACGAATTTACCTAGACATATTGGCATCTTGATGAGGAATTTTTTACCGAATGCATTTCAATTTTAGTTGTTGATTAATGTTCGATAGACAATTGCTTCAACCGTGGTGGAGTTTGGCATGTGTGAAAGTATCTTCATAATGCGCCAGCGTCAGAACTTGAAAAGTGTTTTCAACCGCCAACTTAGTTCCTATGTAACCCTCGTGAGTCTTGGACTTGTATGAGTTAGGATAATTTTATTTTTCAATCGAAAAATAAGCACATCGAAGAGAGATTATCCATGTATTGTTCCGTCAGATTGTTGATTTTTCATCATGCATTTTCAGTTGACTTTGAAAATACTATCAATCATTGTAAGTATTTTGCAAAAACTACTTTGTGATGTGCCATTTATTATTGCTCTAAATTATTCTTTGATTGAACTTTGTGAAAGCTACAGGTTCTTATTCATGTACTTCATTAATTGACTCATTATGTTGGCTAATGCAGCAACATTTAACATTTTTAGAATAATTTTCATCAATAAATCAAAGCATACTTAATACTTATAGAAATGAAGAAAATATCTGAATATACAGGAATTACTTTTTTACATGTAAATATAATTTGATGAATTGGCTGGACTGAGTTTTGACGAGAATTGTGAGGTATTATTTTAATTAGGGAAACTTCAGGTGGATATTGAGTAACTTTGACATTGTTGCCTGATGGGATTGCATGTGTGTGCTGAGTATAACTACTTGAGTCACCGATAGTTTCTCGGATTTCTGAAGTTTTTTCTTCTTAGTCTTCATGTATTACTGCATTGATTTTTCTTTCAATCGAAAACAAAAGATATAAAATGGATGAATGACGAGAAAGTATAGGTATAGTCCAAGAGCCCATCAGGGCCGCCAGACATAAGTTATTTTCTGACAGGCAAAATGTGAGGCTTCATATGTACATTGAATTCCGGCATACCTGCTGAGTTGGTCAGAGGGCCGATTTGTAGATACCAGGTGACAAAGCTGACAAAAATAGGGTCAACCTAAGTTATTTTCTGATTGCTGATTTTTATACATACTATGCCATAAAATACTATTACAAGATGATAACGAACACTTCCCGTGGTGAGTAACAGCGCGATGGTGCTATACGCTTAGTGCTTTGGAGCGAGTGAGATATCTACAGTATTATACCGTGTCATTTGAATTGCGTTTGATGTAAATGCAAGTCTTCAAAAAAGTCTTGATAATTTTTTCATATGTGCTATCGAAGATTCATGAAAGCAGAGATGATTTCATCGATCTATCACACTTTGGGTCTAGTGAGAAGATAACTATTCATTATTAGTCAAATCGGCTCACATGAACCAATCTCAACTTCTCATTCGCTATCTACTGACACGCGGTGGTTAATAATTCAAAAATCTGAACCACCCTGTATTTGAAAAATGGAAAAGCCATAAATTGGACAACAATTTTAGAAAGAGAAATTAGTCTATCCAATTAGAATATCAAACATAGTTTGATATGAATGTCTGGTAGACTACGAGCAGAAAACAACTACTTTCCTGGTAAATACCACGCAGAACATTGAATTATATCTGCTCGTAATCCATGCAACGATTCACACTGTGAATGCAGATCGCAAATGTTTCTTTCTTCCTAAGACGTGACAAATTCACATCGGGACAGGCACGCCTAACAACCTACAGACCGGTTTCGGGCTTATTGGCCCTCATCAGTGCAGGGTAGTTATCCAAGTAGAGACCGTAAGATCTCCACTCGAAGCGTTGCCTGTCCCAATGCACCTTCGTCGCGTTTATTTGACCGCACTGAGCCGCGTTCCAACAGACAATTGGAAGTGGCGACACCATGCGGCAGAAGAAAGAAACACTCCAGAACTAAATCTCCCAAATCACAGAACTTGGAAGTGGCTTATAGCTCGACTAAGCTAATAAATGAAAAATGGAAAAGCCATAAATTGGACAACAATTTTAGAAAGAGAAATTAGTCTATCCAATTAGAATATCAAACATAGTTTGAAATGAATGTCTGGTAGACTACGAGCAGAAAACAACTACTTTCCTGGTAAATACCACGCAGAACATTGAATTATATCTGCTCGTAATCCATGCAACGATTCACACTGTGAATGCAGATCGCAAATGTTTCTTTCTTCCTAAGACGTGACAAATTCACATCGGGACAGGCACGCCTAACAACCTACAGACCGGTTTCGGGCTTATTGGCACTCATCAGTGCAGGGTAGTTATCCAAGTAGAGACCGTAAGATCTCCACTCGAAGCGTTGCCTGTCCCAATGCACCTTCGTCGCGTTTATTTGACCGCACTGAGCCGCGTTCCAACAGACAATTGGAAGTGGCGACACCATGCGGCAGAAGAAAGAAACACTCCAGAACTAAATCTCCCAAATCACAGAACTTGGAAGTGGCTTATAGCTCGACTAAGCTAATAAATGAAAAATGGAAAAGCCATAAATTGGACAACAATTTTAGAAAGAGAAATTAGTCTATCCAATATAATTCAATGTTCTGCGTGGTATTTACCAGGAAAGTAGTTGTTTTCTGCTCGTAGTCTACCAGACATTCATTTCAAACTATGTTTGATATTCTAATTGGATAGACTAATTTCTCTTTCTAACACCCTGCATTTGTTTCTACATTAATTTTCAGTTCATAGTAAACAAACATCCTGTATATTTCAGAATAATGTAAAATTGATACTTCGTCCAATTTAATGGCTTTTTCATTCAGAATAATTCCAAAATGTAGCCTGTACATACAGTGTCACACATAAAGTTCGCGACATATGGAAGTTTTTTTTATTAATAGATATAAAGAAAATTTGACTTCTCATCAGTTAGTTTGTGCTTGAAAAATGAGTAAAATACAGCATCTTTCCTTTTTCAATCCTCAGTTTTTTTTTTTTGAAATTTTGATAAAAGCCAGAGAAAAAAGTTGCTCAGTTTCCAATTTTATACATTTGTTCCAAATTTGGACTCTCTACTATCACTTCGACTACTACTAAGTGAAGATTTTATTTCGATTTGATCAGTACAAATCGCTAGAACGAAAGTCTTTTGAATAGTTATGAAACTGTTGGTCATTGTTTAGTTTACATAAAAGTATGATATTTCAGGTTTGTTTATAACTGAATTATTGGTCAGAAAAATAATCAACCTGGATCAAAATCTATCAACAAAAGGAATACGAGTGTAATGAGAATGAAGATAAATTCGTTTATTTGATTACTGACATATTAACGTCCATACATTGAAAATCCACATCAGTTTAACAATGAAATGAAAAAAACTAGATGAACTTTGCAACAACATAGTCGAATTTCTGGAGATGCATTTTTTTTATTTTCTGGTAAATGGCCAATGTGGGTATTTCCTGGGCAAGATATGATATTGAAGTCTCATATTCATCAAAATTATGCAATTTAAATCATGATTCGTTGGAATCGATAGAGCGAAAGATTCGAAAAATTAAAAAAAATTGAAAAAAGTCGAAGTGACAGTAGAGAGTCCAAATTTGGAACAAATGTTAAATATTGGAAACTAAGCAACTTTTTTTTTGGCATTTTTCGAAATTTAAAAAAAACTGATTTTTTGAGGATTTTCAAAAATAATGTCAAATTTGACAGGTTTAGAGTAGCACATGAAAAAAAGAAAGATGCTGTATTTTACTAATTTTTCACGCACGAACTAAATGCGAAGTCGAATTTTCTTTATATCTATTAATAAAAAAAACTTCCATATGTCGCGAACTTTATGTATGACACTGTAGATACAAACTACCAAAGTGATAAAAACTTAGGATGTTTTACCGTTTCACTATAAATTTCCGTCGCGCTATAGTGGTGAGCCACGGAGAATCTATTGAACCTAAACTGGTAAGTACCTATTTGAACTATAGGAAACTTCTGGAAAATATCGATATTGAAAATAATTTCATAAATCTTCGATAGCATAATTGATAACATTATAGAAGACTTGAATTTATATCAAACGCAATTCAAATGATACGGTATAATACTGTAGATATCTCACTCGCACCTAAGCCCTAAGCGTATAGCACCGTCGCACTCATACTCACGGCAGAATCGTGCAGAATGTTTTTGGTACTTGCGTCTGGCGGGAAGTGTCTAGCAGTGTTCATTATCATTTTGTAATAAATGTATTTTATGGCATATGTATAAAAATCAGCAATCAGAAAATAACCTCACATTTTGTCTGTCAGAAAATAACTTATATGTCTGGCGGCCCTGTGCTCTTACTTTAATAGGAATTCAATAAACTCTGTCATTGCATGTTTATTTCTCTTCAAGTGTGGCCTGAATTGTAATGAAAAAGGGACGGTGTTATATTCGAAACGATTCAGCTGTTAGTTGATGAAAGAGTACGACACCTATGAAGAAAAATCACTGTGAGTGTATAAAATAACTCATGTGAATAGTGTATATACTTCATTGGTGACAGTATCGATTAATAACATCATGCTCAACAATCTCATGCTTCTAAACACTAACTGCACTCAAGACAGTTAACCACGTATACATACATAACCAGTAGAGCTTTAACAGTGAGGTGCTGTGAGAATTTGAAGGATCTGCTAATCTAAAATGTATACCGAAAAGTGATATTGAAGTCGATTTAAAAAATAATTTGGCTGACTCTTCACTTTCCGACAATAAGAACACTATGTAAATGTTTCTGTGGCAAAACTAAACGAAGAAATAAATTCATTTCTTTTGATCATTTACTGAGTGTTTGATACTGGTTCTACTCAACTCTCCCGTTATATCTCTGAAAACACAAACAAACTCACATGTGTGAAGGAGTGAACAAATAGTAACTCAATTCAAAGATGAAGTTGTAAAAAAACTAGTCAGAAGTAGAATAACATGGATGGAAAACTAGAACCAGCATGGGTTTGTAGCAGTATCACGTAAAACTTACCTATGAGAGGCTGGTGTGTTTTGTGTAACCTTAGATCGGGAATACTTCGTTTGAGTTGAGATAGCATGCCTAAACACATACGATATTATTTCATTTAACAGCACAGCCACACGTATAAATGAGTGGACAATAAGGGGCCCATCAAGGATCCTTGTAGTACACTGACCATCGAGTGGGTTCGATCGATGACCTGAATATTTTTTAGACAAAACTACGATGACATTGGTTATTTGAAATGGACCGAGAGATTACATCGATTTATGTGATAGTGTTGATGATATTTAAAATAACTCATGAATAACTTTAATTACAATAGCCTGCAGAGAGTAATAAGGCAATATATTCTTTTAACATGTATTCAAAACAAAACTGAACGGTTTGTTCAATTAAAATATATATGTACATGAAAAGACGTTCAGCGTGGCTCTAGTCGGCAAAGTAGTTATTTCAATATTTCAAAAATGAGTGTATCCAATGATAATTTCTACTATTCCTTTCGATAATTCAGAAAATTGTACATGTCATGCTTTAAATTAGTTATTGATGAGTCGTTTTAAATGTTGTTTCACTTCTGTTGTCAAGCAATGCATAAGGTCTACAGAACAAATCAATCCAGGTTTTTATTGTTTTAAGGGGAGTGGGTAACAAAAATTCTATCCAAGATTGTGCTGAAATACGTAGGTACCTGTGATGGAATTTAAAGTAGAAGAACGCCGTTTCTCTTCCCCAAAATTCAAATTCATCGGAGTTACATCTTGCCCTGCCTTGTCTGTGGAAAACTCTAAAATACCGTGCCCTGAAAAAAATAAACAACTTTCGATTGAGATATAGACTTGAAATTTTTTGGCGAAACTTTTGAATTTTCCCAAATATTTTGTTAATTCCTTTCTAACTTAGTTCACAAAGTGACTTGTTTTTTTGACTACACGAAAGGAAAACCAATAAAATGTTCTTGGAAGGTTTTTTTTATCTAGACTGCACGTGTCAGCAGAAGAATATTTTAGGAAGATTATGTAGGTATTGGAATTTTCGTTGAAATATTAGAAGTAAAAGTTATTATTCAATGAGTTCCAAAACTCAATGAATAAATCTAGTTAGTCACCTCCTGTCAATTTTTCTGTTATTTTACATTATACAGAAATAAAAAGTTCTACAGGATGATGCATCAATCTATTTTGATAAAATATTTACCTATATTTGTACAGGACGTTGCAGAAATGCGTGATAGGGTCAAGCAGATTCTATAAGTTCCGGTTGCATAAAAGTCCTTCAAGTCTTCTGTTAACTTAACGTAGCTGAGGCATGCGTTGCCGTGGTTATAAACAATTTAAATATTCAATCGTCTGTTAAATCTTTATGCAACCGGCCCTTAGTCTACTTTGAATGAAGTTATCCGTTTCTTGGGCATGATTAATAATTGTGTCTATACACTGTAACTGTAACGTGTTTTGTACCTACCGACTGCGCCAGATGAATGAATATCATTAATATATTCCATATCTATTCTCATTGGAATAACATATCTGTCGATCGAAATTCTCATAAAATAATAGTGTGTGAACAAAGTTGCAGATTACGGAATTTTATAATATAGGAGCTGGTAAGTTCGATTTACACGGGACGCTGTTCTCGAAACATGTTATTGAAAAGGTTATTGATTATTTCAAAAAGAATAAAAGTTGAGATTTGAAACTGATGAATGTTTCATAAATCAAATTAGTGCATTGATTTCATGTTCTGAATGTGTGTCAATGCATAATAAGTACAAGCTTTTAAGGGGTTTTACGATGTACTAAAAGTGACTGAAATATCCAACCATATAACCTTTGCTGGTGGATAATAAAGTTTACTGAATATGAAGCATAAATGAAAGCTTTTTTACTGCCTAAATATAATTTACAATTTCGAAGTGAAAGTTATTATCTCGTATTATTAATCGTCAGCTCACACTAAACCATTGCATTACCTGATTCAGACTCGTCACTATATTGTGATTCTTGACGTCCATTCACAGAGTTTCCTCGACTGGAGAGTCCATTGGATCTTGCAGAGGGTACACCCCTGAAATACCTCGTTTCTTTGTCTTTAGGAAAGAACGACCTTCTTGGCACCACTCCGGCTTGATCATCCTGTATGTCAAAACATTCGGGATTGAGAATGTGAAATTTGAAATATGTATCCACTCGGTCCTTAACAGATTTATAAACAAGTGAGAGTGAGGCGAGGGAATTTCTACATCAACGTTATGTTTTTGTTATTTTGCAGATATTTGAAACAATCTGAATAAGTGTAAATGAGATGGATGAGATATAAAGTGAGGATAATGTGCTGTCGCGAATCTAAATCCACGAATACAACAAAATTGATTCTCTCAACCCGAAACGCTTTTCTTGTTGAAGTTGTTAATGAGAATATGTATTCAAGAAAGCCATTATCGTTCTAGGAACAAATTCTGTGTATATTTTACAGGACATTGTGATTGGCTCTGATAAAACTCGAGAACGTTCATATCCGACTTATTTCATATCAATCAAATAACAAACACCTGTTTGCTCGTTGTAAAACTTCATTCGAAATATCAAATGCTGCATTCACTGAATGGACATACTCTATAACGACATGCAAATTGTATCAGCCATGTATCAGCCGAATGAAAAACATAAAACATTCAATATTATCCCCGTACATTGACACCTGTCACTGATGACATTTGACCACGCCCCTCTAGCGGGATTACGTCATATCTTGATGATCAACCGTCTGTTGTCCCAAATCATGAAAATGCGCATTTTATCAACAATACTATATGCCAGCATACATCAGGTACAATAATTGGTTCATTGTTTGGGAAGATCAATTTTGATATTGATGTAAAGTTATATGCATATAGTATTCGAACAAAATTATAGTGCATCGGTGTGAAAAATAAGATAATCAATCTTGTGTTATGAACACTTACGTCTCTCAAATTGAAGGTGATTTCTAAGTTAGTCAGGAAATGGGCGTAGAACTCCGGATACAGTTCCAAAACGTCTAACAAATCGTCCCTATGTATTTTATGTAGATCACAGTAGGTTAGGGCTCGTACATTACACGCAGACTTTCCCAATGTGGGATGTAAACAAGGATTCTCTCCGAAAATATCAAATTTACCTGTGAAAAAAAGAGAACTCAGTAGGTATTGTTTATATCTCCGAATAACAAACCCACTAGAATAGTAATACCCCAAATTGTCTGAAACCAACATGAAATTCATATTCATATGTTTTTCCCCCACAGAAGTTCCCACATCGTAACATTTGAAAGTGATAATCATCCATATGATCACATTTTTCAAGGTTCCCAAATATATACATCTTTCAGTAGATAGGTAGGTTGGTAGGTACTTATATGAATCAGAAAAGTGCATCAAAAGCTATTTATTCAACCTTCGACATACAAAAATTAGAAATGAGATTTGAAATCTCGAACTTCAACAATTCACTTAAAAAACATTCAAGATATTTCGAAAGGTAGACTACGAGCAGAAAACAACGACTTTCCTGGCAAATACCATGCAGAATATTGAATTACATCTACTCGTAGTCTATGCACCGATTAAAAATTCAGAATGCAAGTGTTTATTTTCTCCTCATACGCGGTTATGATCACATTGAGACAGGCACGCCTGACAAACTACAGACCGGTTTCGGGCTTATTGGCCCTCATCAGTGCAAGGTAGTCAACCGATAAGAGATTTTGAGGTCTCCACTCGAAGCGTTGCCTGTCCCAATGCATGCACTCTTCCCCATTAACCTTCGTCATATAAGACATCGGTGCCTCATTTGAATATAAATGGTTTACAGATAGCACACGTCTTTCTGGAGATTGTGGCATTTTTGGTGAATGCGCCAAAGCCGCTTATTTCGTTTAACCGATAATCAATAGAACGCTAACAGTGCGAAACTTCTCGTTTTCAATTCAAATTTTGTTAGATGGTATATTTCCAGTTTTGTGTGAGCATTTGAATAAGATTCTACTTGAAAGCTTCGTTTAATTTGTTCAAATCGAATTTAAAGTATGGTGAAACGCTGTGAAGTATGTATAAAAGACGATTTAGCAGTGGTGACCAGAACACAACATTTCACTGGTGAGTTACTCAGTGTTATATCATTCCTTGTATAAACATAATTTACTAATCCTACTATGCAAAACGATTAGTGGTCATTTCAAAACATTATCGGGTTTCCCCGAGATGAAAAGTTAGTGGATATATGGAAAAATATGATCGATAAAGAGAATATTTCAAGAGACGCTAGAGTTTGCTCTCATCATCATTATACTACTAGTGATGAAATGGTTGGCACAAGTTGAAAGAAACTGAACAGAGTAGTAGCTTTATTTAATGGAATTGAAAGATATTAATAATTTATTTGATGTTATATTTTTCAAGTTCGAAAGTTGGAAACTTTATATCACCAGAAAATGAACAATATAGATCGACAGTGAATTGAATCTATTATCATTCGAGTAATAAATCTAAGAAGTATATTTTCAAAAAACTTTGATTTCAGATTGTTTTCATTAACTTTTAGGAAGAATGGATATGATAATTTTTATTTTCAAAAAACTTTGATTTCAGATTGTTTTCATTAAATTTTAGGAAGAATGGATATGATAATTTTTGTCAGTAAGTCAATTTATTCAAATTCACATCCTTTCAAGATAGCAATAAGACACTGGTACTGGGGGAATCTGTTGTCACTATCCTTGTTTTAGAATGAGGTAACCCTAGTAACTCATTCAGATGTTGGCTTCAAACAAATATGATCGAAGATTCACATTCGATTTTCTTATGAATCAAAGTTTGATGTGATTATTGATCGAAACCAAAGACATTCTAGTGTTTAAATATCTTTGATCCAAACCAACTTACCTAAAATAGCCATGACGATATCATCTCTGAGAATCTCAATGGATCCTCTAGATATGAAATAAAGCGAAGTCAAGACGTCTCCTCGATGTACAAGAGTATCTCCAGGCGGTGCGTGCGTGGTTTTGAACTTCAACGAAAGAGCCCTGGAACAATAGAGAATGCAGTCTGGGTGATTGCCAACGCCGATTGAATGCGGATTTATATTGTGTGGAACATGATTCTGAAGTCGTATTCAGTGAACAATTTTGTTTCTGAGTAACAGCGAGGGCTTTCCAATCGAGCACACAAATAAAATGAAGTATTGTTGGTTGATATAGGTATTATTTACTGCACTGAAAACTCAGATTGTTCTCAAGAAATGTGCCCCCGAACTAACACCTGTTCTTTGCAAGTTGTTCGACCACTCTTACAATTTGGGGGTATTTCCGTACAACTGGAAAATTGCAGTCCCAGTCCCCAAAAAAGGCAAAAAGACCTTACCTAGCTACTACAGACCTATCGTATCGCACTGCTATCAATTATTTCAAAGGTCATGGAAAAAGCCATCAACATCGAGCTCATGAAATATCTGGAACACTCAGGAATTGTCAACGATAGGCAATATATGGTTTCCGTCATCAGAGATCAACTGATAACCTGCTCGCTTACGTCTCACATTTATGGCAGCTATCTATTGAGAAAAATGGAGAAACTTTAGCCGTGGCATTAGATATTTCCAAGGCATTTGATCGAGTTTGGCACTAGGGACTCCTCGCCAAGCTTCCATCTTATGGTTTGCCCCCTCAGATGTGTTCTCTGCTTGCTAGTTTTCTCTCAAACAGGTCTCTCCATGTAGTGGTCGATAGAGGTTCATCTGATTCTCTACTCATTCATGCTGGTGTTCCGCGGGGATCAATTTCAGCACCAACACTATTTCTACTTCACATTACAGTGGCTTAATAGGTTACAGTGACGCCAATGGTCCAGCGGCCGCCATGTTTAGGCAAATTTTCTATGGGTATTATAGGAGGAAAACACAAAATTCACGATTTTTGTGGAATTGGACTATAATTTATCGTGATAACATTCTGATCATGATGTACTATTATACTATCTTTATTGTGATTAATTTTTCAATGACTTATACTTCATAAATGAAGTAATATTCAATTTCGAGATTGCGAATATAACGCGGGTAATTCAAAATTTTGAATTATTCGCGGTAAATACGAATTTCAAACGATGCTTCCACACAACGTTACTACATTCCTAAATAAAATTAATTGATTAGAATTGAACTGGTATTCGAGTTAAACGACGAACTATATAATATGAGAATGATGAATTGATTATATGTATATGTCTTGAAATATTCTTCTACATTCTACTTACCTCATTTTAAGGACATGTAAATTGTAGAAGAAATGAATAACAGACCACTTAACAATACATTCATTTTATTTTGAAATGATAAATACATATATAAAATAACCGACACTTCATTTATTTTTAAAACACTATAATATAAGTTGGACACATACATTTATTTCATTTTCTCATAGATTTACTGCCATAATTGTTAACTTTATTGACAATATTTTTTTACTTGCTATCTTCAACCTTAAGTTCAAAAAACGAGGTTTTATTTTATTTTCCAAATTATGGGAAGAAGAGTTTGTCCCCACATATCCCCCTCAAAGTTAACATATAGAATATGGAACAATATTGTATAACACACAAAACCACAAAGAACTGAATAGTTTGTTGGTTGCCAGTTATCTCGCATAACTTTGGCTGTCCAAAGTTTTCTTCTAGCTGGGTCTCTGGGAAAAGTTTTCATCAAAAACACTTCAGTTGCAGAGTTTGTACAGTTGAAAGCTGAACATCCAGGCATTCTACTATGAGTTTTACTACCTAAAAATTATACCACTTGAAAATATGCATATCACAATATATATTGTAGGTTAGATAAATTTTTTGTGAAATAATTCACAACTTTCATAATATTCATAATATTGATGATTATAATATATATCAACACAGATATAGGAACTATACAACTATCTTAAATGGAAATATTCTCAGAATTGTTTGTTGTTTATTTTCATATTATAAACTTTGTATCCAGTTTCACTTTATACCCAACAGAAATACTCGATATTAGATAGGATTGAAGGACTTACCTGGGCAGGTCGAATTCCAAGCGATTCTTTATTCAAAATCCACGAATATACAAGAATTTAATAAAAAACACGATATATCCAATGCTTCTATCACAAATTTAGCCTAAACATGGCGGATTTACGTCGACTTTGAAACAACCAATAAAATAGATGACATTCCGTTGTCGTCACTGTAACCTATTAAGCCACTGTACTTCACATCAACGATTTGTTGGAAGCAACTTCATGTCCTATACACAGGTTCGCGGATGATAGTACCCTCCATACCGCTTTCTCTTCGAGGGCTCAACAAAACAAAAATGAACAAGAAGAAATGTTAACAAAATAAATATGGTCATTTTTTCCAGTGAACAGAGACAACATTATACCGTCTACTAGGTGTTCATTCAAATCGACACTGTTCCAACCTCCGAACAACAAACCCACTAGAATAGTAACACTCCAAATTGCCTGGAGCCAATATAAAATTCATATCCATATGTTTTTTCCCCACAGAGGTTGCCACATCGTTACATTTGAAAGTGGTAATCATCTCAAGACCACATTTTTTCAAGATTTCCAAATATATATATCCTTCTGTTGGTACTTATATGAGTCATATGAGTGTATCAAAAGCTATGTATTCAATGTTCGTCATATATATAGAAAGTACGTCTTTCTGGAGATTACGGCATTTTTGGTAAATTTCGTTCAACAGATGATCGACCGAACGCTGACAGTGACAGCGCGAAACGGCATTTCACCAGTGTTGCGTGAAAATTTCAATAGGATTTTTGTCAAAAACCATGTTTACTCTGTTCAAATTGAATTTAAAGGATGGTGAAACGCTGTTAAATGTGTAAGAGACGATTTTGAGAGTGGTGATCAGAACACAACATTCCACTGGTGAGTTACTCAGTGTCGTATCATTAAACATGAATAAACATTATTCACCCACCCTCATATGCAAAACGTTTTTTTGGCAATTTGAAAACATTCTCGGGTTTCCCCGAGATGAAAAGTTATTAGATATATGACCGGAAAAAATAATATTTCGAGAGACGCTTGAGTTTGCTCGCATCATTTCACTATAAGTGATAAAATGGTTGGCCCAAAAGGTAAGAAAATGCTCAGAGTACTAGATAAGTGAAATTGAAAAGTGATAACAAAATGTTTGATGTTATATTTCTCATGTTCGACACTTTTAAACTTAATAGTGCCACAAAATAAACAATATAGTTGTGATGGCACCAACCCACCTCAGACATCCAGGACTGGCACCGTCGAAAACACTGCAGTTCTGCAGCAGGTTCCTGTTGAGGTGCAGGCAGATGTCGGCCTGCAGGCACTCGGGGAAGCCCTTGAGCACCGAGTTCATATCGATGCCGTTGGTGTAGGTCCACGCGTGCTGGAAGTACTCCTCGAGCCGCTGGCGCAGCGGGTTCGGGATCTGGTGGAAGCGGATGAACTCGCGCACGCGCAGCATCTGCGTGTGGTAGCGTGCCGTGCCAGAGTACAGCCGCTGGATGATGGCCGACACGTTGCCGAAGATGCTGGCGTACATGAGCGCTGGAAGAGGCAACGGAGGGATGGTGGGGCTTTTTTTGGGATTTTCGGTTTTTGTGGGTGTCCTCTTATATTTTGTCACCTACCTACAGCTTCATTGGGGTCTCGAGAACCGTTAGAGATACGAATAACTTTAAATTGGGGCAAAGTTGCGGGATTTTATGGTCATTATTATGGTGAGAAAAAGTCCGCGATAGCTGTCTTAGTTTTCGAACTATTCGAAAAAAACTGAATTATTGAATTTTCTATTCCATTTTATTTTTGCTTCATCACTGGAAATACGAGAAAAAAAACTGAAAGGATTTCTTCATTGCCACATTTTGCGATCTTCAAAATAGCATTATTAGATCGTGAGTTCCACGTTTCGTCTTCTCGCGGCCATCAGCAACTTTTTTTTTCAACACGAAAATGCATCGATCTTTTTCCATATTTTTCACCATGGACTGACACCTAAAATACAACATAATTTATAGTTACTTGATCAACAACTCTTCCGCGATTGAAACTCGTCAATAATAAATAAATGAAATAAATCAATTCTTTGAGAAAAATATGAACCTCCGTATTAAAAAAATAAAAGTTGATTATGGCCGTTAGAAGACGAAACGTCGAATTCTAAATCTAAGAATGCCATTTTGAAGATCGCAGAATGTGGCAATTAAAAGTGCTTTAAGTTTTTTTTGTATCTCCAGTTATAAAGCAAAAATAAAATATAATAGATAATTCAAAAATTCAGTTTTTTTTCGAATATTTTGAAAAAGAAAAGAACTAGCGCGGATTTTTTTTCACCATAATAATGACCATAAAATTCCGCAACTTTTTGCCCCAATATGAAGTTCTTTGTACCTCTTACGGTTCTCGAGATCCCAATAATGAGCGTCGAATTTGAATAACCCTGTATATATTCATGGGGTTTTAGGGTTTTATAGGTATTATTTTTTGGAATTTCCAAAACAAACGAATGCGAATCGCAAAATTGAAAATATATAATATTTCAAAGAAACACCCCGTATATTTTCAACTATAGTGATATAATATATTCTTCTGTTTTCAAATATACAGGGACATTCACTTAACTAATTCATTAGATGCTTATAGAGAACCAAGAGAGACATCAATCTGAAATTTCGGGTACAGCTATTGAGTAATGTGATCTATTTTTCTAAAATATTCGATATTTCAGATAATTCAGATATATTCAGTACGCTGCCACTTCTGGTTGAACCGGAAGTGACATTAACTTCGGTTTTTTCAAATGAAACGCACTGTATTTTATCGCATTTTTGAATTCTACGTAACATTCTGAAGCTAATGCATTCTAAATCGTTTCTCTATCTTCATATTATGTTTTCTGAGATAGCTATTTGATTTTTTCAAAAAATTTTTACAGATGGAGAAACTAACTGAAATGTCTGTATAACCAGCGATTGTGATGATGAAGAGTTCATTCTTGGTATACATGTTAACGAAGGGGTCTTCTTCGAGAAGCCCTCGATTGTATTACAAAATGTTGAACAGGGTGTTTGTTATTTCCGTTTACTTTTTTGACATTCGAAATGCTAATAAATTTCTTATTTCAAATGGAACAACCTTTAAATTTTCACACGACTAAACGCGAAATTTTGTTATCTATTGTTATGTTGTAGCATATCATATATCTAAAATAATTATTTAGAGAAATATCACCAAAAATGTGAAAAAAATGCTCATTCGATTCGCGTGTATTGTCACAAGTGTGCATTATTGAATTAAGATCACCAATATTCAGATCAAACGAATATAGTTAGCTTTAATTTGATGTATGGTATTATCTTCCTCTGATTTTGGGTGTCGAAAGGTCAGGTTGTTTGTTTTATTCTCTGGTTTCCATGACATTCCATTTTGTCCACGACAATTTGAATTTTGTTGGTAATTTTCATTCAACATGTGAGCTGATAAGTGGAAAACGGCTTGAGCGAAAACTATATATATTTGGAAACATAATGTAAGGAAAGAGTATTGCATTATATTTTGTCATTTACTTAATGTTGCGATTCGCATTTGTTTGTTTTGGAAGTGCTTAAAGATGGTAGCGATGAAACCCTACAACTTTTTCCACCTCGTATAATTAAAGCTGTAGGTAGAAGTCTAAATAAATTAAAACGCCCTTTACATATTACGAATCATTAGTTTCGATGATTACCGACGCTCTATTCAATTCACTTGAAACTCACATCCGGCCAGCATGACGCATATGGTGAAGATCTTTTCTGCGTCAGTGTTGGGCGCCACATTGCCAAAGCCGACGCTCGTCAACGACGTGAAGGTGAAGTAGAGGGCGGTAACGTAGCGGCTGCGGATGCTGGGCCCGCCTGTGTTGTTGGCCAGATAGAACTGCTGCGTGTCGTTGGCAAGAACATCCAGCCAGCCGATTTTCACAGGCAACATCGGTCGCTCCGCATTGCCGATGGCATACCTGGAAGAGAAAGAGACGTAGGTAAGAAGAGGAGGGAGATCCAGCGGAAACTGTCGATTGTGATGGCTTTGGTTTGGACTGTATAACGCCCCAACGACTCTTCAACAGTGTTGCCAATATGAAATGTGAAATTCACTCACATTGAGCAGCTGTAATCCTCACATTATTCCCGCCTCAATTTGAAAATCCTCACAAAATCCTCACATTTATAAAATAGCGAGAAATCAATCAAATATAAGTTCTTTATTGATTATAACTTTTGACAACAATATAATAATAGTAATAATAATGGTATTTATTCATTGAATGCAATTTATAAGAAAATGTAACTACATGCATTGATGAAGGGCGAAGTTCAGCCTAAGATATTCTTCAACAAGTAGATAAAAAATGAAATCATTCCTAATTATTCAATAATGAATCTGTAAATTCACATCTCACATCACATCTCAAAAACTCTTCTTTCCTTCTTCCTGAGATTTTTTCGTTTCTAATAATCGCGTTTTTTATTCGTTTGTTTCATTTATTGAATTGTTTGACAATTTTGACATTTCAGGAACGTTGCTTGTCAGTTGTCAATGGTGAAGCTGTGATTCGAACTCAAATTCATGGAAAATGTACCACAGATATCATAGATGTCTATAGGCCAGATATTTCGTAAACACCAGATCACACATGTGAAACAGTTACCAGAGTACCAAATTCCCTATTTTTCGACGCACAATCCTCGCACAATCCTCACAAAATCCTCACATTTGTATGGATCCTCACAAATCACTCACATTGATAATTAAAACCCTCACAATGTGAGGTATTACTCACATGTTGGCAACGCTGCTCTTCAAACACTGATGGTTGTTCAGTTGGGTACAGTGTTGCCATCTTAGTGGATTTTACACCAAAACTGGTGGTTTGAGTTATCGTTTTGTGACAAAAAATTGCATCTAGTGGCTGGTGGTTATTTTTGTGAATTTTTCATGACACATGTGGAAATCTGGTGATTTATAAGATTCCTTCCATCCACTACTAATTGACAGTTGACGCATGCACATGATACGGATCACGATTTCGATATATTCGTCGAATCGTCAACGTCATGTTGAGCTCTCATGTCTCATGTTTCATGCTGAGCATAGATTTTAGTTTGACATAAATAGCACCGTTTTCGAAAGCAGAAACATTTACACCGATTGCGCTCCAGTTTTACCAATAGAACTAGCTATTATCTGGTGTTAATCTAGTGGTTTCAATCGTAGTAAACCACCAGAAAACCACTAGATTTTCAAAAATTTGAGATTTTATGTTGGCAACACTGGTTGGTTACGCTTTCTGTGAAACTAGCCTAGTACAAGGATAACTTCGCAGACTGCACGGTATATTCCAAGAATATTTTCCACATATCCTTCATTGAATGTATATATATATAGCGCTGAAGACGTTGGACGAATTTACAAACTGGAATATTTAAAGGATATTCCTGAATCACTCTTGTTCTTGGCGTTTATCATAGATGGATATTCCGGTTCTTGATCATTTATCTACTGGTCATTTATCAATGAAAAAAAAAATCCTTTTGTTGATTCTGTGGTACAGTGATGCACTGACATTTTATTTATTTATTTATTGAACAAGTGAGAATGGGCTGAGGTATACAAACCTATATAAAGGCCCATTAATACATTGTATATAAGTATAAAAAAATATAAAGAGATTGACATTTGACATTCGACAATGACGAAACACCATCTGTTGGTTTTGCCTGTTGCGTTTTGGTTGTTGTCGGTTCTGGTGAATGTCTTAGGAAAAATGGAGGTGGAAGAGAATGCTACATCATTGATTTGACTGTACTTTCGCTGCTGCGTTTTTTATATAATTATTTTATGTTTTACGTGTGTTCTTATTACCTCGTAGGTTTTCATGTGGAAAACGTTATAATTTTCGCAGAATTTTAGATTTCATAAATGTGAACAAAAAAACATTTGAAGATCTTGAAAACAGATATTTTAATTATTTCCATAGCTATCCTGATCATCCTATATATCCTAATTAGCTGAAAGAATCCGTATAAAATCTGATTTTCAACGTCAAATATCTCAAAATCTATTCAATATAACATGATATTTGTGTATATATTATTTGAAATAGGGAAAATAAACCTAATCCGATATTAAGTAATAATATGGGGTGATCAATTAAAAAAATGTATTTGGTGCCTATAACTCACTTTTTATATCTTCAACACTTTTTCTGTTTACAGGTACATGAAATCTACAAGAAAACTGAACAATAGATAAATAAGTTGAGGGGGGTTCAAAATATAGGTACGTGGAGACCCTGTACCTAGCTACATGTTCAAAGCCTCTCTTTGATAATAAGAAACCTTCAGGAGTAAAATAATGCTCAATAACTCCCGAGATTATTTGTATAGTTATTTATAGGTTATGTCTCTATTAAGTTTGAAAAATCTCTGACCAAACACATTTCTATATGAGCTACTCATTATTGTAATATCTGTTTGTACTTCGTTTACACTGGTGGTGTATCATTCTTTTCGTTTAATTTTCAAGAAGCCTTTTCTCACATAAGGAATAATATTACATATCCTTGCCTTAGTTTTACATTTCAACTTGCCATGGGCTTATAAGAAAAACTCATGCGAACTCGTTTCAGGAGAGCAACAGATTCCTTTGAAATGAGAGTATCAGATCAGTAGTGTAAGTGTAGATTCTTATGATGATGATATGATCAATTCAGCAGCAGAGGATACTCTAGAAAAGTACGTTTAATGAAACTAATTATCTTGCTATATATTCTAGTCTAGTATTCTACTCATTACTACTGAATGTGCTGCACACCTCACTAGTTGATAAGATGTTAAATTATTTTTGGATAGGCCGAGCGGATTTGTCCTATATGTGAGGTGGTAAGCTACATATGTTTTTAGGGTTCGGTTTTACAGGCGGATGAAATAACTATGGCATCGATTAACTTAATATAAACATGAAGTATTTATTCAAAAAATATATATATGGTGGTCTACTGACATATAGAAATATTATCAAGATTTATGAGTACTCCTGAAAGAACCATATTAATTCACATAAAAGAATACAAAATCGAATTTACAATCATACAGGTAATTATCCCATCAAGTTCAATACACAAAGCTATTTTATCGGTCACTCTTTTGGTAATCAGAAAATCCTACGACAAACGACACCCTCTGATATGCAATGGCATAATTCCCTAACATGTGCCTTTTAAACTCTTGGGTCAATGATCTGAAATATTTTCCTACGGGCATTTATATAGACTGGTTTTGGGCAACTTACATATTTTGTATCTGGTTCACTTTTCACTTCGTTTGGAAATTCGCGACACTTGCAAACTGACTGGTTTAAACTGAGAAAACTTTCAACTGTACAATTTACTTTTATAAACACTATTGAGCTTCACTTTCAGCCTGAAGACTAACTTTTGCAATGTCTAGCGACAACTTGCAAAACGGACAAAGTATGTTCTGATGTCTGTCGACAAAGAATCAGCTACTTAAAAGTCCGTTAGCTTCAAAACAAACCGTGGTGACCACGGTATTAAAGAACTTAGCTACTCCGAGCCATGATTGTGACTGCTGACTACTGACTGCTCTCGATTGACTTTCGGTCATCATTTTTATATAAAAATTTACCCTTTGTTTCTATCAAAGCGGCAATTCGACAAAAGAACACGTGCACCACATTTTGTCATTAAGTCCCAAATTAATGGCTTTGTTTTTCTCTGTGATATCAAATTTTAAGCTATTTACTTCTTTTATCAGTGCCCTTTTGGGTCATTTGTACATAAATTCTTGGCTTTATCATTCTAGTTGATGAATGAAGTTGACCATAACTTATATTTTCGGCGCTTTTGAGATTCATCTGTTTATGATGACTTGATATAGGCCACCGGCAGTAATAATTCTTCTTTGGACGTGATTAGTTTATCTGTATTTGACATTTGATCTTTGATTACTTTTCACAATCATGATGCATTATATCCGTGCCCAGCAGCACATGAAGTTTGTTAAATAAAATGTGATATAATTGAATGTTCTTATTTATTTTACTGAAATCTGAAAATATTTGATTGTGATATACATAGAAGAAAATTCCACGGATAATTTTCATCTGGAATATTCTAGATGGAATATTCTCTTTCCATTCGCATATTCTGGAAATATTCCAAATATATTCTAGAATATTCCTGAATATCTCTAGAATATACAAATATTCCAAGAGGAATATTCTAGGGATATTCATGGAATATCTAGTGCTGTCTGGGTTTTGACGTCTCAGATCCAAACATCTGTCAGACTCACCAAATGCAGGCCATCCAATGGGCGATAAGGGCAAAAGTGGCCATAAGTAATAACAGTACCGCAGCACCGTACTCCGAGTACCTATCGATCTTTCTGGCCACCCTGACCAGCCTCAGCAGTCTGGCCGTCTTCAGCAGACCTATTAGGGTCGTCGTCTGGAAAAAGAAAGATATCAAATGACATCATGGCAATGTGAACGATTAGGATACTTCAAATGAAAAGATGATGGAGAGGAACGTTGATGATGGTAAATGAACCATCCAAGCACACACAATCTGAAGCGAGCAAGAAAATGTTCAATTCGACGAAATGTTCCACGAATTTATGTGTACTTGACAGTGAATTCTCTCTCCGATCATCTTTTTAATCAAAGGGAAAAGCAACTGAAACTAAACGTAAGAAAGTTACGTGTAGATGTTTTCCGGCCTGTGGGGTCCATTGGAACTTTTCTATCTGGAACGCACATCTCAGATAATGCTCATGAAAATGTATCCTGGGAAAAACTCCAGGTGCAACATTTCCTTTTCGAATTTCACTGAAAAGGAAGTGGCTGAAATGTAACGAAAATAAACTCAATAACTGACCGTATTTCTTTCAACATCACTATCTGTATATCGACTGTCGAGGTGAATAATCCAATTTTTTCAAGTAAATTACTTTACGTTGCTGAAATACAGAACCAAATATACTTTGATAGATCAACATCTAATGATTCAGAATAAATTTTATATTGCGTCTCGCTGAGTAGACAAAACAAATCTGATGGATCAGGATATTTTGGTTTTTACAAGCAGCTTTTCATGATAACATAGATTGAGAAGTGCATAAGTAATTAGACGTTTTTTCATGGAAAATCTGAAGCGTATTTGTAGTAAAGTGTTCAAATTCGACAGATTATGGTTGATATACTATACCTTGGTCCATAACTATACTTGTTTGACAGCATCTTCGGAATTATTATTCATTCAGCAGGTGGTTTTCATGACATTCAGGTGTAGGTATAATTTCGTTTTCTATATATACAGGATTTCTTCGAAAATATAAATATTTCTAATAGCATCGTAGGTATTATTGGAATAGGTTTGATCGGAAGTGGTGACAACTACGTTATTACGTATTTCGAATACAACCCTGTACATTTCTTGATTCGATTTAATTTAAGATCAAATATACTTTCAAATTACATATCACAGATAACAATTTTTTGATCAGCATTGACCATAAAGATATTTCAACACTATTGATCATTTTACTACAGCTAATCATCTTGTATTTGATGTCGTTATGTTATGAGAAAGCTGGAATATTGATTATTTTAGACGAAATAAGAATTAACTCAATCGTGAAATGTATTGATATTTTCCAAAATTTGAAATGAGCCTTTCTATATGAACAAAGGCATATGATGATTTACTTTCATAAAATGGCTGAAAATAAAATACCATTTATCATTATAGTATATGAAACATATGAATGAGGGATTTATTTCTATCCACTGGAATCATTTGTTCGTTTTCTTTCCTTTTTGAAAATGAAATACATCTACTGATATCACCGGAAAGAAAATTTTATCCTGAATGCGAATAGGAATCGAAAAATATACCGGGATGAATTCGGACTGACAAAGTAATCACACTTTCCTATCAAATCGGAAGTGATATCAAGTTGCAAAATGTGCATATGTCTATACTATTGAAGTAGTATCTTCAAATTTCCGGTATATTCGGGTAAGTATACCGATTTATTGAAACCGACATTGAAAGTGTGCAATTTCAAATCGTCAACATCGTTTCAAGTGGCTAGCAATGTTCGTAACTTGTACTTGTACGATGCATATCTAGTCTACTAAATTACAACTATCATGATTTTCCATGCACACCAAGCGTGCAACAACCAATAATGGGAAAAAGAAGCGAGTATGGGTGTCGGTTGATAAAAAAATCTCCTCATAGATGCACCAGAAATCTATAAAACGTGATTTTTTTTCAGATTTTATAATAATCGAGTTCGTATAACGATACATTTTCTTTACAAAATGAGGTCAAAAAGGTGTCGAAATATCACTTGCAGTAATAAACAAGCCTTTTTCAAGTTTTACACCTTTTTTTATTAACCATTCGCTTTAATTGATGCTCCATACTCTCGTTTTTCATTTGTTTTTATGTTTAATCCAAATTAACAGGGTATTGAAGATGATACTATCTGAAACATATAATAGCAGTATTTGTGGATTCTAACGATAGTATTTATATGAAAATCTGTACCGAGCATTCATGTCCCGATTGTCAAGATTGTCAAATTTTCTTCTCATCTAGTGTCAGTGGGAGATTATTTGAAGAGAAAGGTCACTGAGAATAATTGTACGAACATTTCGACGAAATTTTTATATATATATAATATATATAATGTATATATATATAATATATATAAGCATGCTGACTGAAAAATAAAACGCCCTGAGTCCGATGACCTCCGAGCTCACCTGATCTCACACCACTCGATTTTTACTCAAGGGTAAACTGAAAATCAAGGTTGTGAGTTAAGGTTGCTCAAGGCAGTGTCCATGAAATAAGGTTGACCAGAGAAGGTCACCAATCCTAGGGTTTTCAAGATCAAGATTTAAGAAAAGCTCGGATCAGGGTTCAAATACGCACCCTAATTATGGTGCCTCACTATTTTTTAGAGCGTTCTTGTCACGTATCCATAATGAATTTTCTTCCGTAAATGTATCAAGCTTAATGAAAATTTCAATTCCTTGCAGTGTTTTTTTTAACAAATTTTGCACGAAAATAACACTGATTTCAGAGAAAAATCTATAGTTAGAGTTTAATTTGGAATCATTATTGTATCGTAATTTGATTCTTTGCTCGAAGGAGACCTAGCCTAAGTGGTAATTTGAAAAATAATAATGGTGACATTGAGAATGATCTAAATTCAACCTCTTCTGTTGAAAAGTTCGTTATTATATTTATTATTGAAGTTACATGCATCAGAATGGAGAGTGACGGTTGAACGTTTGGAATTGAATTTTTTCATTTCGTGTAAACTTCCTTTGCATTCGAGCATGGTTCGGTGAAACGAATTATTTTTCAATAAGTTCATTTCGTGATAAGCCACACAGCTAACGGAAATATTTATACGAATCGTTATTCTGATGTGGAAAAAAGTTTCGTGAATATTGAAGAGTGAATTGGAAGCTTCAAACAACGTTCATAAAAAATTATTTACTAATGTGCATGGTACATTCGAAAGGGTTTTATAGAATTCTGGTAGCACATGAAGCATCAAACTATCATAGACTACCTCGTCTTTATCCAAGCCCAACTATAGAAAAGAATTAAAATTCGTTTTAAAAATCATTGATTTTTTTGAAAATTCTGGCAAAACAACCTGGACTATTGCAGAGATATGACTGGTGAGGTGAATTTTCCTGCTATTATACCAACTTGTATGCTACGAAAATATATCTGATATATTCTATAAGAAATATACCAGGTGTTTATTGAATATTCAGTAGTTGATGGAGTTAGTCATTTTGATCAGTTCTTAAAGATTGATAACCTTTACAGGTTATTTTTGGTAAAACATTTTTTTGCTCTATAACTTAAAAATTCATCGAATAGTAAAATAGTTTCAAAAGGGAAATAACCCTTGGAATGTTTGCTGTATGTTCAATAAGCACCCCAAGTAGATGAATTAATTTTTCGAGCATAGAGCCAAAAAAAATTGGACGTGATCATAAGAAAGGTCAGCGATCTTAGGAACTGAGCTTCGTTGATTTGCAGAAAACTGAACATTTGATGAAGAAAAATCTTGGATGCTTTGATAATATAATAGCCCTGATATCTGATTTCATCCTATCGATTATAATCTTTCTGGAATTATATTGTCTTCTGATTTCCTGAAGCTACCTTTCATGCATTAGTCAAACATAATGTAGATGCCTTCATGAAATTTGCAGAGTATACCTAATATTTTTATTCATTTATTATGCCTTACAGTTTCTTCCAACTGTATCCTTTACATTATATATCATTAACAGATGTAGGTAGTTCAATTTTCTGCATGATAATTAAAAGAGATTGTTGTATTTCGAAATTGTTTATTTATGACTTCTACCAAAGTGTCTCTCAATCAACAAAACAATGTTTAACTTGCCATCGATATACCATTGTTTTCTAAGCATGACCTAAAAATATTTGAAATAGTAGTTAATTCGTTTATCTGGGAATTCTGGGCTACTCCTCAATTACTCTATTGACTGAAGAATATTGAGTGATCATTAATTTAGAGTGATCATTATTTTAGAGTGATCTTTTATTGGGTCACTCTGGCGTATAGAAACTCTGTATTTTGTAGCATAAAAGTCGGCATACCTCATTATTCAAATATTACACCTATATGATTCTACTTTCTCTCGAAAAACTTTCCAAAAATCAAATAAGAAAAAACATGAATATTATAAACAGATCTGGGGACTATATTTAGGGCATTCAATTTTCACATTTCAAAAATGCAACATTGAACATCGATTATTTGGCTCACACTAGTGATCGACAGCGTCGTGGTGAATTTTCAATAACTTGTATGCGGGTCTCCTTTAAATTTTAGAATTGAGTTATCTTCTTATACCTACCCTAATGCTAATACTCCACTTTCAAAACAAGTAGGTACCTGTTGATCCCTAGTTGATATTCACTGACAAGAAAATATCATCGAAATCATAAATTATAATAAATTTCCATCTAGAATTGCATATTATTGTAGATACCTACACGTATCGCACCGAATTAAAAAGCCAAAGCACGTGCCAAAGGCAGTCGTCGGTGGGCGGAGCCTAAGAAAATTTCGTACTGACGTAACCAACATATTAAGGAGGGGACCTGCTAATGTGGGATATATGTTTGGAAACAAAAGAATATCAATTGGATTATAGATTCGTGACATTCATTGATCAAACAGGGGAGCAAGATATTCTAATCACTGTGATTAGGATGAACAATCTCAACTAGTTTCGGAAACAATTATTGTGGTTGAATTCAAATATGTCAACTACCAATTTGCTCAAAAACGAATGAAATCAATATAGTCCATAGAATATAAAGCAAAAAAGTTTGACTATATATTTTCGGTTCATAGCGCATTATAACTGTGGGATATACATAACTTTTCAAGTAGCCTCAATAGCCAACGGGTTCAAATCGCGACTTCTCAAGCTGCCAACCCGGGTTCGATCCCTGGGCAGGACAACTCTTTTTTAATCTTGAGTCATTTCTTCTTATTTTCTGTTAAATGCATGAATTATTGGATTGAATTCCAATATAATATAGTGAATAATTAATGAAATTAATGATTCAAATGAAGAATATTACGAAATGTAAGTTAGCATAGCGGAGCGCGATGATCTTTCAAGAGCGACAAGACACTTTGCACTCGAAATACATGCAATAATCTTTCTACAAACGCGATTCCTGGACGAAAAAACTCGATACTTCATCACTACTTATACTGTCACTTCTCAAACTGTCTTTGTTGGGCGGCAATCTATCACATTGCGCATTTTTAAAATCAATTCTTTACTTTGCGCTCTCAACTCACAAATAGTTATTGTGATTATTTCATGCATGCTAAAATACAAGTTTTTGATTGGTTGAAATGTTTGTTTTGATAAGCAATAACGCCATGTTTTCGATTTTGTATTTCGGCTCCTGATTGGCTATTGGATACCTACATGCTGTGTTTTCGTTTTTGTATTTCGCTTTCTGATTCGTAGGCAGTAGGGTAGTTTAATTTAACAACGACTTACTAGTTGCAATCTGTCATAGTATTTTCCGATTCCCTGGTAAATAAATGAATGCCACTACACCAAATTTTGGTCTGAACAATGATAAACACACACTATCAATTTGTATCCACTTCATTTTCCACAAATTTTAGACAATTTTAGCATTAATAGAATTAGAATTAATCTAATGTAACCTCCTAACCACACAAATTGTGACAACAATCATAATGAATTAAGCTCCTTAGTACCTAGTGCTTAGGTAATCTTGCCTACATCATACAATGGCATAAATGTATTGTTGGTTGCATAACGAATCTTCTTTTGTCGAACTACAATGCATAATCAAAATAACTAATTCCATAAACTGTATGTTTAAACTAGGAAATCATCAAAATGGCTTTGATTTTATTCATGAAATAATCTGAACAAATACAACTTGTGTTATTGATGATTATCGAAAATTTCTTCTCTTTTTCGAAACAAATCATGTTGCTTTGGGAAACCACACTCGCGCTGTGCGCTCGTGTAGTTTCCAAGCAACATGATTTGTTTCTCAAAATCGATGGAATTTTTGTTTCGATAATCATCAATACACTTGTTGTATTACATGCGAAAATCTCAACGTTCAAAAATCAATCATTCCAACCCCTCCAGAGAAAAAATTCACCACGAGCTGCCGCCACCATCGAGACACAAGAACGAAAAGAGATAAGAGCCGGGCTTGCCGCGTGGCGGACACCAACCTCGTCGGTGTCGGTGCCGAAGAAGAGTAGGTCGAAGGGCACGGCGGCCACCAGGTCGATGAGGAACCATCCCTTGAGGTAGTGGAAGGCGATGCGCACCGGGTCCGAGACGATCTCGTCGTTGCCTGTGACGTAGGTGGTGCGGAAGTTGATGAGGATGTCCACGATGAACGTCACGTCCACTGGTAGAGAATACAAGAGATTGATATGCTTTGTTTTAAAAAATTGTTGGCGTTGTTTCCAAAAGTATCCGTCGCAAAAATGTTTCTTGTCAGGTTCTGAAAACGGGCACCCTGTATGGTTTATACAGAGGAATATACGAAAGCATAGAAGGGCCACCAAAAATTTATTAAAATCAAGTATTGCAACTCGTAACGTGCATTAATTCGAAATTCTGCAAATCATAACTTGCAGTAATTCGAAGTACTGTAACATACAACGTGCAGTAATTCCGAATTCAGCTACTTACAACTTGCATTATTTCGAAATACTGTAACTTAAAACGTGCAGTATTTCGAATTAATGCAACATACAACTTGTAGTAATTGAAATACTAACAACTAGCAGTAATTTCGAATGGTTGAACGATATACATCTTATAAAAAGCTTCTTCAGCTACAGGTTGCTGACGATAAACTTTGTTAAAACCTTTTTTTTGCCTATTCACATAGACAAAAGAAATACCCCCACATATAATGGCCTCAGTATCAATAATGAAACATCGATAAAAATATGCCATAAAATGAAATATCTCGGGTTAATGATTGATAATAATTCCAAATCGATTTCATCACTAAGAAAATACAATTTCTGATTTATGAAATGAAGTATCTGAAACATCTACTGGATTTTAAATCGATGAAAACTTTATATCAAGCATTAGTCGAGCCACATCTTATTTACGAAATATTAGCTTGGGGAGGAGTAGGCAAGATCTATTTAGAATAATTGATGATTGTACGAAAACGCTTACTAAAGATTATTTTCAACAGAGATCTCACCTACCCCTCAGATCAATTATTCTGTGAAGTTGGTTTGCTCGACCCACGACAACTATTTTTTCTATTTGGTAACACCAATATAATACCAGAAATAAAGAAACCACCTTCCTTGCTCCCTTTAAACATAAATCGAAAGGTCAGAGATGCTTTTCCTTTATAGGACAAAAAATATTCCAATTTCTTCCTGCTGAAACTCGGAATATTCACAGTCCACGCATTTTCAAAAATAGAATCAAAACATTATTATTTTCATTACCAAGGAAGACAATTCATCAACTGTTCGAATGAGTTCAGGAGAACTGATTTGATTGATAAAAATCACTCCTCATATTTTATATTTTATTGTCATCATTCTTGTAATGGAAATTGATACTTCTTATTTTTGTTATTGATATTTTTATTTTTTAATGTGAATTACTCCGCATACAGGCTCTGCCTTCAGTGGATTTTTCAAGGTTTATCCATTGATAATATTTTTTTATTATATGTTAATGGTCTGTTGAAAATTTCAAGCTTTAGGTGTTTAGGATTTACACCAATCTGATTTACTTTTAGTGACTGTTTGTTTCTTTTTTCTATGAATAAACTCTTTATTATTATTATTACTATGGTAGCTGAAGCTAATTGCCATTTACTATTCCACCATAATGTACTTAGTGGCCACTGCAAGTCGTTTCTAAATTACTGCAAGTTGTAAGTTGCATTATTTCGAATTGCTGCACGTTACAAGTTGCAATAATATTATTTTTTTTATTTTTAGTGGCCCTTTTACGCTTTCGTAGTAATAAAATAAAATAAAGAATAAGAATTGAACCATTAAAAAAACGCATAATTGACAATTATAAATCACTTTTGTTATCTGTCTTTTTATTCAAGCCTACAATCGCAGCACCTACCATTAATAATAACATAATTCCTATCAAAATATTATGATTAAATTCTAAATATACATGTAAAGAATAGTCACAATAATTACATTATATTTTAGGTTAGAAGAGTAAGTACCTGTCAAAACGGAAAAAAATGGAAGAGGATTTGGGTCATGCGATTCAAGTGATGCCCATTATCATTTTCCAAATAAAATAAGCTAATACCGACAAAAGTTGGCAATCTTTTTTTATCTCACGACTGCACGAGAAGAAATCCTATAATTTTCATGGAGGAACATAAAGTAGAAGGATATTGGAAGAAGAAATAGGAATTGGAAATTTTCTTGTAAGTTTGAAGGTTATAGGTATCAGGAAAAACCTCTGTATAGGAAGTGAGTTCCATAATACGCTATTCGATAGAAATAGAATGGTTGATAAGGTGTGTAAAGAGTGTCATCTGTATAGTCTCGAGCTTGATGACAATGAAAGGATGCTCCGCATGCATCCGTCTGATCTGCCAGCTCGGAATCGCTCCTGACATGATTTCCGATGAGCATTGATAATGGAAATATCTATAGAGAAGGGAGAGATCGCCCAACTTTTCTGCGATGTTCTAGAGAGGTCAATAAGTTCGTTAGTGCAGGATCATCAACCAGACGAACAGCTCTCCTCTGAAAAGAATCCAGGTGTCTCAACCTATGTTTGGTTTGGGTGCCGAACTACAAACATGCGAACAATACTCCATGACAAGCCGAATCTGTGCTTAGTAGTTCATGAGTTTTCGTTCCGCTGATATTAGGAACAGTCGTGACATCATCATATCAGACATTGTGAGGTCCGCAGAAAATACAGGCATGAGTTTTGGTTGCATGATTATTCACTTCAATTTCCTTGCATTTCTGGCTTTCCTTGATGAAACAGGAGCCCTTGATGGGAAACCAGTGTGCAGATTGAAGTGAACTGTTATACGCAAAGCTGTTGAGAGATGAAACAAAAGTTGGTTCCAAAACTGATCCAGATGGATTACCGGCGTTGATACGCCATCAACTATTTTTATATCAGCTCATTTCGTGTATTAGTTCTTATTTCCTTTTGTTTGCTTTATAAACCCCTTCACTAGGAAACCGATTATTCATCTCCAAAGTGGATGAGAGATGGTAAAATGACTCTAATTGTTCTTCGTCAGAACCTGTAGACCTGGTTCAGCAAAGATCATAACTATGGTAGGCGGTACCAAACCATTTCCTACTGTGTACATGGGTTATATCATAGATCTTATTGCTTACGCTTGATCCGGTATCCAGGTTACTTGTTTTGTAGAGGTCCGGGAGGGTTGAAAGTACTAAGCCATTGATTGGTCGTTTTAGTTGTTGACCATACAAATGTGTTGTCCCACGTGACCATAGTACCTACTTTCTTGCAGGCCCCTCTTGACCTAAAAATTACTACATGATGCCGGATCTAGCGTCAGCAGTAAGATCTATGGATTATATGCCGTGGTTTTTCGAATCATGCATGTCTCTATTCTTCATCATGAAACAAAAGTTTTTTGTACAATATTAACCGGGTGGTTTTTAGTAAACCAAGTGAGTGATATCCAAAATTTTTAATCTTACACATAACCTCCAAACTGACTCCACATTTAGCATCATGATCACACATTCAAATTGTTGATGAAGGTGCTCACCAATTAGATCGATGATGACGATGGGGTCTTCGCTGTACTTCTTGTTCTTCCTGTTGTTGAAATCCGGTTCGCCCAGCAGGAAGGCTGCAACGTAGGGCGTGAAGATGGCCGTGTATATGACCAGAATGAGGATTATCCAGTCCCAGACGGCCTTGAAGGGCGAATAGTGCAAAATGGTGTAGTTGTGAATGCGGGGATTCTGCAGCTTGTATTCGGGCAGGACGTCCGCTCCCAAGGACAAGACCTGCAACAGAAAGAATTGCAGTAGATTTTAGGGTGTGTTCATAAGGAAATGGGCGATGATCTTCCTTGGACCACATTCATAATTGAAATTTGCGAATTACGTAGCATTTTTAACGAACACGTCTTCGAAAACGAAAGAAACCAAAAATGACACAGTATACAATATTGCGTGCTAAAATAAAGTCATTCCAGTATCAACCCGTACATTATGACTATCTGGTTCATAACTTTCACAAGGATTTCTGTACATACAACAATTCATCTCAGTTCTTCTGAAATACTTTTACGTTACTATGGACTACGTACTCTGTATTTATACCATGCTAACAGGTGTATGAAATATGTGTAGACTTGGGACTCGGAGTGGGAATGGAGCAAAGTGAAGGAAATCGATTATGCGGTGAAAACGAAGAAAAAACATCCTGTACCAGAATGAAATTCCGTCGCTGGCATCGACTGGAAAGTTTTCCCAGGCGTTATGGATGAACGTCAGCCACATAGGCTGACTTTAAATCCTTCACATTCATAAATTTTCTTCACATGCATAGGAGTCGGAGAAAGTTTCATTAGGATGTAAGTTTAAGCCACTTCATGTTTAAACTGCACGTATTTGGTATCATAGCTGTTGATATATGTACATTGTTCTGAACCTAACCACGTGAGTATTTCATGGTTCAGCACAAAATTAAATCTAATTCAAGGCATAATTTTGGTTCGTGTAATGCTCCTGTGACATTTCAAATAAGAAAAAAAAAACACTACGTGTGCTGCTCAGGATCAACTGAAATCGCAAGGGTGTCTGGTGTGTGCTTGATATATTTCCGGGAAACCACAGATAAATCATGAAACGGCTGTAATAAACATCCATCTGCCTGCAGAAAGCAAATAAATTAGTGTGATTCGATTTGAATTGTTGATTTAAGGGTGCACGAGGCACGAGTTCGGTTTGTTTTACTTCAGATATACCCTGAGGTTTGTGCTCGCTAATATAATCATAAGAATACGGATAGTAGGCATTCAATCTGCTTTCATGCATATGCAAACATTCTTCAAGCGAATATATCTACAGTGCCATACACGTGTCATGCTCAGCTCGTCCACCAATCGGAATCATATATTTTGAGTTTATCTCGAATAGCTGGGAGCGAGGCTGGAAGGGAGCTGATTGGAAGATGCATGCTATACTTCTCTCTGAAGGCTTAATTTTATCAAAAAACTTTATGTGTTCGGGAAACATATAGTGAAGTATTCGTTTTCTCTTCTGATATCTCGAAAACGTTCTCAGTTTCTAATAGATTTTAGGCCTCCAGTGTCTTCCATAAGAGTGATGTTCGATCGGACTGAAGATTAAACGGTGACCAACTATAATATCCATAGGCGTGCCACAAGGCGGTTTCAATTTATATTGATTTGTGTTTTCGCAGTCCATGGTGCAATTCTATATTTTAGGTTGAATAATCAACCGCATCCAACTTTGGCGAATTTATTCTAGCAGAATCATTCTAGGCGATCGTACAGAAAGAGAAGTACGTGATAACCAAGATAGAAATCAGTTTTTCGAATTGGTACAGGGCCTCATTGTCTCCTTTGGCTTTATGGACCTGCAGTTGAATTCTGATGGATATGGATTGTAGAACATACACCCAAGACAGACACGTCGTTACAGTGACACACCAAACACATAACTTACGTTTCCGATGTTGTTCTTCATGTTGGCCTGCGTCGGACTCATAACACCATGGAACTCTTTCATGTTAGAAACGCCGTTGCACGGCTCTATCCTAACCACACTTTTCCTCGAGTCCTCGAACCCAGTGCCTTTGATGCGCACGCTCGACCACTTGACGGGGAAGCTGAGCAGCGATTGGTTCCGCCCCAACTCGTACTTGAGGCTGCCCCCGATGACCCGCCCCTTTCGCGACCCCATCAGCTGCCCCTCGGGTGACTTGCCGCCGTCGTTGCTTTTGCTATCGCAACATTTGCCCCCCTTGACGCAGCGGCGAGCCGCCTCTGGTGTCGACGTCGCTGACGTCACGATGAGCGGTATGTCGCAGTCGTTGGGTAGCTGATCGCACATGGCGCCGAGTGGTGGGGGAATTTATAGGCGATTATGGGGACTCTGATTGGTCGCATAAGTTGCGCGTGGGCTTATCGCGAGGTAGCGGTCCGTGTGGCCACGAGGTGCAGGAAAGGACGCGTTTCACGGGAACTTGACACTTTTGATGGATGAATTCGATTGCTTACATACAGGGTAATGCAAATTTCATGGTACACTATTGTCAAATTGGAAACGGGGAGAGATATGACCTATGTCAAATTACGAAAAATATGCGCAACTTCAAGGTCATTTCAAATATCAAAAGGAATCGAGGATCTCAAGTAGTTCCTGAAATATCCTGGAAAAACTGAAAATTGTCGATTCTTATAGTCTATCGATGACTTTTCAACCATTGCTGGTAGGATTTTGAAATTTGATATAGTTACTAAAGTTCGCATGCTGAATCCAACAGTAATATGAAAAAATATCTAGGCACACCATGGGATAGATCATGATATTACCAATTCATTTATACATCACACTCTTATGTTTGATGATGGAGAAGTCGAAATAACAAGAAGAAAAAAAGAAAATATGAAGTAAAATATTTGATGTAGCATCAATACTTTCAGATTATTCATTGTTTTTATGTCATAGTAGACAGAAGTTTATACGTAAGTCTTTCTGCACATTAAATTCGCGAGCTGATGTGTAATTCTGATTTTATTGTGGAAAATTCATCATCAGAGTCAAGTGGGCTGCTGTCAGAATTACCACATCATTTGATATAATGAAATGTTTGATTCAACTGTTATTTTGATCTCATCTAATGTCGAAGAAAAGGGAGATTTATATGAACCTACGATGTTCACATCGTTGCTTTCGAAATTCGACACGTGCCAGCCAAGTAAGAGAAGCGGCTGTCACAATGTCCAGTTCTCAGTGCTTGATGTTGTAATATGAGAAAATCAGAACTGACAATTTCACAGTTAGAAGACTACTACTTGAAAAATACAGTTCATTTCAGAACAATCAGTGACATTGCATGAGTTGAAAAAAAATCGTACAATCAATTCAATACAGGAGGCAACCCAACGGAGAGCAGCAATGACTTTTATTTTGCAGTAGAATGGCCCTCTAGCACCTTTGTTATTTAGTTTCACATCATTTTTGTCACTTTCAGTGAAAATATGTGGAATTATAAGCGTGACAGATCTCGAATGAACCCGATATTTTCTATTATTCCTATTATTTCACCTTTTCTATCGATGAATTGGCAATTTCATGAACTATCCGATAGAGTAAAAATCCAATATGGCCACCATAAGAAATATCAAAGTTGACTTCGATATCTTCGAATCTAGTGTGCCTAGATTTTCAATCCTATCACCGTTGAATTCATCAAGCAAACTTTGGTAACTTCACTAATTTTCAAAATCCTAGTAGCAATAGTTAAAAAGTTATCGATGACCATAGAATCGACAATTTTCAGTTTTTTTCAGGATATTTCAGGAACTCCTCAAGATATCTTCGTTATCTTTTGATATTCGAGATGACCATAAAATTGCGCATCTTTTTCGTGAATCAACCTAGTTCATATCTCTCTCCGTTTCCGATTTGACAATAGTGTACCATAAAATTTGCATTACCCTGGATACCTACTAGGTATCCGAAATAATCGAGGCATATTCCCGTGCAGTATTCATTGTTCGGAATGGTTATGAAAGTTCTGGGGCAGGTCAATGGGCGGATTCAATCGCATGTAGGTGGCGCCAAGTTCATTTCATGCATACGTCAACAATTCGCGTTCCATGTCATTATGACCATGGTAATTGAATCTGGGATGAGCTATGACCAACTTCCTCGAGTTTTGGTGATTTTTTTCGATATATAACGAGGATAATAATTTTGGGACTGATGACTGTTTGTTGTTAATAGCTATGTTGAAAATAATCGATTCAACTTTTTTGTTTTCAGGCAGCAACTTGAGGTATCCAAATTATCTTTATTATGAAGTCAACGATTGCAAAAACTATCGAATTATGTTTCCTACAGTACCTACTAGGCAAATTTGACAATGAGTATTCCTAAAAATTACTGAACATTGTTATCTACTTTATGGGATTGCCTATAGAGGGCGGAATTAGAAATACGGTTACTATGAACATTTTATGTATTTAAATACCAAAAACATAAATTAAAATATATCACTTCCTTAAAATCAATTTTCGTTCGGCTTATCATGAGAAATATGCCTCGATTTTTTCGAGTATTCAGAATCTGCCTCAGATCATCGTCATAAAACAGGGAATACTTATTTTATCATCAGCCTGCCTTTATCCTCTTTCTCATTTTCAATAGTAAAATTCTCTACTCAACATGGAGAAGTGGGAAATAAAGATTTTTAACATTATTTTTTTCACATTCCAACTGGAAAATTATATTTTTTTTATAAGGATGATCTGGGTAAACAAATATGTCGGTCCTCAAACGTTTCGAATGACCGGACTTATCACGATTGCATGGAATTTATGATTTAGCGTGAATGTGTATTCGTGTTGGTTTAGTTGTACAGAAATAAATAATTCAGCTTCCTGCCTGTATTATTTGAATAAGCGATGTTCGTCAGAGTTCCCTGAAATTTGATCGATACGTCGCAGTGACACATTATATTTATAGGGCGATTGCGAAGGGCTAAGAAAAAACAGGAAAAACAAAAACTATGATAAAGTTTTTAAAACTGAATACGTATTAAGACAACAAAGTTGCTATTCTCAGAACACCTTTTATGTTTGGGTTGAACTGGTAGATTTTGGAGGAAATATTTTTCAATACTAAATTATCTCTAAATTATCTTTCAACATAAGTCGAGGTGGTGACTGGAAATACCAAGTTTCATCTGGAAATTTGATTTTCCCACTTGACAGTTTGAATCTTGGAAGTTCCGACCACCTACTAACTCGAAATTTCGAGATTGAACTGCGATGAAAGTTTCCAAACTGGCTCCAAACTTGGAAATACCAACCACAAACTCGGAATTTCATTTATCTGAAGTTTAAGATTCTTAGCTTCAATTAATAATTCCTTGTTTGAAATCAGATATGTTTCTCCAAACTCAATTTTCAAAATCGCCTGTTCGTGATTAAACTGGTATGGCGGCCAATGAAGAAATCAAAAGTGACACCCGATCTTGTGTGCCTAGTACATGTACCAAATTCTACCAGGATTAGTTAAAAAGTTATTGACGATCCAGGGGCGGATAGAGGGGGGATATAGGGGCTGGAGCCCAGGGCCCGAAATTGTGAAATAAAAAGTTCATTCCAATTGCTAGTGCACTTGTATAATAATGGATGAAAAAAATATTGTTACAAAATAAAAATATTTTCATTATTGACGTCAGATCTTTTATTTATACATAATCTTTCATTCCTACTACTCAATCAGAAATTGTTTTACTTGATATTATTTCAAGAGTTCTTGAAACTAGAGGGAGAGTACCTAATGATGACATGGGCAATACATTTCAAATTTGTGATTGTACGAACTTGGTTGTTCCCTATAATCGAAGGTTGTTCAACAGTTATTAATGAAAACTTGTGAACAGATTAAGTAGATTTCAAAAGAAATCGAATAATGAGAAAGCTTCATAAATCAAACATCGAAATGAGAGGAGATACTCAGAACACATTGTCATGTTCACAAAGGAAAGCAATTATTTAAAGCAAATCCCAGAAGGTTTCTTTCAGTAGGTATAATAAGCTAATAAGCGTAACATTGAGCTAGCAGAAGCACTTTGGATTTCTAGAATTATTCTTTGGGGTTAATTCAAGTTTAATTGAAAGCTCATTTAAGGTTAGTTTGATGACAGTTTATGACCATGTTGCCAAATTTTCGCTGTTATAGAAATTAATCAAGTTTACCCGAGTCCACCACCGTTTAAGGCTCTCATTTTAACCTATTGTCGAATGTTTTAGAGGAAAAAATACGGTCTATCTTTTAAGAATGCGATTTTTGGTGCTAAATATATTGAACATTAAATACAAATCTGAATATGCTTATCTAAGCCCAATACAACGGCGAAATTATGGCAGATTCAAGTTTGGGATCAGAACAGGCAAAACATTCGGCAATAGATTCAAATCAGAGCCTTGAATGAACCTTGAATTATTCAGATTTTTCATGAAATTCCTCTTTTTATATTATGCTTAGCAGTTGAACCCTCGATTTTTCGAAAAAAACGTAGAAAAAAATTTGGTTTCGCTGGAATAAAAGTTTGAAATGACCTTCAATTACGGTATTATTAGATTTTTTATATAAAGATAAGCAATAGGTTGAAATGAGAGTCTCAGAAGAACCTTTGATTATTTTGTAATATCAGATCTGGTTTCGCCAGCTCAAAGTTGAGCTAGCAGAATCCACGATTTTACGTAAAAAAGTGCAAAGAATTCGGCAATACACTTTTTATTAAGCCTCAAGTTATGGTCAAAGAAATTCTAACAATCAGAAGTAATTATCAATAGAAGAAATAATCATGTGTCGTTGAATTTTGCGTTTATTTTTCATTTCTGTTTTTTTTTTCGTTTCTTTTCAATATCAATTATAAGATGTATATTTTGTTAATTCGACTTAGACACTCAAAAATCTGATGAACTGGGTATAGCTTCAAAATTTTTCAATAGCCCAGGGCTCCGCCATCAGTTAGTCAGCCCTTGCATAACAATCGAAGTTTTTCAGTTTTTACTTCTCAGCATCCTCGATTTCTTTCGGTATTCGAGATGTTGCGCAGATGATTGCGCAGTTGTTATAATCTCTCTTGGTTAATGAAACAATTCATAACCATGTTACGTCTCCATTCTCCATTATCGGCGTGGGTAAATCAAATTGATGAGAGGCTCAGGAGTTAATGAATGGCTCAATCTTTTGGCTTCCATGACGAAATTACTATGATTACAAATACTTCCGAACACTTCAAGTAAAATTTTGAGCTGCTGAAAATTGGTCTTGCCAACAAACTTCGTAACGAATATTGATATTATATTCTTCGAAAGTTAGTTGGGCGAAAGAAGAACGCATGCAGGATATATTTCCAACAGGTGAAAATCGATGCAATATTGAAATATATATTCCTTTCACGATATGGCGACCGCTTGTCGCATTCAATAGACGCCGGAAAGGCTTAGGAATTTCCTTATGAGGGCCGAAATATTGCAATATGGGTTGTGCATTGATACGTAGACTGCTCTATTCTGGCGTAGCAGGCCGCATTTGGCATTCACGATATTGAAAGATATTTCTTTGCTACATGGTACATAATAGCATTAATATTTGTGATTTTTGGATCGAGTATACGGCCCTATTATGTAGGATTGCTGATAATACTCGCTCGTGCATGGAAATCATATATGGACAGATATATCTGTCCTTGTTCAGGGTATACCTCGGTCCTTGTTGAAATTGATAAATAAAATAAGAGCCATACCTACTACTGCCTCATAGCTTGAGGATCAGCAAAATTTTCACCAACAGAATCGGTTTTAGATACAGTCAAAATAGGCCGACGTTGAATTAGGGAAAGTATACAAAATATAATAATTATAACTTCATCAAAATATCATAATTCTCTCATTAATGAGAACAATAGGTATAGCGTTACACTTTGATAATTAAATCAGTATTCGAAGAATAAAGCAGGAGGTACCTAAATAAACATTTTTAGGGTTGGACGAAAGTGATCATGTATGTATATTATTTGATAGGAAAGGTAGATATGCTTTGTCCAAATGAATTAAATTTACGAAGGAATATTCACATAAAACGAAAATAATAGATCCCTATTAGGAGAAAATGCTCCCATATAAATAAAATCACTTAGACTAGATAAAAAATGGGGTTTCAAATAGAAAATGAACGAAAACAAAGTGAATAATTTTTAGAATACAACATAATATCACGAACATGAAATGTATGAAGTATAAAACGACTAGAATGCATATGCAAAATATTCCTCCAGATTGTAGAAGCATTTCCACATTACAAAGATCCCATTAGAAGTTTTTTAACTAACGTTCGAAAACGTTTCATGTCGCTTATATCTCTGATTCGGTTTGGCAAATGATTGTGAATCTGCTTGCTCCTGGAAATCAAAGACAGTTTCGTAAGAGAAGAACTGGAAAATGAGAGAGTAAGTTTTTTTTCCTGTCGTTTGTATCTGATTTTGTTGGGGTTGATGAATATTTTCCTGTATTTGTGCATCAAGCAAGCTTTTTTTAGAGTCATAATATAATATGAGATCTGAGATCCGAACTTCAGATTGTCATCAATGAGCAAGCCAAGAAATTTTGTTCCCGGTTTAATTGTGGTGATGATTGGATTGGGTTCTGATTTATAAGTGTTATAACAACGATTAATATTATATTAATAATTTTAAAAAAATCATAATCTCTAACCCCGAAACTGCCAATACGCTCGACCTATTCCTAATCAAACATCCAGACCCATACATAGTTGAAGTTGAAGACCTATTCCTATATGCCACTCCAAAAAATCAGCCAAGAACCACCACGTACAGGGTGGGCAAATTTCGATGATTGTATACAGGGGCGGATAAAGGAAGGGGCTATAGGGGCTTAAGCCCAGGGCTTCGGGTTCTGCAAGGTTCAAAACTCTCGCATGAGTCAAATGATTATAAATATAAATTAATTGATGCTGGTTGGTTGTATAAGCATGATTTTCCAGACGAACTCTGCAAATTACTTGGCTGTACCACCAACTTATTATAAGTAAAACGACTGAAACGCCCTCATACCCTCACAGGAAAATTTGATTTCGCTCTGATAACCATCAAAATCTGAATATTAGATATAAACCTACTTCAAAAGCACTCTTTTCCAGATCCCTTCAAAAGAGCATTCTCCCATCAGATATGCAGTTCCTCAAATGATGGAAGTTCATGTAATTTCGTTAACAGTTTGAAAACATTTCTATATCACCAACAGTTGATCAAATGGGATGAAATAAATCCCTCTTTCTACAACCGGCTAAGGCTACTTTGCCTTTGATGCTTTCAAATCCGAGTAATATCATAATTACATGGATATATTGTTGAAATTGAAGCTTGTAGCTCTTCTGAATAATTAATCTCTCAAATATCCAAAGATGCAGAAATTGAAAGGAGTCAAATCAGGAGTACATGAAGAAACGTATTCTACTTATCGTTATCATACTATAGTTTCTTGCCAACGACTTGAATAATTTCATCCTATCATCGAATAATAAATGATTCCAACATAATTTGTCTATAACCTATAAAAAGTGGCAACCACAATAAGATTTAACGACATATGAATCCAAGTTTCATCACTGAGAAATGTTGGGTGCAATTTTTCTGATGGAATGGATTAACTGAGAGTAACGCAAAAATCAAAATGAGATTTGAAATATCGAACGTGAAAAGGTAAACTACGAGCAGAAAACAACTACCCTCCTGGCAAATACCACGCAGAATATTGAATTATATCTACTCGTAGTCTATGCACCGATTGACTAAGTTAATTCAGAATGCAAATGTTTCTTTATTCCTAATACGGTTATGATTACATTGAGACAGGCACGCCTGACAACCTACAGACCGGTTTCGGGCTTATTGGCCCCCATCAGTGCAAGATAGTCTACCGAGAAGAGATCTTGAGATCCCCACAAGAAGCGTTGCCTGTCCCAATGAATTTTCGTCGCATCTATTTGACCGCACTGAGCCGAGTTCCAACAGACAATTGGAACTAGCGACCCAATGCGGCGGAAGAAAGAAACACTCCAGATACAAGGCTCCCACGTCATGAGACATGAGAGTGGCTGATGCTCGACAAAGCAATATGATACGAAGGAAAAAGCTAGGAATTGCACTAGTTTACCTTTTCAAACGTCCTATAGATGTTTTTCATTGTTGACGTTCGAGATTTTAAATCTCATTTTGATTTTTGCGTTACTCAGTGCAATTTGGGCTTTTTTCTTCGTATTAACTGAGAGTGTTTATAACACTGTAGGCGTCCAACGTGGAGCGAGATATATTGAGGAACAGTAGGAAAATTTTCTGATTTATTGAAACAACTAACTGACCACATCAATACTATAACTACATACATTGATGAATATATTCATGAGGTTCTTCATGCTAATATTTTCATCATCATAACAGTTTCTAGTCGGTCTAAAAAATATTATATATATTAAGTTGAAACTAGATGAATTATCCAACTTTTTCGAAATTGAAATCAGAAGCATCTCAATCGACATTCAATATATTAATTGACTCTAAAAAGATTTGAATTTATGTGAATTTGAAGAAGAAAGGAATATGTCATTGGTTATCTCTATGCCCAATGCCCCTCGTCGTTAAAAGTAAATCGCTGATAGCAATATCTGAATATTTACCGTTCTATCGTTGTTGGAACCTTCAAATCCTTTCATCCATTATCATCAATTATGCTTCGCAACATCGTACTATAGCTTTGAATAGAAATGGATAGAATATTGACTGGGTGAATTCACTACCTAAACTGGGCCTGTTCCCAAATTTCTCGCCTACTTCGATAGACATGACAACTATTGACAACGCGTGAGTATATCTAGCTAAATATAGCCTGGTTTTCAACCAAATTTACATGGCACGGCAGATATCAATACAAAAGCATGAATATTCGGTTCTGAATGGCATCTCATTGTTTCTAACCATGTCATGGAGCAATTTTCCAATGAGTTTGATGCGAATATGTATACCGAATATGATTGCAATACAATTTTCCAAATATCTCCGAAGGTTGTATTGGAAAACCTCACGTCAAGAGATGAAATTCAATGTTTTCAAATCGAAGAGGTGTTATTTTTATCATTATTTGAGTAAATAATACGATTTGTCAGGCATATTCAAAAAATGAAACCTTAACTTATAAAATAATATAATAAATTTCGCACTCTACACTAAACTTAACGGAGTAGTATGTACTATTTGTCAATACCAACCGCCCACAACACAATATGATTTTTTTATATTTCTCGTGATGATATCCTCATACCCATTCATCAAAATAAGCTTAGGTATCTATAAGTTCGCCTGAAACGATTAATAAACACTCCCATATTGCTCAGTTTCAAATTACGACGTTATAGACAATCCAGAGAGCCGTTCCATTAAACATTAAAGCACTAATTTTAATTGTGTTTTTATATGAACCCATTCACACTAGTCTCGTAGGAAAAGTTGAATGCAAGTACGATAGGGGAATGTGTGCGATATTTATGTTGAAAAAGACGTCAAAAAATTCAATTTGAACGAATAATGTATGTAGTTACTGGAAAATTGAAGGAAACATTAATATAGAGGTTATACGTGGTTTCAATCTATATAGATTCAGCAGACTGAAATTAATTATCAATTCAATATAATCACTTTGAATTTACCCCAAATGTTTTGTTTGCCACAGGGCGTTGGAAATTAATTTTTTCATTGATTTTGTTTCGATAATTTTGCATGAAAAACGTGTCATATCATTTCGATTAAGTTACAAGGTGTTCTCTTGATTTGCATGTTAATATACAAAATAAACTTTCTGATCCGAAGTTTTCTCTTGAATTGACTTGGCTAGCATATCAGCTGGATGATCAGATATTGATTTTCTTGAGTAGAGAGTGAGATCGGCACTGTCTTCCGGTATATCAGAAAATGACCTGTGATATACTGAGTGCACAAATTATCTTGCCAAATATTTTGATAAAGATTTAGAAAACCTTTCATTACTTCAAATGAGAAAGAAAGAAAGTTGGTAATGACCACTTTTCAATGACACACCCTGTATAAAAAGTATCTGTTGAAGAAAATGCGCTTCTGAAAATACCAATAGACGTGTCCAAGCATTTTTTTGAACACCCCCTGTTTATTCATTATCGGGGGTAATACCACGAGGAGTTGAATTATCTACGTATTAAAAAACCACCTTTAGAAATATCCTGCTAAATATGAGCTCGCGTTGTATTTGGTAAGACAATTTCATGAGTAGAAAACTCAATTCTATTAAACTTCATTTAACAAATTAAATGAAAAATAAGTAGAAGAATAAATATTTCAAAATATCGACATAGCGAATATTATTTGATGTTTAATTCTGTTTTTGACATTTACAATTGTCAACTGAATACTGATACAACGCGCAACGCTTGATAAACGAACAGTAAATGTTGCTACGGTATAACGTAATTTATTTGATTTTTTATCCACTTTGATTTCTGTTCCTTCCAGAGGATACCAAACTACGATTTTGGTACTCAAAAATGGGAATTTTACTGAAATTATTGTTTTTATTGTTCTGAAACAACCATCATTTCACCCTACCTTACTTAGGCCGTCTTGAAATTACCCCCTTTCATGATAATATTTATTATTTTCGGATCCAACTTTATCCTCCAAATGTTCAAATGGAAAAGTAATCCGGTACAGCTGACGGGATTCATTCTCTCTGAAGGTCTATCGAATATCGGAGTAACAAAATAGATAGGTAGGCATTTCAAAGGCAGGCTTATTTTCATATCACCAAAGCCTTTGTTAAACCATTTCAGAGGTATTTATACGTAACTGAAAGCAGTAATTAACGTCTTTTTAATGCGATTATTGTCAACGTAGGGGTTAAGAGATTTCTGAATTTAAAAGCATTGTAACGAAACTCCAGTAGATTAATCGAATGAAATAATCTATATTGCATTTTTTCACTAGATGATGATAGTCACGCATATGAACCATATTGGAAATATTCGAGTCATTCAATGCTCGATATAAAATTCCTGCAGCTGAATTTTCATACTTTTTGAATAGTAATAAAAATAGTCAGCTGTGCATGCTTATTTCAACAGGAAGTGGATGTAAAAGGTGGTTGGAGCCTGATTCAGACACTCGGGCTGCGACTCAGTAGAGAGAAAAGAAGTTAATCAATATTTTGATTTAAACTATAATATGAAATTATATCTTCGAAGTACCATAACGTATACAAATCCTAGGTAAATATAGTATTTCATGATTAACAACAAATACAAGTTTTTTATCGGATAAATTTCTCTTTTTAATCGAGAAATATGGAAGATCAGTAATTTTACGAAAAAACTAGCATGACAATGTTGTCTATTTTCAGTTTTTCGAGTGAAATTACGTATGAAAAAATTTCCAGTTAGCAAATAAATCTTTTGTTCCTCACTGTATAAAATTCTAATAATTTGCATATTTTTTACTAATTTCACCAAATGATAGATATTGAAACAGATAAATTATACGAAAAATGGAAAAGCCATAAATTGGACAACAATTTTAGAAAGAGAAATTAGTCTATCCAATTAGAATATCAAACATAGTTTGAAATGAATGTCTGGTAGACTACGAACAGAAAACAACTACTTTCCTGGTAAATACCACGCAGAACATCGAATTATATCTGCTCGTAATCCATGCAACGATTCACACTGTGAATGCAGATCGCAAATGTTTCTTTCTTCCTAAGACGTGACAAATTCACATCGGGACAGGCACGCCTAACAACCTACAGACCGGTTTCGGGCTTATTGGCCCTCATCAGTGCAGGGTAGTTATCCGAGTAGAGACCGTAAGATCTCCACTCGAAGCGTTGCCTGTCCCAATGCACCTTCGTCGCGTTTATTTGACCGCACTGAGCCGCGTTCCAACAGACAATTGGAAGTGGCGACACCATGCGGCAGATGTTCAATGTTCTGCGTGGTATTTACCAGGAAAGTAGTTGTTTTCTGCTCGTAGTCTACCAGACATTCATTTCAAACTATGTTTGATATTCTAATTGGATAGACTAATTTCTCTTTCTAAAATTGTTGTCCAATTTATGGCTTTTCCATTTTTCATTTATTAGCTTAGTCGAGCTATAAGCCACTTCCAAGTTCTGTGATTTGGGAGATTTAGTTCTGGAGTGTTTCTTTCTTCTGCCGCATGGTGTCGCCACTTCCAATTGTCTGTTGGAACGCGGCTCAGTGCGGTCAAATAAACGCGACGAAGGTGCATTGGGACAGGCAACGCTTCGAGTGGAGATCTTACGGTCTCTACTCGGATAACTACCCTGCACTGATGAGGGCCAATAAGCCCGAAACCGGTCTGTAGGTTGTTAGGCGTGCCTGTCCCGATGTGAATTTGTCACGTCTTAGGAAGAAAGAAACATTTGCGATCTGCATTCACAGTGTGAATCGTTGCATGGATTACGAGCAGATATAATTCAATCAATCCGTTACATAAAAAAGGTAATAAGCAGGAAATTGAGAATTATAGGCAGATATCTTTACTTACATCCCTATCTAAAATTTTTGAAAAAATAGTAGCTAATCGTATCTCAACCTACCTCGAAATAAATAATCTACTATGTGACAGTCAACATGGTTTTAGGAAAGAAAAATCTACTGAAACGGCTTCCTGCTATCTTCTCAATCATGTTCTGCAAAAGATTGATGATGGGGATTATGTAATATCACTTCTTTTTGACCTATCGAAAGCTTTTGATACCGTGGATTCTCATAAGTTAGTCTCTAAGCTGAATGCCCTAAACTTTCCTAAACATGTATTAAACTGTATACACTCATACATGACAGAAAGAAATATGATAGTGAACTATGATTATGTCAAGTCTGAAAAATGTCCTGTAAAACTGGGAGTCCCCCAGGGTTCCATATTGGGACCACTACTTTTCACTATCTTTATTAATGACTTACCTGAATATATTAAGGCTCACATAACTATGTATGCTGATGATACTACAATCACAATTACAAGTAATGATATTGACGTTTTGAAAGAGGAAGTAATCAGAGTAATAGATGAATTTGGATCCTGGTGCCAACGTAATTCATTGATACTCAATGTAGATAAGACAATGACAGTGAATTTCTATCTCAGACGCCCAATTCCCAATACTATGAACAGTGATCTGGATCTCAAATTAACTGAGAAAGTGAAATTTTTAGGATCGCAGATAGATAGTCAACTCACCTGGAACGACCACATAGACAGTGTCTGTAAAAAACTCAATAAATCTTATTTTGCAATTTCTCAAATGAAGCATAGTATTGACACAGCTGGCTTGTTGACCATTTATTATGCCTTGGCGTACTCCCACTTATCACATAACATTCTCTGTTGGGGTAGAGCTACAAATTTTACCAAAGTTTTTATAATGCAAAAGAAAATTATTAGACTAATTTTCAAAGTAGGATATTTGGATAATTGTAAACCAGTTATGATTAGAAATGAGATTCTAAGCGCTCCCAGTATATATATTTTGAAGTGTCTGATATATGCAAGACAAAATCTGAAATATCTACCCACTCTTTCAGCTGCACATCATCATAACACACGAAATAACAATACATTGATGATACCTGCAAATCGTACACTAGTATATGAGAGAGCACCAAGGTATAATGCAATTAAGTTATTCAATAAACTCCCACTGAGGATTAAGCAAATTCCTGACAATCGAAAATCAAAGTCGAATTAAAAAAACTTCTTGTGAAAAAATGTTTTTATAGTATATCAGAATACTTAGAAGATAACCATTTAGCGGACTATTGGATGTAAACTGTATTTTTTTTTCTATCTGTTTGTAACTATATGTATAATTCCATTTGTTTTTTTATGAAATTTTATTTATACCATTTATTTTATGTATTTATTTTTACCATAATGTGACGTGCCATATGTACTACCTGTACCTGAAATGGTTAATAAATATTCTATTCTATTCTATTCTAATGTTCTGCGTGGTATTTACCAGGAAAGTAGTTGTTTTCTGCTCGTAGTCTACCAGACATTCATTTCAAACTATGTTTGATATTCTAATTGGATAGACTAATTTCTCTTTCTAAAATTGTTGTCCAATTTATGGCTTTTCCATTTTTCATTTATTAGCTTAGTCGAGCTATAAGCCACTTCCAAGTTCTGTGATTTGGGAGATTTAGTTCTGGAGTGTTTCTTTCTTCTGCCGCATGGTGTCGCCACTTCCAATTGTCTGTTGGAACGCGGCTCAGTGCGGTCAAATAAACGCGACGAAGGTGCATTGGGACAGGCAACGCTTCGAGTGGAGATCTTACGGTCTCTACTCGGATAACTACCCTGCACTGATGAGGGCCAATAAGCCCGAAACCGGTCTGTAGGTTGTTAGGCGTGCCTGTCCCGATGTGAATTTGTCACGTCTTAGGAAGAAAGAAACATTTGCGATCTGCATTCACAGTGTGAATCGTTGCATGGATTACGAGCAGATATAATTCAATGTTCTGCGTGGTATTTACCAGGAAAGTAGTTGTTTTCTGATCGTAGTCTACCAGACATTCATTTCAAACTATGTTTGATATTCTAATTGGATAGACTAATTTCTCTTTCTAAAGATAAATTATACCTTCAGTTTTTCATGCAATATTATTTTCATTCAAATTCAGATATAATTTTTTTTTATGAAAAAAACTATGTGTGATAGCTCTAAATTTGTCTGTGATACTAAATCATAAACATAAGGAGGATTTTTGTTGTTTTTTTATTTTTAAACCTGGTATTATAAATGTCATTGATGTGTAAACACAAATGTGATTTGTGTATTTTTGTTCTTGAGAAGGTAGGTCAGTATATTATAACAGTATAATTGTCTGATGTTCTTCTTTTGGCTTTTTGGATAAATCAGTCAGATTAATATATTATATCTTTTTTGTGAATAATTTTGAGAAACCATTTCCAAATACTACAGTTAATATAATAATACACATTCCCCTATCCAAGAATTTCTTAGTCCAGTTGTGATTGAATAGGAATTGGTTATCGGAACAACTGGCATTTAGGTGGCAAATATCGACGATTCTAACGGTGGAAAAAGATCACATGCCTAAAATATTGGTGTTGAAGGTGTTGATGCCCTTGATAGAACCTCATATTGTTCAATATTGTATAATGTGTTGCTACTGAATGATGAGCTAGGTAAATCAATGATCTTGTGTGATAATAATCATTCCAGGATATATAAACCTACCCATCTACCTCACTTATTGTTCACAAAAAAATATAGAATTATCACTGATGCAATTATTTATTACAGAAACTTTGCAGTCTCGTACACAGGAGACCAACAACTGATATGTGTGCCAAAGATCTTAGACCAGGTCCATGCTTGGTCTCGCGAAAAATACGCAGCGACCAGGTCGCGGAAATATATTGCATTGATTGTTATGTAGTTGCGATACGCGACAATTGATTTTGTGTCGCTCCGTTCGTGTCGCGGCGACCAGGACGCAAGCTTGGCCCTGGCCTTAGGTGTGCTAATACTACATATTTTTGCATTAACAATTTACGATCCCAATCCAAAAAAATAGGTTATGTTAGTGTTGAAGTAACAGAAAAATAGCAAATTTCAATAAAAAAAGAGGAGTTTCAACTTGTCCGCATTTATTCACAACGGAGTGGAAATGAAAAAATTAGTAACATTGAATATTTCCATCGTAAAAATCCCATATGAAGCGGGACATTTTCGATCAATTACTGCGATAAATTCCCGGCGGGACATTTTCGGGCTGGTAAATACCCGGTAGGTATCGAAAAATACCCGCTCGGTCCGTGTATCTATAGTATCGATTGTTAGAATGTACATTTGTCATCTTGACAGGCATACATTTTTGTTTTAACTCCGGAAATATTCTACCGAATTACACTCGTGCATCAAAATAAACCTGATAATTTTCCATTCAAGCATGTTGTCAGTAAAAAAACTACATTCGGTTATTTTCATATTTTGCTAAAAGAGCCCTCCTCCTTCGAAAATTATCGGTAACTTGAGGCACTTGTGTAATTACTCCCGATAAATTTCGTATTTGAAGAATACCACATATAGAATCCTTGGAGAAATCTGAAGTTAAATACTCTGGCTCACTAATATTTTATAGTTAGGGTTGGTATTTTTTATCGAGTGAATCATAAATATTTTGTGTGAGATTATAGATGGATATGGCATCTTATGCTGATAAAGATATTTTTCCTCTGAATAGACTAAACCAAAACGCTGTCTAATCAAATTCAAGATGGATACCTTGACATACAAACCGTTTGAGTGCATTAGAACTCCAACTATTTGAACCTTGTGATTTTAATTAGAAATAAGTTTTAACTCTAGAACGAATTTAAACATTCATTTGTGAATATTCTGTTTTATACTATATATTGTGATTTGTGAATTTTCTCATAAAATTGAAGATAGAGCTAAGAGAAAGATGGTTGGAAGCAATCAAAAGGGAAGATCTCACAGAAGTTAAACTAAAGTATGCTAAAGTATGTGTTATACATTTTTGAAAGGAAAAAAGTTACATAACTTTTTATAAAGGTATTTGTTGCGAAATGTGGTTTCAAAATTTAGGAAAACCAGCTACTTTAACTGATCCATCAGAGTGAAAGAATCGATGCCTTCAATGACTCTGATTTTTTCCTTATACCGTAAATGTATTTATCTTCAGTCTCTAACGATAATAGATAATCACTTTTATTATCAAAAGCCATTGTATTCACTTTTGAAACCTTCAGAAAGGAAATTCAAACTATAAACACAAAAACACATTTAATCAAATAGATTAAACACTCCCTGTATGCCCCAAGGCATCCATTTTTGATCACGTGTTCTGGATAGGCTTATTTTCTATTTGATGACCTATTTTTTTCGAAGAAATCTGCTAAACTAGAAATCAATCTGATTGGTCTATAATTTCGTGTTACATTATTTGGTCTCGATTTGTAAATTGGTGTAAATTGGTGCAATAACACCAATTTTGAAAACTTTCGAAAAATTTGCCTGTTTCAAAAATTGAACTAAGGTAAGTTGAAGGTGTAGCAATGACTTATTTTACTGCTTTATAAACTTCAGACGTTATACCATCTATAGGTACCATGATTAATGAGTAGTGAAGTAGAGTTTTGGACTAACCTTAAGGTATGAAGACATGAATCCTAAGAGATGATTTTTGCTGAAAACTAAATGAAATAAAAGAAAAATATTTTAATTCAAATTAGAAGTAGATTATTGGATTGAAAGATTTATTTGGTTGGAGAAAAATATAGATTTAAATGTGAAATTTAATAAGTTGATAGCCTGAAAAAAGAGATAGTTGAGTGAATTAGAAGATATGAATATAGAGAGAAAGGATTTCAAACCGAATTTGTCAGAAACTTACTTTATTTTCATTTTATCTAATATTTGAATCTCTATTTTCAGGTAATTGACTCATTCAAATTTTCATTTAAATCTATATTTGTCTTCAATCATATATATTCTCTTGTTAACTCTAGTGTATCTTTCAATTCGATAACCTATAGTTCTCATTTGAACCACTTCAAACGTTTTTCATTGTTTTGTTTCGTTTTTCATCTCAACTCATCTTTTCTTAGGATTCAAATCTTCATCCCTTCAGACAATGGAACTCCGAAACCCTACTTCACAATTATGTACCCGTGTTTTCTGATTCACATAATTATGATGTCTTTGAGTTTGGCTTCTCCGTGACTGAACAAATGAAAGTAATGCATCGATTTCTGTACAACAGCATGTCAGTGTAATGCGGTACCTAAGTGATATTGGTTGGGGCAGGTGAATCAAGCGTCTAATTACCAATTCCAGTTCACCGCTCATCCGACGAGCCTTTGCAAGAAAAACCTCGAGCAGACCGACCGCCTACATCCCTTTCTCACCCCCGCGTTTATCACTTCACTCGCTCGCGGGGCAACCCCCGGACTTTTCCGGCAACAATGGGACGGCAAATCGGGCGACCGCCATCATAGAAGGCGACTGACTGCCTCCCGCTAATACCGTGCGCCCGCTCTGGACCTCGAAGGGATGAAATGGGGTGCGAAGCGCGCATCCCCCGCGGGATACACAGGGCGTTTTGGCGCGCCGCGCGGGTATTGACCTGCTGGGATGCGAGCGCGAAGGGCGAGTGGTGCCCTTTTTCCTCGTGATAAGTCTGTACCAAAATATGGTTTGAGTTACAGTGGCTTAATAGGTTAAAGTGACGCCAATGTGGCTAGCGGCCGCCATGTTTAGGCAAATTTTCTATGGGTATTATAGGAGGAAAACACAAAATTCACGATTTTTGTGGAATTGGATCGTGATAACATTCTGATCATGTTGTACTGTTATACTATCTTTATTGTGATTAATTTTTCAATGACTTATACCTTATAAATGAAGTAATATTCAATTTCGAGAATGCGAATATAACGCGGGTAATTCAAAATTTCGAATTATTCGCGGTAAATACGAATTTCAAACGATGCTTCCACACAACGTTACTACATTCCTAAATAAACTTAATTGATCAGAGTTGAACTGGTATTCGAGTTAAACGTCGAATTATATAATATTAGAATGATGAATTGATTATATGTATGTCTTGAAATATTCTTCTACATCCTACTTACCTCATTTTAAGGACATGTGAAAGAAATAAATAACAGACCACTTAACAATACATTCATTTTATTTTGAAATGATAAATAGGTACATATATAAAATAATCGACACTTCATTTATTTTTAAAACACAATAATATAAGTTGGACATACATTTATTTCATTTTCTCATAGATTTACTGCCATAATTTTTGACTTTATTGACAATCTTTTTTTACTAGCTATCTTGAACCTTAAGTTCAAAAAACGAGTTTTTTTATTTTATTTTCCAAATTATGGCAAGAAGAGTTTGTTCCCACATATCCCCCTCAAAGTGAACATATAGAATATGGAACAATATTGTATAACACACAAAACCACAAAGAACTGAATAGTTTGTTGGTTGCCAGTTATCTCGAATAACTTTGGCTGTCCAAAGTTTTCTTCTAGCTGGGTCTCTGGGAAAAGTTTCCATCAAAAACCCTTTAGCTGCAGAGTTTGTACAGTTGAAAGCTGAACATCCAGGTATTCTTGAGTTTTACTATCTAAAAATTATACCACTTGAAAATATGCATATCAAACACTATATTGTAGGTTAGATAAACTTTTTGTGAAATAATTCACAACTTTCATAATATTCATAATATTGATGATTATAATATATATTAACACATATATAGGAACTATACAATTATCTTAAATGGAGATATTCTCAGAATTGTTTGTTGTTTATTTTCATATTATAAACTTTGTCTCCAGTTTCACTTTATACCCAACAGAAATACTCGATATTAGATAGGATTGAAGGACTTACCTGGGCAGGTCGAATTCCAAGCGATTCTTTATTCAAAATCCACGAATATACAAGAATTTAATAAAAAACACGATATTTCCAATGCTTCTATCACAAATTTAGCCTAAACATGGCGGATTTACGTCGACCTTGAAACAACCAATAGAAAAGTTTGAGTTAGCTATTCTAGTGCTCTGTCCAAACACCTGTGAAAGTTGAATGGCGAATTGCAACTAGGTGTGTGGATTACTGAAGCTGATAGCCTGTGAAGAGTGGCTTGCCTTTGGTGCAAATGCAAATTACCCATAGTGTGGTCAGTTCTGGTATTAGGTGAGTTAAATGTATTATCAGATAACGTTAGCCATGTATTGGTTTAATTGGTTTAAGGCACCGCGTGTCATTTGAGTAAAAGACTGTAAAATGGCGATATTGTAGTCGTAGTCATGGATAGGTAGGTACATACTATATATTATGTATTAGTTTCAGGAACGTCAACTGTCCTGCATACTTCCTACTTACACCCTATCTGGTAAGAACCAACGAAACCTATAAAAGAACCCTGAGAGAGATTTCGGTGCAAGTCGGAGGCGGTCTGAAATGTTGCCCGACTTCGTACAGGGTGGGTTTGGTTGGTATGTTCATGGTAAAGCCTGGTAAAATAATAATAATAATTTCTTTTTACTTGTTATAAAGTATAAAGTTAAAACAATTTTAATATATACAATTACAAAGAAAGCGTCAAGAGATACTTAAAAATATGGGTAATTTAAAATAAAATATATAATGACAAACATATATACCTATCACAGAATAATAACGGAACAACAAGAAAATAGATGAAAAACAGAATGAACAAAACACATAAATATCATAAAAATCTACAATAGAATATATATAATCTGCAAAGAAACATATCGTTCTTAAAAGGCGAGAGTTAAAATTAGAATTCCTCGTGAGTGTAACAATTTTTTTCGACGAGGGCAGTTTTTAGTCGTGATTTAAACACATCCATGTTAGCAGCAGTTTTGATGAAATCATCAAACTTATTGAAAATATTGGGCCCAAGATAAAGATGGCTTTTCTGATAAATAGTAGTTCTGTATGTCCTAGGAATCAGTAGATCTCTAGAACGTGTCAGGTACTGATGTTGGTTCGATGAGAACTTGAGTCCATTTTTATATACGTGGATGCAAAGTTCGTAGATATAAATGCCAGCAACAATAAGTATTTTTAATTCTTTGAATTTATTTCTTCTTGATTGTCTCCACCAAATTTGTGCAACAATTCTGACTGCATATTTTTTTAATATAAAAACTCTCTTCGCAGAGGAAACTGTACCCCAACTCAGAATTCCATATCGAATATGACAATGAATGGTCGCATCAATACAAATCTTTACCACAATAAACCTCAATGCATAACAATTTTTTCGCATTTTTTCACAAATGGTATGTCACGTTCTGCCCTTTGTATGTTGTCATACCTGCAAGGAAACACTTTTTCCTACGACAACTTGAATGAAGCACACTGTTTTGTCATTTGGGGAGTAGCTCATATTATCATGACATTGTTAGGTATATTTCAAAGAAAAACACACCACAAAAAAAACGCAAGCTCGCATGTATGGATATATATATGATTTCAATAGAGACATGACTTCATGCGAAATAAAAATATTATGATGGTCGTTGGAAAGTGTTCCTATTTTCTGCACTCGTTACGTTCACTCGTGCGAAATATGTCATTTCCTACATTTGTTACGTAATATACTTAAAAATTCATAGAGTACACTGATTTTTTACTTGGAAATTAGCTCACCGTGGGATTTCTTATTTGAAAAAAAAATAACACGTGTTGAAATGAGAAAACATCGAATGTATGGATTAGAAATAAACAGTTAGTCGGTGAGTACTCATTGTCACCATAAACGTTTCTCACACCACATTCATATTTATTGAAATTTATCAATGATACATAACCTCTTAATTCACTTTGATGAAAATTAGGGACACAACGTGATGACTGGAACTATTTCTACTACATGGCTGATATGGTGTTGATGGCAGCAATACATCATCCACAACTTGCTACCAAAGAGTACGGCTTGACCACTTTCTACATTCGAAAAGATTTTTTCCTACGACCCCGTATGAAAACGTCATATAGAAGTTATAGCACACTGTTTTGTTATTTGGAAAGTAGCTGATATCACCATGCATGGTGTTTTTATTTGAAAGAAAAAAGCACACGTGTTGAAATGGAAAATATCACACGCTCGCATGAATTGAGAGAAATAATTAGGTATATTAGTTGGTACTCACTGTCAATATAAAAGTGTTCTCAAATCAAATTCATATTATTTATAGTCTCGTTTCGAATTATACCGCGAGAATTCTTTAGGTACACACATAAGAAGAATTACTTGATTTGATTTGATATATGCTTTGATTCAAGAGTATGGCTTGTTTATATATACTGGAATAAATGTCTGCTCAATTCAAGACTATTATGTTTCCAACTAAATACACTCATACCAATGTTATAGATTTCTTGAATCGTAAATGAATGGAGTTCTTCGTGAGAATAATATAATATTTCAGATTGATAACACAATATATTCAAATCAAGACAATCATAATCTCTCAATGACTCGCATTTTTCTTGAACAAAAAGAATCAGATTTTCAGTTTTAGCTGTAGATTGTTTTGTATCAAGAATTTTATCAAATTAGAGGAATTATATCGATTTCTTGAAATGAGAATCATCCTCAACTTCCGTTCTCTTATTGGGGCTCTCATCAATCATATCATCACTTGCAGACCTTCTTGACAACCTTTCCCCCTATTCGTAGAGATTATTTCTGAACCTGTCCACCAGTTTACCTCGCAATAAAGTTGTATTCCTCTGGTTTCAAACTACTAAAAAATATAAAATATATCATTCACAACTCCATGTAGGTACAATGTGAGAGATAATCTGACTCAGCACAATGTATGGTTATTATATTTCTTCAAATCTGGGTTCACATTCTTACTACTGAATTCATTTTCCTTGGATCGAAATTAGGTAAAAAAATATAAAAATATGTTGGGTATAATATGCAGTATCAAAATACCTAAGATGTCTACAAGTTCAAGAAGCTCTTTTCCACTGTTCAATCAGTGTTTGGACAAATTTAAACGTTCATCCGCACATAGGTACCTAACCCCAATTTTCACTCACTATGCCGATCCTGGTTATTCAAGTTTCTCACGAATTATCAGTTTTCGAGATGATATAGCTACGTTAATTGATTGGATACACAATAATACCTACCCAAGAATGAACGTCGATAAGATATAGGCATGTAACTTACCTCTAAAAGTGGTAATTATATCCTCAGATATCTCCTAAGACCTTAGTTTTTCTTTCATGGCAAGCCAATATTTCTATGCCAATAAAATAGGTTGAACTGGTTAAACAATGATGGATGCACGACAAGAGCACCGAAACAACACACTCACACCGTTTGGCAACATTCTCGGCTCGAAGGGATCGCGATTACATTCTAGAAAATGTTATGGTCAATCCAAAGAAACTTTCTTAGAGATTTACTCATTCAGAGATTAAATGTTGAATGTTATTTTGAAAGAAGACATTCCGTGATATATTTTTCAAGAACTTAATTATTTTTTCTGGATACTTTGAATTTCTTGAATTGAGAACATTTTGTTATACCAAATGAATATTCCAGTGAAATAATTTTCTACAATTGACATATTCAATAAATTCATTTCAAATAAATTATTTCAGAAGAAGAATGCGCTTTTTCAAAACAAGAATTGGACGTTGAACAAATATATCGTTTTCATTTGAGAATTTGTTTTTATGTGTGTATCCATAAATTTCAATGTGTCAATGATACATAACCTCTGAATTCACTTTGATGAAAATTAGGGACACAACGTGATGACTGGAACTATTTCTACTACATGGCTGATATGGTGTTGATGGCAGCAATACATCATCCACAACTTGCTACCAAAGAGTACGGCTTGACCACTTTCTACATTCGAAAAGATTTTTTCCTACGACCCCGTATGAAAACGTCATATAGAAGTTATAGCACACTGTTTTGTTATTTGGAAAGTAGCTGATATCACCATGGTATTGTTATTTCAAAGAAAAAAGCACACGTGTTGAAATGAAATATATCACACGCTCTAATGAATTGATAAAAATAAATAGGTACCTATATTAGTTGGTACTCACTGTCAATATGAAACCGTTCTCAAATCAAATTCATATTATTTATTGAAATTTCTGTCTCGTTTCGAATAATACCGCGAGAATTCTTTAGGTATCTATAAATTTCAATGTGTCAATGATACATAACCTATTAATTCACTTTGATAAAAATTAGGGTCAGTGACTGGAACTATTTCTATAAATACATGTCTGATGATGTTGATGACAGCGGGTGAGATCATTTAAAAGAGTACGGCTACAGTTTTATGCATGGCTTGCATCAGTTGCATGTTGCATCATATCACAGTATCACAGATGTTTGCACTATTTACATTTGACAAGGATTCAAGGACGCACTAACTCGTACGCGCTTGCGCACTACGTACTTGGTTCTGTGTTCCTGATTGCGTGATTACAGGCGCTAGCAGGCGTACGGTGTCAAATATCAATAAAATTGTTTGTCCAAACAAAATTAATTCAATCAATCAGTAATTCATCTTGAACAGTACTTGATATCGAATCAAAACCACCTGAAATTATAGAGACCGCTCAAGTTAGATTTTTGACAAGACTTCCCGCGAAATGAATGTATTCGGAGTCGTAGGAAAAATAGTGTACAAAACTCGTTGGAAAGTGCATTTCCTTCAATCGTTACGTTTCCGCACTATGCGGCTCGTGCTAAATGACTACTCGTGTGAAATATGTCACTTTCCACACTTGTTGTGTAATATACTATTTACATCTTTCGAACATACTGCATAGCAATGTATTATTTAGATAAGCCTTTGATTCTCAGACTTCCGAGGGTAGGATATTTAAATTTCAGGTACTCAACTAGGAGGAAAGAAAATGTCTATATATTTTTATAATACTCATCATTCTTGTCCATCGGTTTGGTTGAGAATTGAAATGGATCCAATGTATAATTTTTGCTTATATGATGTTTATAATATATGTTTATTCTTTCGAAAGTGATAACACAATAAAAAAAAATTTACAAAAATAGCTATGAAATAGAAAATAATAATTTCATCATCTTTGATAGTTCGACAGAAATAACCACGGTAGCAGCCATAAGGAAGTGAATCCGCACATGGCTATAGCTTCGTTTTGTGTTCTGCGTAAGGATCAATCGATGAGAAATACAATTATGATAATTTTCATGTAAACGAACTCTCACTAAACGAATAAATTTGATAATATAAATGAATTAAGTAGATAGATACACATTAAAAAAAATTTAATAATACAAATATATAAGTTTGTTCAAATAAAAACAGAATAATAAAACATAAATATATACATACAGATCTCATGCATTCATAAAATTAGCACGTTGTGTATATACTTGCGATTATGACTAGTTATCCATTTTTTAATCATAGATTTGTAATGAGGAAAAGATTTAAGGGTCTTTATTTCAGATGGTAGCGGGTTGAAAATTCTAGGTCCAAGATAAACATGACTTCTTTGTCCTATTGTTTTTTTCATCATTGGAATAGCCACAGAGTTCAGTCTGTGTCTAGTATAGTGAATCATTTCAATATTATGACTTGTTGTTTTATTTTGTTTCAGTAATAGTGTTTGACAGTACAACTGTCTGATGTCAAAGAAACCGCTTTCGTGAAATAGTAACTCGAAAGAATATCTGAACTCTTTCTTGAGTATTATTTTGATAATATATTTTTGGGCTATACTTCCAATTTATCCAGGTAATTATTTGTTAAGCCACCCCACGCAATGATGCCATACGTCAAATGAGACTGAACTAAGGCAAAATAAAGTATTCTGAGATGGGTTAAATCACAGAATCCTGAACAAATTTTGAATTTCCCTGATAATCCACGTACTTTAGCGAGTAGTTTTTTAACATGCACGTCCCATCGGAGATGACAATCGATATGAATTCCTAAATATTTTATATTTGTTCTTGCCATTATTTCGATTTCTTCATCAGGTAGCTTTATATTTATTTTACCATAGTCGGGTAGATTTGTAGCATAGCTAGTGAATGGAATGAAGAATGTTTTTTTAGTATTGATGGTGAGTAGTTTACTTCTGAAGAAATTTATAATCAGTTTGAAATTATTTTCTGCTTTATGTCTCAGTGAGTTCCAGGTGTTGTCTTCGTAGAACACTGCTGTATCGTCAGCGAAACTGATGACATCTCCTTCGATAGCTAAGTCGAATAAATCATTTATATAAATGGTGAATAGCATTGGTCCGAGAATTGTGCCTTGTGGTACTCCATACTTGATATCTTTGACTGAACTGATTGCATTTCCAATCTTGACACATTGTTTCTTGTCAGTCAGGTAACTACTCATCAAAGAAAGACAGCTTCCTCGAAATCCGATTTTCTCCATTGCTCTGATCAAATCAGGATGGCTGACGGTGTCAAAAGCTTTAGCTAAATCAACAAAAATACATAGGACTGGCCTGTTTTGATCTAATGCCTTGTATATTTTTTCTGTTAAGTGAGCTATTGCATCTTGAGTTGATCTAGCTTCTCTGAATCCGTATTGTAGATTTGAGATTATTTTATATTTATCTAAAAAACAAGTTAATTTGTTTTTTAAAATTTTTTCGAATACTTTGGCTAGGTTTGATATAAGCGATATGGGCTTATAATTTTCTGGTAGATCTTTGTTACCTGTTTTATAAATTATAACCTCGGATAATGTAAGAAATCAAACAAAGAATCACCTGAATAAGATATTCTTACCTGCCTAGTGGTAATAGTAATTTATTCAGAACTATCGATTAGAAACGTCCAGCATATCAAAGTGGAAATCAATAGAAGCTATCGAAAATGTCGCATATATTCGCCTATTTGGTATTCTACAGTCAAATTTAGAAACTACCTATCCATGTATTATACATTTGAATGAATATCTTTTTTTTTATTTCAATTACTTGATCATTTCTACAATAAAGATATACTTAATTGATATCAACATAATGTTGATAATGTGAATTTTATTATTTGTGTATTTTAGGTGCTCAAAATATTGCAATCAAGAAATCGGGTACAATTTGATTTCCTGCTCTCGACGAATCTGTTATTCCTTTTCAACTTCTTCCTCTAGGTTTATTTTGGAAAATAACTTTTTTTTTCTAACGTAACATCTGGCTTTATATAGCATTTATACCTATGTATTTCAGCCTCCTAAACACGATGTATTGCAATAGTTCATGATTCTCCTGAATGTGAAACCTTATTGCCCCAATCATCCTCAATTACTGAAAATGTTAGGTATATGTGCAATTATTGTATCATCTAGTGTCTGCTCAACGTCAAGGCTTGGACAGTCCTAATTTTGAAGCACCAGTCTCTTTTTGCCATCCTGAATTTTGCATGAAAATAAATCACGGTCATCCCACTTTTCGAAAGTGTCCAGACGTTACTTAGTATTGAATACATTCCACGATATCAATGTACTCTATTGAAAACATCATCAAATTATCAAAAAAAAAGATACATGAACCATCTTGAACAACAGTCGGGACGTGACTGTCGTGATAATAAAAACTTCCAATCCCTATTTCCTCTATCAATACCCTTCTGCTGGCTTGCACGATGTTCCTCCACGAACATAATAGGTTTAATTTCGTGCAATCAAAGTATAAAAGAAATGTTATTCCGAGCTTTCTCCTAAGTCCTGACTTTTTGAATTCAATAAATAAGTTGAAGTTCTTCAAACCACCATCAATCCACATCCTATACTAACGATAGAAAACACCCCAAAAATAGAAAGTAATATTTCATAGTGACGGCTGGTACAACGAATAGCGCCACCAAGCGAGTGTATAGGAATCATGTCATTCTATTTGTCGAATATGTCGTATGGACTCGATTAATAAATCATTCGATAGCTCTAGAGCAGTCGAATTGTCATTCTATCCTTTTCTTTCATCACATCTATATTATACCGTTTCTTTTTATTTGGTTTTCTGAGTGCAGTCACATTTCAAAGTAGATATCAGTTTATTGTGTTTATTCATTTCTCTACGATTATGATACTACATCAATTACACATGCGTTATCGATTGACAAATGTAGATGATTCATCATACGTATTGGATTCTCAACAAAAATATAAACATAACCTCAATAGGTTCGATTCCCTAATATCGAAATGTCATCTCTTTCAACAAAAAATCCGACGAATTCCGTTGTTCTCACAATAAAATCTGGAAAGAATTCGACATCGAGTTCATAATCGTATCTTACGATAATCGAAGATGGTGAAATAGAATCCCACTTCTGATCTCGTCCGCCATGACAGTTTCGGTATGATGGGCTATAAGAGATTTCATTCCATATATGGCGAGTTTTCTGTTCCTGAACGTTCTCTAGAAGATCCTGCGACGAGCAATCAGCCGACATGACTTGAATCGGGATAGAGAATATCCAGGCGAGTGCTAGTAACCGTGAACTTGAATGCTTGAAGGCCTTGTCGGGATTTTCCTCCAGCTGGATGTCAGTCGTTGGCTTTGTTTACGTCCGCTGAATAAAACGTTTGGACATTAAGAAACATCAGGGAGTCTGAACGAGCCTCACTGGGTCGATAACTGTACACGTGGACAGCTTTATGGGATATTTTGATGCTTGACGCTTGACGTTTTCCGCCAGATGGCTCCGATGTGACGTCTACATATCACCCATATTGTCGTTCATAACTTCCTACATCTTTGATGAATTTCCAAATTTTGTTCATATTTGGATGAAAGGCTATTTCCGCATAGTTAAATTTCCACTTAAAACATTTTTCAAGATGATCCTTTCATCCATAAAGAGTCCCCGATGACACTATTCGTTACAACAAGTTAACGCCTGTTCAGAACTTTCGAATTAAAAATCTACACTCTGAAAACGGCAGATATATTGATGATGTATCGACCTGCCAAACATTCAACAATCAATCGAGAGTGCCAAATGTACATACCTACAAAATATCACGAATCTGATGAAGAAAAACTTATATTCGAGAAAATGATATCTTATATTGATGCAAGGGAAAAAGGAATATTTCATGAACATGACAACTTCGCAGAATGTCGTTATTTTTTGTGACAGTTGTGTAAAGAACTTCGAACGAGAAATGGCAAGATAGTCCTAAAGACAAAAGTCATGAAGATTCGAAATATAACGAATTCCGATTATATTTCAAAAATCCACGAAAAAATACGTGGGACATGCTCCTTGTAAATGTTATGATATTTATCCTTGGGTTCGTTAATTCAAAACACTCGGTACAAAACTGAACCATTTATTCCAATAAACACTTGAAATGCAACTCATTAAACTCTTAGTTAAATCACTTCGATATTCGCTATACAAATCTCAATGTTAACAAACTTTCTAAACTGACTGTCCGCGACACTGCGGTCCTTTATATAGATACAAAACATTCATTCTAGCAAAATCTTGAATATTCAATAAAGTTATAAGAAATACCGTTCATTTTCGAGAAACTGCGACGGTTATGAGTCGTCCCCTAATTAGGAACGTCAGCGACCGATGTTATCGATGTTATAAACATATGCTTAATACGCTGTCGTCATAAATATGGACTCTAGGGAAATGGACCATAAGGCCTGTGTCTCCAGAGGCTACTGTCAGACGGGTCTGAGACGAGATTGGAGTTTTTAGAGGGTTGGGATACCAAACTTGATTGGGGTCTTGAGGACTTCCACACTATCACAAAGGGTTTGGTCCTTCGTGTTGTACATAAGGGATTTCAACCAGCTTCGAAAAAAAAAATACCGCGGCACACTTCTGAATCACCCTTCAAGGGTTTTCGAATAATACGATCCTTTGCGATAAGGAGGAATGGCAGAAGGGAATTCGATAGAGAGAAATTGCCATCATCTTGAGTGCGTTTTGTCATCCGATCGCAATCGAGTTTTTCTGATAAGTGGATATCTCTGAGATAGCATCTTGAGAGCGAAATAATCTCAAACATCTAGCTGATAATGCAATGCTAGATAATAATGAGCTCACGCTGAGTGGCCTTTTAGATGTTTATGGAGAATTGATGTAGAAACAATTTCTATCTGGTGGGTTAATACGTCATCATTATCTGCCGTTATCAGAAAGACGGTGTCACTGACTGTAACCAACAATATTTTTCAAATTTTAAACCTTGATTTGTAATTGTCATGAGTGAAGTATAGCTATTCATCAATAAACAAAAAACATTATTGGAACTAAATTTATTTTGGATGCCTATTTCTCCAATGAAATGAAATTATTATTATATCTTGTTATAGCCGTGAAATGGATATTGTTACGAACCGCTGGCATTTCCGAGAAGGTCGGAAATCACCATCCCAACGCGTGATTCACAGCGAAGATATCGGTCGCAGACGCACCGCTATAATTAGCGGATGAGTCATTGCCGTCGAATATGAAAAAACACTTCCAGTTTATTCCTGTTCTTTCTGGACAATGATGTCTTTGCCTATATAGGAGCCGCGGTTTAGCGGACGAGTTAGATATAGTTTGGAACGAGTTGAGATTAGAAAGAAAGCTAGGACAGTGAACATTGAGATTTGTAAAGCGAATATCGTTGTGATTTAACTAAGTGTTTATTGAGTGGTATCAAGTGTGTTTAGTGAAATAAATTGTTCAGTTTTGTACTGAGTGTTTCAAATTCACGAACCCAAGTGGAAATAACGTAACAATATTATCGTCTACCGAATATTCCTTCCAGAGAAAAATTCGATTCGTCTGTTCATGTAACCTTTTTTAGAAAGTAAATAAAAGTGATTCAACTGCTAGACATCTCGAGGTTTGAGAACTGGAACAGTTGGGATTTTATAATAATTATTCATTTCATCTTTCATCTAACAGAATTTCGAGAAATTCCCAAATAATTTTTTGCATATGTTTGGTTGCCTGAAAGTTGGCTTGAAATTATGCTAAAATATTCAAAGCGTTCTCTTCCTCTTTTGTTATACTGGAAAATTCAATCACATTATAATTCGATTCAATTCTCCTAGGTACATTTCTTGTTATTCATTGAAGTGAGATGATCAAATAATTGGTTGAATTCCCTGTTGGAGAAAGGAAAAGCAATTTTCCACCAAACAGAAGACGTATCAAAAGAAGCATATAACGCCATATAAGATAAGATCAAATCTCATAAAATGACCATCGAATATTATTATAGTTTAGTCATTAGTGGAATGAAATAATCTCATCGTTATGAACACATAGATAGCAGATACAAGTTTTTTTCTACAGTTTTCACTGAAGTATAAATCCATGTGAAATATCAAATGGCATGTTTGTTTTCTTCTTCGTTAAAATTTTCTCTGATCCTCAACTACGAATATTTTGAACCGAAATCATTTCAGATTTCATTTTTCTCTGTATAGTAGAAGACATAACTTTAATACCTCCAGAGAGGTTGGTAACTTGAACTTGCCACGTCAAATTATGTGGTATGCTATAATGACCCTGGCTTCATGTGGTCATTCAAATTGAAATTCCATTATAGTCCCTAATTTTTCACGCATTTTTTCGCACATGTTGTAGATGTTGATTTCATGTTAATCAAATATGACTTCCAAGTATTTTATCTCTTGAGCAAATGGAATTTCAATCCCGTTTAGTACTGGTGATCTCAGTCCTTATACTCCGTTAATTTTCTTCACCATGATGGTTTTATGAGGGATTTACTATGAGTTACTTCTCTTAACTCCACTTGTATATTATGTTCAGAACGCTTGTTGACTCAACAGGTAGGTCAACGTGACATGTTTTGAATGAAAAACAAATGAAACACAAAGTCAGTTGGTGTTTCAATTGTTCCTCATTCAGAAACTCTCGAGGCCACTTTCTATAACTTTAACGTTTGAAATTTCCAGGGAAACACGAGAGAAAAATCGCATTGAAATGTTATTATTTTCCAACAAGAGTGAGATAACAAAGGAAACACTGATGATATAATTGGTTGCTGTGTCATAACTCTTTAAAATTTACGAAACAATCAGCTTGAAGTTGTATCGAATCGTTAAATGTAAGAATTGAATGAAATTAAATGAAAGTAAAAACTTTCATATGCTGAGAATTGTCATGAAATGGGATTGTTGATAACTAAACAATAGAATACGTGTTATGCATGTCGTGACACTCTTTCATTATTTCTTGTTTCTCTAGTTCCTTTCAGCACTATCAGAGTGAAAATATTCATACCCTTTCTCAATAGTACCCCATATTTCATACAGACATCGAAAGAAAATTCAATGATATTCATTAAAAGCTCTGTCAACAATAAAATTCAAACAATTACACTGAAATTATCATGGGTTCTTCATCTTCCATTTATTATACACATGATATGACAGGAAAATTGAGTTCTTTGATGAATTAGGAAATTTATGATTATTATTCATGGCCGGTTGAATGCTTCTGACCATTAACATTTGTGTGATTAAACATGGAGATAAATGAACGCAGAGCAATATTTGAGCTACATCAAGAACTTGCACAGGGACTTGAGTTTCTAATGGTTTCAATATCGATTGGGATTTATATAAATGTGTATCACCATCAGTACTGGCGTTCACTTTATTCAATTCCATCTAGGAGATTATTGGGACATCGATCGTATTCAAATTATTTGCCAATGATCAGGTTAGGTTTTTTTACTACATCAACATAACGCTAAGTTAAATACGTTAGTTATGTTATTCAGCTAGAACCATCTGCAATGAAAATATTTTTGGTTATACTTATAATATAAAACATATACAGGGTGATTCATTGGGAAATGCGCATACCGTAAGAGTAGATGAAGGACAACGATGTGCTTTCAAATAACCTATATTTATTGGGTCTAGCGTTCTTTATAACCGAGATACAGAATGATTCGTTAATTTTTCAAATTTCTTCAATTGATCATAGCTTATGAACCACCCTATACATTTTTATGATATTTGGTATATATGTTCTTTGTTCACAGAATGAAGGAATGAAGAAAAGTCTCATTTCAGGTTCGGCCTTAAAAAAGTAAAAAGTAGGTTTCGAGTCGAAACAACATCCTGTACATTCACGGATTCGAAAAGGTCAGAAAAAACTGGGTAATATTGAATGCATTTGGTGTTTCCGCATACAACTTTTTCACTTTTTATCTAGATGTTTCGATAAAATGAGTGGCACAAAATTAAAAAAAAAGTCTTTACCAAATGGTACTTTGCCAGCTTTGATCCATGAAATCATCAACTATTTCTCATTCTCCTTTTATATTCTTTGCAACGTTATTATTGTTCAGAACGAAGTTCGGAAAGGGCATTTTTCCCCATTCCATGATTTTTTTTCATCAATGGATAAATGTTGTGGTATTTTAAAGTTAGTCGTTGCTATAATAATAAATTGTATCAAATAAGGACATGTTCTCTCTCGTTTATCATTAATATTGACATCCAGAAATCGAGATAATGAGAAGTTGCTGATTCCATGGATTGAAGCTGAAAAAGAACCATTTGGGAGAGAAAATTCATTTTTGTCAATTTTATCGAAACATCTAGATTTGACTCAAAAAAATGTATGCGGAAACACCAAATACACATAGTCTTACTCAGTTTTTTCTGCTCTTTCCAAATCTGTGAATAAAATTTCAAAATATTGACGAACTGGGTGTTGTTTCGATTGAAACCCTACTTTTTATTTTTTAAAGGCCGGACCTGGAATAAGACTTTTCTTCATTATGTTGATCGACACATTACTGTGGACAAAGAATATACGAACAAAATATCACAAAAGTGGTTCATAAGTTATGATCAAATGATCATGGAAAAATAAACGAATCATCCTTCATCTTGGTTATAAAGAACGATAGACCCATAAAATATGGAACAGTATTGTAAACACCTCGGTGTCCTCCATCTACCCTTACGGTATGCGCATTTCCCAATGAATCAGCCTGTATAGAATGCATATAGAATGCAAACAATGATGTGCCTTTCGCTGAGCTGCTCTAGCTCTTCAGAGTTTTGAGATATTTTAAAAATAACTAAGCATTTTCGGAGTTGCACTCTAAATTTTTATTTCAGAATTTTCTAACTCGGTGAAAACATCAGCAACTTCATGCACGTCTGGCAAAATAAATCTTATCATAGGAAAAACATACCATCTATTGGAGTTTCCAAATATTCCCGAATCCCTTTTGCATGGTGGAAAGGACAAACATCCTGCTGAAACCCTATCTCATCAAAATTAATATTCCGATCCCGTTCAGCTGGTATAATTTCCTGCTGCAATAAATCCAAATGTTTCTGGGAATTCAAATTGCCATCAATGAAAAATGGACCCACAATGCTGTCTCCTAGGATACCAGCCCAAAAATTCTGTAGGTGAATTACTGAATCCTTAATGGTATTATAAAATCATTATTTTCTTTTGACCAATACCGAGCGACTGAAGGGTTATAATGACATGGAGGAAAAGATGATTTGTCTGTAAAACTAGAGACGGCCTTTCGAGATGTCGTTAGGATGTCATTAAAGGACCTTAATTTCAAGAACGAAGGAAAAAAAAACGACAGCCAGTGATTCCAGGCAGTAGCGGTAATCCTAAGCGTGCCTATCGTTGCTTGATTTCTGTGATTGTATCTTCTCCTGCATTGAGTGTGTTGTACGGTGGCTTTCGTCTTCTTATTTATTATTAACAATAATTAAGGTAAGGTAAGAAAAACAATGATCATTAACAAATAATATTCCTTGGTCATAAGGTTTTTGGCAGTCAATTTTGCATATTTTTCAATTTACCAATTGGAATATTTTTGTCCAATGATGGAGTACTTAGAGGACAATGTGATTCTTTGATATTGCTTCTTCGAAGTTGGGAACTTTCAAGCAATCAAATTGATGTAGAGATGAGAAATGTGAGACCATCAGCTGTAAATACTGAATTCGTAAGTGGATGAGATTGTAGAGATCTACATCTCATAAAGTAATATAATAACCACGCTTTATTTGAAAGATTTTCAAAATTCATCATCCTTTCTTGAGACGTTTCATACTACTTTCTAGAACACGATCGGAAGGGACCTTGAGTTAGGGATATTCTAAATATGTTTGATCGAGCAGTGTTAGAAAATTTTGAGAAAATTCTGCAACTTTATATTATCGGAATATCCGAACGGAAGATTACAGGAATATGTCGAATTAATGTTTATAGAGTATTTGTTGCAGGATCAGAATGTTCTCAGATCATTCGATTGGGATATTTTGAAAAAAAATATTGAATAGTGTCAGCATATTGTCCATCAAATATGATGTTGTTCATAGGACTTCCTAAGGACGGCCTCGCAGGGATATCAAATGTTATGTACTGATTGGGAAGTCCATAGGTTGTTGTTATTGGGACTTTTCAAAATATGTACTTTCCGGGACATCCTATGGACCTACGCAGGGACAATGTACTGATTGGGACGTCCATAGAATGTTGTATTCATGATTTTTCAATTGAGGTACTACCTGAGACGTTCTCATGGGACATTATATAAATGTTACCATGAAGGGACGTCCCTAGGATATTGTGTGCCAGTGTGCTTTATGACGTTTTCAGAAATGGTCTTATGGAAAACCCATATGATGCGGGCTGCATGTAAATAAAGCTCCGATAAGAAATGATTGGGATTTCATGGTCGGTAAAAAAACTACCAGAAGAAGGGAGGTATACTCACCTCTTTTACATTCCTCTGCACTCGTTCCCGGTGAATCTTCGACTCTTGCAGACTCCTGAACTCTTCCACGTATCCATCACTTTTGGCACTGAAGCTGCTCCTGAAGACGCTTCTTCTTTTCCTGAATCTCCGCAAGGCATTGGCATCGGCGTTTTCGGTATCACAGTGTTCGAAAAAGTTTATGTACACGTCGTTATCGATTTTCGAAAAATCCTCCACGCCGTCGTTCGGCTTCGCCTTGCGCTTTTTCTCGTCCAACGAGAAGGTGGTTTTTGGGGATATTTGCGATTTTTTGTACTTGTGGATGAACGAGTCGCTGCTGCTGATCCTCTTCGTTTTGCTTCTTTTGCGTTTCGGTTTCGTTTTGACCGCGTCCGCGTATTCGAAGTCTTCGATGATGTTTTTGATTATGTTAATATTCTCGGAGTTTATGTGGTTCATGTTGATTGCCTTTTCCGCATCAACGAACAACATTTTACGGTCCGGGTCAGACGAATTCGCGCTCCATTCGATTTTTCCATTCCACTCGACAATGATGAATTATGAATATTGGTGTGACGAGAAATCCTTTCAAAGCTGAACGTGATTATTAAGCTGAATGTCATGCGAATCAATAAAGCAACTGCGACATTTGTTGGAAAAAAAACTGGGGAATGGATGAATCTGATTCAGAATCCGATTGAGTCTCATTTCAATAAGTTTCACTCTAAAGAAGAAAATGCTTGTATTGATTGGGGAGTGAATGTTCAATAGAGCAAAAAAAAATAGCGTAAGCACATAGGATTAAAGAATTACGATTCATTTCTTTTCGTTTGAGTGATTTTGCAACGCAAGAGTAAATATCATTTAACGAATAGATCAATTATTGAGAATTTGTTCGGGAGAACCATTTTGTGTGGAGGAATATAATTCTCTTTAGAGCTTTTTCGGGACAATCTGAAGAAAATCGATAGAATGAATAAAGAAAATCTGCTACCCTAGGGCATTCCAGAATGAACAGCATAATCACAAGCCCGCGCTATTGGAAAAGCGAAGCGATATAATGCTGCCTAAAATCAACTACGACAGGTCTGTTGACATCCAGCTATGCTGGAATGATAGGGCCATATCACCAATAGGAAGGAGCCCTGTGTGGTATACATGAGATTGGTCCAAAACTGATGAAGATGATATGGAGAAAGGCCAAGATACATTACTTCTGCATCATTTGGATGTTTATCAAGCTTCAGTATTTCAGGCAGAGGTAGACTCATATCAGATAGACTGGTCTGGAAATACCTACAAAACCTGATAGTCTCGGCGAAAGAGAAGTCTTGGGACCGAAGAGAGCCTATGTTCGGAATTTCAAAGTCTCAATCCGTGATAACTTACCTTTATTTTCTATTTTTGTAACTACTTTTGCGATCACACGCACATTTATACGAAACTACTCATACCATTTGATTATAGTCCATTTGGAGTGTTACTGATAGAGATCATGATCTACAATCTACATCATACCAGAATATTTTGCAATCAAACGAAATGCTCAGTATTTCGAGGAGAGTTCTTTATGCCATGGAAATTATCATCGAAAGACCATTATTCCGAAATGATTTTCTCAGCCTTCCCTGCGGACCTCATAGATATATGGTAGATGACGCTGGATTTTGGGATGCTATTCGGTATCAACAAATTTGCACTGGTTCATCTTCAGAAAGAACTTTGCCTGGACGGAAGCATCCTACATTAATCGCTTGCTGGAGACCCATACTTATACCTAGTTGTGAAGGAAAGCTACATCCAGGAAACACAAATGATGAAACATGCTCTAATATATATAATGCTTCTAATATGCTAGACTCTGTCCCACTTTCCCGGAATGATGAAGCGAACACTAGCTGAGCCACGCCAACTTGAAGTTATTACTCCTAAAGGTGGGAATAGACCAAGCAAACATTGTTGTGCAACAGTTACGCAACAGTTGCGCAGCTGTTGGCTAACTTGTTTCCGTGGAGGGAAAACATTGTCGACAAAACTGTCAACATCGACCAATCTGCTTTCTCTGGTGTTTGATCGGTGTTCGTTCAGTCGGTGCCATAAGCAACGTGTCTACACTGGCGACACTGTGTGCGCACTGTTGGACAACATCTCCTTGGAAGTACTGCCTCGGAAGCGAACACCGGGCATCAGTTCGGCAACAGCTGCGCAACTGTTACGCAACACGTACACACTATGTAAACTCGTGTGTTTTTCGACTGTTGTTCAACTGTTGCGCAACAATGTTTTTTTTTTCTCTTTTCTAACCACTATCCTAGTTGCCTTAGCAACCCTCAGAGATTTACAGAGTAAACTTGTACGAGTTAGGATAGCGGGGACCTTACCTTTTATAGTGGGATCCGATACCACTTCTGGGGCTATTGGAAAAATTCCGCCGTCGATGAGGATTTAACTAACGACGGGTTGCTTGGTCTATTCCCACCTTTAGCCGATACACATAAAGGGTGTCCATTTCAGGACTTTCCACCCTAATTCTCCCGATATCTGTGTATGTTTTCAAATCTCGAGACACGTCAACAGATGTATCGAGGGGGACAAGTATTCATCAGAAAATTAACGCGCCTCCTTTCATCCCCTGCAAGGGGATGCTACCAACTTCAAAATCTCAAATGTGGAGGGGTATCGAGTCATATCTCATTTTGAAGGTCTTTATGATCTCTACACGTCGGTGTTTTGTTTTTCAAAATTGATCGATCTGTTCGAGATATTTAGGAAAATCAGTTTGTTGCTGGGTACAGAGGTGGATAGATAGACTGGTGAAATCACTTCCTATCCTGTGACTGGTCCCAAATCTCTTGATTTCGCCTACTTCGATAAAACGTGTCTAACATGACATGGCGTGTGTGAATCTCGCTAAGTGAAGCCGCGATTTCAACCAAATTTACAGGTTACTGCAGGTGCCAATACAAAACTATGAATATTTGATTCTAAATGACTTCTTATCGTTTCTAACAATTTCATGGAGTCATTTTCCAATGAGATTGATGCGAATATGTATCGAACATGATTGAAAGAAAATTCTTCAAAAATCTTTCGACAGTATCGCCATCTATTGTTGTACATGGAAAACCCCACGTCATGAGCTGTTCCAAATCAAGGATTTGTCTGCTGAAACAATTGAAGAGTAGCGCCACCAGGTCTTATTTCCATCATTCTGGGTACCATCGAAATGAAAACTGCAACTGTTATATTGAATTGTTTACCATAACTACCAGTTTTATGATACTTGTACGTGTGATGAAGCAATAGTGAACATGGTTTACACTGTAGCTGAAAAAGTCGAAATAGTGTTTATTCATTTTGCCAGACGAATTGAGTTTTGTGAAAAATGGCAACAATGATTAATAACAATATCGAATTTTTAAAAAATATCTGCTTCTCTTATAATGGACAGCATTTTGAGCAATTATTGAAGTGACAGTAGTGTACAAAATTATAATTCAGGTTTGAAGTAAAAGGAATGAGAAAAAACAGTTACAGTTTTTATTTCAATGGTACCCAGCAACAGATTTTCCTAAATATCTCGACAACAGATCGATCAATTTCGAAAAACGAAAAATCGACGTGTAGAGATTATTAAGACCTTCAAAATGAGACATGACTCGATACCCCTTCGCATTTGAGATTTTGGAGTAGGTAGCATCCCCTTGCAGGGGGGGCGTTATAATTTTCTGATGAGAATTTGTCCCCTTCGATACATTTGTTGACATGTCCCGGGATTATTTGAAAACATACACAAATATCGAGAAAATTAGGGTGGGAAGTCCTGAAGTATGTACAAGAATATACAGGAATGGGAGTATTCTCGACCACATTAGGAGGAAAGCCCGCCTTCTGTATCTCCACATGGATACTCTCTTACATTGGGTTTCCTTCATATCTTTGAGTATCAGGGCTGATCCGAAGATCTGATCTTTGCGTTTCAAAGTTCAGACGACCTTGAATAGGAGAGGTTCTCCACTCTATACCGAAGCCGAGTGGTAGGTACCCATAGAGGTTCCTAATGAGATGGAGAGTCTGCAGTAGGACCAGAAAACTTTGAGGCTTTCGACATTATGAGTGCTTTATACCATTTAAGGCACTCGCACCGTATGGACGTAACTTCATTGCTGCCTGAGGATATTGAATCCTTTGAGGAGGAATGGCGAATTTATTGGAATTGATTATTCTGCATCGTCAGGCAGATACATGCTAATATAAGCCTGGTGTAGTTTCCACAACTTTAATAGAATTATTGCGATGTTTGTGATCTAGTTTTCGAACCGTCCGTTTCGAAACAACATGGTGCAGTAAACATGGCGTTCTGACTTCTGAATTCGCATTTTCATTTTTCATTTGGGGAACCTGGCATTCGAAAACTATAAAACCATCTGAAATATTCAAACCTCCTCGAAAAATAAGATTTTTCAATTGAAAATTTTGCTAGTAGTGAAATGACCTCAATATTGTTACGAATCGCTGGCATTTCCGAGAAGGCCGGAAAGCATCCTCCCGACGCGTGACTCACAACGAAGGTATCGGTCGTTGACGCACCGCTATAATTAGCGGATGATTCATTGCCGTCGAATATGAAAAATACTTTCAGTTTATTCCTATTCTTTCTGGACAATGATGTTTTTACCTATATAAGATCCGCGGGTTCGCGGACAAATCAGATTAGAAAGAAAGCTAGTACAGTGAACATTGAGATTTGTAAAGCAAATATCGTTGTGATTTAACTAAGTATTTATTGAGTGGTGTTTAGTGTGTTTAGTGAAATAAATTGTTCAGTTTTGTACTGAGTGTTTTAAATTCACGAACCCAAGTGGAAGTAACGTAACAATATAAACTTATCTTCATAGAGAATTATATTACCAGGGGTATCATATAATCACGTCCTTCACCAACTTAGTGGTGGTAACTATATGCTCAAAGGAAACATGATTCTAATATGTTAATCGTTCCTACTAATAATGATACAGTTTTGGTTTGAAATTATTTCTGACGTCTGAAGAATTATTCACGAGGACTATAACCTCATGAGCATAGTGAGATACATTGTTTTCTCTCGAGTATACCTCATGAATACGAGATAAGCTTCAGTTGGTGTAATTTACTTTGAAACTGGATGTGATTTCCTAGCTGGATCGAAGATAATCATCACCGTAGAGCAAGAAGATTCGAATTCGAAAAGTTCTTTATGATCAAGTATATTATTATTTAAGAATTTGAAAAAAACTGGCTCAATTATCTATGCAGCCTGATAAAATCACTTATACGCTGTTTGGGAATTGCCGAATAAGTTTGAAAATGATTCAGAGATGACAAGTGTCTTCAATGACATTTCTCTGATTTTGCGAATCAATTTCATAGTATAGTTTTTTTCCTTATAATGTTTTCTCAGTACATTTTTTCGAATACATCAATTATTTTATATATTTCATACATTCTTGAATGATACATCAAATTATGAAAATGTTGAAACATAGCCTTTGTTAGTTCAAAAGTGGCTGACAATGTCTTTAGTTGAAAGGTAGAGTTTCAGACTTTCATTATCTGAAAGTATGAACAATGCATACTAAATTGAATATATCATCTTTTAGCTGAGAGATTTATTCATCCTCTTTTTCTATGAGTATGTTGAACGACAGGTGAAAATCAAATGAGACATTTCACAACAACCCAGAGGTATTGTTCCCGCGTAACAGCATATTGAAGAAGGCTTATTTGGAATAAATGGAAGGAATACTTGAAGAGGTATTGTTCCACCATTATATCCACCTTTATTTCATCAATGCTTAAAGGTAAAGTAGAATTATGTTCATATCATGTTGGCTATTTTTAGCAAGATGGGGTCATTGCCCAATTTTACAATAATAATAATAATAATAATAATAACGTTTATTGTGCATAAAAAATTAAATTTTACACACAAAGGGAAAAAGGGTTAGCCATAAGCTATCTTCCACCCTTCCCAAAATTGACATGTATTTTCATGGTATAATTAAATTAAATGCATTAAATGAATAAAGTAAGAATAGAAAAAGAGAAAAAAACGAGGAAAATGAAAAAAACTAATCATGTTATCTAGGAGTAAGTAATAAGGCTACTAACTAAGGACAAACAATAACATTATTCAAACCCGAGTTATTTGGAAATATACGAATTTTTAAAAAAAAAATGATGATCTATAGACAATGAAAAATACTTCATTGGGAAATAGTCAGTTGTGATTTCAAAACTTTTTTAAATTGAGTAATTGAAAGATCCAGTAAAGGTTGTATCTGATTCAAGTATGAAGGGGCCAAAAATGAAAAGCATCCTTCGAATTTCGAGGTATTATGAAAGGGAATATTGAAAGAATCATTCCTGATATTTACCAAATGAAGATCGGATCTCCTGGTTATCAAACTATATAGGTACCTAGGAATTTGAGTTTGTAGCAACCTGTACACAAAGATATTGAACTCTGGCTTTGACATTTAATTCTTCCATACTTATTAGATAAGGACTGATGTGCTCTCCGAATGGTATACAACATACAAATCGCATGCAAGCGTTCTGAATACGTTGCAATTTATTCTTGTTATACTGTGGTAAGAAGTTGTAGTACACTGAACAGCAGTAATCGATATGAGGATAAATCAGAGTTTTGACTAATCTTAGTTTCATTTCTGTAGAGAGCTGGTATTTGAATTTATGTAAATTCTTAAGTTTGAAAAAAGATGTTCTGAATATTTTTTCCACATGTTTATCGAAAGAAAGAGAGGAATCAATAATAACGCCCAAATTTTTTGTAGAATCGGCCCATTCGATGTCAACATTATTTAGTGAGAGCCTATGTTGATTTATTATTTCTGTTTTCTGTCTTAGTGGTCCAAAGCATAGTGCGACTGTTTTACTAGGATTTATTCTCAGACCATGGTTTTCGGAGTAATTTAACGTATTTTGTAAGTCTTGGTTGATATGTGAAATACAATTTTCTGTTTCATCGGCCTTGCCAGATAAATAAATTTGAAAATCATCTGCATAGAGATGGGCTTGGCAAAATGACAATGAGGACGGGTAATCGAATATAAAAATCGAAAACATCAAGGGCCCCAGGATACTTCCTTGTGGAACTCCTAATTTAGTTTCTTTCAATGATGAGTACGAGAGATTTTGATCGAGTATGACTCTTTGAGCCCGTCCTGTGAGATAACTCGTCATCCATCTCAGTGATAACTCATCGAATCCAATGTATTTCAGTTTACTGATAAGTAATTCAAAATTGACCAAATCAAATGCTTTACTTTGATCGAGCATAACTAGAAGAGAGACAGCTGATATGTCATTAGCTTTTTCGATGTCATCGATCACTTTAAGTAAGGCAGTCTGTGTTCCATGTTTTTGGCGAAACCCCGACTGCACATCAGGAAGTATTTTATTTTCATCCAGAAATTTTTTAATTTGACGAGAGGCATTTTTTTCGAACACTTTAGATAACGAGGGCAGAATGCTTATTGGACGCAGGTCATTATATGAAATAGGTGTACTTTTTTTAGGTATAGGTATTACATTTGCCATTTTCCAAACGTCGGGAAAAACGCCTAGGTTCAAAGATTCATTGAGAATATGTTTGATTTCTTCAATACAATGTGGTATTACGATGGATATCATTTTAATGTTTATGTTATCGATACCCATAGCGTTCGATTTGATTTCACATATAGCAGTAAGAATGTCTTCGTTTTTTATGTCTGCAAAGGAAAAGTGAGATTCATAGTTCAATTTGTTATTATCATAAAATGCCAAAGTATCTTCGTTAATTATCGAATCGCCTGCCACATTTAGGAAAAATTCATTTATTTCTGCAGGGTGGCGCAAATTAGTAGGTAAATTGTTGTTTTTTGAGCAGGATTTAGTGGTGACTCCCCATTCAGCAAGATTTTTCCAAGTCATTTTGCTACTATTCCTGTTTTTATTTAGGATAAATTGTACATACGCGTTTTTTTCGCTTCTCAATGCGCTATTCACATAATTACGTAGCTCGACGTAATATTGTCTTGCCGCTGGAGTTTTATTACTCAAATATTTAGCATGTGCTTTGTCTCTAGCGCGCATCATAAGTTTAAGATTATATGTTATATAAGGAAGTGTTTTGTGTCTTCTATTTATTGTGCAAATGGGTGCATGTTTATCAAATAAACTAGTAATGAGTTCATTGAGAAGGGAAACCTTGGAATTTATGTCGTGCAAATTAACAATCTCGCCCCAAGGCAATCTGTCAGCATCTCGTGAAAAATCGTCAATATCAAAATGTTTAAAGTTTCTAAAAAATATCAACTCATCATTAGGAACATCTTCTCCCAAATCAATATAACAATATACCATCATATGATCAGACATACCGTTCATATCCAGTGTACTGACATTTGTTACCACAATGTCCTTGCTAGTGCAGATAATATCAATTAGGGACTCAGAAGCACTTGTAATCCGAGTTGGACTTTTGACAATTTGACATAAATCATAATTAGAAATCAGACCATTGAATAATTCACAATCGCGAGTAAAGGGATTCAACAGGTTTATGTTTATATCACCCACTAAAAGAACCACTGTAGTCTCGAGGTATACACGTTCCAACACATCCCTTATATCTTGCATACAGTCGTTTATATTTGTTCCTGGTGGACGATAAACCACACCACAAGCTAACTTGTGTTTGTTTATATTCACTATGATCCATAGCTGCTCCAAACCATTAGTAGAAATGGACGAGTAATATACTTTATACTTATAAAGAGATTTTAGAAAAAAACACACTCCACCCCCTCTGCTGGCTCTGTCCATTCGTACAATGTTGAAATTTGGTATCGTGAGAAGATTATTAGGGAATTTCTTCCGTTTTATCAGTGGTTTTTGTTTCCTTTAAACTATTCACCTCCTCCTGAAGTACCCTTACCAGCAAACTGAGATCCTTAATCGCTTTAGTCAATTCCAGACAGTTGGAACACTCTGTATGTGTATTAATATCTTCTCCTATAATCTGTCTACAGTCCTCACACTTGTAAAGGGTTCCTTGCATATCGGTAAAAAGAGTAAATTGTTCTTTGGATAATCCCAGACACTTACAGTGAAAAACTTTCTTGCAAAAACAACACTGGAGATAAGGTGTCTTACAATGCTCTGTATTTATCGATAAGACATTTCAACAATTATTATGATAGAGCATCTGGTGACAATTCATCAAAATAACTAATGCGTCTCCAAACAAAATCATGAAATCCAAAATTCTCGGTATCATTCGAGAGCATATGGATATGAAAGATGCGCCTCAACATAATGAAATACTAATGATTGAAGAATGTTTTCCCGCCAGACTGGCCTAACCTAAAATGATGCATTGAGGGGGATGTTTTCGTAGATTCACAACAAAATCTCAATCAAAAGCAGAAGGGCAGTACAACTGTTGTACCATTTTTGAGGTGATTTCGATGCGCGATGGTTCTATTGAGTTGTAAGAATCTTGCAGCTATATATCGGGGTACAATCCAAAATGAGGACTTTCTGATAGCAAAAGCATTTGTGCAGAAAACGTAGCGGAAATTATAGGTCAAGTAACCTAAACGAACTAACGCTGTTGCGGATGACAAGCCCTCGAAAATAACACAATATTTTTATTTTTTTCATGAAACCTGCATTGCCAAAGCGAATATGTTCGATGTTATTGTCCAAGCTAGAAAATTCCAATAACATTAAATCATAAAGATGTTGACAATCACAGTAATAAAGAACACAATAAAGAACAACTTGATTAGATTGTTTCAACGCCATCATTATAGGTTATGAACGAACAATTTTCTTCCATAAATCTCTCAAATCTTGGATGACATACTTTTCTATGTAGGCCACAACATTGAAGTATGAAGCCAACGAAAGTTCAAGGTCAAAAATCGATTGAATAAATACAGCATCGCCAAAGCTTATCGTATATTATGATCCATGATATTCTTGAAGCCACAGATTACTAAGGAGGCCATCGAATCAAGAAGATATCGATGATTACAGTTAGTAGGTAATGCAGAAGCAAAATACTTCGGAAAATGCTTCCTTTAACTACTCTAGGTCCGGTACGCATTGCATAAGCTGTGAATGCTAATAGAAGTGGATCGCAAAAAAATCGTAATAGCTTTTATTGAATGCTCAATATACTCACACATAGTAACATACTATTCTACAGACAAAAAAACTAACTATGTTATGAACTGAAAGTAAATGGTGGATCGAATGTTGCACAATTCGTTATCGATATGAGGTAAAGGGAGCCACGATGCGTATTTCGGTTTTGCATTTTTGTTTATTGGGGTGCCAAAACGAATATTATTGCTTTCGTTTCATTTTTGTTAAACTCAAGTTTGTGCGAATTGGACGGAAACAAAACCGATCGAAATACTCCGCAGAGTAGCCAGACTGGCACTGCAGGAGTCAATCCAGATTTCGCCGTCGGGTTTTCAGCAAGCGCCGCGACGCTCCGCCTCCGAGGGGCGGTTTATACAGGGTGGACTGAATTCTAGGTGTAACGTATGGGGATCTCGTTATTGTGACGAAGTCGCGTATTTTTGTGCTCAATAAAATGCGGTCTCAACATCTGAGAGATTCCGATTACTTTCGTAGATATATTCGTGAATTAGTCTTTTTTCTATTTTGGTTGTATAATGAAGTCATTGTGCAACGCACAATTATTGGTACAATCGAATTGTCAAATGAAAGTCAGAAGAGTAAGGCCCAGTTTAATTCTGAGAGATTTGGATTTGGTTATATTAGCAATGAAAAACTCAATGTTTTAATTGGTGAATTTCAATTTAGAGTGTAATTTGATTCAAATTGACCAATAAAAACAATTGAATTTTTCACCGCTTGTATTGCAATAATCAAAATCGCTAAACAGTAAACTGGGCTTTACGCTTGTACGTCAGATTTTAATTATTTCAATGTCATCATTGTTACCAATCGAAGATGTTTCTGTTATTTATTGATATTAAAACTATTTTTTTCTTAAAATCAATTCAAAATAGAAAAAATTGCACATGACACACGTTTTATAAGACACGTTGTCGCACTTGTTCACTTAAAGCACTCCTCGCTTCGATCGTCGTACTCCAAACAACGCGTGCGACAAAATAGCGTCTTATAAAACTTGTATCATAATATACTATTTTGGTTTTTTAATGAAGTCATTATGAAACGCAAATGCGTATCGAAATAGTCTCTGGTTTGATACGCATTTTATGAAAGTCAGATGAGTTTAGGCCCAGCTTACTTCTGAGCGATTGTGGATTTGGTAATACTGCAGTGAAAATCTCAATGTTTTCATTGGTAAATTTTAATTCAGATTGTGATTTGATTTCAATTTGCCAATAAAAACAATAACAACGTTGCATTTTTCACCGCTGGTATCATAAAAATCAACAACAACTGCTCAACAGTAAACTGGGCTTTACGCCTGTGCGTCATATTTTGATATTTCAATGTCATCATTGTTACCAATCGAAAATCTTCCAGTTATTTATCGATATAAAATCAATGTTTTTCAATAAAAATATTCAAATTAATGCCTGGCCTTGGTTCATTATAATCATTTTCTTCTCTATTGTCACATATATTTGAAGTCCGACGTCTTTGAGACACAACCATCAGCTTTATTTTTTGTAATACAACACTTGATTATATTTATGATTCAATAAATTGATGAATCCACCTAAGAATTATTCTACAGTATGTGAAATAATCTGTTGAATATAAAAACAGAAAAATATACAAAATAAATTTTATATCAACTCTCTAAAAGAGAGTTACGTTGCATTTCCAGTACAACCAGTTGGAAATAATTCAACATACCTAATCTGGTGTGAATGAGCACCATAATGAAACCGGAATAAAAAAAAGATGAACGTGAATATTTCCATAATATTTCGCAGAAGTTACTTTTGTAGACGACAATAAAATATCGCGCATATAATATTTAACATTATGGTAAACTGTTCAAACAAACTGAGTATAAATTTCAAATTGATCTATTGATTGAATTTCATTTGCAATGTTGCATAAACCGTAAACATTTATAAATAATGCAACATAACATAAGCTACTGAAAACCTTGTACAAATTAAATAGGTAATAACCCCCAGACAAGATAATAAGTCGTCAATTATTGTAGCTTAGGTACGTCCATTTAATATCAAAATTATAAGTGAAATGTGTATCAACTTTACTATAGATTCAAAGTTGCAGCAAGCTTGATAGAATGTGATGCTCCTAAACTTTCGTTTCAGTAGATGCTGCAACCTTGCGGTAAAATAACTGAAAGCTATGATTTTGAAGTAACATTACGCATCAAATTGAATGATCACTTCAACATTTCAAAAACTCATCGCCCTAGTTGCTTGAAATAACCCAGAGGACCTATACACTTCATACAAGTTGAACCCGGTATTGAGCGACTAAGTCTCACGATCCGACCCCTGGCCAACGTTTTTTTATTATACAGTAGCATAATTATTATATTCGGAGTAAACAACGAAAAGTTGTTGTCGGTAAACGCCGCAGCATTGGACCTCCGAATACGGTCCTTCAGGATGAGGGTAACAAACATTTTCTGTGATGCTCACGACAGAAGGGTAGTTTTATTGCACCTGTAGGAACTGAAAGCCCGCAGCAGAGGTGGAATTGCATAAATTCCAGCTTGGAGACCTTGAGCTTATTTAAAATCTTGGCAGGCATTTACATTATGGATTTTCATGGTGGCATGTGGTACATGGCATTCATTAAATATTCTACCTTGCTTCAGAGTTCTAAGAGTTGCTTTTATACTATGGAATGTGGGGAAAAACTAATTAGAGCTTATTCATATATTCATTCGAAATTGAATATGATGAATAATTATCTCTATTCACTTTTGGTCACTTACCTACCTATAATATTTTTGGTGAGCAGTGAAAGTAATATTGCTTGAAGTAGAATGAAGTTTTTATGATTGCCATTCAGTAGAATGCTACTTATAGATCATTACTATCAAGCCACACCCCCGTCCTCAACTGGTGGTGATTTTGTAAAATAAATATAATGAGTGCACCGAGGGCACTAGCTTAGTTCCTCTTAAAAAATCATATGATTTTCTTTGTTTTAAAGTTCACTGTAATCGATTACCATTTTTGCTCTTCATTACATATATATATATATATATATATATATATATATATATATATATATATATATAAGATTTCTCATATTTTGATACTGAAATGATATTATTCTAGCACACATTTGTGTATTCTGTGAAAATGTAAACGACCATAAAATAGATTGTGGAATATCACATCGTAAATCATCACAACATATAAATCGGAGTGGTATTGTACTGAAACCGTAATCCATCGAATCAGTTTTGGTTTGTAATAACCGTGAATTGTAAAAAAAGTGAAGCATCATAACCACCATTCGTAATAGTATATTAAGTATCTGAGATCGGTTACCCTTAACGTTCGACATGCTTATAACGTTTTTTGCACGATTGATACCATTATAAATTATAAAAATAAATTAAAATTAAGAGATTTTTTAACTCGACGGTAAGTGAATTACTTACCGTCGAGTTGGAGTCCCTACCGTCAAGTTGGATTACTTACCGTCGAGTTGCTAGTAAATGTCACCTACAGACGTGAAATCTGTCACGGTAAACAGTCAAAAATGATCAATCGTGCAAAAAAAAATTAACGCATCGTAACCCGTATTCTCACTGATATTGCTGTTCCTACATATTAGACCAAGAGCCCGTGTCACCTTTTTTGGTAGTGATAAGTTTACGACCATCGACCACTGAAACTTGTATTATCGATGTCGACGATGCTACAGAGATTCTCGCCATATACATGATTTCCGGGGCGAAGTTAGGGTAGGGGGCTTACAGATCTGTTAAAAAAAGTTGGCAAAATTTTTCGTAACTTCACGACTGATAGTAGTGGGAAAGTAAAGATTTCAGGAAAATAATCCGACGCTCGCTGCTTGTCAGTCGCCTACATCGTGGCGTTCACCCGCTGCAGCCCTCGAACTACATATTTGAGAAAAAAAAACAGAAAACATACAGTTTACAACTGACAATGGAGGGATCTTACCATTAGCATTTCAATAATACAAATTTCGCAGACCAGTCTTCTTCGATGGGACGAAAGGGCGCTGGGCCCACCTGTTTCGGGAAAATGTCTAAGTATTTTTTTATGATAAGCCTATATTTCAAAATTCAGGGACAAGTTATCTATAATGCATACATCGAGAATCTATTACCGTCAGTCACGTACCAAGTGGCAAAAAGGTACTGGGCCTTTGGAAAGGAAGTAGGTATACTTCAATATTATTTTGCTCAAAAAATTCACAAAATTCACACAACGTTAGTTGTACCACCTCAATCGAGAATTTGTCGTCTATAATCATGGAAAGTAAAAATTGAAAACGACGTCATTTAAGTGGGAATGCGCTAAAAGCATTAAATAATTGGTATATATGTATATATATGTGGAGCCCTCTTCAAATTGAATTGAAGTAGGTCCCAGATTATGATTTCTGAAATGATGTCGCCACTTTTTGTGATAGTCGTAGAAGAAGCATAGTGTATAACTCACCCGGAATGCTCATTTGTCATTCTTATTATTTGCGACAGTAGGAATAAATGATAATAATTTCATTGTTTTGAACAATATTCTACGATGTTTAGGGCTTTATTCATACTAAAAACAACTAAGAGATGTATTTTCACATCCACATGCTCACGTTGTAACTACATTTATGATTGTCAGTCATAAACATTTCATAAAGGGTATATACATTCGGAAATTGCAAGTAATCTCTGAATATACAGATGCATTTGGTGACTGACAACATTCCACCAACACATGAGATGACTGACACATGAATTCATAGATCCAGAATAGTATATTATGCAATGAGCACAAAATGGTCATTTTGTTGCGAGTTGCATACTATACTTTTTCTATGACAACACGTTTAATACATGCATACATTGCAAAAACATACTCTTCGACGTTTCCGGTAATAAATTAAGTGTTGTTACGTTCGCTGCTTCTATAATGTTTGGAGGTGTCAAATCTAAGTCGATATCACTATCAGTTTCCATTTTGATGAATAGTTTTCATAGAAAAGAAGAAATTACTCGTTACTTAACATTTCAACAATTTGTCGCTGGATGTCATAATTTGACAAGTCGTAGGGTCTATTTAGTCATCCTTGTCTTTATCTCAAGTCTCAGTCTCAATCCCAGTCTTCAGTCTTTGTCTTAAGGAATAAGGACATGACTATTTATACAACTCAAGATACTAAGACATTAAGACAATGACATCAATATAAATAAATATTCATTACTTGAAGAAGTGAAAACATGTATGGATAATCAAACATTGTTCACGACCGGTGTGTATTTTTTGATGATTGAATGTTCTTTGCACTATTCTACATTCGCAATTTTGTTAAAAATCGTCACAGACCGTTAACACTTTATATTTCTGTGGTTACTGTGGAATGGGGAGCATGCGCACTGACTCCGTGGTATTAGTCCTAAACATAAAGTTAAAAATTAGGAACTCTCAAGGTCACGTTTTTAGGACGAAGACTTGAGACTAAGACAAAAATAGTTGTATAAATGCTCTTATGTAAATGCATGGATTCAACTTGGCTTAAAGACTAAAATTAGGACAAAGACTGAGACTGAGACGAAGACAAAGTTGACTAAATTGACCCGTAGTCGTCGTGATTTCAGAGTGAACTTAAGGTCTGTTCGCTGTGTCTCCATTAACTACACTATTGTACAGAATAGTAGATTGTGTAACACTGATACCGTTCGGTGATTTCCCGTGTACACTTACACTATGTTCGTTGTTAAAATGTTGTAGCACGAAAAAACCAGTTGTTACAATCGATTTGGAGGAGGTGTGATACGTGTAGTGCAAATGGATATTTGAAAATATGTGGTTATAGATGTATATAATGATATATTTTGAAAACTTCTTCGACAAAGTACGTAATGCGGTTATATTTGTTACCCGGGAATCTTATGTCACCATTTACGAAAGCATCCAAAGAATTGTCAACAATTCATCGTCCGAATTCGCAATCATATTCTCTATTATTTCATCATCACTGTGCATTTTTGATACATTCAGAAGAGATTCACAAGCAACGAATAAATACAAAATAATTATAAGCATAACCTCCAAATCAAAATCCTAGGATTCCATAAAGCAGAATAAAAGCACCGAACAGATGTTGAACTAATTACACTCCACTTCACTACACTCATCTACAACGACCAGTGGGTGTAAGATAATGTAGTGTACAATATAAATTTCATGCATAAACAGCGAACAGACCTAAGGTCTGTTCGCTGTGTCTCCATTAACTACACTATTGTACAGAATAGTAGATTGTGTAACACTGATACCGTTCGGTGATTTCTTGTGTACACTTACACTATGTTCGTTGTTAAAATGTTGTAGCACGAAAAAAATAGTTGTTACAATCGATTTGGAGGAGGTGTGATACGTGTAGTGCAAATGGATATTGGAAAATATGTGGTTATAGATGTATATAATGATATATTTTGAAAACTTCTTCGACAAAGTACGTAATGCGGTTATATTTGTTACCCGGGAATCTTTTGTCACCATTTACGAAAGCATCCAAAGAATTGTCAACAATTCATCGTCCGAATTCGCAATGATATTCTCTATTATTTCATCATCACTGTGCATTTTTGATACATTCAAAAGAGATTCACAAGCAACGAATAAATACAAAATAATTATAAGCATAACCTCCAAATCAAAATCCTAGGATTCCATAAAGCAGAATAAAAGCACCGAACAGATGTTGAACTAATTACACTCCACTTCACTACACTCATCTACAACGACCAGTGGGTGTAAGATAATGTAGTGTACAATATAAATTTCATGCATAAACAGCGAAAAGACCTCTAGACCTAACACGAAATATTTCATTTCGCATTTGTTGCTTAGCAACTTGCCTAGCAACCGATGCAAAAATGAAATTCTGTACAAAATGTGCTTGTTTATGATTGAAGTTACAGTTATAAAATGAACATTTATCGAGGTTGTCATAGAAAAAGTGCATTTCAGGGTATGTTTTGAAGTGTCAGTCGTCTAATTACAGTATTGAGAGATTTTGGGTCGATGTTTTAATAATAGTCATATTATACCTGCACCTCGCAAATGCAGGAAACTTGCTATTTTAGCGACCAAATGAGCATTATCCATACTATAAATAGATGAGAAAAGTGTTTTCATCTTCACATGCTTACGTTGTACCTGATTGTTTGATTTTCAGTCATATACACCTGATCTTTATGAAAAAATATAGCCGTGCGTTATAGAGCCCCATTCCACGAACTTGTTTTTATAGGACTGGCAATATTTGCGACACATATTTGATGACTGTTAATTGCATTTTTCAATTGGACAGATAGAATTCAACATAATTGTGCAGTAATCAGTCGTAAGCTTATCATAAAAAAATACCTAGACATTCTCCCGAAACGGGTGGGCCCAGCGCCCTTCCGCCCCATCGAAAGAGGCTGGTCCGCAAAAATTGTATTATTGAAATGCTAATGGTAAGATCCCCCCCATTGTCAGTTGTGAAGTGAAAGTTTTTTTTTTTTTTTTTTTTTTTTTTTTTCCACATGGTTCGAGGGCTGCAGCGGGTGAACGCGACTGCAATCAGCGAGCGTCGGATTATTTTCCTGAAATCTTTGCTTTCCCACTACTATCAGTCGTAAAGTTACGAAAAATTTTGCTAACTTTTTTTTAAAAGATCGGTCAGCCCCCTACCCTAACATCTCTGTAGCATCGTCGACATCGATAATACAAGTTTCAGTGGTCGATGGGCGTAAACTTATCACTACCAAAAAAGGTGTCACGGGCTCTTGGTCTATACGGTTATGATGTACCGTTTCGATAATTTTCTGTGTCTATACAATTATATCGATGAATTACCAAATTTTATTAAATGTTTTTGGTTTCTTCATTGAATATCGTGAAAATTGTCCACTGATGTATTGTGTTTTCATGAAATGTTCTCACTCACCTGTGCAACTTTTTCACCCATCTTCGGAGTGTGGATGCCACTTTGAAAAAATTTCGCCGATCCATTATCTTGGAACGAAAACTAGAAAGAAAACATAACATCAAATAGGAACTTGATCAACTCGAAATATCTTCACTTTAAGAGCACGTTGTAAAATGTTTATTGTGTACAATACTCCTCTAATCTAATGATATTTTCAACTTAAAATACAATATTGTCGAGTCAGTCATGGAAAACGAAAAGAGTAATAGATTCTTTAACAAGGTTATAATTGAAAAAAAAATCGATACGAGTTGAAATATCCAAACGCGAACGATAGTGATCACTTTATGTTGATATTTTCATCTGACACTGACAGTTTTTAGGTCTACGGATATTCACATCGTTTACTTTGATTATAGAATGTTCACTTTCTATATCTTGTTATAAAATGAAAATACATGCAGAACAGATGCACACAAGGATAAAGTATTTTTCCCACGAGAATGTTCACATCTCGGTTAACATTCTATTATTGAAAATGCTTTCGGAATTATCACATTCAGTACTTGTTGATATCAATGGAATCAGAAAAGCAAGTTTTATCGACCTGTCGAAAAATAAATATAATGTTCTATTTGAAAAATTTAGTAGAAAATTTGAGTATATCAAAAATTCATTTTGTTCCATTTAAAAGTAGGAAAATACGGGGTTGGTAAATTCGGCAAATTGACCATTCTTTTATTCGAATATATATTCCATGTCGCAGAAAACACTAAACACTAAAATACCAAAATCTGCATTTAAAAATGTTGATTCAAGGTGGCGATTTGTATCAATTACACACCTTTGACATCCTCCTCATGTTCTTTCTTAAAGAACCTCTTGAATTCTTTCTTCTTTGGGCATTGCGTTCACAAAAAATCGACACTTGAATCATTTTTCCAACCTAATAAAACGTATTTCGATCACTCAGATGAGTATTTCCGAATACGTCGACTAGCTGGTGAAGGATGAATTAAAATTTGAATAAAAAAATGGAATGTTTGTGTCTGTTTATCATAATTTGAAGATGTTATTATATTTGGAAGGAAATATGTTGGAGCTTTCTGTATCATGTTGAGGAAGTCGGTTTCCCTGGAAGTCGGATTCTCCGTTTTAATTTTCTCGTGATCATTAGAGATCAAAGGAAAATACCTAACTGTATTATTAATATTTACAATGCCATTATCTCTATTTAATAATGAAGCATTGTCTCATTCGGTAACCAAACAAAACATGAAGACAAGAAAGTGGCGTTGCACAATTGGGAGTCAAACAAAAATAGAACGATACTTCGATTCGACAAGAAAGCAGCTTTAACTTTATAGGAATTCATTATTAATTTATCGATGAAGTTAGTACTGTTCGGAATAATGAGGCTCAGTTAATTAATTAATTAATCAAAGGAAATAGCCGAAAACTCTAAAGTGGAGTGGTGGTGTAAAAAAGGAAAATAAATAACTCAAAGTCATCTCCACAACATTATTAGAATAATCTAACATTACAAGGTAGAAAACGAGCAGAAAACAACTACGTTCCTGGCAAATACCACGCAAAATATTGAATTATATCCACTCGTAGTCTATGCATCAATTCATATAAATGAATAAAAATACAAATATTTCTTTCTTCGAACATGCGTTTATGCTCCCAACGAGACAGACACGCCTGACACCCTGTATTTTTATTCATTTATATGAATTGATGCATAGACTACGAGTGGATATAATTCAATATTTTGCGTGGTATTTGCCAGGAACGTAGTTGTTTTCTGCTCGTTTTCTACCTTGTTATTTTGGATTATTCTAATAATGTTGTAGAGATGACTTTGAGTTATTTATTTTCCTTTTTTAGTTAATTAAGATAATAAACTTGCTTCGTGAGAATAATATACGAACTTATTTGAAATTTATTCTCATTCATGATTTTTTCCTAGTATATTCGCAGGTATCCTGAAATATATTATCGAAACAGAAATTTCGAATATAGTTACACAAAAACAATAACCTCAATGCCATATGATGTGGAAAGGTCTACATTGTTGTTATTTTGTATTATGCTGGATGTTTCTCAATGGTTCACACAGATAAATAAGTGAAATTTGGTATGTATGCTGTGAGAATAATATGCATTTTTGACGTATTCAATTGTTTCCTATCACCCCAAGTTTGACCGGAACTGACCCCTACTTTCTTGTTTTAGATGGGACACACGGTACACGGTATATTTTTACTTATTTCAATAGGAAATCGATATCACTTTTTGGCATTCATCTGTTCTATTTTAAAAAAATGTAGTTAAAATTATCAAACTTTGAAAGAACTATATTTTCACCTTGCAACTTGATCCAAAATCAACTGTTTTAACTCATTCATGGCACTCTATATTGAAAATAAGAAATTGACAATTCAAGGATAATGAACTTGAATGCCAATAAAAAGTGTCGAATGGGGTGTTATTGTACTCATGATTCAATATAAATTCACATTGTGATGACAATTATACCTCATTTGTCACATTCTTAACATTCACATAATATATCAGGTGTCTCATTTCAAATAAAAAATAGGGCCCAACTTCGGTTGAACCAGCTATTATTAAACTCCAAATTTTATTTGTTCATCTGTAGAAACAAAAAAGATATAGGAGTGAGTTATCCCTTAGAAGCAGCCGGTATGTATGTACTTATATGTGTATTTATATTTATTCAAGATATGAGCAGTTTCATCCGAATGTTATTATTTAATTCATAAAATGTATTTCAATTGCTTGTATCTAAATATCTTCCTGATCTATCAATCCAATTTTTTATTGGTTTTTTTCGATCTCCACCTTGAGAATCTCACCTATTATAAGGGATACGAGGTCGGTTAAATTATGGCAAAGTTGCACATTTTTATGCTGAATAATTTTGTGAAAGAAAATTGTGTGTATCATTTTTCGTTTTCGATATATTAGAAAAAAGAACTGAAATCTGTAATTTTCGTTTTTATTTTTTCAATCGAAAACGAAGAGAACCATACGTTTCTAACTAGGACGTTCTTGAGGCACTTTTTTACAAGGAATCTAAATCTGTCATCGTATTTTTCATGACGTTTTTGATGTCAGAGATGCAACACTCAACTTTGGTTTTTCTTACGGGCGCCATATTGGATTTTTGCATTTTTGAAAAGTATTTATTTTTCTGATTACAATGACGTATCACACGATATTTTCGAATCTTACATGGTTATCAAAATTGTCAAAAAATCGTTTTTTGAGAAGAGTGCTTTGGGCACAGTGACAATAATTTTTTTAATGAGCAAAATTCCGACAATTCAATTGGCTTTGGATTGAATTAGGAACGACGTTTAAAGCTATATAAGTTTTTTCTTCGCATAACAAACCAAAGTGATAAAATATGCTCCACCATAACACACGAGAATCACAATTCTACCTCTTTTTCCCAAGTTCTGAATTGCTTGATAGATGGGTTCAATTCTAAGAATCAAATTTTAAAAGAGATAACATTGGATTATTATTTATGGGGAACAAAGAAAGATTTTCCCAAAATTGTATACACATCCATCGATAATATTGATGAGCTGAGAAAAAGAACTAGTAGTACTGTATCTAAAAGTGAATGATATATTATTCAACAATATTTCATAACTTTGTGAGGTATTAGATAATTTTTGTTTTGCAGAGAAAAAACTTTTGACTGTCATATCATGATCATTCCTAACTTGAAACCTTAGTTGCTGATAAGTAAGTAAGCTTGGTATAAAATTTTAACGTTTCAGATTCTCATCAAACTGTCAGAATTCAGTGTGTTGAACAACATTGTTGATGTTAATTACGAATCACACTTTGCAAAAACGATTATTCATCAATTTTGATCACCAAAGCAACAGACTTTTCAAAAAATGCAAAAGTCTAATATGGCGCCAATGAGAAAAACCAATGTTGAGTGTTGTATCTCTGACATCAAGGACGCCATGGAAAATACGATGTCAGATTTAGATTCCTTGTAAAAAAGTGCCTGAAAAACGTCCTAGTTGAAAGTGTCCCGTTCTCTTCGTTTTCGCTCGAAAAAATAAAAAATAAAATTGCGAATTTCAGTTTTTTTTCAATATTTCGAAAACGAAACCTGATACATACAATTTTTTTCACATAATTGTTCAGCATAAAAAATGCGCAACTTTGCCCCGATTTCAACCGACATCGTATCTCTTATGATAACTAAGATTCCCATGGTGAAGCTAGAAAAACGGGCACCCTGTATAATCAATAAATTATCCAATCTCTCCACATATCTTTTAATCTGCTTGTTTGTTCATCAACATCCCTAAATAGTAACGATATGTTTTGCGGTAGTTGAGTCAGTCTAAATACAAAAAAATCGAATAGTTTTCATATTTGTAGACACGAGTTTATGACGAATACGAATCAATCGTTTGTTTGCACCTCGTCCTGACAATAACAAAGTAATATTCACTCTACACATGGGCCAAGATCTGGAAATAGCTCGCGCAAACCGCAACCGAAAAATTCACCCGCACTACGAAAGTATACCGAGTTGAAAAATCGGAAAATTTCCTGCGATAAACCGTGGATAAACCAAAGAAGCGACGCCTAGAAAGACGGCTGAGTTGACTGTGTGGTCTCTGTTCTCCGTTCGAGCGACGGTGTTTCGTTTCCGGACAAGGCGGCTACTAATTTTGGAAGAGCTGGAAGATGGCAATAAACTTCGATGGAAAATATATATACATGCCAACACGTCGTTAGGCCCGTGTTTCATTTTATTTTTAATTAATTATAGATCTACGGTGAGCCGGTAGGTCTGTGAGACGTAGTAAAGTTAGAGATCGCAAAGTTTTCGAATATTTCAAGATCTTGTCTTGATTTCAAGACAGAATCAAGACAAGAACTCATTTCAGATTTCAATACAAGACAAGAAATTTCATTAATTTATTAATATTAACAAGACTAACAATCAACCTAACAATAATAGTACATTGTTTACCGGGTAGGAAAAGCTTAACATTCCTGGGCGACTGTGAAGATTGCTAAGTCGAGGCGCAAGCCGAGAGTTAGCAACACAGAGTCCAGGAATGTGGCTTTTCCTACGAGGTAAACATACTATTTTTCCGCAAAACGTTTAAAATTCGACAGATATTGATTGATTTAAAAAAAAACGCGATAATTTTATTCCCAAATAAATGGTGCTTTGAAATTCCTAATAAAATTACTTGGGCTACTATGGAAACGTATTGAGGTTGAATTGTCAAACTTGACGCTTATAAATATAATTGCTGGTGTTCTCCAAGGTGGATATAGGATGGTGAAACAGCTTCCTATTAACAAGCACTAGAATAAACTGTAGACCTTTGCCTACTTGATTATATACCGTAGTAATATTTCCTGAAGTTATCAGAGATGGCGACATACCTTGTGTCGGTAAAACAGAAACTGTGCATCTGTCATACTTTTATCAGTTTCATCTGTTCTAGATGAAAAATGATTGAGATGAGTCAAAATATCGATATTCATTCAAGATTTATCGAAAATGTATGGTTTTAATGACGTTTCAAGTCACGTCTGTCAGATGTGAACCACATAAATACGTAAGCAACAGAAATCTTCTTCGATAATCGATCTTACCGCCATCTTCTTTCAAGTCGTGGAAATATTAGTACCTTCTCAAACGGTCTACAAGTTTTTCCCAGAAACAATTGAAGAGCTGTTTCACCATCCTATATCCACCTTGGTGTTCTCGAAAGTAAAATGATAAGTGATGATGAAATTTCCATTCCTGGGACTCCTCCAGAGCTGGTTGAGGCAGTGAATACTGCTTCATTAGAATTATTGCCAAAGAAATCAAGAGAAAAGTACGAAAATGCATACAGACGTTTTATGGATTATCGCATGAGTAAAAATACGAGTTCTTTCTCATAAAATGTTGTAATGGCATACTTCCTAGACCTTTGTTTAAAGATGAAATCTTCAACATTATGGGCCAATTATTCAATGCTGAAGTCAACCCTTGTAATTAAACACAATGTAGATATATCTACATACTCAAAACTTCGTTCTTTATTGAAACGGTAAGCTCAAGGTTATAGGGCAAAGAAATCTAAGATTTTAACGAAGGAAGAAATTGAAAAATTTATCCAGGAGGCTCCAGATAAAGAAAATTTAATGATTAAGGTAATTTACAAGGTTTTAATTTCTATTTAGATTTTACCTTTATTTATTTTTTAGGTGGCTGTAATATTTGGTATTTCTGGGGCCTGTAGAATGGATGAGTTAGTCCGAATGACTGTACACGATACAGAAGACCTAGAATCTAAGCTTTTAATCAGCATACCTGATTCGAAAACCAACAAACCAAGATCATTTGTAATTAATCAGATCTACTTGAATGTTTATCGAAAGTATGTTTCGTTAAGACCTGAAAATATGAACAGTGACCGATTTTTCTTTAAATATCAAAGCGGAAAGGGTTGTAGACAAGTGGTAGGTATTCATCAATTTAGAAAAATGCCCAAAATAGTTGCTACTTATTTGAACTTGGTAAATCCGACAGAATACACTGGTCACTGCTTTCGTCGGTCTTCTGCAACAATATTGGTTGACTCTGGTGCCGACATAACTAGTTTAAAGAGGCATGGCGGATGGAAGTCATCAAACGTTGCTGAAGGATATATCGAAGAATCGCTTAACAATAAGGTTGAGGTGGCAAATAAAATTTTCACAGTACAAAATATTCAACAAAATAACCCTACCACCCCGCATATTGTCCAAAATGTTTCTCATAGTTCTTAAAGTGTTCCTCCAATGTTCAATAATTGTACTAACTGTCAAATTACTGTAAATATAACAAATTGATCTTAAAAATGTATTCAGCAATGACTTGATGTTTTCAAAATATAAATTAATTCCTTATAAGCAATGTGTTTTCAATCATTTATGTAGAACACTAACAACTGTAAGGAAATGACATTTCCTCACAGTAAGGAAGTCCTGACTTTTTCTTCAAGAAATTTTGACAGGAATGTCAAAATTTCCTAGCGATTTGCGGAAAAACGTATTTATTTGTGAAATATACAGGGTGTTCCTTAAATACATGCTAATATTTAAGGGGGTGATTCTTTGACACATTTTGAGAAAAAAACTTTTCATACTTTACATAACTTGTGTGTGTGAAAAATTCCAGAAAAGTTTTCGAATGACCAAAATATGTTAAAAATTACGAGGATAAGGGAGGTAACATATTTAAGTGGGACACTTTGTACCTACAGTCCTATACGATGTCATCAGTTAATCAAGAAATTTCAACATCTTGAACGTATAGTCAAGTGCGTAGGTTTCCTCTTTCCATTCTTTCATGTATGGATAATTTGCATCGAGGGGTCTGAAATATCACTCTATGCGCCCTATCACATCACACCAAAAAATGAAAATAGGTGGCGCTAGTGCAAAGAAAAGTAAACGGGCCGTTTCGGTTTTCCCGGTACCTATATTTTGAAAACGGTTCGTGATATTTCCTAATTGGAAAGACCATTTCGTTGTTCAGTAAAATTGGCAACTATTGTCAAATTCAGAAAACTTCCTATCATTTACCGAAAAATAATTTTCAAAAATTCTTTCTTAGTGCTCACATACGTTATAAATTTGAAACAGAAGCATAGAGCATATATTTTTCAATTGATTGACATGATTTTTTTCGTGAGGTTACGAAATGGTTCATGTCAAAATTTTGTTAAAATGCGTTCATCAATAAAACTGTTAAAAGGAAATTTGAAGACTACGAGTGGATATAATTCAATATTCTGCGTGGTATTTGCCAGGAATGTAGTTGTTTTCTGCTCGTATTCTACCTCTTATAATTTAGATTATTCTTAATAACGTGGGAATGATATTGATTCATTTTCCTCTATTTAACACTACCACTTCACTTAGAGTTTTTGGCTGTTTCCTTTCAAATTTGAAAATGATACCGTTTAATCAACACATCCACTCAATTTTACTTACTTTTTGTCGAAATTCTACGAAGGCGTAGAGCGGACATGCGATATTTAATTTCGAGTTGTAATACGAAATTAAGAAAAAAAATATCGCATGTCCGCTCTACGCCCTCGTAAAATTCTGACTACATCACTAGATTCATTTTGACATGGAACACTTATTTTGTCAACTGTCAAGTGTGAAATTTTTCCCTAGATTTTTCCCTCAATCTGTCAAGTATCAAAATCCGCCATGATAACTTTGGGAAGGGTCAATTCGGAATATAGCCAATATATCTTTTTCGATGAATCTGCAGTCAATCACAAATATTTCCCCATTAGGTATAATGTCAATTGAGGCATGTTCCACATTTATTTCGATTTGTATCGATATATATGAGAATTTGGCAACTTTTGGTAATGCCATAATTTGCGAAAAATATTCTATTTCATCTAATACATCAAATTGTCGACAATATTTTGTAATACATCCATGAAATTAAATTAAACTGATACTATTCAAATGTACTAGTTGTTAGGGATATCATTTTCAATAATATACCTACTATGAAACCCATACCTATTCACTTTGTATCAAAATACATTTTTAGTCGAACATAATATCTTAGTGGAAAATCATATGAAAAATAATAAACATCAGATAATTTTGGACTACATATTCCACTAAAAGATGTTGAAGTTATAATTCCCCAACAAATGCAGAATACTAAAACAGGATTGATGGTCCTGTCCTACAAATCTTTATTTTCCCATTATTTTGATTCGAAATGTTGACTTGGATCCATTTACAGTCTAGATGCATAAAATCCCAAAATGTGGAAAAAAATTTAATGGACACAACTGAAAACTGGGGAGGAAAAAAAAGTTCAAAATAAAAAAATATATGATCATTGATTTCATATTCTCAAAGTAGAAACCTATTATATGTTTTCCATCTACTGTGGTTCCCTCTATAACGGGTGAAGTCGGGCTCGATCTGAATCTGGAGAAAGTCCCGTGGGAAATCGATATATTCCTGTAGGAGCTTTTGTTATCTTCTCATAGATGGCATACGAACAGGAGGAATCGAGAGTATCAAAGAGAGAGATGGAACCAAGGTGGATATAGGATCGATTTTGCGAAAAACCGTTTGAGAAGGAATAGTAATATTTCCACGACTCGAATGAAGATGGCGGTAATCGAAACGACATTGAAACACTATATTTTCAGTAAATCAGGAATAATTACCAATATTTTTACACTTATCGATATTTTTTCTTCTAGAGCAGATTACACTGAAAGAAGCACAGTTTCTGTTTTACCGACACATGGTGTGCTATCTCTGGTAATTTCAGGAAATATTTCCTTGGATGGAACAATGGTATGGACTTTGTATATATAAGGACTTCACCCAAACTTGTCACGAATTCTAATTTCGTTCATGTCGTATTTTTGATTTTACGAATAGAAATTGGAAAGTTGTAAACTAAACTACTGCTATTATAAAATGAACGGACGGCGAAACGTACTTGAGGACAAACCTTTTGCTTCATCGAATCCGTTTGATTCGACAGGCTTGGACTTCTTCTTTCATTCGATTGCTGAGCCGTTCGGTACCTCTGAAGATCGCTCTCTGAAGAAACGTTGTGGAATTGTTTGCTCAGCTGCGGTTTATTTGCTGAAAATCAAACAGATCCATACCATTTTCTGATGAATTAAAATACAATATTAATAAAATTCATCCCTGGGCAATGGTCTATTATACTTTATAGTAGGTACAAACATATCATTGAATTAATTATTATTCAAAGTGCTGACTGAGGAACAATAATTTCTTCAAAATTGATAAACAAATTTTCATATAGCTACAGAGAAATAAATATTCCTGAAAGAGCGCTATTTCCTGAATATTGTAGTATCGTTTTAAGTTGGATATAAAATTTTCTGTTGTGAATGTTTTTTTTATAAATGTTGTTTTTACTTATGGTTATTATGAACAAATATATGATATAATGTACCTAACAATTGACCTAATCCGTCTCATGACTCATAATTTTGATTTAACTGAAATGACTAACATTAGCATTTTACTTTTTCCGGACATATTCTCTTGTTTTTGAAACTCAAGGTGGATATAGGATGGTGAAACAGCTTCCTATCAACAAGCACTAGAATAAACTGTAGACCTTTGCCTACTTGATTTCATACCGTAGTAATATTTCCTGAAGTTATCAGAGATGGCGACATGCCTTGTGTCGGTAAAACAGAAACTGTGCATCTGTCATACTTTTATCAGTTTCATCTGTTCTGGATGAAAAATGATTGAGAAGAGTCAAAATATCAATATTCATTCAAGATTTATCGAAAATTTATTGTTTTAATGTCGTTTCAAGTCACGTCTGTCAGATGTGAACCACAGAAATACGTAAGCAACACAAATCTTTTCGATAATCGAACTTACCGCCATCTTCTTTCAAGTCGTGGAAATATTAGTACCTTCTCAAACGGTCTACAAGTTTTTCGCAGAAACAATTGAAGAGCTGTTTCACCATCTTATATCCACCTTGTTGAAACTTATGGATATTTCATTTTCTTCCCATAACAGTCATATCAATGCTCATGATACTCGACTTGATAATTCTTTCAAAAAAATCTTTACTAATTACTACAGCAATCAAGTTTTCGCTACTCTTTCCACAACATTATATGTAATTTTTGAGCACTATAAATATCCTTCCATGCGTGCATTTCAGTGGAACGTGAGTTAATTTATTTTCTTTTTCAAAAAGTATCTTGCCAATTCTAACTAGATAGTGACATGAATATGAACTAAATAACCACACATACCATTTTTATTTGTGGTATGAAGATATACTATACTCTTTGTTCAACAATGTTTTCAGTGTCGAAGAAATAATGCATGCAGAAAGAACGGTTCAAGGTTTGCATTGTGATGTTCTTCTCAATCAAACTTGACAGGAAAATACTGATGTCAATGCCCCGAAATTTGGATAAACTCCAAACATACCTGGGTGAATAGCATTCGCGGTGGCCCCATAGTTATAAATGAGTGTGAGAAACGCAAGTAAAAACGACGATCAATCATGGAAAATGCCTTTGTTTTACATGTGGATTTTATCGTTGTGTCTGAAATTAACAAATCTCTCATAAATTTTCAATAGTTTTGTCTCTGAAAACTACGACAAATGAATTGAGATATTTTCGAGAAACGGTCACTACTACAAAACATATGCATAGGATGAATAAACTTATACACATTGCGAAAATGGTGGGTATTAGGTTGTGTGTTCATGAAAACGAAAGTTGCGGGAGGGAAGAAAAACATGAATAAAGAAGAGATACTTACAAAGACTAACAGTTGGAAATCCAGATTTGAAGCATTGCCTCTTCGCTATGGCATCTAAGCTTGTAGCATGTGAAACACTGGTTTGGGAAATGTGATGCCTAGAAAAGGGCAGATTCAGAGTTAGGCAGAATTTGGTAGGAAACAAGGTAGGAAACTTATTATTATGGAGTCGGTACCCAAAAGCAATTCGATGATAGCCTACAAACATTTAAATCCAATTTTTTATACGCCTGGAGAAAAAAATAAAGAAACATCTTAGATATATATTATGTCTGATTTTTTTTTCCGATAATATCGATATGTTTGATCTGCGGTGTGAGATATGAATTAATGACATAGGATGTCAACAATAGGTGTTTTATCGAATTTAAAACAAATTTTTTAAACAGCTTTTTTCGCCATCCTTGAAAATCCCCACTTTATGTCTATTTGTTATGAGTTTCTTAATATTACCGCCACATTGGTGATCACTTGACATACGTCAAAATGGATACTAAGATTCTCCGTTCAACTCTGAAAATGATAAAAATTGTTCCTGTATGTCGCAAACATTATTGCTTCTTGGTACAAACTTATTATATGATCAGCTTATATTATGATCACTATTTTTGGCAGTGCGAATTTCACAAAAAGTTTTCTGAAAAGTTTTCACATTTATTCTTCATTCTTTAGTATTAATAATGGATTATTTGATAGAGATGCACCCTAACATCCGCCCTTATTCTTTCTAGGAAATAATTTATCTCTGTCTAGAACTATTGGCAACGCATCGTACAGACCGAATATTTCGACATTATTACTGATACAAGAAATAATACTATTTCACGTCTGAGAACTAGTATGAATTATTCCTTGATGTCCGTCCTTACGAATATTATTCTCTATATATCTTTTAATTGCAATTGATTTTATGATGAGTTTTTCTGACTATTTCACAATTGTATTCAAACTGTCAGTTCAAAAATTCCGAAAAAATCGATTGTTTCTTATTAGGACATTGATATAACATGAATATATGGAATCTGTCGAATAGTTATTGAATACATTTTAATAAATTCTCGAAAACTTTCTGATATATACCTTTCAAAATTCTAAGAATTATTATGTTTATGATTTATGGTAAAAACTAGAGCTACTATATTGATTTTCTCATTTGAAAAAATCTGAAAATTTTGATGTTGGAATCTGTTAGGAAAATTTTCCATGTAATACTGAAAGTATAAATTATGTGTTTGAAAGTCATTTGGTAGAATGAGTACGAAAAAATGAAAGTATGATTATTACATAATTACTAAATATCCTACAAGTTTGCTTCTCGATGGGATCTTTCTGTTTTTCACTTATAATACCACTAGAGCTTCAATTATTACTGGAAATTTTTTCGAGAACACGAGTATTTTGAAAATTTGAATTTTCTAAAAAGTGTTCGAGAAAAAAATTTTTGTTTTTAATTGAGGCTAGAGTGGTATTCGGTAAGAAAATTTCACACCAAGACTCCAGTTGAGATTACTCTAAATAAAATACAAAATACCGACATTAATTACGCAAAATAATAATAAGGTAGCTGCTGGTAGTTCATCAAACCCTTATTCATGACTAACTTAAGTTGATAGAAATATACTCTCTTACAACAAACTCAAAGTGGTACATAACGCGGATTTATGCACTACGCTTTTTCATTAATCTTTCATTTTCTTTCACTGTCATCAGACCATATTTTTCTTTAAAGATTTTGATACCTTTAGGCACGACCTTCATTCACTTCAAGGTCTTCTGCGATTTGTTATACATAAATATATAATCATTCACTAAATCAACACGCTTACATTCTAATAGTGACAAAAATATAGCTGGTACTTGTGATTTCTATATAATTTTTCCAAGTTTTTTCTAAAAAACAAAAATATCTCAAGATGAAAGTTGGATATCTTTCAAAGAATAATTATTGGAAGAAAAAAGTTAATATGTGTGCATAAATGGTGAAATGTAAACCTGACTTCCAACATCTCAAGTGAAAACGATGGTGATTGAGAAATGACAGATTAATGAAAAAGCGGTGTGCATAAATCCGCCTTTAGTATCTGAAGTTGAAATGTAAATTTCATTCAATCTACAAACGTCAAAAAAAATCATCTATTATCATGATCCTTCCCATAGGAAAGAGAGAAAAATTTCCGGAAATTATTCTTGTTGCTATGGTAACGATATACAATATAGGCTTTCGATTGGTCAAAAATGTTGAGTGTGAAATTTTCTATAAAATATATTTATCGAAATGTAATAACTCTCCATGAAAATAAACTTTTTATCAATTTTTCATCGGAATGCTCAAATAAAATTGAAAATAAAAAAAGTTAAGAGATACGAAACTGGTTGAACAGAAATTTGAAAAAATTTTAATAGTTTCGAAAATGTCACAAAATAACGATAATTTCTGATTTTGCTTTTGATTTTTTTGGATAAGATAATCATAACAAAAATTTCTCATCATACTTCTATAATTTGAACGAATTTTTTCTCATAATTTTCACTGTTGCATACATATTGTATTTTCAAACTGATACCTGCAATAATGAAAAGGCGGAGTATCAGCGTGAAGCTGTTTTTCAACTCAACCCAATTATTATTATGTATAATATCTTTGTAATTTGGATTCTGAGGAAAAAATGTATCAAACTATCCATACGTGATAAGGGGGACGATATAAACCCATGAGAGAAAAAAAATCAAAGTTATCTGAGAATCCAGATGAAATAAATTCTGAAAAGTATCCGTCGAACAGTTTTCGCGACAGAAAAAAAAACGACATAAATCCTCGACCCCCCACCTGCTGTGGTTGTTGTTGTGATGGGGCGGCACGGGCGGCCTGATATACGCCCTCTCGACGCTCTCGCCGCGCTCGAACGACGCCTGGTGGCTGGCCGGTGCACTGCGCGATATCGTGAGCGCAGTGTAGTCGGCGCGGGCAGCCGCCCCGGGCGGCTGGTGGAGGGGCGGCAGCGACGTGGGCAGCGGGCAGCAGCGCGGGTCGGGTGGCGGACAGCGCGCCCACGTCTGCTCGAAGATGGGCGGCGGGGCGCTCGACGTCAGAGGGCTGGAAATGGGGCGGTTGGCGAAATCATCTATGGCGCTTTTTTCTTTTTTTTTTTTCGGAGGTGGTTGAAATCCTTCATGGACACCATATGGGTCTAATCCATATATCTATTGCCTATCTGCAGCCGAAACAAAAGAGCATCGCTGGCAACGATGAAGTTATGCGCATGCGTCAACATAAAAGTAGATGATGACAGTCAAGAGCGAATCTATTTAGTGTTGTTTCTCTCTTATGTCCTCGCTGCTACTCAAATTGGAAATGATCGTATGTCGGGTACACTTTTGCGATCTTTTTCAAACAAGCAGGTTATATATATTTTTTTTGCACGATTGATCATTTTTGACTGTTTACCGTGACAGATTTTACGTCAGTAGGTGACATTTACTAGCAACTCGACGGTAAGTAATCCAACTCGACGGTACGTACTCCAACTCGACGGTAAGTAATTCACTTACCGTCGAGTTAAAAAAACCTCTTAATTTTAATTTATTTTTTGAAAGAATAAAGAAAACTAACGAAATATTTATTAATACTGAAACTTATGGTACAATTTGTTAAATTATTTAATAAAATCCCACTTGTTTGGGCTGTGGTTTCACTTCTAACAGAAACTCCTGCAGAATCGCATACATTAGTAGTATTACTAGTATTGCACAATATTTGTTCGGCAAAATCTATTTTATTTTGAAGAGAATCTTCTACATAGCTTTCTGCCACTGTCGATGAACGCCAACCTCCATGACGCTTTAATCCGAGGACATCAACACCTTTATTAGCCAAAAGCGTTGCTGATGTCTTCCCGAACGAATGGCCAGTATAGTTCTCGGGATTAGGCAAATTTAAGAATTTGGCAATTCGAGAAGGCCAGCCCCCGATTGTCCCTTTCCCTATTACTTGAGCACAACATTTTCCTTTGGCGTATCTAAAGAACGAATGATTTGATTTTACTTGTAATGGACGAAGTATACTTTTGCAGAATTTCTAAATATGGAATTTTATCGTCTGGTTTATTAACGACTGTGAAATTACGCTGGATGTTCGTTTTTGTATTGCGTAATTTTACAATCATTAAACCATCGGTTTGTTGGATGTCATTCATAGTAATATTATATAATTCTTCTCTTCTACAGGCACCAGATATTCCCAATATCATTGCGACCTACAAATTATGAAAAAATCTTCATTAGAGTATTTCTTTTACCTAAACTAGCTTACATTACCTTGTGAATTAGAAATTCTTCATCCGGTGCTTCCGTCAGAAATTTTTCAAATTGCTCCCGTGTAAAAATGCTCGCTTTCTTAGGCCTATAGCCAACATTTTGTCTCTTCAAATACGCGATCAAAGTTGAAAACTTGGAAATATCAATGCCATCATAAAGAAAAACGGTGGATTTAATCATTGAATATTCTGCCCAGAGGCTTCCAGGAGCTTTCAACTGCATATGTCTTTGAACGAAATATGCCAATTGTAACATATTCGTTATTTGGCAGATACTATGTATATTTTATATTTTTGAGTTGCCAAGATATGGAATGAAGGTTGTTGGTTGATTGTCAATATAATTTTAAAAAGTCTATTTGCTTTCAATTAAAATAGCTACTTTTAAAGCCTTTTGCCGACGACTACATTACACCAATACTTAGAGTCTTTCCATCGATTCTTAAATTCTTGCCTTCGCACCATTTTTTAAAACTTTGGTAGGTATTTTGATAACGGATTTTAGATTTTTCGGGAATAATTGCGGAACATCCTTCTTCCCAAGCCCGTTCAATTTCTTCAAATTCACTTTCGCTCATATTTTAATTTACAATAACCAAAATTGTACTTAATATTATTGACAACTAAATAAAAACTCAATTCTCCATTGTTGTTATGCACCCTAGTTACTACCTAACAACCAAAGTATCTATCTTGATAAAATGAATGAAACTAGTCAATATGACGAAAATGTTTAATTTTATAATTTATAATGGTATCAATCGTGCAAAAAACGTTATAAGCATGTCGAACGTTAAGGGTAACCGATCTCAGACAATAATTGGAGTCGTCGCTCCGCTCCTCCTCCAAACAATTGTCTTCGATCGGTATAAAACCCTTACCGTTCTCCATACTTAATATACTATTGTTGATGTGAAATTCCTCGTTTCTCGTTATTGTTTTCGATTGCGTTTTGAGTGCTTATGTTTCATCAAATCATAGTTGTTCAGGTGATACTTTTCTTAATTCAAGTTCCACACTGCCGTGAATATGTCCAATGTCGGTGTCCAGGTCGTGTCCAGCCTCCAGGTGCCTGTGATTGGTCAAATCGCAGTGCAGTCGCGCAGTTCGCAGTCGTGGCGTTGGTATGAAGACTTACCATAAAGGGTCCAATCCCATTCTCAATTCAATTCGTATATGTGAATAATAAGAATAAACTTTTCTTCAGCGCTAGTTCAACAAAAAAAAACCTACTTCGAGAATACACATCATGCTCGTGAGTCGTGAGAACTCACCATTGTTCTAGACTGTCTTCTTCCTCCTCCGCAGCGGTGACGTCACTGGGAGGAGTGAGATAGCCTGCTAAACGTAACCCCCTTCCTCTGATAGTCGAGCCGAATCTCAGACTCTGCCTGAAAGATGCCCTCGCTCTACCAACTTGAAAAAACAGAAATTCATGTTAATTTTCTTCTTCAGATTTTTCTTGAAGCAGTGTCAAAAAATCATCTCGGAATTTACACTTTCCATTCGACATTTCAAATTTCACTCTCTACAATGTTTCGTTATGGTTTCATTGAACAAATTACATTTTAGAACTAAAAAGTAGTTAAGAAACCGTTTTGAAAACTTTGGAGCTTGTTCTTTGTGCATATCTGAACTGAGTAATTTGTAGTTTGGGCAGTAGTTGCATCGCATTTCAAAATTAAATGTTCATCTGTATTCGTATCTTTTTTTGAATCTGTATCAAGTAAATTGAAACCCAAATTTTATTTTGAGACTATCGAAGGTTAAAGCACAGGAGAGAGTCGAAGATGCTATAAATTTTTTAATGCATATAATGGTGGATTTATAAAATCAACTAAGCTAAGAATTAAATTAAAAACCAAAAATCAAGAAAGATAAATACAGGAAAATCCCATCGAGGGTTTATAAAGACAGTTTTATCTATCTGTCATTTAAATTAACAACTAAGAAGATGGTAATCTTTCATCTTTCCAACTATGAACTCAACAATTATGAACACAACGCAAGCGCATATTTGAACATAGAACCCTTGCTTTGCTCTAAATGTCAGGAACGAAACAATTTAATAACTAATCATGAATAGTATATCATGATACAAGTTTTATAAGACGCTATTTTGTCGCACGGGAACAAGTGCGACAACGTGTCTTATAAAACGTGTGTCATATACAATGTTTTCTATATTGCATAAATTTGTCTTTTATTGATAAATGTGATTCAATATCGATAAAAAATAGCAACATCTTCAATTGGTAACAATGATGACAATATTTAAAAATCTGACGCACAAGCGTAAAACCCAGTCTACTGTAGAGCGATTTTGATTTTTACGCTACTAGCGGTGAAAAATGCAATGTTGTTATTGTTTTCATTTGGTCAATTCAATTCGAATCACACTCTGAATTGAAATCAACCAATAAAAACATTAAGTTTTTCACTGCTAGTGTCACTGATGAATCCAAAATCGATTAGAAGTAAGCTGGGACTTTCATTTGACAGTTCGATTGTACCAACCTACGAATAATAACTTCATTATAGAACTGAAATAGAAAAATGATTATTATGAATGCCTCAGTTTTTGGAATTGTTAATTCTTGATTCGTAATATCGATTTGGTTGACTATAAATCCACCATAACAACGCATGAATTTTCAAAGGCTTGAAAAGTGATGATCAATTGAAAAAATTTGTTTCAGATTGAAAATTGAACATGGTTTCTTCACACTATCATAAATATGTGTTTGATACATCTGACAAGTTATGATATGGCCAGTTTTGATAAGAGCTTCTACCTCTTTGAACTGGATATACTTATTTATATAAACCTCGTGCCTTTTCGAAAATAAACTATACATATAAATTGATCCAATTGACCTTGTCGATGTTGGGATAGCTGTTTTGCTCTATTTAAACAATAATAAACTCTTCAGATTAATATTTCATTTTATTGTAAACATATGCCATTTCCAATTTCCAATAAACTCAAATTCATATTGAAATTTTTTTATAGAGTGCAAATAGCTAACTAAGTAATTTCTGGTGGGTCTGCCAAGGAATGAAAAGAATTATTGGACATTTCAATCAGCATGATATGAATTGAAAATCTTTAATTAAATTGCTTTCTGAAATTCGAAATTGTTGACAGTTAGATTTAGGAACAGTTCTAATGTATTATCCCCAGATAATGCCACCATTTTTATCTTTCAAATATTTTTGTAGAAGTTAAGGCATGATCATGAAACATCAATGATGTCGGTTTTTCATCGGGAATCCACTATGCACTATCTATTTTTCACGCATTATTAAACTGACGATATCGAATAGAAGATTTCTGTAGGACATAAGTAAAAAAATACGAGTCGTCAACAAACATTTATTTATCTACTTACTACTGGAATGAGTATTTACCTACATTTACTTAACCTATTTTTGCCGACGGGGCTGTTTTCTAGGGATGAAGCTGGCACCGTGGTTAGATCCTCGAAGTTGATTATGATCAGGCTGATGTCATCCACCTCGCTTCTTATAGGTGCTATCACTTCTGAACATAGGAACTTTGACCCTGAAACATACAAGCCCTAGACTTACGAGAGTTGCTTTGCAACTAAGTTGACGGTTAAAAACACTTTTCAAAAAACACTTTTCCTACAAGCGTGCGTGATTCACCCTCTACCCGCACGCAATTCAGTTTGGAAAGTGTCATTTTCCCACACTAGTGCGGGAATTTTTTTCCCACACTAGTGCGGGAAAAACATTTATATGATATCCTCGTAAAATATAAGTGGTGGGTGACAAAATATGAAAGTTCAAGCTTTTTTGTTGCAATACTAAGTGAGTTTGTTCAAAATCATCCATCATTTTGCACTATTTATTGAAAAAATGAACACATATTGATAAATAAAAATTTATTGTTATGAAAATCACCCTATATATAGGCTTTGATTGATCTGATAACGAGTAGGTAACAAATGATGCTGTCATGCCGATCAATACACAAATTTGTTTGTAATTGTCAGAGTGACAGACGAAGCGTTACTTATATAAAATTTTCGATTCAGTGAAATTGCCACAATGGATTATTCATCTGATGAAGAACTTCCACAAGAAATCGTGCAAGCAGCTACAGATGCGAACTTAGAGTTATTGCCAACGAAATCTAAACAAAGGTATGATAAGCAATACACGAGTTTTATTGAATGGTGCAACAATAAAAAAGTGAAAACACCAAATAAAGAAGAAGTATTCTTGGCTTATTTTCTAGAAATGTCTGAAACATGGAAGCCGAACACTTTATGGGCAAGATATTCAATGTTGATGAGTATTCAAAGTAAAGCAAAATTTGGATATTAGCATCAAATTGTACATTTACAATAAATATTACGAATAATTAGTGGATAGAAAATGTTACTCTTGTTAGTTGTTTCCATTTGCATGAATAAATAATTGAAAAAATGAATTTGTTTCCTACGCTTGTAGAAAAAGTATTGTTCCTAACTCATGCGGAAAGTGTCTTTCCCACACTCGACTGGGAAAGCATCACTTTCCGCACTTGTTAGGAAAATTACTATTTCAATGCATAAGAGTGATCGGAAATCACGTATATCATTCCAGCACGAGCGATTCAGAGTAGGAAGACAAAACATACGCATGCTGGACACACTGTCAAGTACGAGCTCTGCCGAATTACACTATATCAAAATTATTTTTTTCATTCAACGGTGAGATTGTGGAACTCACTCACTTCTAGAGAGGTTTTTCCTGATAACTGAAACCATCAACCATTAAAAAAAACTGTAATTTTGTCTATTGCTTTCTTTCTTTACCCACGGCTAATTCGGCAATGTTGTGTCAAGTTGTAAATCATCGAAAAATGCTGAATGCTGAATATTGATATGCAATAAAAAATGTAGCATTATATTCAAAATGTTGAATATTGTAGGCTTCCGATTTTGTTGTAAATAAGAAGTAAATTCGTTTCGAGACTATTAATTTTAATTTCTTTCCAAGTTGAACCTTGCGGCTTCCTTTATAAGACACCTTTATATCATAAATAGCAGGACGTTTTTCAGTTGTCTGCTTATAAAGCTTTCAAGACGTAGGATAATCGTAGTAGAGTGACGTTTTTTCTTCAATCCTACGCCAAAGTCAGCTAAATGGAAAAAATCTAGTCTTCCGTATAGTGCGCGGAAGACTAGATTTTTTCCTTTTAGCTGACTTTGCCTACGCAATTTATTTTTCACTTTTGAAAGGAATAATATGATATCGTTATCAAATCAGAATATAATTTTTTCCAAAATTTTATTTCAACTTCAAATTTGAATTGTATTGTTTCTACTTATAGAAGAAGTTGAAATTGAGTATAAATTATTCATAAGTTATTGCTATGAACAAAACCATCTATCTATCCTTGGAGAAGGCATAATCCCAGTGGACTATTTTGGTGGCACTTGACTTCGGGTGTCTCGTCTATAGAGAATGTGCATCATAGGTAATAATAGAAAATGCATTATGTAATAATGAATATAAGAGATCGTGAAAAAGGGTCAAGGGTCCCAGTGCAATAATACTTTGTAGCTCTTTTTATTGCTTAAGAGTGGTGTCCCACTATTATTGGTAACCTAAAAACGCAAGATGGCCCAATTGAAAAAGCTATGTTGTCGGTTGTTGTTGCGTGCTCATAAATCACAAAAAACGTTTTCAATTCCATTATGCAGGGTGGCCGTTTTTCGAGCTTAACCATGGGGATCTCAGTTATTATAAGAGTTACGATGTCGGTGAAATTAGGGCAAAGTTGAGCATTTTCATGCTGAACAACTATCTGAAAAGAAATTTGAGGTATCATTTTTAGTTTCTGAGTTATTGGAAAAAAACGGAAATTTGTAGCTTTCGTTTTCATTTTTTCAAGCGAAAACCAAGAGAACTTAGAAGTTTCTAATTGGGACGTTCTTCAGGGACTTTTTCACAAGGAATCTAAATCTGCCATCGTTTGTTCCAAGGCGTTCTTGATATCAGAGATACAACACTCAACTTCGGTTTTTCTTATGGTCGCCATATTGGATTTTTGCATTTTTCCAAAGTATTTTTTTCTTATTACTATGACGTATCACTCGATATATTCGAATCTTACCTGCTGGTCAAAATTGGCAAAAAATCGTTTTTGCGAAGAGTGCTTTGGACACCTTGCAAAAAATTTTGTTTAACGAACTAACTTCTGATAGGTCAATTGAACTTGGGAGCTTACTTGCATAAAAATCAAGCTTATTTTGAATTAGAAAGGACATTTGAAACTATATGAGTTTTGTTTTGCTCGACACTAAACACAATTTAATTCTTCATCCCGAGTTCTGAATAGCTCAATCGATGGGTACCTACAATTCCAAGAATCAGATCTTGAAAGAAAGAATACTGGTTTATTGTTTATGGAAAATGGAGAAATATTTCTTAAAATTGTACCCATCGATGATATTGCTGAGCTGTGATGAACGAGTGAAATTGTGTCTAGACGAGAATGGTGGATTATTCGAGCATCTCTTATAACTTTATTATGTATTCAATAATTTTGTTTCGTTTTGCGGAGAAAAAACGTAATAGTTTTCCTTTTCGTTCCTAACTTTACCTTTCGTTGTTAAGAAGGTAATGATGAATTTATAAACTCAACTAAACTAAGAATACGAATTAACCATTAATAATCAACAACTACATCAACTAAGGATGTGTTTATAAACATCAATCAAGAATTATGTTTTTTATTGTTCCGTGCCTGAAATTCAGAGCGAACAAATGGTTCTGTGTTCAAATATGACTTATGCGCATGCGTTGAATTCATAATTGATAATTCTTAGTTGAAAAGATGAAAGATGACCATCTTCTTAGTGGTTAATTATTAATTTAAATGACAGATAGAAGTTTATAAAACCTCGAAGGGATTTTCCTGTATTCATCTTTCTTAATTCTTGGTTGTTGATTTAATTCTTAGTTTAGTTGAGTTTATAAATGCACCATAAGCTTGACAGAGATGTGAACGTTCCTTATGAGTGGGCAATGGGACGCGCAGAATACCGAATGCAGCACTCCCGCTCTTGACTTCTCATTTGAACACCAATCAATATTTTCATGATTTTTTGATCCCATCATGTAGATAAAGGATCAAGCTAGGGAGGATACTATCTCTTTTTTCGAAATTTCGAAAAGAAAAGATATAAAAATATATCTGAACATAGCAAATTTTTAGCCAATTTGGCGAATCAAAAAAAAATATTTCTACATCAAATAATCAATTTTGAGATAGCATCCTCCCTCGGTCGAACCTTCATCTTTCTACACAAAAAAAATCAGATCAAAATATGGATTAGTATCGTCACAGGAAGTCAAGAGCCGAGGCTCTACAACGTCAGAAATACGCACGATTTATCCGATGATATTTGCGCCCCCTGGTGAAACTCAACGAAGTAGATTATAAACACGATACAATCGATATTACGGGTGATATTATGAAATTAGAATAGGAAATAGAAATTTATATGAATCAGTTTGCTAGGTTTGCTAGTAAATATGGTATATTATATGTATAAAATAATTATACATTGCGTGGAAAATAAAAATATTCTGAATTGTTCACAATGAAAAAATTCTCATACATAATGAGGAATAGGTATGTATGATATTCAAATAAGAATATTTATATATACACCCAGAAGGTATACAATATGAATGAATAGAAACCTATCGACAAAGGTCGCTTCTATTTACCGGGGATCGATTTAGGATTTATCATTGCGATGATTTGAATGTTGAACAGATCTCAATACGTAAAAGTAGAGAGGGAACAGTATAAATATGAAACCGTGTTGTATTTAACATTGTATAACTGAATGATAATTTGCAATCGGGTATTGACACTATATATACAGGATGCTACCTAATGGCATTTTAATATAGGAATTCTTAACCCTTTCATTACGGGAGCCGCAAAAACGCGCTAATTGTTGACTGACGTATAGACGGAAGACGCATATTTACAATGAGCTTGGGATAGCTTTCAATACGGGATTTGCCCGCGTGCGACCATACACACGTGTTTCCCATTCCTTTGACTTCCTCTACAGTTGATTTGGCCATACAATAGCGCGCGTTTTTGCGACAATCTGGTATAGCGCAAATGGCTGTTTAGGTTATATTCACGTAATTTCATTGTAAGTTTTGGAGGAGTTCACATATAATTTGTTTGTTTGTTAGTAATGAAATGAGTCGTAAATATCTGACTGTGGCGAATAACTAGAAAAACTGTTGAATGAAGATGACGATTATCAACATCGTCGATTTTGATTATCATTCCGTGCTTCCAGAATTATCATAAAAAGAATGAATACTGGCGTTAGAACTGTCAGCATCCGAAGAGATTCTGAATATTTTTTACCTAATAAGAGGTTATTATTTCATTCATTATTTTCTTTCATTTATTTCAGATTTGTTGGACCTCATTTCGTGTCAATAATGACATTTTTTGATCAAAATGGAATTCTCCATTCCTTATATATTTCCTTTATATAGATGAAAAATTATGAATAACAACTCCCCATCAAGTGATACCTCAATTTGACAGTCCAAAGTTTTCAAAGTGACATCCAGTAAAAGCTTTAAGCACGGAAAACGCATTCTTTCGTGTAGCCTCAAAGTCGGGAAACGCAAGAATGCGCAAGTGCCCTTGACGGGAGACACACGCGTGCGCGAGGCTTCGGGACCCCCGTTCTGAGAGACCACTAAGCGAAAACAATGCCCGTAATGAAAGGGTTAAATCTATTCAAAAAAATATATACAGTATGGTGGAAATGTATGGAATAAATTCATTATCTCTAACGCATATGAATTTTAAGGGAAATCCTGAGACAGGTCGATTTTCATTTTCAAATTGACATCTCTTGATATACATACGGAGTTTGTGACGTCATCCGCGTAGTTGTGGTGACGTCATCGATTATTTTTTAAATAGGAAGACACCCTGTTCAATTTTTTTTCTGGAAGGTGTTTCCATTGTCTATCTGACCATATACGAATATTAGGAAAATAAAGTGATACAGGGTAAGAAAAAATTATTTTATATTTACAAGCTAATAATTATGCTATCAATGTACACAGTTACCTAAATAGGTCGGAGAGGGTAAATCGAATGGCCAACTAGATCTCCTGATTCAACTCCTCTCGATTTTTTCCTCAGAGGTTATTTGAAGAGAAAAGTTTATGTAAGAAGCCGGAAAGATCAGATAATTTGAAAGAACGAATACGAGTGAATATTTCACAAATATATTCAGAAACGATAGCAAAGTTCGAGAATGATTTGTTCTCTGTCTATCACATTGTATTCTTGCAGAACGTCACGAATTTGATTATTTATTGTAACGATTTCCGTTGTAAATATTAAATAAAATAATTTTTTCTTACCCTGTATTACTTTATTTTCCTAATATCAGTATACCGTCAGATAGATAATGAATATACCTTCCGAAAAAAAAATGGACGGGGTATGTTCTAATTTAAAAAAATAATCGATGACGTCACCACAACTACGCGGATGACGTCACATACTCCGTATGTATATCAAGAGATGTCAATTTGAAAATAAAAATCGACCTGTCTCGGGATTTTCCTTAAAATTCATAAACGTTAGAGATAATGAATTTATTCCATACATTTCCACCATACTGTATGTAATATCCTAAAGGTCTAAATTTTGAAGTAGAGGGTGCTGAAGAAGTGAGCAATAACGAATAGCACTCTTTCTCTATAGACTTGTCATAAAGTAAAGTAATCAATATTTTCATGACTTATTGACTTCATCAAGTAGATAGGTGATCCAGCTAATGGAAATACTATTTTATTTTCAAAAATATGAAATACAAAAGGTATACAAATATTCCTGAACATATCGAATTTGGCGAATAATAAAAAAAAACACTTTTCAAATAGTATCGGACCTAGTTTGAATCCCTATCTTCCTACAGAAAAAAAATCACATCGAAATATGGACTGGTGTTTTCACAAGAAGTCCAGAGCGCGAATTGTCCGATGATATTTGCGCCCTCTGGTGATACTCCAAAATATGAAGATGAAAAAACGAGTCAGTCAACACAATATCATAGATTGGAACCATAATAAGTATTATGAAATTATTGGTGCAACTAATGATGAATTTGCGGATTTGCATAGGAAAAGCTTGAAATTTTGAAATTCAAAGGTGTAATGAGATCTAAAAACCCAAATGGAGAAGAAAATGATATTGTATTCTCATGTGGAATGTATATGATTCTGAAAATGGTACATATATTTGGACCAACGGGAGATGAATATCCAAAATACAAAATATGTAGTGAAAGCAGTCCTCAAAAATCAAAGAAATAAAAAGTAGAAGAATGAAGGCCTTAGGAAAATATAGTCATTATTCATTATTATTCGTAAATAAATAATATTCATAATAACCTGTATTTGAATGTCTTTGATAATAACCGAGAATATAACTTATCAACGTTATTGAAAGTAGCTCTCAATCTCCCAATCACTCCGTATGGCTATTTTAATGTTATACCTCGTAATTTATATGACTCTTGAAAAGCTGTTCATATAAATAGATACAGAATTATCCAAATTTTGTAAGAGTTGCGAAGCATCATGATTTTTTTCAAATCAACAAAATAAGATTTTTTCGATTTAAAGATTGATTTTTACTATTCATATTGATTTTTCATAATTTTTCAAATATGGAAATAATGCACAAATCAATTACTTATATTTTCATTATTCGATTCAAAACGTCGCAACCCTGGTTTTTCATAATGTTTATAGAATACAAATATTCATCATAGGTACCTACCTACTGGTGAATATACCGTCGATTATCAGATAAAGTGTTCGATCCTCGTTCCGCACACATGCAGGCGAATGTATCGCATCTACTCTCACTCATTGTTTGGGACTGTGTGGAGTCACAGGTTTTTTTCAAACATGCAAAATGCTTATTAAAAATAAATTGTTGAATATCCTTTGTAGCATTTAAATGACGACAAATGGTTTGAAAATATAAACAATTGAAGGGGTGTCAGTAATACATTGAACGTGTATTTTTTGAAAACTCGTTAACATGGATTTTCCAAATTGCTCGTTTCAACCATAATAATTTCCGTTTCGTGTAAACTTCGGTAATACCAGAAATGGAATATTATTGAATTCCCGAAATCTAAACAATGTCATTTTTGAAATCCAACCTAAAGAAGTCAGGAAAATATTTTCAGAATCTCAATTTTCAGAAATTGAAAATAAAATCACGAAATTCATAAGTTCATTTTTAATGGGTACCTCCTTTTGAACTTTTTGAAAAAATGATGGTAGGGGATACTGCCCAACTAGACATAGTTCCAAATAGGTATAGACGCCATTTTTCTACTTTCGTCGAATATTTCGGAGAGATTTGTTTGTTCCACGGAAGCATAGTAGTTGTCCTCTGAATGTTTACCGAGTGGCATCTGTCAGTTTTACGAAAAAATTCGATATTCAGTGAGTGATATAAGACAATGCTTGATTCTTTAAAATTTTATATCGCAACTTACGTGTTTTTTTCTTTTCAATTAACATTTGTCTGATTTTTTAATTACAATGCAATTTCCATTATATTATACCATGAAACTTTCATGATAAATCGGATAAGTATACCACAAACGTTTAGTATACACAATGTTTTATGAAGTTATACAGATTTCACATGATGGCATACCTAACCGAAGGAGAATTATCTAACCTATACGATGCCAGAATTGGACTGGAAGAAGGCATAATATGCCATCATGAGGCAGCAATGTGTTTAACTATTATTTTGTCAACATAAAAAAATGAATGGAGTTATTTAATACCAACTCATTAAATAGGTAGATACTTTATTCATACCAATAATGTATATTTTCCTCTCATTTGATATACTGATGAAAGCTCGACTACACATTATGAACACAAATACCAGTTGGCTGACTGTGTGAGGAGAGAGCCGAGCGCCGAGCGCGCGATAATGTAGTATTGTCTCATTAAATAAGTACATGTAGATATCTGCTACATGAAAAATTTTCATTCTGGAAACTTATTTCATCTATTGGCTCAATTTTGTTCGCAGCATGTATACAAAAATTTTCATAAATAAAATTTTTTCTCGATTACTGAAAATTGTCATTCCGAAAATAACAAGTTGAAATTTGCTACAGTTCTAGAAATTGATGAACATGAATTTTTCACCAATATTGTATATGGCAAGAAGCGCTATCATGTATACTTCAATTTGAAAAAAAAATCAGTCCGATCGCTCAATTATTTCCAGAAATATAACGGTAGGAACGATAAAAAACGTGTTCTACAGAAAAATCGTACTTTTTGTGTTTTTTCAGAATAAAAAAGTTCTTGGCCTAGAGAAAATGTCGTAAAAAGTGATTTGGTATACACAATCATCAAGTTGAAGATCCGCAGCAAGTCTGATTTGAATCTACGCCAGTTTTGTTTTCTCGAAAACTGAGAGACAGCATCCCAGTATTACTCGCATATTAGATTATCGAGCAATGCGAATAAAAACGTCAGTCGCGATATCACCCGTACTAGATGAGAAGATCGTTCGTTGAACAAGGATAACCGTTGATTTATGACGATTTGGTAACCGCCCACTGCTGTTTCCTCCAAACCCCCCCTGTCCCGGATTTGGACAAAGTGTCTGGCCTTTCCCAGCCTTATCCTCAATTTAACTATCAAAATTTATTTTATGTTAAACGAAATTGCTGGCGCTATTTTCAAAGCACTCTTCGTAATAAAGGTTTTTTCTTAATTTTAATTCCCATCAAGTAAGATTCAAACATATCGTGTGTGACTTCATTGTATTCAGAAAATGACAGACTTTTTAAAAATGCAAAAATCCAATATGGCGCCCATAAGAAAATCCGAAGTTGACTGTTATATCTATGACATCTAGAACGTCTTGGAAAATACGATGACAGATTTAGATTCCTTGTGAAAAAGTGCCTCAAGAACATTCTAGTGAGAAACGTCCAGTTCTCATGGTTTTCGCTTGAAAAAAAAAATCTAAAATCACAACATTCAGTTTTTTCCCATTAATTCAAAAACAAGAGATGATACATAAAATTTTCTTTCACATAAATGTTCAGCATGAAAATGCGCAACTTTGCCCCGATTTAACTGACCTCGTATCTCTTATAATAACTGGGATCCCCGTGGTTAACCTCGAAAAACGGGCAATTCAGATAAAGTAGAAATGAAGCGGAACCGACTTGCAAATACAATGGCCAAAAATGAACAACTCCTTTTTGCAGGAGTTGCCATGGGTCAAATTGACGTAGGAATATTGATCATTCATTCATCTCTGTAGAAAATTTCAATGTTTTTCAAGTGCGAGTCGCTGATTATTAGTGACAGTTGAAAATTGTCCATTGCGATTACCACCTTAATTGCACCCGAGGAAAACCTATAATGTTCGTGGAACATCGTGCAAGCCAGTAGAGGAAATAGAAATTGGAATTATTCTTGAATAGGTGGAGGTTATATGCATGTGGAAAAACGTCACCAGCTATATAATGAGTTTCACAACTTCGCCTATCGATAAAAAAATAATGTGCCACGATTTCGATTTAATATTGTCATACTAGTTATCTAGATGTTGTGACAAAGGTGGAATATTTTCAGTTGAAATAATTCCATGAATCAACTTGATTGGCGCGCGATACGTCGCCTAAACGCGTTAATCACGAAAATAATTAAATTCAAACATGCCAATTTCAATTAAGTATCTGAGTGCGTTTCAACAACACTTCGTTTTTTTTTCTTTCAGCTGCAAAATGTATCGCGTGCACACAAGCTTTCTGTTTATTCTTTTCCGTATCATGTTATTGTTAGTAGGAGGATAGGTTCATTGCATTTTTACGAGGAATTTTATACCGAATGAATTCACTGTGCATTAGTTGATTATCACCCAATAATCAACAAAATGGGCGTCAGTAGCAACACTAGTGGTGCAAGTTGTTGAGAAAAGTATAATTATACCCTTTTAAAATTTATGGAACGATTCTTTGAATCATTTTTATCCAAAATATAATAACCAGTTGCATTGTAGAAAGCAGATAATATGTCAGCCACGTAAATGAACTATATGTTGGAAATGTTCAAGAACAGTAGATAAACCAGGCGGGTTCTAGGTCAAACCGAAACATTGTTTGAGAGGGTGAAGCACGTCCACCTTCCGAGGGCGTGGCCTGATAGAGGTAGGGAGTGAGGTTAGGTAGGGTTGGTGGTGGTGGAAAAACAATAAGCTTTCTGTCCAATCAGTAGATAGCCTACGTTTTGCATCATTAATATCAACTGCTTCGACAAAAACATTTTTTGGAAAACTCTATTTTTTATTCTTCAAAACGCTCGGTATTTTCAATTCCCGATTTGACTCTTTTCGTTGTAGCATTCAATACAATAAAATAAAACGCAAAGGAAAGGAACTCTGCTATTCAAATTTTTAACGCTGGAGCTCTAACTTATAGTGTGAGAAGGAATGTGAAATTCGAATTCCATACTCAGCGCGAAAGGATTATACATCACTAAATCCCGAATTGTGGGATGGATGTCAGAAAAATTATCACCATATAAAAAGAAGTTGTCAGTAATGAAAAAATATTAGTCCACCATTAGTCATGGTATTTAAGGACGAGATGAATATAAGTTTCACCTAGTCAGGAACACTAAAAGTGAATTCATGCAACATCACTTAATTTAATTTAACTCAATTTAAAAGGTTCAAGTATACATGAATGACACAAGTGTTCAAGAAATTACTTAACTAACCTTCAAAAGTTCAATGGTTTTATCTTCTTGAGTTATATTAAGAGATTTTGCATGGATCCACCTTGAATCTTATCTGTTTTTGAGTACTTGGGATGAGATTAGCCTAAGGTTGGAGTCAGGGGGGGGGGGTTGATCATGGATTGGTTATCCGAAATAGTAAGTATATATATTTGCAGATTTTATCTGCGAAACATATTACCCAAAACAAACTATATTTCCTACCCCATCAAAAGTGAATTTTCGCAAAAACCTACTATTAAAAATCGATCATGTGGAAACATTACCATATCTAGACGACAAATCTTTGTGGCTCGCTTGAAGTTGGGTTTTTTTCGATCAGATTTTCATCTCCAGGCATATCCGTGCAAAACACCACTTATAACTCCAATTTGTTCTGATATTCTAACTCATTGACGAAAGAGTTTGGAGTGGTCCTAGAAATACCCAAGCGTTCGTTTTATTCAAGACTGTATTGAACTGTTCAAATATTGTCAAAGTTGATTGTATCATCAAGTGGATGGTGGATGGAAAACACTTGAAGTGAGGATATTTGATTATTAAAGAATAGTGTTTTATGAGTTTTTGGTTGTTCATCACCCCGTGTCTTTCTTATATTATTTCGAATTATATTGAACTGCCACATACTGCTTGATTGAAAGGTATCAATCATTTCAGCAGTTTAATATCCTAGTAATATCCTAATATCTAAGGATACTCAATAGTTTTATCCACAAAAAACGGATGCTATCGATAGGTTTTCTGACATTGTTGTGATTGTGAGTATAGACGCAACTCTCATCATCACTATTTTATGGACGTTTGAACATTCAACAGGTAAAATTAGTTGACAAGTTTCAAATTTTCACATTTTGAATTTTTTATTCTGTTAGAGTTTATAACGGGTTTAACTCAATATTGAGAAAACCACATATATTTTAATAATGTGAAAAGCATTTTGTACCAGATGTACTTTTATGATTATTATAAAAATCTTGTGTTACCTGATAAGTGAGTATTGATTTACCCTCATACAAAAAATGTTATCAATATTTCTTATATTTATCTTCATCTATATATATCTATATATCTACAAAATCATACTCACTTTCAGGTATGCACTGATGATGACTTAACAGTAGAAGTCGCTTTGATACGATTTCAGAAAAAATATAATTTGCTTGGAATACAAATCTGGGTGTTTTCGAATTGAAGGAAGGCCAAGAACTACACCAAACTGCATTCAAGAGTAGAAATTTGAAATGACAGATGGTGCATTTTCGAAACAGAATAGGCCCATATATCCGCGAGAAAACTTAAGGCTACCATAAAACTATTGAACTCAAAATATTTTGATCGATTGGATTATGCAGATAGTATGGAAGTAATCAGTATGTTTCCCAAACCTCAACTTGGATTTCTAAACTCTTGAGGACTGGAAATGTGACTGACTTTGGTACACTTTGAAAATATCGTCCAATTCGTGAAAACATTAGATTGAATTTAAAGTAGGTATTAATTTTTTTGTGCAATTCTGTTCGATGCTCCTTAAAATTTATTTGACATGGGAATGAGATCCTAAAAAATAATACTACCTTATTCGGAAGTGAACTCAATCTCTACAGACAGTGATAATTTGAAAACCTCACCCACTTAGCGAAATCACTGTAATGGTTTTCCTAGAAAAATCCATACATGACCCATCAACACACTAACCTCAATGGAACAAACCCTCGGGTTCTTGTAGTTTTCACACAGACATACAGAAAGCGGAGAAGCTTCCATTGCACTGGTCGGACGGGACTCCTGAGGTGCTTTGACCCCATACGCTGATCGATCCCTAGTAGGGGTAAATTGGAAGGGTCATTTAAGAAAATTGGGTTATTTGCAACGGCGGCTTATTGCCTCTACATAATAATCCAGATAGAACAGGGCAGGATTCTGATTCTGATTCACAATATACCGAGTGTTTCTCGAAAATGGCTCACTCCTATAACTTTTTTGTTTCTATAGATAAACAAGTGATTCGAGATTGTTGAGAAGATTCTGAACTTACGTTTCAGTAATGAAAAATACACACACAGTGTTTGAAATGGGAGAATCTGTATTTTATTCCACATTCGGTTAGAGATTATTATTAGGATCTCAACAATACAAGGATTGATGGGGATATGTTGAACGGCTATATAGGAGAATAATATCCCATATATACTGATATTAATTGCTTTCCATATCGTATAATTACTATGTCGGGACACACAATTTTTTTTTCTAGTTTGGTTCTTTAATGAAGTCATTATGAAACGCAAATGCGTATCGAAATAGCCTCTGTTTCGATACGCATATATTATGATTCGGAGGTTGGTACATTTTTGATTTGTCGAACAAGAGTCAGAAGAGTTAGGCCCAGCGAACTATTGGTGAATTGGAATTCGGAGAGTGCTCTGATTTGAATTGACCAATAAATACAATAACAACATCGCATTTTTCACCACTAGTATCGCAAAAATCGAAATCGCTCAACAGTAAACTGGGCTTAACGATTGTGCGTCAGATTTTAAATATATCAATGTCATCATTGTTACCAATCGAAGATGTTTTTGCTATTTATCGATATCAAATCAATTCTATTCAATGAAAATCTTCAAATTAATGCAAAATAGTAAAAATTGTACATGACACGTTGTCGCACTTGTTCACTTGTTAGCTTCGCTCGTCGTACTCCAAACAACATGCGTGCGACAAAAAAGCGTCTTATAAAACTGGTATCATAATATACTATTATGGTTTGCTTGTTGCAAATACAGATGATTTCAGTAATACGTTAGTTCTTGAATTGGGTACAGTATAATAGTCAATCCACTTCTAAGTTCAAGTGGGGTAAGGCAATGTCTGATTTCTCTCTGTGAATATCTATGTCAAAGCAGCCCGTAATGTACGACGTCGAGATGCAGTTTAAAGTGGTCATAAATAACCACCGAATTTGCACAGACCTCAATTAGGAAGGTATGCTTCATTGCGGTATATACTGATGGATCCAAGATAGATGGAAGGGTTGGAGTGGAAGTTACATGGCCCAATTTTAGGCTCTCAAAACCTCTTGATAACACCCCAACCATATTTCAAGCAGACGAAAGTGGCACTCGAAAGGCATCAGAAATCCATATTACATGATGGGCCAAGCATCTCTGGAAGCTCTGAAGTCATACACATGTGAGTCTAAGCGGACTTGGGACTGTAAACAATCCCACCGAACAACCAGATCACTTTGATGTGGGTGGCCAAAGAACTGCCTTGCCAAAGAAGGGGCAAATACACAATTACTCAGCCCAGAACCCTTCTGTGGACTATTCAAGGCCACACTTGAGTTCCGACGCTAGGAAACAGATGATGTGAAATCTCATTGGAAGAAAGTGCAAGGACAAAGACAAGCGGAAAGACTAATGAGTCAAGAAGATCTAAACAGCTTCTCGAATTGAGCAAATAAGACTTGAAACTGGTAACTGGACTCCTCACTGGACACTGCCCTCTGAGGTATCACCTAAAAAAGTTGGCAAATCAGATAGTGATAGTTGCGCTATTACGAGCAACTATGAGGAGCTTCCTTTTGTCAGTCTTACATATTAATAATGTTATTTCACTCCGAGTTGCAATTCACATATCAATGATATCCATGAGTTATTTGAATTGATTGATGATGATAGCACGATCATTCTGTCGGGTTGGGTGAACAGCTAATACATCCACTTCAACAAAATACTTCAAGTTGCATTTGTTCAACAACAAGGCAACTCACTCACCAACTGTAAAATTCAATTGACAAGTTCAGCCAGCTTTGAGAGAGAAAAATTATGTATGCCCTAGTGTTGTCTTTGTCGTAAAGATTGCAACTTTAAATAATAAAAAATTTATGATTGAGACGTAAAATAAGAAAAGAAGAAAAAAAATATACAAGAAAAACAAACCAATTATAGACAGGTTATATATGTCTTCTTCTTTTTTACAACGCAATCACAACATTTTCATCATTTAAAGTTGCAATCTTGACGACAGAGAAAACACTAGGGTAGACATATTTTTTCTCACTCGAAGCTGGCTGAACTTGTCAATTATCTTTCCACTTCCACTTCTGTAATATGTGTTGCATATATTCAAATAAATGACAAGGGAGATGTGATTATTCGCTTGGAATGAAGTTTCTTGTCAGATCGAATGAATATGATGGTGTATCCGAAATATACGAAAGTGCAAAATATATTATTCAGTAGCAAATAAAAATGATGCCGCATACATAATCGATATCGATAAGTTTTAATAATTCAATGTTGACTTGTTGTACTTGATTGCTTGATAGCCATATATAGCAGCAAAATACTACAATAGGTAAGTATAGGTATAGAAGCGCCACAATAGTTATTTATGTATCAAGGGCGTAAATAGGCTTTTATGGACCGCATCGTGTGAGTAATAGCCTGAGCGAGGCTAACACGCCTAGGTCCATAAAAGCAAGTTACGCTCGAAATACATACAACATTTTATGCACGGCCAGTATATTTCATTGTAAATACTTCTTCACCTCTCAATCATGATATGAATAAAACGGTTCTTAAATACCTTTTAAACCCCTTTAAAATAATGTTTGCTACGCCCATGATGTTCCTCTCGAAAAAGCATTACATGAGTGTTTTTTTACTTTTTCTCTATCTCTTATAATACGGGAGTTATTAAGGGTTTACAATTTGCTCATGTTCCAGACTGGTGGGTGAATTAATAGGCTATAGTAGCCATATTTGCTTTCAATACAGACAATAGTCATTACGAAATGCATTCCAGTGACGAAGAAAGTGTGCATTGTACTCCAGCAGAAAACAGTAAAGCAGCTGAGGATGCGAATAATTTATTGTCCGGCGGGAGGTAAAGTGCTATTTTACGCCCGGCGGGCGGTAAAGTAGTCCGAGGGCGGTGAAGTGTTATTTTACGCCCGCACAATCGGGCGATAAAGTGCCATTTTACGCCTGGTCGTGCATAAAAACATAAAAAATAGTCGATGATATAATGAAAGCCCTTGACAGGAACAAAGTAATATCAATATCATATAGACTATTCCAGAGCCTTGGACACTTAAAATCATTATATTTTTGTTGAACATTTTGGATTTTCCAATACAGCGAGAATATTTCATCTTGTTTACGTAACAGGCCCAACAAAATGACAATTTTCCAATAAATTCAGGGACACCATCAGGCAATATTATGGGCTCTTCATTTTATGCCTACTCCCCTGTGATCCTTTGATCCCCAAAATCTAGCTGAAGCCGTATAAATAGTATCGATGATGATCTTGTGTAATTCTGAACATATTCACCGAACATATGCTGGAATAAACTAAGCCGACAAGTCAGTCAATATTTGAAAAAGAAATTACTTACGTGTTGAGACTGCCAGGTTTATCTTTCGATATTATTAAATATAGAGCCTTGCAGTTTTCACGTTTTTGTGAACCTCACCCAATCAGATTTTTCATATCAATTTCCATTCATAAGATACAGGGCGATTATAAAAATTCATACTTCTTGGACCTCCTCCATTAGTACTGTCTAACAGAGAGTATTCTTCGCAGAATCCAGTGGCGAACTGATTTTTTTTAGTATGGTTTTAATGATACGGCATGAATTTTTTTTCAACAAACTACCCTGTATTTTATTATTTCGTTGATTTGTTATTATTCCTTCAAAATGATGAATAGGTATATCGAATTTTCAGAAATGATAGAAAAATACTAGAACTTTTTGCTACTTTCGATTGGAGAATATCGTATTCGTGATTGAAAAAAAAAGACTAATAATTCACTGAATCACCTAATACCTATCAACAAATAAGTAGTGATAAATAGTTGGCAACAGCAATCCATGACCTACTACCTATCATCAATCACACAAATAATAATCCTTCGGGAGAAACTTCTGAAATCCATGGCCAACTAGCGATTACTAACGTGGAGTTGGCGCATCTCAGCTATGGAGTCCACTTTATCACTCCAAAGGGGTAGAGTAGAATCAGATATTTATTAATACAAATGATATTTTTAGGTAGAAGCCAACTTTTCACGTTAATTGAATTTTTGATATTCAATTTAGGCAAATAACTATGCTTTATACATTCATGAACAGTTTCACAAAAACAATTTCATGGAAGAGATCTTCTGTTCAATTATTTTTTTTGTATAGTCAAATTAAATGGCATTTCATCAAATCTTTGGTTACTCGTGCATTATGAAATATTTTCATGATTGTTTTTTCAGACATGTTTCAGACCTATTTGTATAGTTCAGCGTTGGTATTGGAAGCGATATTCGTTTTCTTGAGGATAAGGTTCTGGCTGAAATTTGCTTTGACGGTAGCCTTCAATCATAGCTCATAGATCATATTTCATGTAGGCGTCTATATCTTCATGGATTTTTCTCGGAACAGAAAGCATATTGAGTTATTAGACGCATCAGCAATTCCATTGTTTTCTGGCAGATCCTAAGACCAGATCTGTCATCTGTCTGAATTGCTGCCGATACTTGCTGCGGAAAGCATATATACCCTTTGTATTCCAATAGTCGTTGATATCATTATTATTATAGTCGCCTACTACAAACAATGAATAAGTTATTATCAGTCGTATTTCTCAACATCGAGAAATGAATAAACATTATAAAAAATCCTTTGTTGTTTCTAATGAAATCAAGAAGGAAAAACAATCCATGATGCAGATATGCATAAAATGATAAAGCAGTCAGTGAAACTTCTTTACATATAACAACACGCGAGTCGTGCGATATTACATAAAATTATATTTTATGGAAGTTATCCATTCTACAAATTGAGTTTGTCTGGAATGGTGGAATGTTTGGAAGGACTACTTATGGCTAGTGTGAAATTTTATTCTGTAATTCCAAAATACTCATCTGATTGTCCAGTTCCTGTTCTCTCATCCTGAACTCTGTCCATGTAAACTTATCTAAGTTTCTTCTCGAATTCAACCCTCGATGAAGTCTTGCGCATTTCTGCGATTCATTTTTTACTGCAAATTCATTTGATTTTGCAGCTTCTAGTCAAGCCTTCCAAATATCGTGGCGATATACCAGGTGGTTCAAAAATCAGTGAGGAGAGAATATATATTTTACGCACTGCATAATATAATACTGTGTTACGTATACCTATGATGATTCTGTTGTAATCCCGAACGACCATATGACATTTTTTTCTCAATATAGAATAAATTACTGACTGTATATGTTTAACATTCAAATTATTATGGAGTATTTATTGAGTCAGAAATTAGTAAGAAATAATTTTACTCATATTGATTATAAAATGTACCAATATACGACATTGCAATTTGCAATGAGTTTGTAATATTCCAGACGAAAACAATAATTCAAGTACTGATATTATGGAATTCTTATGGATTGAAAATTTGAATTTAGGTATATTTTCAACGATCAAGACAACTATCAGAGCTGAAGAGATTTGAACTGCTTTATGGGCAGTAAAACAGTAAAACGAACCTGGGTATATTTTGAAAAGTAGGTCATGCATAAGATTAGGGAGTTACTTTATGGCTCAAAATGTGATAATGGAGTGGCCGCATAATAGGGTCCAACAATATGGAAGAACTTCTGCATGCGGTGTATTTTATCGACCAACATTTTGACTTCTGCCACTACACAGTGTAGGGCTGTGAAAAAAAAAATAGCTCATGAAATTCACCTTTATTCGCTCAACATTAGCACCAGAGGTTTTCAAAATGGTCGTTGTTTATGTAGCCTAGTTGGTGAACTGATAAAAAATTATGGAAAAATGCAATATTAATGATGTTTTTCTCAGAAAAAAAATCATAATTGATCTTGGTATACGCATGTAATATGTACTGGAATCTTAGGAGATACAATACTTGCCCAAAATTTGACAGACAAAGAAGGTGAAATTTCGAAATTTGACATGGATTATTTCGAGAAGTAGTGTTCACAATTTCACTATCTAATTCGGATTCCTGAGGTCAAAATACACAGATAAAAACAAAAATTTTGACTGAAGAATAGCTCGCATGATAAGTGCAATATTTTCGATGAATATTTGATGAAAAAAGTCCGCTGTTGGAAAGTTTCGACACCACTGCTGACTGCAGGTTCGAGATAGCAATCGAATGAAGGACATTTTAGGAATCATTACCTGAAATTACCTTCTTTTTGTAGTAACCTGCAGTTGTTTGTTATGCAAATACTGCCTGTTTCAGCTGAAACGTCGGAAACCAAACTATGTATTCCTCATTCGCGTGTATTTGTTTAATTTTCATTAGTACTGTTTTCATTCAATGAACCTATTTTGGGAAAATCGAGGTAATTGCGACCCCTAGAGGCGAATGTCGAAACGATTGTATAGATGACGATCTCAATGGTGGCCAGTCGTTGGAGTTATCAATTTTCAATAAATTTATTGTCTACGGTATCGCCATCTATTAGTCAGCGACGATACTAAAACTTCGATTTCAGTTGTTATGTCAGCAAATTCTAGCCCACAAAAGCTCATCAGTGCGAATTTTCCTGTCTTGTAGCATTTCAGTCTAGAAATGAAAATACCTAATTGCTGGATGATAAAAAGAAACTGTGATTTCTCAAACCAGCACAGGCCATCATAGGCACTGGACTTGGGAATTACCCGGCCACGTGATGATTATCTTGGAAAATTAGGCACATCTGCTTCATTTCCAATTACGAAATAGGAGCCATCATATTTTTAAATATATCCTTCTCCGAAATTTGTTGATTTCTGGAAGATTCTAGTTTGATGTACTTTCGTAGAAAGTGATGTTAAAAGTAGGTAGGTATGTGCTTCGAGTTCAAACATACTGAAAAAGATATGAAAAACGTATCCTGAATAAAAATCACATACTTATTTTTCACTTCACTTCAAAATTGCATTTCAAATGGTTTCTACAGCCAAACATATCCAAAAGAATAATTTGAGCATATTACGATTCTACAAATTCGTCATTCGTTTTTCAAATAGTATGTTCAATGTTCAATAATTCTTTCAAAAGTGGATTTTTTTTTGGAAACGTATACCTATAACTATCTATTGTCTATTGTATAATAATACCTATTATAACTGTTTTTTTTTTGTGTTGACTCTCGAATAAATAATAGACTAAGTAGGTTTGGCCAAATTCGGCAAAAGTGATATCATTGTATAAGTATATAATGGTAATATCGTTTAGCAATCTGGGAGGTTTTCATTTGGTAAACAGTTTCTAGTTTGAAATCAATAATGAAAAGGAGTTGACAAAATTCTGAAGCTGCTTCATTTCTCAGTTTTTAGTAGAAACCAATATTTAATTCAACCAGAAGTAATTATATTTGTGAATGAAGTCTAAACGTGCGTAAGAAAAAAGGAAAAACTTAAAAAAACTGCAATTCGATGTGTAGGTAGTAGGGGTACAATCGATTTTCTAAAAATCAATCGTCACGTTGTTATGAAGTCTCTTCAGACTTTGATTATTTCACTGGGTTAATATTTCTCTATTATTATTGTTCACCACTAGGTCTAAGTCCTCATATTGCAGAAATGTTGTTTCTTCAATTATTATTCTGTTTCTTCAATGATTGGAAATGTTTTAACTGTAGAATATTTCGCTCAAAATATCAATATTCAACACAAATCACTTACCAATATGAAATGTAGCTTCTTACTGAGATACACTTAGGGTGTTTTAATTTTTGAAGATTTGAAAATGATTTCTGCATCCTTCATACAGTAGATATTCTATTTTCGATACAAATCACTTCGGTACTGCATAATTTCACTTATAGATACAAATATGTCAGTTTTATTTAGTTTTATTTTTTCATTCCTTCTCATTAAATTTGAATCTTGTTTTCCCATGTTTTATTTAGATCACTCTCGTTTTCATATAGGCTTACAGTTATAATCTGATATCGATGAGATGGAAATATGAAAAAATTACGAATATTATACTATACACCAGTATACACATAGATCATTCCAATATGATAGATTTAATAGCTCATAAACAAAATTTTGGTTTAAAAGCTATTATACCTGTGCCCACCTACAAACTAAATTGTTTATCTCAAAAGTGATGAGATAAAATAACCAACTACATACAACCAGATTTATATTGACGAGAAATTATTATCTAACAAACACATCCGAAATCTCAATGGAAATACTGGCATTTCATTGTATATGATCGAGAATCTCAAGCAAACTGCATGCACCGACAAAAAATATTTTGGAAAATACTGATCAGCTGATCTATGAGATTTGGTAATTTTTGCCAAGATTCTTAAACTGATGTTCTTTCAAAAAGATATTTTTGATGTATGATTAGAAGTATCACATATAGTGATATCGATGAATATCGATAATATCGATAATATCGATAATATCGATAATATCGATAATATCGATAATATCGATAATATCGATCATATCGATAATATCGATAATTTCTTATTATCGATAATCGATATTTCCAAATCGTTATCGTCCACCTCTGATTTTCTGAATCCTGTATCAACTGTTTTTATATTTCCACGTACACATACAAGATATTATTCGAATTTTTGGTCTCAATAGCTTGTGAAGGATTGAAAAAACATGGATCCATCAATGACATTGGTAAATAAGTTGAAAAAACTATCGATAATATCGATAAATTCTGATTATCGATAATCTATATTTGACGCCCATACCCCTACACATGGTACAGTAATTTCACCAAATTTGATGGTAAATGCTATATGAGCGACAGTTTTTTTGAAGTGGTATGCTCCACCTTCTTCCTGAAATAAGTTCTAGAAAGGCCAAGGTAGCTGAGTGAAGAATTTTTGAACTAGGATGAAGCGTTAGATATACCCTGAAGGCTTTGTCAATCAATTTCGTTCCCAATATACAAACTGGAATACAAGTAATTATTATAATCATACGAATAAATCATAATCATATAAATAAACGTCGAATTGAATAAGGTACTCGGTTCATATCGACCAGGACTACTAGGCTATTAATTGAATCAAAATAGTTTGTGAAGAAGCAATAACAAATAAACGACAATAGATGATTCACATAGCCAGGACGACACAGGTCTGGCATAGAGAATTTATCAGGACGTTAGATTACTATATAAGAGTTGCCATATTGATTCGGAAAATTTTTAAAGAATAAAACGCTTACGAATCTTACGATTACGTAACGAGTAGATACGGCTTATCCCAGATTCTGAATTCTAATCACACACGGCACGGTTTCATTCAGGACTAGGAAGTAGGAAGTATTATTAACTATGCTAACAATTTAGAAGTTAGGAAATAACTACAATACTGAAGTAAAGATCTCACGAGAACTTCTAAAGACGGCAACGCACAGATTGACGATGTTTGATCAACTGATCTCTCGAATTTCGGTTTAGGATGGATTCATGCGCAACTGGATTTTTCAGAAAATCTTAGCAAAAACTGTACCAGTTGTTGTCTATTTCAGACATAAGGCAGCGATATCAGGCAGTATTTCCCTTGTGGGTCCAAGGTGGAATTTTATGCAAACATCTCACCAAATTTGTTGGCTTCTGGATTTATCTTGTGGTGTTGTAACCATTGTTACCTGTATCATACCTGGTTAAGGGATGAAATGAACTAGAAGTAACTGCCTTGTCGAAGGTCCAAAACGAACAGGAACTGTTTGGACATTCGATTTGCTTTGATCTTATATTATCGTCTATCATTTGATTGGTAGTCGAGTGCGTTGAGAAGCTGGATATTGTCAGAGGGTTCAAATCTCTGCGCAGCCATTGGCAATAAAAAATCATTTCTGTAGCATCGTTTAGCGGGAGGAGATATAGGTGACCAACCGAACATTCTTGGTACATGGATTTCAATCCTTCGGACTCTCAACGATAACCAGCCGAGTAGTGCTTCAGATGAAACTTGGAAAGGTAAGACAAAGTTTACTGTAAACTTTGGCTAAGGTCCCCGTCCTCCTAACTCATACAAGTCCTAGACTTACGAGGGGTTACTTTGCAACTAAGTTGGCGGTTAAATACACTCAAAAAAACTCAATCACACTAAGGTAATGCTGAACCTTCCACCATTGCACCTGTGTGTAATTAAAGAAGCATTAATCAATGCCTTCAGACTGAGCAAGACAGTAAACCTCAAATCAGAAAACCGGATTGGACACTTGAAGATTTTGGAAAATATTTCAAAACCATGTATAAATCGACAGGAATCATGCCAGTTATGTACGACTTCGAAATGCAGTTTGAAATTTTGAAATGGTCATAAACAACCACCAAATTTGCACAGAGAACGGACCTCAACTGGAAAGGTATGGTATACTGATGGATCCAAGATAGACGAAAGAGCTGGAGTAGGAGTTACAGTGCCAAACAGGCTCTCAAAACCCCTTGGTAACACCCCAACCATCTTTCGAGCAGAAGTACATGCTACAGAGATATGTACCCAGTAGTGCCTCGAAAGGGACACTCGAAGGGCAGAATTCTGTATTCTAGCAGATAGTCAAGAAGCACTAAAAGCTCTGAAGTCATACACTTGCGAGTCTAAGCTGACTTGAGACTGTAAACAATCCCTGGGACAGCTAGCAGCGAACAACCAGATCACTTTGAGGTGGGTGCCAGGTCATAAGGGAGTTGAAGGCAACGAGATAGCAGACTGCCTTGCCAAAGAAGGGGCCGTTACACAATTTCTCGGTCCAGAACCCTTCTGTGGACTCTACAAGGCCCACTTGACAGATGAGGTTCGACGTTGGGAAGCGTATGAAATAAATGGAAAAAAGTGCAAGGACAATGACAGGCAACAAAAGCTAGTGAGCCTTTCGCAAAGAAAAGCTGAATAGCTTCTCGAGTTGGACAAAAGAGACTTGAAACTGATAACGAACACAACACTGCCCTCTGAGGTATCACAGAGAGTGATAGTTGCCGCTACTGCGATAACTTCGCTGAATCTGGAGAACATTTGCTTCTCGAATGCCCAGCACTCTTCTGCAAGGAGGCTCAAGTTCCTGGAAGGGGCCTTCTTCTTAGAGCTCTCCGATGTCAGGAACCTATCTCCCAGGAAACTCAGTATGGAGATATCCGAGATATTTTCAGCATATTGCGTGTGATTCTCAGATTCAAAATACACTCTTATCCAAAGAAATTTGAAGACCCTCCCAGTCTTCCTGTGCGCGGAGCACTGAACTCAAGAAATTGAGTTCAGTGGCGCGAAGGTACTCTATAGGATAGGCTGGTTTGTAAAGTGAAAGTGTGCGTGAAACGAAAGTTAAATGATTCAGCAAACATGAACACTGAAGAAACGAGGGAAAAATGTTACAAACAGGAAGAAAAACCGTCGTGATAAACAATAATAATACACGGGCCCTTATGGCATATATGGATCGTTCAGGTACCATGATGAGTCAAATATGAGTCAAATGGCGATGAGCATCCGCGCATGTGCAGTTGAAATAAAAATATAAGAAAATCAGCTAGGTATCCTGTATCGTGTATAACCCTTATTGCATTCTGATTTCTGCTAACGTTACTTGCCGCAACTTGCCGATTGCCGCATGTTTTGTGATCGCGAGACCCTGGCAACGCCGCTGCCGTACTAAAATAGCGTCACCGACATTCTCCTGGAGCCCGTGACGTCAGAATGCGACGTCACCGGCACTTGTGACATTTCGGAAACGTGCCTTGTCCACTGCTCTATCATTAGCCATTATAGCGTATGCTCACCACTAACGGGGGATCCTCGAATGCTGCTAAAAATAGAGCCTTATCCTCTTCATAGAATGTGCATCGGGAATGGGATGGCAGGGCAGAGGTCAGCTTCATGCTGTTGACATGGCTGGGATGTTTCGGGTTTGGTTAGTCATTGTTGATCTGAATTATTGTCGGCTATTGTCGCGACTCTGTCTCGCTTGGCTTTTTCGAGATGTTCAACTACATTGATTCCAAATGAGAGCATGGAAATACTGAATCCGACATATACAGGGTGTCCCCTCTCAATTGGGCCTAGGACCTAGTTGCTAGAGTTGTGGTGGCAGCGGAATTTATCGCGAACAATCCAGGCGTGTTTGCTCGGGTGCGCGAATCCTGGCTCGACAGGTGCAGAAAATGCATCGAAATGCATGGTGGACACTTTGAGCATTTGCTCCACTAATTAATAATAAATTATTTGTAAAAAAGCATCCTTGTTTTTCTTTCTAATAATAATGAACCTTTCAATAAAGTTTTTAATAAAAATTTTTTCTCGAAAACGGAGAGAGATACGAAAAAATATCAAGTGACAAAAAAGTTGTATTTTTAACTGAGCTTTCTAAAAAATATATAAAATTTTTAAAAAAAGTCAGCAGCGTAAATTTTTTGTCATTTTTATTCGTGACACTGTCCCCCGGGGCGCCACTGGAAGTCATAATTAACATTTAATTAGTGCTAACTGAGCGTATTATTAAAGCTTACATCACTAGCAAATTTCAAGAAAATCGGTTAACGTGTCTTTGAAATATTAATAAAAAAAAGTTTTTTGAAAAAAACTTTGACACCCTGTATTTTGAAAACCATGCACTTCCGGACATCAGTCTCTTATCTCAAACTGCTTGTCTATGGTTCCTCAATATGCCCCAGAAGTTTTTTCCAATTGAGAGGGGACACCCTGTATGCAAGTAATGAAAACTAGGAAAGAGCTGACAGAAGGCAGCATTAATGATTTGAACAATAAACATAGCAGACATGTAGAAAGTTCTGAAAGGATAGTAGATATTTTTTTATCTCTATGTAATGAGTTAGCTACTATCTCATTATTATGAGAATGAGACAACTAAGTCATTATAATGAGATGGCAAAAATTTTGAGATACTATTTTTGCTACTGCTGAGTTGCCACAGTTTTAGTGCACTTTTCCCATGTTTCATCAATAGTATGAGTATAGATGTTTCAGCAGTTGACTAAAGAATCTCATAATTCTGATGATAATATTAATAATTATATTTTCATTTGTTTCAAGAGAGAGGTGTAAGGTGTGAGGTTACTGCTTTTTGTTGAACTAGGCTTGATCTGCTTAATCCATTATACCTATTGTGATTGTAATATAGATAGATAAGGATATCAAGCAACTAATTCAAATTTTAATACGATATTATGAACTCGAAGGACACCAAAATATGTGAACGAATAGAAAAAATGAGATTGTTTCATATACAGGTTCAGTGATCAAGCTATACTACTGAAATGTAAACAACATCACAATGAAACTTCAATTAATTGGAAAAAGCAATAATGAGATAATTTATCTCATTATGAGTTGGCTAACTCATTATAATGAGAAAAAAGAAATATCTACAATGTCCCTTCAGAGCTTTCCTATAGAAATATCCTCAGAGAGCAGGTTATTCCTATATGGCCGGGATCTTATGATGTATCCTGCAATTCAAATAACTTTACTGTTTCTCTGAATATGGAATTGTGAATGTTCATCCTAAATAAATTTTATCTTTATCTATCATTTCCAGAAACCGATCTACTGGCGGCTAACACCCAATTGAACGCTAACTTAGAGACCAATATTTCTATCTCAGAGAAGTTTTTTCTAATAAATTTATCTTGTTAAATCTGTAGCAATGTTATTATTCGGTAGAAAATTGGCACGTAATCGTTGTTCGGATATTATATCGAATATTAAAATTAAGGATGTGTCAATTATTCCTACTGATCATGCAAACAATTTGAGAATTATCCTTGACTCCCATGAATTACGCAAGACACATCAACTTGGTCATAACACGAGCTCTCTCATTCAGATGCCTACATTCAATTTTTTTTATAAACTTATATCAACTCTGGTGTTTTCAGGATGCAATACTTAACGTGATATAACACGGTGTAACTTGGTGTTAATTTTTTATAATAGGTGTTTTTATGCGTTAACGTCAACACTCAATTGTGAAATGTATAATAAAAAGAACACAACTTTGATATTCAGGTGTTGTATTCGCCGGAATTTGATCTGAAATCCATTTGATTGAAAATACACCCACATGGCTTAAGCAGGAGAGCTCATGGCCCTTTGAATGACATGGGTTGGCTGAACATCGACAAAAAGGAGGTTTTTGCATGCCTCTATTACATAATGTAATCTGATCAGGTCATCTCCACTGAAATGAGCTGATCAGTCATCGAAATCATCACATCACACGTGAAAAAAATGTGAAATGAATTTGGCATCGGCGGATTTATTGTCGTTGTCGCTAGTCATGAATTTGTTTCAGGCAAATCATCGCCCTTTATAACACGAAATCCGATAATCGGCTTTTTACATCCATTCAAGCTGTATTCACAAAACCATATTCGTTTTTTAAGTAGACTTCGTAACTAAGTCCTTTTGTAAGCGGTTTTCTCCATAACGAAGAAAATCGGATTTGATTACTGAAATGTATCATAAGCTAAGCCATGGATATATAATCGGTATTTCATATAAATGAATTTGGGTTGATATTGGTGAACTCAACAAGTGAAATATCGTAAAGAAACTCGTTCAGAAAGACCCATAAGTGCATTTTGGAATGTTTGGCTCGTTATTTCATCCTGTTTTCACATATGAAATTTTGATATATCACATTCGAGAATAATGACATTCAGATTTTTAAAATTTATGCACAATATGAATAAATTCATCAGTGTTGCCGAAAAGCAACATTAATTCACAAACGATGATAGGTTTATCTTCATTTCAATCGAATCATATTCTAGAAGAAAAGACTGTGAACATGCTGAGTATAACAGCTTCGTGAAATGATAATGTGAATTGTGGAATATAAATGAATCACATTAAAAATCAGAGGGCAAATCATCAGAAGAATTCACTGTGAATGATGGACTGAGCAAGGGGACCCATTATCCACAATTCTGTTCAACCTGGTCCAAGAGGTACCTAATTCTGAGAGAAAGTGGCATAAGGACGGAAGGCTTGATATATGGCACCAAACACCAGTGTCTGGCATACGCCGATGACATAGTTTTGATGGCACGATCCAAGAAAGAAATAGAGCGAACATTCAGATTATTAGAAGAAAAAGCACGTCAGTATGGATTGAGAATCAACGAGGCAAAGACGAAGTACATGGTAATGAAAGATGGAAGAGGAGGTGGGGCTAATATTTTCATCAACTGTGCAGATGATACGTACACAATAGAGAAGGTAGACCAAATAGATTATCTAGGAGTTACGTTAGGAAATGACGGAGATGAAGAGAGAGAGAAATAGAAAAACGATTAGCAAAAGGAAGCAAGGCCGCAGGAATGTATGCGAAAATAATAAAATCAAAGAACGTCTCAAGGGCTGCCATAATCAAGTTATAGGAAACAGTCACTGTCACCTATGCTGTCACCTATGCTTGTGAAACATGGACAATGAAGAATAAAGAAAAATCCAAACTTGAAAAATGGGAACGTAAAATCTTGAGGAGAATGTATGGAGGTATCAAAGTGGAAGGAGAATTCAGGAGAAGAAAGAATAAATTAATTGAAGAATTATTCAATCATCCGGACATCAAACAGGTAGTGAGGATGCAAAGAGTCAGGTGATTGGGACATATAGCGAGGACGTCCGAAGAAAGATGGATCAAACGAGTGCTGATGAAAGAAGGAGGTACAAGAAGAAGAGGTCGTTCTAGGAAAAAATGGTTGGAGGAAGTGAAAAAAGACCTAGAAAAAGTGGGAGTCAAGGATTGGAGAGAAGAGGCGAAAGATAGAATGTAATGGAGGAGAAGGGTGAAAGAACTCTTAGCCAAGGGCCACTAGGCCTGTAGAGCTGATATATATATATATATATATATATATATATATATATATATATATTTACATTAAAAATTATGAATCTTCTTTAGAAGATTCCAGTTATTTTTAAGTATTTTTTTCATCAACGTATCAGATATCTAAGCTTGGATTTAAACGGTTTTGGTTTGATTTTCGATGTGATCATTTGGACACCACATGAGTTATGAGAGAATATAAAAACTATAATATTTCCTGATTCTTGTCACATTTCACGGACAGGCTTTCACCTATATAACAAAACAAACTAGGTGCGCCAGAACACACGGCAATCCCCAGAGACTGACGAGAGAGCCACTAATGCGTTAATGTGAATAAATCCTGCAAAGATTTTCCCAAACCCTGTTCGAGGTACAGGGTACAGATGCAATTTTGCACTCAGATTAAAGAAAGATTTCGAAATGAATTTGCCTTTAGCAACAACACTCAAAATCTTGGAGCCGCCACATAAATTTCAAGACTTTAAACTTTAAATTCTTAGTCTGCGACCCCGAAAGTCCCTACACAATTATTTTCAATATGATCAGATCATAATTACAAAACTCATCCGCCATTTTGAAACCGCCATGTTGATGAAAAAATCATAATATCCGATCCCGAAAACCCCCCACATACTAATTTCGAATCGAATCAGATCATAATCTAAACTCATCCGTCATATTGGAGCCGCCATCTTGAACTTTTCAATTTCAAGAAAAGAATCATAATCTCTGACCGAATTTGAAATGAGTCGGAGGCTAGGAAGTGGGTCAAATTTTATTCTACTATATTGTTATGGTTAGTTATACTAGTGAAGCGATATAATAGCTAGTAAAAAGCACAAAAACAGGTCGGTTTGCTTCATGCATATATCTTCATGGTTTCATTTAATTTTTCGTTATGTAATTTTCAATTTCAGCCAGCTCTGGCGGAAAGAAAACTATGACATTTTCCAAATTATAATATTTTATTAGAAAGCTGACTTCTTTCAGCATATATATAGATGAAAATGATTTCATGTGATATTTCAATACCGAAAGGGAACAGCCCTTTTGAGTCAACCTATAAATCAATAATGAAAAGTCGAAGAGCAAGTGACTTTTGATGCTTATTCGATACCTATACTGACCAGGTTATTCAGATATTTTGCATCAATCCCAGTATTGATATATCTCAAACAATCCTGCCATCAAAGTATTTTCGTGTCCGTATTTCTTCTCCACGAAATAATTTGCTACTCATGAATATTCTTGGCTTTGGACGAAAACATATTTTTCTGGTAACATATGCCAAAGATCCAAAATGAGATATGGACTATCGGAAAAACACATCGATTTGAAGTCGTCGAAAGATGTTTCCAGCTAGATGAAAGACAATTTGGTTTCACGTTTCAAGGCAAATTAATGAGAAGTTAAGAAAGATATATGTTACCATAAAGGTAGCACATGGAACATCAAAATGGATTATTTGAAAGGTGTTCGGTTTCAGAGGAAATTACATTTTAGTATGGAATAATTATTGTTATATCCAAGAAATATGCGTAAGTATAAGTAGGTAATAAGAGGAAAACAATATTTCAAAATAAAATGAAACCTTACTAATGTACTGAACCCACTGTTTTGTTTATTCTATTTTATTAATAAGACAATCTATTCAGACATGATGTAGTCTTGAAAACTGGTATATTGTCTTGATCATTTTCTGAGCCTTCTGGTTACTGTTCGTACGAAGATTCAAATTTTTTTCCTACTAATCTACTTCCTACGGATTAACATTTTTCATTAGTATATCGTCTGGTCCCTAGTATTGGCACCTGAAGCCATTTCATTTTTAAAGTTATGAAAAGAAGACCTGGTGGCGCTACTTTTCAATTGTTTCAGCAGTAAAATGCTTGATTCGAAACAATTGAATTTCAGCTCATAACGTCGTTAGGGTTCTCATACACAACAATAGAGGCGCCACTGTCGAAAGATATCTGATAAGTTTCAATCATGTCATACATAATCGCATCAAACTCATTGAAAAATGGCAACATGAAACTGAAATTATTAGAAGTCATTCAGAATCGAATACTCAAACTTGTCTATTGACACCTGCATCCTGCATTTACCTGTAAATTTGATTGTAAACGTAGCTAAACTTAGCGAGATTCACCCACGCAAAGTCTCCTTAGACTAAGTAGGCGAAATCAAGAGATTTGGTACCAATCCCAGCAAAGTAGAAAGGGAATTCACCATCCAATATATCCATCTATTTATTTTATATACCTTATCAATCATTATATCAGAGGTATATGAAAAGCGTTGATCATGAAACAAGAAACCAACATAAGCTGATTTAGTTTCAAAGACGAAATGATATAGTGTCACTAAAACTATGAAGAGCTACTCTAGTAGGCATAAGAATATTCAATATTCCTACTCGAAAACGATTGACAGTGACTGATCGCTTCGGTACTGACTTCTTCTTCTAAGTGTCTTATCCTGAATGAGTGGAATGACCTTGAACTAATGTCCTCTAGCATAGAACAAAAAGCACTTTGACCTCGTTATCTGATATTCATCTATAGTCAATTGGAATTAATTAGAGCCCTTCCACTCGATTTTATTGGTGTGTTTACGCTAATAAAACACGCTTCATGTTGAAATGTAATCGATTTCCACCTGAGTGGCGTAGCAATTCTGTACAGACTCAGTGAACAGTGGATTTTTCTTCGATATCATGAATATTTCATCTGCACTTTGATTTCCACACGCGTATTCAAGTACACAGTAAAAAAATTGGGTGTAATTTAAATCAAATGGATGTCAGAGCAAACTCCGACAAATACAACACCTGAAAAATGTCTCCTTTTTATTATACATTTCTCAATTGAGTGTTGAGTGGTGTTAATTCCGATCTTAGTAGTGAAAAATGACACGATCGAAAGTGGTGAAGTAGAACGATTTTGAAACATAAAATCATAAGAAACACCAAATGGTTGAAATTTAATATCCTCAATGGTGCAATCATTGACGTGGAAGCATGAAAAACAAATATTATATAAAATTAACACCAAGTTACACTGTGTCATATCACGATGGAATCGAGGCGGTGTATAAATCATATAATTTGGTGGCAATAATCATTCGTAAAGTATTGCATCTTGAAATCACCAGAGTTGATATAAATTGATAAAAATATTGTATATGAAGCACGTGAATGGTGTGAATTTCATGCGCTCATCTGTTCGATCTTAGAACCTTAAAACTTTTGCCAATAGGTGGCACTGACGTCCTTCCTACCGTACCTGATTTCAATATAGGGCATGATATATTAGATGATTTTGATATAGATCAGTATCAATTAGCCAAGGCCCTAGTGCAACTTAGCAGGATAAATGAGCCAAAACAGTTCTTCATCATCCGAATTATATCCCTAGATTCTGCCGATTCTGCCATATGAATTATATTTCAATAGATAATCCAACTTAGTAAATAATACCGGAGGTGGTGAACAAAAGCACTGATTATATGGTGTTCCTTCACACCAGAAAAGTACTCGCATGTACCTGCTCAGTGTTTAGACGCACCGAAGAGAATTTCATGGAGGTAGGATTCAACATCAAGAAAATCACATGATACGCATCACACCACTGTGGTGTCAAATCGCACTTTTGGAAATGCATAAAGAACACCACCAAAGTGTTCATTCTGCTAAATTCAGCACTGATACTAGTGTTACTGACAACTGGGTTTGATTATCAAGAACACCACTGGAAAAGGTCACATATCACCTACCGTGGTGAATAATATGCTGGTGTTTATTGACACTAAAACAATCAGGACCTCAGGGGACACCAGACGGTGTTAGCTGGTGTGAGCTGGTGTATTTTTTTTCACTGTGTATTTTCTAATCAGTTCACTAAAATGAGTTCATTTCATCTACCACTATCTAATGAATAACGATCAATTCTTGAAATACACGGGCCAACCATAATTTGAATTTTTGCTCGTTTCAGAACGAATTGGTACGATTTGTTTGACCTCCCACGCATCGGCTGCAATTTACTGTTTACCTATGTGTTGTATTTTCGTAAAGAGGTCATAAAGGCTTATATTTTTAGCGAACTAAATAATTGCGATTCATGTGGTTGGATATCGGAAAATCGTGTAGCAATGGTCAGAAGTTTCACAATTCTCTCGACACTATATCTCCATGGAAATATACGGAAATACCTACTTCTAATTTGTTTGTTGCCTTCCGCATAAAATGCACAGGAAACATAAACCACAGTGCAGGAAAGTTAGGGATTCAGAAATATATCATCCAAAGAGAAGGATGTTTCGAGAAATTCACCTAAAATATTAGGTACTTGCCTTTATTTCAATACTTCATTTTATTTCAGAGTTGAGTTGATTAAAATTTCTTTGTTCTAAATCAAAAATCATCATCATAATAGCTAGCTTTTTTAGTATCACTCAAGGGTACAATCCGAATATTCGATTTTTCTACTAGGCATTGAATATTTCATCATTTGATTCATCAATATTTATTTCTGATCATGGTTGCTTATGGAATTATTAATGTTTCGGATATAACCCTTATTTTTCCATTGATGTATCTCAAGTTACCTTTTTTTTTTCAGACAAACTCAAAATATGTATATAGATGAATTGATGATAAAATTATTGTCTAGGATGTTCATTGAATCAGGTTACTGTGATAACGGATATCAATATCATCCAAATAGTCTTCAAAAACTATACTGATATGTTTCAGGATTTCTACATTCAGAGTTCGTGAAGAATCCTATCTTTGTAAATCCCTGCTCACGAGTTGATGAATAATAATTGGAATCGATTCTCTCGGAACTATCTGGTGTTGTTTATGTTCCAAATGTGTTCGTTGTTTCGATGAAACATCCCATAGTTCTTAAAAGTAATTTGGCCCGTTTGAATTACATTTTATGAGAAAACAAGAATAGCAGACATAATTCTCTGGGCAGATATCTCTGGTTTTCCGTCAGTCGTTCAATATCAAGAAGAGTCTCAAAGGCTGACATATGGTGCTGATAGCACCATAAATCGTCAGCCTGTATCTGTATACTAGAAGATTTATCTCACCAAGCTCCATATGTGATCATTAGTATGATAACCATCACATAAGTAATACATATCCAGTTGATTTGTTTGGCCACAAGCCACAAGATTTTCCACAGATCCTTCGACATGTCCGCAGGGATAATGCAGAAAAAAACATCAAAATGTAATGAAAGATATTCAGGGTAAACGTAGAAGAGAGGAAGGTATGTATAAGAGGGGACTCCTATCAACGCAAGAACCGGTATATATGGAACAAAATCAAATACAAGAATGTTGCTGAGCTCAGGTGAATTCGAAACTGGTCTGGGACTGCTTAGAACCCTATTGAGAGTTGGGTACTCAAACAGGCTGACGCCAAGAGGCTAATAATCAAGATGAGAACAAAACTCCGAATGGCCCAGAACCGTTTTGTGCTATAAATTTACAAAAAACAAGCATCAGAGTATGGAAGCAAAATATATCTCTGAGATGGTGGAATAACTCGCCTGGAATGAGGCAGGCTGAAGGGTTTATCACACACAAACCATTGTCAACATTCACGGACTACTTCCTAAGCCAGAAAACCAGAATTATGGTGGGACTTCTCACAGGACACATAGGTTCAACAAAATTGGCATAGCGGAAAAACAGTAGATAAACTTTGATAATGCGAGGGAGACTTCTAGGTTTCCAACGCTGAGGGAAGAAAACATAAATGCTTCCAGATATATGAGGGATCCAATAACTAGCATAGTGATTCTTATAGTATCCATAAAGACGGGACCAGACAGACCGAGAGTATACACAATAGATCTAAAAAGGTCAAGGTGTGGAAGCAAATGGCTCATTGGTCTCATTCTAATCAACTCTTCGAGATATTTCCCGCCTTACTACAACATGGCTTTAAAATAATAGAGCCTTGTTTTAAAAGGCTATTCAAGGCCAGCTTAATTTTCGGTTACATACCGCAAGCTTGGAGAGAGGCCGTAGTGGCGTTTATACAAAAGGCTGGAAGACATCCAATGGACGAACCAAAGTCTTACCGCCCCATCAGTGTCACCTATTTTCTCCTTAAAGCAGTGGAGAAAATAATAGACTGTCACATTAGAAGCGAACTCCTTGAGTTAAGACCGCTTCACAAGAAACAGTTTGGTTATCAAGCAGGTAAATCCACGATTAATGCTCTACAATGTCCAGTGGAAAAAACAATGGCTCTATGTGCCTTCATTGACATAAAGGGGGCTTTTGATAACACCTTGCATGTCTCCATAACTAGATCACTAGAGGAAAGGAATGTAAACTCCTCACTGATTAAATTGGATACAATAAATGCTGAGAAGCAGAATCATTGTGGGAAAGAGACGGCCAGGATGACAGTAGAAAAAGGTTGTCCCCAAGGGGGGGGGGTCTATCGCCTTTGCTGTGGTCATTGGTCGTCGACAACCTGATAGTCAAGCTACATGATTCTAGTTTGACGACTCAAGGTTACGCTGATGACCTTGTTGTCACCATCAGGGGCAAACATGGCGGGATTATTTTCAATCGTATGCAAGTAGCCCTAAACACAATCAGAAGCTGGTGCGCAGAGGAAGGAATCAATGTCAATCCTAGCAAAACAGTGCTGGTTACATTTACCAAGAGGCGAGACTTAAAGCCCCAACTCTGAATGGAATCCAGATCACTTTTTCCAAAGAAGTTGAATATTTGGGATTATCGAACAAAAACTGATATGAAACAGCCAACTCAACCACATTCTTTCCAGAGCTATAGCGACAAGTTGGACATGCCGCAGAGTCTTTGGCAAGACATGGGGTCTGAAACCAAAATGTATCTATTGGTCATACCAAACGATCATCAAACCCATGGTCACCTACGCTTCATTGATATGGTGGCCAAAAATGATACAAATTTCGGATGCATTAGTGCACTGATGGATGAAAGGGCTGGAGTGAGAGTTACAGGGCCAAATTTCAGGCTCTCGAAACCCCTTGGTAACACCCCAACCATCTTTCAAGCAGAAGCAGGAGTGCCTCGAATGGGACACTCGAAGGGCAAAAATATATGTTCAGATTGCCAAGCAGCACTGAAAGCTCCGAAGTCATACACTTGTGAGTCTAAGCTGACTTGGGACTGTAAACAATCCCTGAGACAACTGGCAGCGAACAACCAGGTCACTTTGCACTCTTCTGCAAGAGGCTCAAGTTCCTGAAAGGGGCCTTCTTAGAGACGTCCGATGTCAGGAACCTAACTCCCAGGAAACTGATAAACTTCGCTAGAAGCCTCGGAATCTCGGGCCACGAATAGGGTTATGCACAAAAGATCTTATAGGTCGAGGTGCTTGAGAGGCTGCACAGCCTTACAATCTACAATCAACTCTTCTTATCTAGATACTTCATCATTCTATAATGTTCGACAGTGTAGATATCCCAACATCCCGTGGGTTTATAAATAGTGATGTTAAGAGTCTTCACTTTCAAATTGTCGGTCATTTCGAATGCGACGATATATCGTGTTCCATGTTCCGTTTATTGATAATATTTAATGGGGAATTAAAAAGTAGGGCACCTCGTATATTGCGTGCCTGAGTACGATCATGATAAAACTAGATATTTCTGTATTTCGCGTATCTAGATCCATCAGAATCGACTGAATAAATTAGGCGGACGTTTTTTGACACAAGAGATTTAAGTGGATAGTACAATCGAGAATTTTATGTTCACAGCAAGGTGGAACAGCTGGTGAAACAGCTTCCTATTAACAAGCACTAGAATAAACTGTAGACCTTTGCCTACTTGATTTCATACCGTAGTAATATTTCCTGAAGTTATCAGAGATGGCGACATACCTTGTGTCGGTAAAACAGAATCTGTGCATCTGTCACCTTTTTATCAGTTTCATCTGTTCTAGATGAAAAATGATTGAGAAGAGTCAAAATATCGATAATTATTCCAGATTCACTGAAAATATTGTGTTTTGATGTCATTTCAACTCATGTCTGTCAGATGCGAACCACAGAAATACATGAGCAACAGAAATCTTCATCGATAATCGATCTCACCGCCATCTTCATTCAAGTCGTGGAAATATTAGTACCTTTTCAAACGGTCTACAAGTTTTTCGCAGAAACAATTGAAGAGCTGTTTCACCTTGGTTCACAGCAATGGATCATACGAAATCCAGTTCGAAATATGAAAAGTCAAAACTGAGAACTTTAGCGATACTCAAGGGATTCTTGATAGTGAGCTGTCGCGATGGTATTTTTCCGCAGAGTTGCATTTCCTCTTCAAACATTATTCAACTTGATGGATCCATTCGTTTCTGAAACAAAACAACTTGAAAGGAAAATCGGCTATCTCTAAGAACGCTATCAATCTGCCCAGCACTAGATATAATTCTTCACAGAACTGCTGAGAGCAACATATCCTACGGAAAATATGCTCAAGCAATACCAAAGTATAAACTTAAAATGCATATATTCTGTTTGCACACCATCCAATATATTGAAGAAAAATAATTTTTATATTTTTGTTTGACCCCTAGGCGCTTTCGTATAGTTTTCATCAATTGACTGAGTATTATAGATATTATTTTGCCAGAAGTTCAGTTTCGTAATAATTAGGTTGTGGATGGGTGAGGGGTTTCACTGAAATATTGCCAGTATTTAGGTGCTGATAAGCATTCCTTAGTAATATTATTGAAGAATAATAATGTTTCAAAAACAGTTTCGGATTGAATATTAAAAAAAAGAGAAACTGTCAATTTTTGTAATCGAAACATTTGAAAATTAAAATTTGTGATAGCTTATAGTTTTTGGGCTATCCACAGGTAACAAAAAATTAAATAAAAAATCCAGGCCCGTATTAGAAAAAAAATAAGTTGATGATGGTTTCTAGAAGACGAAACGTCGGATTTCAAATTTGATAACGCTACCTTGTAGGAAAGAAAAAAAGGTCATGATGAAGTTTTATTAATATCGATTAATTTCTTCAAATAACGCCAGAAAAAAATAAAAACTGTTTTGAGAAATTTCGATTTTTTCGGATATATCCGAAAGTATTCGGAATTTTGCAATTTCCAGAACAGCATTTTGTTAGGCATCAAATTGCTCAACTTTGTCATGATTTAACCGACCCTATATCTTTCACGGTTTACGAGATCTCAATCACCCTGTGCATCAGCAGAAACATCAAGGATGGCTCCTCTATAATTGCATCCACAAGAGTGCACAACAGTGGGCAAAATCTGACAGTAAGCCACTGTGTTCATTTTACACACAAAAAGAAATAAATGATCAGTCGAAGACGATTCCGTGAATATTTTTCCAAAAACTATTATAACCAGTTTTCCCTCAAAATATTTTCAACGCACGCCTCTGATCAATTTTTTACGCACCAGACGTATTAAAAATCCTGAATGGAACAATCAAGCATCCCAATATCCCATACCTAGCCTACAGTATGTACTGAATAACCTATTGAGTTTGAAGAATCTGTATTACAAAGTTCACGGTTGTTTATATACAATTCAAGATTAAAACAAACACTTCGAACTCAATTTATATTGTTCATTCCACAGTCTATAACAAACTGATAATAAACAATCGAATTATATCGAGGCTCTAGGTGGAAACCATCAGAATGGAGCAGTTACCTTATACAGGGTGACTCGAATTAGGAGATTGTGTGTTTAAGTTGTTTGTTTAAGGTACAAAACAGTAATGATTTTATTCAATACAGATGATACAAAGGTTCATGATATGAAGTGTCATATGATTCGAATTTCGAAAGATGGCATCGGAAACTGCTGAATTTGCTAATACCCACGTATAAGTTAATGATAAAATCGACTACTAAGATACGAGCCCACATATTTATAGTTGTGAAACAGCGATATTCTTGGATTGCGATATTCTTGGATCTTCAAAGAGCATTCGAGAACGCTTCACAGGGATAGGCTATTACAATAGTTAGGGGCATTAGGAATAGAGGAAACAGTTCTGAAATGGTTGGAAAGTTATTTGAAGAAACAGAAAACGAAAGTTGAATATAAATAATGAATTTTCGAATAACATTGATCAAGGTATACCACATGGAAGTGTTTTGGGGCCTCTCTTGTTCCTGATTTATATAAATGATATTGGAATCTATATATAGATGGTGTTGTGCTAACTATTTGAAGATCAACGTTGAGAAAACCAAGTATATGGTGGTAGGTACAGAAATAGAAGTATTTGTAAACAAGAGTATGAGATAATAGTATATAGTAAACCTACTCAAGTATTTAGGGGTGAATGTTGATAGGAGATTTTTTCTCTGGTGGTGGTGGTTCTGGTGCAACCGTACTCTTTAGTTGCAAGTTGTGAATTATGTCACCACTGCTGCACTGCTATCAACATCATCAGCTATGTGGTAAAAATATAGTTCCAGTCGCAATGAATTTCTAACTTTTGAAGTCTCATTGACAAATTGAAATCAAATACGAATTCTCATCATTATCCGATAACAGGAAGATCCAATAAATATAAATGTGGTATAACAAAAGCGCTTATGGTGACAGTGAGGAACAACTAATATACCTAATTAAATCTAATTAACACATCTATATTTGGGCATATACAATAAATTCATGGTACAAACAATTAACAATATGTTAAAATCGAGTAATGAAATATCACATCAGTGGTTAACGAAAAAGTTAAGATGAAATGAAGACAATTAATAGCACCACACACAAAAATCAGACAGGTCAATCGCTTTTCATAATATATTTGAATTTTTGCGGCAGTTTGTTTTGAGTTGTGATCTCCATATCAAAAATGTCTTTTTTAGTGCACATAATATTTATTTGGTTCACATGAATATGATCGCTTTAACGAGTATTTTATGAGATAACATCGAAGCGGAATAGTGAGTTCATAGTCGATACTGAGGGAGCAAATTATTTTATTATCAATAAAAATGAGCGTTCAGATTTTATTCTTTTCTGAACAGTAATCCACTGAGGCTGTAGTTGCATACGCTCTATACTTTCGAATCCATTGCACCTTGGTAGAAAACGCATAGATCAATCTTGTAACATTAGTAGTTTTCGAATAACTGTGTCTTGGCACATAACTAATCGAATAGAGGAGCAATACTCCAAGTGGTGTTAAATCATGCTATAATAAATCATATGTTTACAGAACTGGGTAAGGTTTTTGCGGATCCTATATGCGAATCCAATCTTTGTAGATATCTCCTATATTTCTAAATGTTTCATTGTCATTACAAGCTCAAAATCGATTATAACATTCAAATGTGTGACTAATGCTGAAATTATCGCAGAAATAATCAAAATACTTGAATTAACGGTTGGTGTAGATTATACACTGATTGGTGTATATTGTACACCAGTTGGTGTAGATTGTACACCAGATGGTGTTGATTATACACCGATTGGTGTAGATTGTACACCAGTTGATGTAGATTGTACACCAGATGGTGTTGATTATACACCGATTGGTGTAGATTGTACACCGGTCGGTGTAGATTGTACCGAAATTCGAAACCGTCGGGTGTGTGTTTCGCTCACCGTCTTTTCGATAATAGAGTATCTCTGCGTGCTTCTCGACGGCGTCGCGCAGCGCGTCCCTCAAACTGGCGACGGCCTGCTGGGATGTGAGCGGCCCGCACAGGAATTCGCAGGTGGCAGGCCTCTGCATCACGTCGGCCCTGGAGTAGCCGGTCAAGCGGCAGAAGCCGTCCGAGCAGTATATGATGTGGCATTGTCCTTCGCGGCTGTTTGCCACCAAGAATGAACGATCTGCAAGAGGATGACACGGCGAATCAAGCAGGTTCAAAAGAAAACAGTTCATACACAACCAGGCGTAAAGTAGCACCTTATCGCTTTATCAGTCAGTAGTCAGTCAATTAGAAACGCAACGTAAAATAAAGGCCATTTATTATTAATATTAAATCTTCACTACAAATAGTACCATGTATATCCTATCTATATACAGATTTTCAAACAATTAAACGTTCAATTTGAGAATCGGTTTCGAGATTCTATTATCAATAGAAAATAAGCGGAAGATCGGATCAATAGTATTTTTTTTCTATTTTGGTTGCATAATGAAGTCATTGTGCAACGCAAATGCGTGTCGAAATAGCCTCTATTTCGATACTCATTTTTTTATTATTCGGAGATTGGTACAATCGAACTGTCAAATGAAAGTCAGAAGAGTTAGACCCAGTTTACTTCTGAGCGATTTAGATTTGGTGATATTAGCAGTGAAAAACTCAATGTTTTAGTTGGTAAATTTCAATTCAGAGTGTAGTTTTATTTAAATTGGCCAGTAAAAACAATAACAACATTGAATTTTTCACTGCTGGTATTGCAATAATCAAAATCGCTAAACTGTAAAGCCTTACGCTTGTGCGTCAGATTTCAATTATTTCAATATCATCATTGTTACCAATCGGAAATGTTTCTGTTATTTATCGATATTAAATCCATTTTTTTTCTTCAAATCAATTCAAAATAGAAAAAATTGCATATGACACACGATTTATAAGACGTTGTCGCACTTGTTCACTTGGAACACTCCTCGCTTCGATCGTCGTACTCCAAACAACGCGTGCGACAAAATAGCGTCTTACAAAACTTGTATCATAATATACTATTATTCAAACTTCTGAACAATAATAGTATATTATGACTGATTGGCCTCCCATTCATTGCCAGGCTCGAGCCCCGCAGAACTTCCCTCTATCAGGATTCTATTTTTCCTCAAACGGAGAAGTTATGTGACATTATCTATCATTTTCCTGGTGTCTATATCTAACCAGACCTGGGAAAAATTTCTATATAACGAAATTCTTGTCGAGATATAGATATTTCTCGAAAAATGATGAGTATGAATGGAAAATGATGAATATTGAGGATGTTATAAGAACAATCATGGCTGCTGGTATCATCATAGTGTCAACCTGTCTTCGCCTTGCACCTCTGGCCTGTCTTCTTTCGATGATATAGCGGCTCTAGAGAAGAAAGTTGATTTTACTGGAAAGGAGGAAAGTGGACAGAGTTCAATTGTATTAAATAAGTGTTTACAAATCACTATAAATATATCTAATAAATAAAAATTTCGTGTTGTAGTTTGTAGTTTTAATTGTATTAAATAAGTGTTTACAAATCACTATAAATATATCTAATAAAAAAAAAATTTCGTGTTGTAGTTTGTAGTTTTAATGCAATAAAACCAGTTTATTATCATCAGCATCATTTTGAGTTTTCTTAATGTCATTGTCAATTTTAATAGCCAGTTTGATTTAAATTATTACTTGGAAGGTTGCCTAGCAACGAACTTTTTCTGCCTAGGCAGTAAAAGTGGACTTTTTCTGCCTAGGCATTAAAAGTACAACTTCTAAGCCTGCCAAGTGTCATTAAAAGGCCGCTTTTAATGTCATTTGGAGAAAAAAAAGTTTGTGACGTATCTCCAAAACCATGCCCCAAACAAAGTCTTTAGTGCGCCACTAGGTTCTGCGCAGAATTATCTCTCAGACATTATTCCTAGCTAAACAAGTCAACAACATGTTTTCTAATAACTTCGTAGTGATAGGGTAGAGGTCCAAAACATATAAATTGTCAAAATCTGACCAGGTCATCTTGAGTTTCACAAAAAATGTGAAAACCGCAAGGCTCTATCTTTAATAACAACCGTCGAGTGAGAGACCTATAATACCTCCCCTACTAATAGGGATAGGGCGAACATTTCACCACGAACCATTCCAAATTCGACCGACAAAGGCGTCAAATACGGAAAGCGTTCGTCCACTCGAACTAATGCCACAAAACATCCCCCGATCTCCACTTGGCCCGATTTCCTAAAAACCTCAACGATCCGTTCGCCTCGTGATGTAAAAATAGAGGGGAGCATAGAGCGCGATTTGAGTGAAACGCTGAATTCGGTTGAAATATCGATTGTCTTGCACCATATTTCCCACTCAGAAATGAGAATTATTATTACTGGGCGGTAGATTATGCATCTTGACAGGGTGACTGCATATTCAGTCCATCGACCTTCAAACTATTGAACTTTTGGAGGAATCACAACGATTTTACAAGCTTCTATGTTCCTTCACTTATAAACTAACTCTGAGTTTTTTTATGTTCTGGTTCTCACGAATAGGGATATCCTGTAATGTTCAGATGACATCGTGAGAACCAAGGGAAAGAAGGTAGGAGTTGGTGTTCTTCTTAAATTTCTGGAGATGTTATGCCTCGGGGAACACCTCCCTAGGCAATGAGTTCCAAAGTCTCGATGTTCGTTGGATGAACGAATCTGGAAAGGGACAATCTGCATGTCTCTGAAGTGACCACGAAGGGGTTTGAATAACTAACTGACCAACAAATTAACTATCTAGCTGAAGGCTAAGTTGAACTCCTCTCAAATGAATTCGAAACCAAAATCAATAAATTGAAATCATGTAAGGCAATGAGGGCTTTCATGCAATAAACAAAGCAAAGATTAAAACTTACGAAGATGACGAACATTCAACTAAGAAATCAATTTCGTCCATAAATTCAATAAAATTCAAGTCAAGTCACTTGGGACTGCAAACAATCCCTAAGACAACTGGCAACAAACAACCAGGTCACTTTGTTGTGGGTGCCAGGTCATAAGAGAGTTAAAAAGGCAACGAGGAAGCAGACTGCCTTGCCAAAGAAGGGGCAAGCACACAATTTCCTAGCCCAGAACCCTCCTGTGGACTATGAAGCCCACTTGAAAACAAGAGTTTCGAAGCTGGGAAACAGAGAAGAAATGAAATCTCGCTGGAATAAAGTGCCAGGACAAAAACAAGAGAAAAGGCTAGTAGGCATATCACCATGGAAAGCTAAGCAGCTTCTCGAGTTGAAGGACTTGAGGGGACTTCTCTCTCGACACTGCCCTCCTAGGTATTACCTCGCAAATCAGAGAGTGATAGTTGCCGGTACTGCGAGAACTTCGCTGAAACTGCAGAACCTTTGCTTTGCGAATTCCCAGAGCTCAAGTTCCTAGATAGGGCTTTCTCAGAGCCCTCTGATGTCAGCAACCTAGCTCCCAGGAAATTGATAAACTAACTAACTGACTAACAAAGTGACTAACTGACTTACTAACTGACTAAAAAACTAACTAGCTGAAGGTTAGTTTAAACCCCTCATTAATGAATTTATTTCTGACAGTGACATTATAAGCTTATATCGTCATAGTTACGATATCTATAATGAGGGTCATAACTCCCTTGGGATATTAAGGTTCAAAAACTCCCTCTTACCTGTTACAGGTGAAAATGATACAAGAAATGCTTATAAACGTTTATATGTAATGAAAACTAAGACATATTTTCCTTATTCACGTCATTACAAATAATAAATGTACAATTTTCAAATGTTCCCTGAAAATTACTTCCGCCGCTGGAAACAATTTCCTTTTTTTTATGGGTGGTGCTGTTGCTGTTCACTACAGTCGAGGTGCCTGCCTCTTCTGATGGCAAAGTAGACAGCATACGCGCCGTTTTATTTCTCAATTCAATACTGTCCTCCAGATACCCCTCTGCCACCGTGGAACTTCTCCAACCTCCGTGTCTTTTTAAGTTTGTCATAGTTGCTCCTGCATTGGCTAGGGCAGTAGCAGAAGTGCGACGAAGGCAATGTCCCGTATAGGTTAGTGGGTTTGGCAATCCTAAATACATTGCGATTTTGCTGGGAATTTTGCCAAACATATTCTTTCCAATTGGCTGAGTTGTACATTTATTTTGTCGGAAGCTCAAAAAAAATCGTTTTGTACCTTCAGGACGCAAGGACATATAAAGTCTCAATAAAGGCAAAGCAGAGAACTCTTTTTCATCCACAACTGTAAATTTCTTCGATACACCAGTTTTACTTTCCGGTACGTTCACTACCATAACAGTATCCCGGTCCTCTATATCTGCTATACTCATATTTAGAAGTTCCTGAGTTCTGCATCCTCCAAAATAACCCATAATTAGAACAACCTATGACAAATAAAACGAAATAAACAAACGAAAAAGAAAATTATGAGAAAAAAATTACCTTATGCAATAAATGAATTTCATTAGGGGCGTCCTTTATAAATCTGATGACATCTTCAGGAGATAAGACAGCAGACTTTTTCGGCTTATACCCCTTACTTTTCCGTTTCAAAAAAGCCGTTGAACTTGGTGATATCTCTTTTCTCATATATGGTCACCATCGATTTGAGCATTGACCATTTAGTCCATAACGAATTTGGGCTAAACGTTTCTGACTGCAACGAATAAATACAATTATTACCAAATCTACCAGAAAATACTGAAAATACTTTACCAGTTCTTGAAAATATGCCATCAGAAAGACAGTTTCGTTGGCATCTTTTGACATAACATTTCTCTGTGTCAGCCACTTCAGATATAAGTTGTATTCTTTTTGATATAGGGCTTCACTTTTCGATGGAAGTAATGATTGTCTTGCTTTTTCCGCTTTTTTTATAATATCCTCCATTATATAAGAAAAAGATCGTCGATTTGTGGTAAAAAATAAACACGTTTTTAACGGAAAAACATTGATTGATAAAGAAAGTTTGCTTATATAAACATGTAACATAGCGACAACCTAGCAACAACCAACAATGCTACAATCAACGCTACCTAATTCAAATATACCAGAAAGGTTATGAATTTAAACATTTATTGCGTTCTAAATATGGACATATTGTTATGAAAATCGGTCAAAAATAAAATTATCTATGTACCACGGGAATTATATAGAGCCTTAATTACCGATGGCAAAGTTTGCGTCCCGAGGGCCTCTGGCCCGAGGGACAGCAATTGCCCTCATAATTCCCTTAATACATAAATAACTATTAAAAATAAAATAAATAATTTGAAATCATGTAAGGCAATGAGGGCATTCATGCAAAAAATGAAGCAATGGAAACTAAGATCAAAACGTAGAAATATGACCAACATTCAACCGAGTAATTTTTTTTCTCCATTTATTCAATAAAACGCATGCGTCAAGTCAAATATTTTGTCGGACAGCTCACAGGGTAGAATAGTGGTTGAAGTTCTAGGTCCTTTCATTATTAATTTAGTCGTTTTATGATTCAGTTGTTGTTTTTCAATAATATTTATCTCAGCATTATAATACTTATTTCAATTAATTAATGACATAAACATTCATGTCAAGGTGGATATAGGATGGTGAAACAGCTTCCTATCAACAAGCACTAGAATAAACTGTAGACCTTTGCCTACTTGATTTCATACCGTAGTAATATTTCCTGAAGTTATCAGAGATGGCGACATACCTTGTGTCGGTAAAACAGAAACTGTGCATCTGTCATCTTTTTATCAGTTTCATCTGTTCTAGATGAAAAATGATTGAGAAGAGTCAAAATATCAATATTCAATCCAGATTTATCGAAAATATATTGTTTTAATGTCGTTTCAAGTCACGTCTGTCAGATGTGAACCACAGAAATACGTAAGCAACAGAAATCTTCTACGATAATCGATCTTACCCATCGTCTTTCAAGTCGTGGAAATATTAGTACCTTCTCAAACGGTCCACAAGTTTTTCGCAGAAACAATTGAAGAGCTGTTTCACCATCCTATATCCACCTTGATTCATGTACTTACAGTGACAGTTTTAACAGATGACTGAATCTAATAGTCCGATTTATTTAGAAACTGGCAGGTGTGCATAATTCCGGTGACTATGCATGATGAAAAAAATATGGCCGTTTCAATATGGCGGATGATATTCGTGATTATGGTGCAATTTGATTCAAAATTAGTATCTGGGGGATTTCGGGGTCGTAGATTATTAATGTTTTGTTAAAATTCAGAAATTTCAAGATGGGGAAAGAGTTTTGGGATTACGTTTGATTCGATTCAAAATTGGTAGGGGTTTTCGGAATCGGAGATTATGAATTTCTCGTCAAAATTTGCGATTTCAAGTACTTTAGTACTATACCAAAGTCACCGATTGTGGAGAATACCTTTATTTTGTTTCAATTGAAGAAATATACAAAAACAATATTAGTTTCTAAATTGTTGCGTATACAATCTTCAACATACAATAAATTGAAACAATTTTTGAAAAATTTCAAACATCCCTTAGAATAAAAATTGATTACATGACCATACCTATCAAAGATGTGATTGGCAAATTGGCCTTTACAAATGCATTTACACGATGTGAACACCTAGTAAGCAGAGTAGGTTTCCATTCAGAATGACAATGGCCATGTTCACCATTTTATGTTATTAGAGGAACATTCATTTTTCTTCATATGATGAATGTTCTCCTACAGTATTTGGCATACTCTAATGGTGGATTTCAAAAAAACTCAACCAAACTAAGAATCAGATCAACAACCAAGAATTGAGAAAGATGAATACACGAAAATTCCATCGAGGTTTTATAAATTTTTATGTCATTTAAATAAATAATAATCTTTCGGCTTTTCAACTAAGAATTAAAAATTATGAATTCAACGCATGCGCATAAGGCATATTTGAATACAGAACAATTTGTTCGCTCTGAATTTCTGGCATGGAACAATAAAAAACATAATTCTTGATTGATGTTTATAAGCACCTCCTTAGTTTATATAGTTGTTAATTATCAAGTGTCAACTCGTATTCTTTGTTTAGTTGAGTTTATAAATTCACCATTAGAAAGTAAACGCATATATTTATTCGATACGTTGGTAATTCTTTTGAAGAAATTAGATCCCAATTAACAAATTAAGTTGCGAACATAATGAAACATAAAAGCAATTTCCTCTTCAGTAATAAATGTGATTATCCAAAGTAGTGTATAGTCTTTCATGAGTGGTTCATCCAGAAATATGTAAAATCTAAATTTACACTTACAATCTCTGGTCTGCTATCGTATAATAAGTATGCTATGACGAACACTAGACAAAAATAGTATAATGAGCATTTATTCATTTATATGTATTTTTATGTTCTGTACTCATTGTAATATAATACAATCCAACACAGTACTGTACAATCACCCTAAATGAACTGGAAACAACACCAAACTCTTCGTTTGAAGAGAAAAATATGAGCCGGTACTGTAGATTCAGAGATGACAAACTGCCCCTACTTTTTCTTGAAAATACATCGGATAAAAACGTTGCTAAACGGTGTGATTATATCATTTCAAAAATTCACGAAGCTCTCAGGAAAAACGTTTTGAAGTTGTGCATTAGATTGGATTAGTACTTTCGATTCATGAGGTAATTTTTCGTGGGATTCGTGCCCATTAATATAGCATCCAGGCGTACACGATATTGCAGATATATTTGTTTTGGATGGAAATCTGGTATTTCAAATTCTTGAACTCAATCTCTCAACGTCAAGATGTCCTATGCACGATATTGTATTTGTTTTGGATAGGAATCCGGTAGGTAATACTGAATTCTTGAGCATTGCGCAAACAACAGTCATGTCGTTAAATCTGTCAATATCCAAGTGTCTCATGCGCTGAAAATAGAAGATGTTTTATCACATCATTAACATTATTGAAATCGTGTTCCTGTGATACAAAAATGTAAATCATATATTATATGATAAGTGTAACATTGCTTGCACTTACGTTGAGTATAATATGTGTTGTTGTTCTCTCCAAAAAAAAGTGAAACTACCAACATACCTACATATTGTGTCAGCAATGGAAACTACATGTTCAAGCAATGATTATTTAAGTGATAAAATATATGGTCCTTCAGCGAGTCTTTCAGTCATTCACAGAAAAAGTTTAATTTTAATGCGGGGTTGTTAATGTTTAAACGGTTGTCGCATTGTCATAGCAACGTCATAAATCGTGACGTCAGTCAGATGCAGTGCAAGTTGTAGTCGTAAAAACTTCGTCGCAACACAGGAATATAAATACAGGGTGGTAAATTATATACTGAAATAAATCTGCTAGAAGTGCAAGAGAATATATATGAAAAATGCAAAACCACAAACATTACAAAATAAGTTCATCAGCACCCTTAAAGTGGGAAAAGATCACTTGATTCTTTGGAGAACTTTTGTGAAAAATAATTTGGAATTTCAGAATTATTATTCAATGATCAGAGGTTATTATTCCTACTCAGAGGATTTTTCCAATTGCAGCACGAAAGACGGTGATATTGAAAATTATGATTTCGATGATTTCGTGTAGAATATTTTTATTCCTCTTTAAAAGCCATGAAATGAGTTATATCCATAATTAATTCGCTATTTTTCCCCCTATTATCGATATTTTTGAGAACATAAGAGCATAATATAAATTTGAACTCGATGAAATAATGGGTCAAATATTTAATTATCACTATCATTCGTGTCAAAACGAATCTTCAATAGTTTCATCGACTCCCATGATTTGTATATTTTCAATTCGGAGCTACTTAAGTTCATCTATTTTAGAAATGAAGTTTGGATTTCGCGATTCTAAGTGAACTTGAGTGTACCAAACCGAAAATAGAATGTATACCAGGTGAACTTTTCACGTTTCACCCCCATTTGTACATCCTATATTATGCAAGCGATCACAAAGGAATGAGAATTGTTTGTTGAAGAAATTCAAACTATAACATAGCACAAAATTAACTTCTTCAGTTGATGTGATGAGTAAACACATACGGTTATCCCTACCCATTGCGACCTCTTTGGGTCCATTATTGTGGTTGAATTTGTCCAGTTTTTCAACGAAGCCGATTATTTTGTTTGGTGTTTGATATTTCAGGTCTGCGGCGAGAAAGGCACTTTTCATATTTGTTCTGTTGTTCCATCATCTTCGAGACAAATACGGCAATTCTTGTCACATGATGATTCAGACGACAATGTCCTATAAGGTGGCCTTTCAGACAACGTGGTCTTCCTTACCGTAGTCTAACAATTTACTGGTGACATTCTTCAAAGGATGATGTATAAATGCCTTTATATTCTGCCAGAAGTGTGAATCACTGTCCAGGTATTCAGTGTTGTTTTGGCAAAACTTAATGAGACACCAATGGCGGGTTGTGATCCGAAACAGCTTTATAGCGCCTTCTCTCACAAGACAGTCTGCATTTTCGACTTTCGTTGCCTTTCAAACCAGATTGGCCAGAAATCCAAATCAGAGACAAAATATTGAGTCTTTCTATCAAGAATAGTCCATTTTGGGTTGGTTTAATATCGATTCTGATGATGCTTGGTAAGAGCTAAGGGCTTTTAAAGCCGCTTGTCAGTCAGAGAATATTTCAATTGGTTTTGGTGTAGGTTGATTTCTTCCAGTCTCTCCATACAATACAAATGAATCAATGGCATAAATTTCTGCCAGCAAGTATTTTTTTTATGTTCTGGTTCTCACGAAAAGGGATATCCTGTAATGTTCAGAGAACATCGTGAGAACCAAGGGAAAGAAGGTAGGAGTTGGTGTTCTTCTTGAATTTCTGGAGATGGTATGCCTCGGGGAACTCCCTAGGCAATGAGTTTCAAAGTCTCGATGTTCGTTGGATGACCGAGTCTTTGGAAAGGGACGTTCTGCAGGTCTCTAAAGTGACCACGAACGGGTGCGAGGACTGAACTTGGCGGGTTAATCTCGAAGAGACTGCTGATGTAGAAACGATTGTTGATATTTCCAAAGAGCATCGCCCATGAAAATATCTATAAAAAAGAGATAAATCGCAGCTTTTCTACGGTGTTCTAGAGAAGTGAGCGAGTTCGGAAACGAGGCATCACCGACGAGACGAATTGCCCTCTTTTGGACAGAATCCAATAGTTTCAGGATATGTTTAGGTGCCGCACTCCAAACATGGGAACAGTATTCCAGGACAGTTCGCATATGTGCCTTATAGATCATAATCAGCTGACTGTGGAAGTGAAATAGCTCTTGACTCGAAACATAAGTTCAAGTTTTCGGGGTGCACTTTTGGCAAAGTATGGTAGCGTGGTGCTCTAGGCAGGTAAATATCTCTATCTTGGGTCTTCCCAAGAACCTGCGGCTGTTTTTGACCCATCTGTGGACCAACATTTGTTTGCTTTGAGTAGTTCCTGCTTTGGAAGGATCCAATCATTATCTCTATTCGGAATTGGAACGGTATGAGGCAGGTTGTGATTGACTGTTGGAGGCATTATGTCGGAGGTCATTCTCAAAATGTTGTGGCTTTCAGTGCCTGTCAGTAGTCCAAGTTCAAAAATATATGTCTCTATATACTAGAGAGATTTGTCTGGGCCGTTCGCTGTGAGGCTTCTGTCAACCAAGCAATAGCTCCATATGTGATCATTGATATGACAATCATCACATTTTTTCAGTTGATTTCTTTTGGCCCCAAGCCACAAAATCTTCCATAGATCCTACGACATGTCCATAGTGTGGCTCTGTGAGGAACCTTAACTAATTAAGTCGTCTGCATGAGCTCGCAGTTCTGCTCTCCTTCTGTTTAGAAAAATCAAGCAGACCGTCCATTTGAAGTGACAATAGCAGGAAGGATATTACCCCGATTTGTGGGCAGCACCTGGAGACCTTAAACCACATGGCATCATCATGAAGATGTGGTTGGAATTCTAGACAGATCTTTCTCGGATTAAGGCTTTAGACATACTGATCTAAAATCTAATATTTCTACAGATTCAGAATGAGTAACAATTGAGAGAGAAGGCTTGACGCTACATAGCTGTTGGTTTTCCAGATCTAGCGCATGCGTAGTTCGTCTGCAGTAGTATCAGTCTCGTTAATTTATAGCAACACCTCGTATAAGTAACAATCTTTAGCGAAATTGATGTATGCATTACATGATGTAGAACAGTAATTCTACGTGCATTAATGAAAACTATGAAGATTAAATACGTTTATATCTGTTGAATGAAACCATAAATCTAATTGAAAATTATATATATACGATGCCTAACTAGTCATATGAATAAGTGGGTACTATAGTTATGATTTTTTGTGGAAATGAGCCAGTTGTCATATAATATATTTTATACTGCATAATAACATTACCAAGTATAATAATAAATATTTCATAGAGAAACTACACTGTAAATCGCAAATCACACGATTTTCTAGTCAGGTCAAATACGTTTCCTCAATTGTCAGAAAAATATAATAAGTATAATTGAAAAAAATCAAAATATATACTACAAATGAAATATATCAACCTTGAATAGTCGTTGTGCCGTTTGCTCAAACTAGTTAAACTATACAGGGTGTTCCACAACAAACCGGCGCGATCGATTTCTCCGAAACTATAGACTCACTTTTATGTGAAAATCCCAATAAAATCGTCACCCTGTATTATTTGAAATCAGCAAATGAGGGTTAATATTTCATGACTGAAAGAATTATGTGCTAGTCTTAGTCTAGACAGTTTTATTGCAACTCATCACATAGCTTTCATTTAGTGTACAGAGAGACGCAAAACCAACGCCAAGTATTTTCTCTGACATTTTAAATAATTGGACATCCTGTATTTTACATCATTCACCAAGACTAGTCACTATATACTCTTACTTTCATTGAGCAATCCCTATATCTACCTAAATGTTACAGTTATTGAAATATTCGTGATTACACGCAAAGAAAAAAACTGTAGAAATTACTAGAATCGAAGTGATTTTCACTGGTTCATACAGTTGATATATGGACAGATATTCTTTCCAGTGAACACTACTATTGAGTCCAAGTAATTTGAGTCAACTTACTGACCACATAATATAATGGTCAACTTTAATAGGAACACGGTTGATTAGTTATTATTCGTACATCATTGGTTTGTACACTGAGGAATAGTAAATTAGACACTACTGAAAGATAACTGCTCCCTTGTTCAAATTTTGTAATTAATCAATGAGTACTGGTAGTTTTTGTTTTTTATTCAGTTTATCCAGATTGAAATGTACTATACATGACAAAAAGTGACAATTCGAATCAACATCTTTATTACCGGATACTCATTGATGATATTGATGATTATAGAACAAAAAGCAAAAATTCCTCTAGAGCTCCGGATTTCGAAGGCTTCCATGATGAGTTTTCGATTATTTTCAATGAAAAATATGGTGGTAACAGCCATAGCGCCGCTTTACTATTATCCAGTTGATCCGGAGTACATTTCTCTAGGAAAGTTTTGATGTATCTAATGGTACTCTTCGAAATCGTACTGAATCTGGAATGAACAATTATTTAGTTCGAATTAATATGGAATGAAAAAGTCGTTTGTCGTACCAAAGTGTATCGGGGGTTATGTCCATGAGCACCAAATGTCTTCAGTCCCATCGATCTTTCACCTTTCGTAACCATAACCCTTCCTTGAAATGTATTAGGTATTCCATTTTTGTGTCACCATTATATCCATGAATCCAGAGAATTTTCAACCATCTTCTAGACGTATTCGTGTTTTTATAAGAAATAAATCAAAAATCGCTATCATTACCTCTCTTTGCACTTTCCTCATTTTTCTTCTTAACTGGTCCTTTAGTTTGATCACTCTTCTCCTTTTATTGCAATAATGTTCACAAAAAATCCCTCTAGTGACCATTTTGTCTTCAACACATTCATACCCCGAATCATTTTTTAATTTGTGCCTAATCCTCAAATGTTCATTGGGAGCCTTGAATGAAGCAAATACCGCTGAACAACAGAAACATCTCCCATCTTTCCCGATTATGATGGCATACTAGCTGCGAGAAAAGGATACTATCCCGAACAGAATCAACGAATAACTGAGGACTAAATTCAACCCACACCATTGAGGGGAAAAACGACTATTTGAATATTTGTTGTTCAATTCAGTATTCATCAATGAACAGTATTATGACAATTATTATACTTGCCGAATATTGCTTCAGAAGAGTAAGTGCTTATTTTCAGTTATGAGGTGAATTTACTTTGAAAATCATGTATTTTGAATGTGTTAACAAATGTAAACTTCCGAAATAGTTATTCAGTTTCATTTGGATTAGTTCACTTTATCATTTTCTGAGATTAATAATTTCACTAAGGTGATAGTAAATATTACTGAAGACATTGCAAGAACTGCAAACAGTGATTTTCAATATTTTCTCGGACAGATTATACCAGAGTTTTTAAGTTGAAATCACAATAAGGTTCTATTTACTTTGAATGAAATGTCATTTTCAGACAGGTATACATTCCTAATGGTATATTGAGGGAAACTTTTTTCGCAGTTGGAATGACTAGGATTGATCTTAAGAAGTATCAGAAAATGTTCACTAGTCGGAACTGTGATTCATCAGATGGATATTTCTTAGCGTGTATTTCATTTGACCTAAGGTAGTATTGTTCAATATTCAATTCAATGAATTCTTCCAATGAGGAACTAGTCGATATAATCCTAAGCCTGAAATAATGAACAGTTGCTGAGAGGGTAAACAATCTGTATAAAAATGGTACTTATCCTGGGGCACTTCAATTTAGATACAGGATGACTTGCTTCAATTTTCCATTCGGTTCTTGAAAAATGGATGATTCTGCGAAATGCAATTTTACAGGATAAATCATTCAACGTATCTCTTCGTATATTTGATTTACTGCAAGTGCAACAAAATGAGTTTTGGTAGGGATAAAACAACCTCGACTATATTTACCAGATGATTAAGTAATATCTTGATTAACGCATGTGAAATATCGATGACAGCTGAAAAAACAAGATCCAATGATGTCGTAGGAGGCTTATCTAATTCTAAGAAAGTTTCACTGAAAAATATTATGATTAGGACAGGCCCAATAATACAAACTACGTGTATTTGTATGGGTTACGACTTTTTCGATATTATTATGCTCTACATTTTGAATCGATTGAATCGAATGTGATGTCAATATTCAGTAGGTCTGGAGCAGAGCTGGAATATTTATTCTCCTATAACTTAACTATACACATGTATTTGGAACGATGGAACATGACAATTCACAAATGTAATTGGATTTTAAGATGTTCAAAAAGTTGAACAATATATAGAAAACTTTTAGCGGTGGTAACCCTGTATGAATAAGTATAATATTCTTGAATTGAAGCAGTTCCATCCTATTGAAGTAAACTTTTCAGTCCATTATTTTTATTTAAAAAACTGAGTGAAAGTACTTATATTTGGTAATATATAGGTATCAATTTTCAGATAATAGATATGTACATTGTAAACTCTAGAGTCGAGACCATTTTAAACAATGTATTGTATGAGAACGTGTGAAAACACTTCTAGGGCCACTATAACATTTCTCAAATCAATAATAGGTGTAACCATAGCAACCGCACCAACTTACTTGATATTTTCGATAGTTTCCGGATAATTGGCTTCTTTTTGGTCTGGATTAATTTTAAATGTATCTGAACTACTTGCTGATTCCTTCCAATAGAGTTTATCGAAATGACTTATGTTCCAACATAATTCGAAGTTGAGGAAAGTTTCTGAAATAGTGTTAGACTTTAGAGAGAGTATAGTTTTCAGAATAGACACCTTAGTAATCGCACTTATCAATATTCTTGAAGCTAGTTGTTAAATTCAGCAGATACTGCTGGGTTTTAATAGTAAATACAAAAAATTGGATATCAATTATTAGATGCATAATATTCTGGATTTGTAGAGATGTGAAAAACAGGATTTCAAAAATAAATAAATTCTCCAATTTTATTTAGGGTTCTAACGATATAATTGCCCTGGAGGTTTTTATACAATTTCTTATGCATTAAATTTTTCAGAATATTTTCGTGAATTTCCAATCAATCTTTTATACAGTTTAATTAATTTCATGATTAGAGTGCAAGTGGTAATAATACATGGCATTATACTGCAAAAACCATACATATAATGAGTACTCAGTTACTTACCCACATCATATATAAGTCGTGAGTAAAATATAAATTATATATGTGACTCGATTATACAGGGCGAGTCAATAAAGTGAGTATTCTTCTTCGATATTGTCCGAACTATTAGATGCATGATGTATATAAAAAAATATTTCGATAAAAAATAGGGAAACAAGAAAAAAGCTTATGTAAGAATGATTATTGAATTCTGAATTAGTAGGAAGTAACTATCGGTAAAATCAATGGAATGTAAATCATGACGTTAAAATTCACGTATTTTAGTTTTTCCCCGCTAATATAAGGACACTTTCAGATCTGAAAAGAGTGCGAGAAAGTGGGTGAAAAAGCACGTTGGTAGAAAAACAGGGTTGCATTTGTTGACGATAACAGACCTATTGATAAATAATATCAAAAATGTCAGTTCTAATTCCTGCGTCTCTACCCGATACCAAATTCAATGTTTATTTAATTTTCGAGGATTTTCGACAAATGCGTATTTTGTACCAGAATACAAGATTCTGTAACAAGGTTAGAATAAATGAAATGATGTATTCAATCTCACGCTCGTTTTCTTTCGCGTATCGATTTATTCATTCTGAACGAGTAACAGACTGTATTTTCTTCACGATCATTGAATATGAATCGACAACAATCTGATTGAATATAACCTTGACTGAACATGAATATGACGGCGTCGGCATCACGCAAAAGTATCGCGGGGATGCGGTGGTGCTGTGAAACACGGACGTCCGTCAAGCGGCATGCGGGTACGCGCGACTTTCATGTATTTGAGTTTCGGGCATGAAATATTTATTCCTTTCAATTCAATGCATACGTCAGTTGAAACCACTCCGTTCTTGTAAGCTTCCACCAGTTCGGATAGATTCCATCATTTTATCTAATCCCTTCCATCGCACAACGTACGGTCGTATTATTGTAACACTACCGCATCATATAATATTTGCATCTGCCAGTTTGGACGTCCACAGGTAGATTAGATCCGTTTTTCGAATGCAGGAGAGGAAAACCCTCGGGAAAACCCCTAAGAAAACCTAAAATGTTCGTGAAGGAACAACGTGCAAACCAGTAGAAGGATATTGGGAAAGGAAATAGGCATTGGAAATGTTCTCGAATGTTTGGAGGTTATAGGTATCAGGAAAAACCTGTCTGGGAAATGATATCCGCAATTTCAACGTTTAATGAAAAAAATTAGGTTGATATATTGTAGTTCGGCAGGTCTCGAGCTTGATAATAAAATTGTGTCCAGCATGTCTTCCTCTGGTCTGCTTGCTCGGAATAGCTCGTGATGAAATCGATACTCATCTTTCCGATGATTATGAAGATATCATCAATTGAGAAGGAAGAGATCGCCCACTTCTCTGATATATTCTGAATGGAATCCAGGAGCCTCAGCGTATGTTTGAGAGCTGAACTCCAAACATGTGAACAATACTCCATGACATCTATAGCAATAGACCTCACATGATGGGGTATCGTTAGACATTTTGAGGTCTGCCTTCTTGGAGAAAACATAGGCTTGAGTCTTGGTTGCAATGAACTCCAAAATATTTTCAGATCCCCATTTCAAAATTTCAGTTAAATCTTCACTAATACTTTCGACCTATCTCCGCCTTACACCTCTAGTTCACATTATGTTATTAATAGTATATTGTGCAACTAGTGCGGAAAATATGATATGGAATATCCTATTTCGGCACGAGTTGTACACTATACTTTTCCGACGACCTACATGAAAAACATAGGTATGTGGGATTTTATTTTCGCTTGACTGCATTACCTACTTACAAATCATTTTCAAAGGAAGCAAATTCAATTGCATGAAGAAGCATATAAGAAAGAGGTATCACACAAATATAAAACATTTTATTGAACATTTAACAAAAATATTTGGGTACATTTTGGTCTGTATTTATGAAATATTGGAAAATTAATTATTGATGGTAATATTTAAGCAATTGTTCATTACTAACGAAATACTATTATTTTCTATTATCAAACCTGAATTGCATACTATTGGGGGAGTATAATCTACCATTTCATCGTCGGATGACATTGCAGCAAAGAAAACTGTACGGTACCTATCTAATTGGTAAAGCACATTGACACTATAATGTTTATATGTCATTGTCACATGAGTAAAAATCAGAGTATAGGTAACTATATTGGGTAATCGAACCAATCCCAAAGCGTGGAGATAAGTATTTCATTTCGCACTGGTGCGAAATATCTTATTTTGTGTACTACTGTATTACAGTGTGAAATGATACGAATTTCAGGTAGGTCGTCGGAAAAAACTATTTCGGAATTATATTATTCAGTACCTGTCGTAGAGAAAATGAACAAAGGTAGGTATTTTTATTCGAAAATTATCTGGCATTCCTGTGATCCTATTTTTGAACGGTTCATCTTGTTTTTTTCATTTCCCCTCATTACCCCTATAACAAACAATGTGATGAATGAAAAATAAAACCAACCTTTGAATAATCTTCACAATCTCACTGTGTGATACTTTATTTATCATAGTCAACAAAATCAAACTGTTACGAAGACATCTGAAGAGCAAAACCTAGCAATAATCTTCACTATCTCATTGTGTGATCACCACACTGTTACGAAAACATCTGAAGAGCAAAAGGTATATAGCAACAAAAAAATATTTTTGTAATACAGCATTGAAAATGGTAATAAACGTCAAATATATCGAATTTTTGATGAGATCGAATATATATATATCAAATCAAATGGCTGGTATTTTTATTTGTGACTTATCACATGCATTTATCTTACTGAGGATCCTATTTGTGAACTCTTTATCTTGTTTTTTCGTTTGATATTATGCCAATAATAGCAAGCAATGTAGGTATTCAGTGAATGATAAAAAAATCGCACCTTCACCATCCAACGTTGTTTTTTTCTCCAACCTAGCAATAATCTTCACTATCTCACTGTGTGATACTTTATTCATCATAGTCAACAAAATCAAACTGTTACGAAGACATCTGAAGAGCAAAAGTCTGGTGATGAGAAAAATCAAGGTCCTGTTCAAGAGCCAGCTACACCAAAATACCCGCATCTGCTTCTTTTTCGGACTCTCATTGTATTCTACAGTATTCTACGGTAACAATATATTTGAATTACAGCATTAAAAATGGTGATAAACGTCAACTATAAAATTTTTGATGAGATCGATTATGAATCAAATCAAAAAGTTGGTATTTTCATTCGTAAATTATCATGCATTGATCTAACAGAGGATCCTATTTTTAACGCTTTATCCTGTTTTTTCGTTCGATATTATGTTCATAGCGAGCAATGTAGGAATTCAGGAAATGATAGGAAAACCACACCTTCACCATCCTACGTTGTTTTTTTCTCCAACCTAGCAATAATCTTCACTATCTCACTGTGTGATACTTTATTCATCATAGTCAACAAAATCAAACTGTTACGAAGACATCTGAAGAGCAAAAGTCTGGTGATGAGAAAAATCAAGGTCCTGTTCAAGAGCCAGCTACACCAAAATACCCGCATCTGCTTCTTTTTCGGACTCTCATTGTATTCTACAGTATTCTACGGTAACAATATATTTGAATTACAGCATTAAAAATGGTGATAAACGTCAACTATAAAATTTTTGATGAGATCGATTATGAATCAAATCAAAAAGTTGGTATTTTCATTCGTAAATTATCATGCATTGATCTAACAGAGGATCCTATTTTTAACGCTTTATCCTGTTTTTTCGTTCGATATTATGTTCATAGCGAGCAATGTAGGAATTCAGGAAATGATAGGAAAACCACACCTTCACCATCCTACGTTGTTTTTTTCTCCAACCTAGCAATAATCTTCACTATCTCATTGTGTGATCACCACACTGTTACGAAAACATCTGAAGAGCAAAAGGTATATAGCAACAAAATAGTAATTTACATAACAAGTCCGGAAAATACTGTTTCTGCGAGTCCAAAAAAACTGTTTTCGGGCGTGTTGCATACACAATTTTTTCGGCAACCGTGTAGAATAACAAATAAAAGAAACACATTTCTTTCAAAAATTGAAATGTTAGCTAATTTTATGTCAGATAGCTGTCAGTCGTTATTTTGCTGCTATGGTAATGATCAACTGCATTTATCAAAACCATACTACCAAGATTTTCATATTTACAATGACAACAACGATGTGATTCTTTCCGGCCTAGTCCGGGAAGTACGTACTTCCCGGACTAGGCCGGAAAAATGCCACTTTCTCAAAAAAAAATCGTCTGGAAAGTACGTACTTTCCGGACGGTTGCCGAAAAAAATATTTTTGTAATACAGCATTGAAAATGGTAATAAACGTCAAATATATCGAATTTTTGATGAGATCGAATATATATATATCAAATCAAATGGCTGGTATTTTCATTTGTGAATTATCACATGCATTTATCTTACTGAGGATCCTATTTTTGAACTCTTTATCTTGTTTTTTCGTTTGATATTATGCCAATAATAGCAAGCAATGTAGGTATTCAGTGAATGATAAAAAAATCGCACCTTCACCATCCAACGTTGTTTTTTTCTCCAACCTAGCAATAATCTTCACTATCTCACTGTGTGATACTTTATTCATCATAGTCAACAACACCACACTGTTACGAAGACATCTGAAGAGCAAAAGTTTGGTGATGAGAAAAATCAAGATTCTGTTCAACAGCCAGCTACACCAAAAAACCCGCATCTGCTTCTCTTTCGGGCTCTCACCGCATTTTCAGACACGCGACACTTTCCGCGACTTTTCCGCGACCGAGAAAAATGTCCGTGCGTCTGGACCACCGGCCAAAATCGACTGACATGCACAGAGTGATATAAATATCTCGATCTGCTGAACTATTTTCGGGCTGCCATAACGCTTGTTTATCTTTTTTTTTTTCGACTGGCTCACTTTTTCGCACATTGCATCGGAAAAGAAAACTTTTTCCTTCGACATGATATACAGTGTGGGCCATAATGTTGCGGTAGAGAAAACCTGCGTTCATTGTGACTCTTTGAATTCGAAAAATCATGGAAAATGTGCAGGAAGTTGTGAGATATTCCCAAAAATTATGTAATACAAAAAACGCAGTATTTTGCAATCACCAAAAAGTTAGGTATTTAAATTATTCTGAATCAATGTTCGCTTCGATCAAATCGATTCATAAACGGCTTTTTTCAATAACTTCGTTCGCTATCTTTGAAAACAACCCAGCTTTTTAATGGTTCGTTATGAATTTTTCAAAATTGCCGCCCATGGTCACGTGACATTTATAAAAATGAATTTTGAGGTTTCCTGATATGCAGAAATCATCCCTTGAAAATAATTTTCTATAACTCTGATTATAAAAATGTTTTCCATATGTTGCAAACATGTATGACTCACACTGTAGAGAGATCATTTTCTGCCCATTGAAATGATCATTACAAAAAACAACACGATATCAATCATAACTTAAAAAGGAATATTTACAATTTATATATACTATTGGGATATCGCTTGATCTTGAGAGATACGAAGTTGGTTGAAAGGAAAACTGAAAAGGAATTTGGAATATCTTCAGCAGTTTTGAAAATATCGCGAAATTTTCTCTTTTATTTTTTTAAAACTATAATCGATTGATCGTATTATAATATCTCACCAATACATTATTCAAAGTAAAACACTTTTTAATGGGGAATTCAGATATGACATTAAAATTATTAATAATTTTAAAAATGGCAAACCAATGACAAATCATTATTGAGGATTACTTCAAACATATCTGTACCGATATTTATCATCAAAATATACAATCTGTCTGAGGAATATGAATAAAGTAGTGACCAGAAGTCGTCGACGTATTGAAAATTGTATTGGGGAATTAGAAGGATCATTCTTCCAAAAATACCATAGTAGTATGTACATTTTTTTTATGAAATATTGAAAAAAAAATTAGTTTTTTCGGACATCCTGTGTTTTATGATGATGAAAATTGGTACAGGTGGTTTCAAGTGATCCTGATTCAGAAACCATCATTATTTTTCGTGAGAAAATATCCCTAATAGTACTTTTTGAAAAATGGATCAATAAAAATGGTGGCAGTTGGCTACGATAACAACCCATAAATATAATCACTCTATTGTTGAATGAATATTTCAAATACCTATCCAACCAAAAAGGGTTTTTCAAAATTAACAACGATTTTACACACTGTGTATCTAGAAGAAATTGAAATGCCAAAAGATAATCTCAAAGTCTCATTTTATATCGAAGTTGGATAAGTAGGTACCTACTATATCACAAAGTAGACAAGCCTGATATAAACATACGGTTGTTTGAATATGTTGATTGTGATTCACCTATTATTTCAAATACTTAGATTATTACTCTTTGAGAACCAATGAGCCTTTACCTCAATCTGCAACGAATGAGAATATAACCCAAAAAACTACTATAACAAATGCGACTTAGTTGCCATCTTCAGTGGAAGCACCAACGAAGCTTACGATATATTACAACGTATTCCACGATTCTACTATTTTTGTAATTAGTCCATTTGCCCATTTTACTGGGAATAAATATCAAATTTCGTCCACTTTTCTCTATGACGTTACAGGGTGAGCCCAAACAGACCCAACCTCGTGAAAAAACTGGGTTATTATGGTGATCCTTCGATGTTACTCTGTATGAACTTTTCATGCAGTTCATCCAATTTCATCGTTAGTTCCATAGATCTTACTGCTTACGCTAGATCCGGTATCCAGGTTATTTGTTTTGTAGGTCCGGGAGGGTTCGAAAGTACTAAGCCATTGATTGGTCGTTTTCAAATTTTGACGACCCGCGTTAGTTTGACACAAATTCAAAATTCCGACAAATGTCAAGTATTGTAATCTTCAGCGAATTCCGGTGTCGATCGGGTCTGATTCACATAGTTTTGAGTGTTTTTATGTGAACAATTAGATTGCAATGCCGAAATCTTGTATGATTTGCAGTAACAAATTTTTAAAGGGTTCTGCCAGATCTTTTCATAGATGTACTTATATCATAGTATTTGTATTCCATAAACCATAGGCGTACTGTTGGATAGGACAGAAAGTAAGAGTAGAAACTAAAAATAAATTATGAATACTTTATATACGATAGATTTGAATTACTTATTTGGATATCCAGAATCTTTGTCCAGACCCTTCGGCAATCTTGAGTTCTTCTTGAATGAATGCCATTTCTGTTAATTTGTTCACCGATTGCATGATGATACAGCCGTATATAATAGGTATGTAATATAAATGATTTCATTTTATAGGTTTCCCAAAAATATCGAACAAAAAAAAATGTGGTGCAATGTTTTGGGTATTACCGGAAATATACCTTTCTATGGAGTTTTGTGCTCTGATCATTTTTCTCCAGAAAGTATCAGAATTTCACCAGCTGGCAAGAAATCATGCACTAGTGGAACTTTACCAATTTTATTGATGTTTCAGTATTGCAGCCAAAGAATATTGAGAGGTAATAACTTTTCTTCAATTCTTTCACAAGTAACACATATTTGATAATATACTTTTTCTTTTTGTTGAGGATATCAACCATTGAGTCATATGGGAACTTGACAAGGACAAGGATACGTGGAGAATATGCCATTGAAATATGGATTTGGAAAGCAAATCAAGAGATAGGTACATTTGAAGATAAATTATATTCCCTATAGTGATTCATTGGGGGGTTATCGAATATACTCCACCGGCCGCCATCTTACTCCAAATGATTCTCCTGATCATCATCAACCTTAACAGCTTCAGAAACTGAGAGGGAATACCGAAAGCTATTTATTTATATATGGAAGTATTTCTGTGTGTTATTATACTTATTTTATTCTATTTTATTCTCTGATTGAGAATAAAAACATCTACTCTGAAAATCCAGTTCATCACATCAAGAGGAAAAAATACATAGATATATATTAGAATATCAGAATGATATTACCAGAATTGATGTAAATGAATTGTTTTATAATAATCAGATATGCGTAATAATAATAAACAATGTTCATCAGCAAGGTTTTCATTATTTAATCACCTCAATCTGTACAAAGTACAATTCGATATCTACCTACCCCTATTTACCTACTGTTCATTTTTTTTTTGTAACCAATGAAGTCAAATCATTCATTAGAAAATGAAGAATTGAATATGTTTTGTACCCTTTAAAATATCTCAACTGTACGCTACTGTATCATGTAGTACTTTCTTGCCCTTCACCCCCTCTCATCAATACCCCTCTGATACCAAACAAATACTACATGATGCCGGATCTAGCGTAAGCAGAAAGATCTATGGTTAGTTCCCTCGTCTAGAGGAATTAATTATTCCTGGAATGGATTGCATCATGTAAACTTTTATAAAAGATTTATCATGCAACTCGTCCATTAGGAGTTTCCGGTGTTATCATACGAAAGAAACTCTGAAAATTTAGGGCAAGATATAAGTCATAATGAATAATCGATCTAAGATAATAGTCAGTGGCGTAGCATTTCAGGTTATACCGGAAGTGGACATGAACTCCCTATATAACATACCTAGCAAGTATTCGACCTGTCATGGGCTTCTTCCTATCGAACAGCTTTAAGTTGGAGAACTTTAAAAAAATTACCTGTACCTATATCCTCTCCTAATATCCTTAGCAAATAAAAATACGATTAAAATTTGATGTTTACTTATCCAAGGAAGGTACTTTGAACAATGTAGAATGTGAATACAGTTGCTGTAAAAAAATTGAGGTTTCAAATCGTTTAAAACTCATAAATTCATATGACATGAATATAACCAGAAATGTTTTATAGTTAGTTCTATTTATAGGTTTATGATATCTCTGAAGTATTTAAATATGTTTCTCATATAAAATTGTGTGCATTCAATCTTCACATGAATAGAAATATTTCATACTAGCCTCATGGCAGTGGCAAAAAACTTTAAAAAAAATGTTGTGTTCGCAATAACTGAAACCAAGTACTGCATAGCCCAGCAAAACTATAGCACAAAAAACAAAAATCAAACTTTAGTTTAATAACGATGAGCTTGAACAATTTTTGAGATGAATTATCTCAGCAATGGACAAATTCTATAATTTTCTACAAAATGAGAATTCAGTAATGAACCCAAAATGTTGATCTTCATGATCGAAAATGAAGGTTTATCTCTAAATCAAGGTCGAATAGCACTTGTTTCACTTGTTGTCATAAATCAATTATTTTCGGATCTTCAGTTTCACAATCATGAATTCACTTTTGTTTTGACTGATGTCAACAAACCATTAATGAGTTCAATGACACGAAGTGATCTTACCTATTAGATATTTCGCATGGTACCTACTCAACAATGAAATAACGAAGAATTACAGAAATCATGCCTTTGCATTCTGATAGCGAATTCCATTGGTAAAATAAAATGAACTGATGCGTTTCCAATAGAACACTGAATATAAAACAAGAAGCGGCAATAAACAAACTTCAATGAGATTATGAGGCCAACTACTGAAGCTAGCTCAAGAATTTATGAATTTTTTAATTTATAAATATAGCTTTGATGTTCTACAGTCAAAGTCGTCTGTTAATTTATGTGCAATATTCAGGTGCATATGTAATAAAAGATCTACGTCCTCCTAAAGTGAAAGTATTTTATGGTTTAAACATTCCAGTATTTGATATATATATTACCATGGTATATCTCTCATCACTGGATTGGTGAACGACGTTCCCAAAGAAATTGTCACTGATAATACCACAAGAGATTCAATTATAACTGGAAATTTTTTCGAGAAATCGTATATTTTGAAAATTTTCTAAAGAATATTCGTGTTCGAGAAAGAATTCTCTGTTTTCAATTGAAGCTAGAATGGTATTCGGTAAGAAAATTTCAAACCAAGACTCCAGTTAAGATTACTCTAAATAAAAAACATAATACCGACTTTAGTTACGTGAAATAATAATAAGGTAGCTGCTGGTAGTTTGAACCATTATTCTTCGACTAACTTTACTCCACTAAAGTTGGTAGCAATAATGTGAATGTCAATTAACCTATAAACGTCAAAAAATTTACAGTGTAATACCATGCTCCTTTCCCCAAAAGGAGGATAAAAAAATTTCCGGAAATGTGTTCAGTTGTTATGGTAACGATACAAAATATAGGCGTTTGATTGGTCAAAAATGTTGGGCGTGAAATTTTTAGTAGTAATACCACAAGTGATTGGATGTTATAAGATAAATCCAATCACGAGTGGAATTTTAGTAGACTATTTCACAAACAGAGTAAATGGTATAAATCTGAAATTTGGTAGAATCAGCGTGATTATTCATATATGACGTTTCACTGTCACCTACAAAACTCTGAAAACACCGAACTTGACAGGCCAATCGGAGACAAGTCAAGAACTTGACTAGAGCTCCTGATTGGCTCATTTGGCAAGTGCGTGAAATAGTCAATTTTATATTGAAGTCTTCTCTTACTGACTTGAATGTGAATGCGTTGAGTGGAGATGAATTTGTCCAAATAAAATAAAGTGTATTTCTCCGCACATTTGTGTTGTTTCAGTTCTTTTCGTTCATTCGTGTGTTCGATTTCATTGAAGAAAAATAAAATGAAAAAACCAGGCATTCCGACCGCTATTTTACCCAATCAATTGACTAGTAATCTTCGTTCTTCGTGTCATTTGTGAAAACGTTATTTGAAAATATCTTTACTGCTAATCGCGCTACTAATAACGCACACCATATACTGAAACTAATTCACAGTCTACACTGAGCAAACAAGCACGATATATTTCCTTTGAGCATAGGAACAAAATACCAAGCGCCAACGGCTTTCAGGTCATGTGAGGATGATGGGAAATGGCAACAATAGTTCACCTGCATGCAACAGTTTCAGATTGGAATAAAAAATCCTCATAAGTTTAGTTGCTATACCTAGTAGAGAATAAATTCAAAAATAAACAGACTGAACATTTCTGAAATTTGATCGGATATATGTAGAGTTTTTCTTAGAATCCATTGTTTTATACAAAAAGTCGCAACCCATTGAACAAATTAAAATCGGTTAGTATATTATTGGGATTTATTTTATTATTTTTTTTACAAAAAGTTTTAGATGAAAGTGAAAGATTTGATCGGCTGTGTGCATGTATCAAATGTAATTCAAACAACTCAGATTTGTATTTCATGCAAATTATATTTTTTCTGAAATCATAGCAAAGCGCTTTCGACTGTTAGTCATCATCCGTGCATACCTGAAAGCAAGTATGATTTTGTTTGAGTAGAAAAATTCTTATCAATGTATATAGAGATAAAAGGATTTAAACCATTTCTTGTATGTAGGTAAATCAATACTTACTTGTCAGGTATTACAAGAAATCCATAAAATCATAAACGTATTCATGTGCTACAAATTGCTTTACATTATTAAAAAATATTTGGTTTTCCCAACATTGAGATAAACCCGTTATAAAATTTAAAATTTGAAAATTTGAAAATCGTCAACGAATATCACATGTTGACTGTTCAAAAGTCCACAGAGAAGTAATGACGAGAGTGAAGCAGCATAGAAATATAAATTCTGTGATGTGACTTGAAATGGACATGGAACAATAAATAGAAGAAAATTCATAAATTCAACATACACAAATTTTGGAAATTAATAAATTACTTTTATGGTTATTTCAATCTTCTATGTAAAGGAATGTATGATCTGTTCAGATTGACTTGTGAATTCAGACATAGATCACTATTTATTTAGCAACTCCTCTTCAATACATAAATCCTCCAAAAAATCTAATCTATTATAATTTTTGGATGAAACTGATTTCAAAACCTGAGAGTTCCTGTTGGGGCTGAAATTATGCTTATTAAATCGAAGGTGATGTCCAAAAGCTGAGTTCTTGTTAGGATTCAGATGTTCACTTATGCGGACTCTCAAAAGTCTACAAGTTCTACCAATATATGCTGCATTGCAATCACTGCAACTCAGTTTATAAATGCCACTTTTTTGAAGTTTTTCAATTCAATCTTTTGATATGCTTTTAGAAAAAATATAATTTGCATGAAATACAAATCTGAGTTGTTTGAATTATATTCTTTTAGAATCTTCCTATAGGAATTACTTCTTGAAGTATAGAAATTGATCAAAGAATAGTGGAAATGATTTATTGTAAAAAGTCAAGAGGTTATATGTGAGTATAAAATATACTCGAAAAAAAAATGAGGGGTTGTTTGAATCTGAAACTGAAAAATACGGGGTTGTTCTTTTTGAAAAAATGGAATTTCTAACACCTTCATTTTCGTCAAGTTTGTTTGACCATTGATAGAGAATAGTTATTTATATTTATTATAGTATGGTAAATCTATGATTTAACTGTAATATATAGCGTTCAATGACTCTGAATAATGAGTAACATCTTGGAGTCCACTCATGTGAATTTATTTCGCTCCAATGTCCAAATGGAATTTCCTATGATTTTTTCATTGAACTTAGCAAACTCAGTTTATTACAGGAAAAGTTGAATATCTGTCTGTCACGATCTAATAGAAAAGTAGCCCGTTTCGTCAACATCAAGTTCGCTAAGCAACCAAAAATTTGATATCAATCGGCCGATCCTGACAATGTTGAATGACCCCTAATCGTGCCCCATTCTTTTTGGCAATAGAATATCCCTTCTCAGTCTTTGATTACCATAGATCTTATTGCTTACGCTAGATCCGGTATCCAGGTTATTTGTTTTGTAGGTCCGGGGGGTTAAAAGTACTAAGCCATTGATTGGTCGTTTTAGTTGTTGACCATACAAATGTGTTGTCCCACGTGACCATAGTACCTACTTTCTTGTAGACCCCTCTAGACCAAAAAATTACTACAGGATGCCGGATCTAGTGTAAGCAATAAGATCAATGTTGATTACCATAATCTTTTTCTTCGTCGAATTCTTCAGAAGCTTCTTTTTCTTAATTTTCTTGTCTTTTTTTTTTCATCATTGGATGAAACTGTTTCTGTGTTATTCTTGTTAACGCTTTGTCATTTACTTATCGTCTCTATCTGTTTCTATGTTACAGTCATTACGTTCGTTGATTTCGTCTTGTTCGTCATCATTTTCAGTAAGATTGAATGGTTTGAGTTGAGAAATATGAAAAGTAGATGTGAGATTTGTAGATTCACCAGTACCTGTTGGTTTGTCAAACTTCGCAAAAATGATTTCTTCTTCTTCATACTCAACACCTTTGAAACGTCTCTTGTCATATATACCTTCGTATTTCCTTTGTTATTTCAGTGTAATCTGCCTTATTTCATTTCGAATATCCTCTGGAGGATTCCATTTCACTCTAGCAACATATTTCGTTAGTTCATCTTCTCCAAATGTTGTCAAATATCTATGTAAACTCTCTAAATGAGTTTTTTCCGGTAGTTTTATTGAAAGCTGAACTGATATGCTTTCGATACAGTATTATCCCACTTCTGAAATGTTAGTTCTGTTCCCCAGGATGGCACTCTCATGAATCAAATACAAAAAAAAACTCATCATGAGCCGAATATTAAAAATTAGACCACCCCTTATATAGATGAAAATAATTTTAGTTGATAGATCCCATGAAAACCTATAACTCTTCGGCCATTATCAGAGGAGAACACCCTTGCAGGTTTAGTAGTGATAAAACACTGTTAAATGCCCATTTGGAGTTGGGTTAGAATTCCAAATGGGTAAATGAATAGTTAATGTGGCCTAGAGGCCCAGATATAGGAACCGAACGAACCATTTTTGGCAAGGGCGAAAACAGATAGAGGACAATGCCGTCGGTGTGAATTTTGCAAATCCAATTTGACGGAATGTCATAAAAATTAATAATTTACTGCACTGCCCCGTTACTTGCGCTTTTGGAATAGCGGGTAGTTTTTATGCGGGAGGTCTCTGGGGTGCAGGACGTTCCATTTTTGACGTAATTCCACGGATTTTTCGTTATTCCACGAGGCTGCAATTACCTGAATTGAATATGAAACAGAGCGAACTTTCTCACGGCCTGATTTGGGATTGAACAAAAAAAAAGATTTAAGTTCTTTGGATCCTCAAATCAATGGTAACAATAATAAATTAGATTGAAACAAGAGTATAGGGAAGCCCTTCCACATTTCGAGTCCACCTGACAGTTACAATAATTATTATTGTTTGTGTCTACTTAGAATACAGAGAGGAGCAGTACATCATATGAAACATATTTGCTTTTAACCAATGGAACAGATGTGAGAACATTTTTGAATTTTCCAGGAATAATCCTCTTCCCTTCCAAAACTCATATTATCTTTCGGAACCTCATTATCACCTATACAATCGCATCACCTTCATCAGTAACTTGCTCTCTATTAACATGTTCTATTTCTTCATCCATATATGATAATCATTCATGACATTCTCATAAGAGTCATCCATGTTTTCTTCGTTATCATAACTATAATTATAAAATAATAGGATTTTTTTTTTATTTCATCATATTTTTTAATCCAATAAGATGTTGGAGTTTCAGCAACTTCAAATATTTCAGCTGCGGTTTCCATACACCAGCCCAACTGGTGGTCAAACAAGATTTTTCAAATTCATAATTCGATAACATTGGTTTCAGAAGTTATCACATATTGGTAATAGTTTTCGGTTTTAAATATTATTTAATTACACCTGCGTATACAAAATGCGTATCGAATTGTTTTTCATTCATTCAAATTCCAAACAGTTTATTAGTGTTACCTTAGGTGGATACAGGATGGTGGAACTAGAAAAAACTGTGCTACTTGTTTTAAACCGTAGTAATATTTCCTGGAGTTACCAGAAATGGCGCCAAACCTTGTGTTGGTAAAACATAAACTGTGCATTTGGGAATAGTTCAAATATCAATAATTATTTCAGATTCAATGAAAATATGGTGTATCGATCTTATACCACCATCTTCATTCGAGTCGTGGAAATATTACTACCTTCTCAAACGGTCAACAAGTTTTACGCAGAAACAATTGAAGAGCTGTTTCAGCATTCTATATGCACCTTATTGGTGTTACCAATCAAAAATGTTTCTTTTATTTATCGATATTGAATCAATTATTTCCAATGGGGTTTCAAATTGATGGGGAATAAAATAAATTGTCAACGTTACTTATAACTCCAAACAACGCGTGCGATAATATAGGCATAGTATTAGATCAAGATATGATTATATCAAGGTGGATATAGGATGGTTAAACAGCTCTTCAATTGTTCCTGCGAAAAACTTGTAGACCGTTTGAGAAGGTAGTAATATTTCAGCTACTTGAATGAAGATGGCGGTAAGATCGATTATCGAAGAAGATTTCTGTTGCTCACGTATTTCTGTGGTTTGCATTTGACAGACGTGACTTGAAACGACATTAAAGCAATATATTTTCGATTAATCTGGAATGAATATTGATATTTTGACTCTTCTCAGTACTTTTTCATCTTAGAACAGATGAAACTGATAAAAAGATGACACAAGGTATGTCGCCATCTCTGTTAATTTCAGGAAATATTACTACGGTATGAAATCAAGTAGGCAAAGGTCTACAGTTTATTGTAGTGCTTGTTAATAAGAAGCTGTTTCACCATCCTATATCCACCTTGGATTATATGGATCTGATTTCACGTCTTGTTGACATAGATCTGAGAATATTATGTTGTTCACAAGTTCATTATTTGACAGTTCATATGATTGATCATATCAAAATGGTTGCGAATTTTGTTTTCTAGTAATCTTTATAACTCGACGTACCCATTTTAATCTTGAGATTTTGCATACAGTACACTAGCCCCTTTCGTTTATATGCAAAGTGTAGCACTCTTTTCTACACCTCGTATATTTTGCACCACTTGAGTATTCGTTTCGCGAGGTGTATTCTACACCAGTTTAGTTTATCTCCACCTAGTCCGAACCAAGTGTGAAAAGCACTCGAAATAAATTTGAAAATTTTGTGGTTAGGTCACATGTAAACGAGCTAAACAAATCCATTAGAATATCAAATCGATGCTAAATGGGTATAATCTTGGTATAATTAACAAAATTTGCAATGAAATAGTAATTCTGGAAGAGGGGGATGAATTGATTCTTCTTTTAAAAAATGGTGGATATTGACTGGGTGGAGTGTGGCTCATATCCGGTATGAAGATTTGTTTATGATTGTTTAGTCGACTCAAGATGATGAATTCACTCTTATTTTGTATATGGACATTTAGATCACATTATTATTTGATAAAACACAAATCATAAGGATTCACAATAGTCAAAAAATTGATGAGGTTATTTTTGTTTTTTTAAATATCCAATGCTTATAGAGGATTTTCTTAGTTCCTTAGGAAGAGAAAACAAATTTCACATCATTCTCCAAAAACTGAACCACAATCGATAATAGTTCCCAAACAAATCATATCTCCATGACAACAAACGGCACATTCATCCAAATATATTATTCTATTTTTATTTCGAAAAAGTGTGGTTTCACATATGTACGCTATTCTGAAATTAACGTTTTGAATGTCAATCACTATGTTTAGAATAGCATGTGGGATAATCAATACGTGCCTGATCTCTTGTACCGATCAATTCATTGAATTGCCTTTTTTCGTTATCATGTGTTCACATCGGTGGAAATATAGGAGAATTTAATTTGCGTTGAAAGGGATTTCTCATACATGCGATATGGGAGTCCATAATCCGCATACTCAGTAAAACCATTTCATGGAAAGGGAAACTTGATCCATACAATCGGTCCGAACTCACAGTAAGTGGAAGAAAACATATGGTCGACTTTTCTATAGGGCTCATCCATTCATTCTCCGAATCTTGTTGCTGTGATTCTTCAGAAATCACAACTATAATCGAAATAAATCGAAATGGCTTTGTCGCATTCTTTCATGTAAGAAGAATCTGTGATGGAACCACACTGAGAAAAACACATTTGACATTCCACAATAAAGTGTTCAGTGGTGTCAATTTTAATCTTAGTTGTGACAAATTATACGGAAGTGATATATTGGAAAATTTGTCAATCCATTTCTGAGGATATATTGAATTGAATATGTTATATGGAAGACATACCTATGGAATAGATAAATAGATAGATAGATAGTTTTATTTGATCATGTTATATGTAAATTACATTTATGACAAGTCAGAGAAACAATGGTTACAAAGTACAAAGTTGTGTATAAATAAAAAAACAGTAAAATTTGTGACGGTACAGCACAACATCTAAAAAGCATGACAATATTAAAATCATTCTGTATATGTACAGTTCATGTAATCTTGTAAATCATAAAAACATTTTTTCAAGAGATATTTTTTCACCCTCCTTTTGAATACACTCATACTCAACAACACTAGATCAGAAGGCAAATTATTATAGAGTTTGATATCCAGTGAATTGCGCACTGACACTTCTAGCTTGACCCGGGGTTGTATCAGTTTTTGTGCATTTCTGGTAGTGTAATTGTGGTAGTCTGAATGGGAATAATATATACTTTTATTCTTGTGAATCTGAAGCAATATAATAATAATGACAGAACCAGACCCTGAATAACGAAGCTGTAAAATGTCCTCATCGGTCATGTACTTATCAACAATGTATTACCACAAGAATCCTGGCAGAACAGTGTTGGTTTCAATGAAAATGCAGCGGCTAGCTTGTCTGGGAATCACAGGGGCAATATTCACGTGCCCCACGGCAGCCTTAGAGGTAATGCTGAACCTTCCACCATTGCAACTATGTGTAATGAAAGAAGCAGCAATCAGTGTCCAGACTGAGCCAGGCAGTGAATCTCGAAGCAGGAAATCGGATTGGACATTTGAAGATTTTGAAAAACATTTCCACTCAGAGAACTGACCTTAACTGGGAAGGGATGCACGGATGGATCCAAGATAGATGAAAGTGCTGAAGTGGGAGTCAAATGCCAAATTTCAGGCTCTCAAAACCCCTTGGTAATACCCCAACCATTTTTCAAACAAAAGTGCATGCTAGAGATATGTGCCCAGGATAGCCAAGTGGCACTTAAAGCTCTGAAGTCATACAACTTTTCTGCCACGTACTATTCTTCTTTTAAACTCTAGTGGGCTTCTTTATGTGTTTCCTCAGTTTACAAAATCCAATTCTCTATGTATCAATTTTTATGATTTTTTTATGGAAATAAATATTCACATTCACAAAGAAGATATTTCGAATACACAATTTTCCGGTTCAGAACCTTGGAGTTTCGACGCTGGTAAACAGTTGAAATGATATCTCACTGAAAGCTAAACAACTTATCGAATTGGACAAAAAAGACTTGATACTGGGCAATTCAGAAATTCGCTGAAACTACAGAAAATTTGCTTTGCGAATGCGCAGCACTCTTCTGCAAGAGGCTCAAGTTCCTGAAAGGGACCTTTTTTAAAACCCTCCGATATCTGGAGCTTAGCTCCCAGGAAACTGATTAATCTTGTACGAAGTCTCGGAATCCCGTGCCTCGAATAGATTTCATGCACGAAATATCTTCCCCTACAATACAATCTAATCTGATAGTGCTGCCAAAGTTGAAATTTCTAAAATTCAATCGTGTATTTTTGAAATAATCGCATATTGACCATGTGGCACTGTTACTTGCGCATAAAGAAACACAAAATTTATTGGGTTCATTCTGTTAAATTGTCTAGGCTTCTAGCTCTTTCTTTTAGCCATCACTGGCCTATATAAGCATCATTTGACGAAAGTGAAAAAAAATTGCCAATGATATGATTCTTCAAATTAACTATTACTGACCGCTAGCACACGTGGGTATATCAAAAATATATAAATCCCGATTGTATATAGTTATATCGACTGCGTTAAACTCGATACGTGAGATTAGTCGTCTGAAGTTTCAAGCATATTTTGACAGTTGTCGGATTACTTTCAAGTCATCCAATTGTTTCATGAGAAAATTCAATGAAGTTCATCAATATGGGTGGTGAACAATGTTCTCAGGGCAGTTCGTGTCCAATGTTCTGCAAGGTTTTTGCCATGGTTCAATAAATTTCAACTATTAGAATAATAACCTACATTTGAAAATTTCCTGATATGAAACATTCCATGAATATTTGATGATGTTACAGATCAGAACCATAATGGATCAAGTGCTATGTTCTTTAAACGAGTTGGAACATAAATAACTGGAGAAACAATCATTTCTTAAAAATAAATCGAGCCGTTATGAGTTCAAGGGAGGTTAATTTATTTGTTCAAATTACGATTAATCGTGTGGACCTAGGATTCAGAAGCCAATTATTGGTACCAGTGCACTGCACATTCAATATATTTAACATTATAATGAATCAATCTCTTCAACTTCATCTTCTTCATCCATAAATTCATACCTACCCATATTTCCAATGGTGGTTAGGAAAATAATGTCATATTTATGAATGAAAATTTAAGATGTAAGCTTTCTGGTAGTAGTAAAATTACTCGAACTTACTGTCAGTGTCAAATTTCTTTATTATTGTTTCTATCAACGTTGTACGTGGAGCGATCAGTCCTCTTCTCACTGGCATATCAGCATCGAGGTCTCAGAAAAGTCCAATGAAACGAACCACAAGAACGCCAGTCATTCTAGCTGGAGCCAAAACCAAATTTGAAAGAAGCTCGCGCTAACAACAACTAATTGCAATCGAAAAATGCCACAGCTCGAGGAAAAACATTCGACCGGTTGGGTGGCAAAGGAAAATAAGGCATTTGTAAGGCAAAATCGCGGTGAAAATTCGTTTTTCCGGGCTGACCCGCACTGACTTTCGTTTTTCTGCCGCGGTGTCGCGGCTGCCGGCTGAGCTTTTATGGTGAAAAACATCTGAACGTGTGCGAATCCATTGCTTGCAAAGGTGACTCGACGGTGGATCGGGAAATGGGAAAATTACACCCTCGGTCGAGAAAGTGCGCGCGCAGAAAGTTAGTCCGTGGGACCGATTGTCAATTATAGCTGTCTTGATCGGGAATAGTGTATTAATCAACAAGGTTTGTAAAAGACTCATTGCACTCGAGAGAGGCAAATTGGTGGACTCAGCCAAACGCAAGGTCTACAAGTCGAGCGAGTTTACAAAGAATCCTTCCTTCCTTCCTTCCTTCCTTCCTACCTTCCTTCCTTCCTTCCTTCCTTCCTTCCTTCCTTCCTTCCTTCCTTCCTTCCTTCCTTCCTTCCTTCCTTCCTTCCTTCCTTCCTTCCTTCCTTCCTTCCTTCCTTCCTTCCTTCCTTCCTTCCTTCCTTCCTTCCTTCCTTCCTTCCTTCCTTCCTTCCTTCCTTCCTTCCTTCCTTCCTTCCTTCCTTCCTTCCTTCCTTCCTTCCTTCCTTCCTTCCTTCCTTCCTTCCTTCCTTCCTTCCTTCCTTCCTTCCTTCCTTCCTTCCTTCCTTCCTTCCTTCCTTCCTTCCTTCCTTCCTTCCTTCCTTCCTTCCTTTTTCCTTCCTTCCTTCCTTCCTGTCCTTCCTTCCTTCCTTCCTTCCTTCCTTCCTTCCTTCCTTCCTTCCTTCCTTCCTTCCTTCCTTCCTTCCTTCCTTCCTTCCTTCCTTCCTTCCTTCCTTCCTTCCTTCCTTCCTTCCTTCCTTCCTTCCTTCCTTCCTTCCTTCCTTCCTTCCTTCCTTCCTTCCTTCCTTCCTTCCTTCCTTCCTTCCTTCCTTCCTTCCTTCCTTCCTTCCTTCCTTCCTTCCTTCCTTCCTTCCTTCCTTCCTTCCTTCCTTCCTTCCTTCCTTCCTTCCTTCCTTCCTTCCTTCCTTCCTTCCTTCCTTCCTTCCTTCCTTCCTTCCTTCCTTCCTTCCTTCCTTCCTTCCTTCCTTCCTTCCTTCCTTCCTTCCTTCCTTCCTTCCTTCCTTCCTTCCTTCCTTCCTTCCTTCCTTCCTTCCTTCCTTCCTTCCTTCCTTCCTTCCTTCCTCCTTCCTTCCTTCCTTCCTTCCTTCCGTCCTTCCTTCCTTCCTTCCTTCCTTCCTTCCTTCCTTCCTTCCTTCCTTCCTTCCTTCCTTCCTTCCTTCCTTCCTTCCTTCCTTCCTTCCTTCCTTCCTTCCTTCCTTCCTTCCTTCCTTCCTTCCTTCCTTCCTTCCTTCCTTCCTTCCTTCCTTCTTCCTTCCTTCCTTCCTTCCTTCCTTCCTTCCTTCCTTCCTTCCTTCCTTCCTTCCTTCCTTCCTTCCTTCCTTCCTTCCTTCCTTCCTTCCTTCCTTCCTTCCTTCCTTCCTTCCTTCCTTCCTTCCTTCCTTCCTTCCTTCCTTCCTTCCTTCCTTCCTTCCTTCCTTCCTTCCTTCCTTCCTTCCTTCCTTCCTTCCTTCCTTCCTTCCTTCCTTCCTTCCTTCCTTCCTTCCTTCCTTCCTTCCTTCCTTCCTTCCTTCCTTCCTTCCTTCCTTCCTTCCTTCCTTCCTTCCTTCCTTCCTTCCTTCCTTCCTTCCTTCCTTCCTTCCTTCCTTCCTTCCTTCCTCCTTCCTTCCTTCCTTCCTTCCTTCCTTCCTTCCTTCCTTCCTTCCTTCCTTCCTTCCTTCCTTCCTTCCTTCCTTCCTTCCTTCCTTCCTTCCTTCCTTCCTTCCTTCCTTCCTTCCTTCCTTCCTTCCTTCCTTCCTTCCTTCCTTCCTTCCTTCCTTCCTTCCTTCCTTCCTTCCTTCCTTCCTTCCTTCCTTCCTTCCTTCCTTCCTTCCTTCCTTCCTTCCTTCCTTCCTTCCTTCCTTCCTTCCTTCCTTCCTTCCTTCCTTCCTTCCTTCCTTCCTTCCTTCCTTCCCCTTCCTTCCTTCCTTCCTTCCTTCCTTCCTTCCTTCCTTCCTTCCTTCCTTCCTTCCTTCCTTCCTTCCTTCCTTCCTTCCTTCCTTCCTTCCTTCCTTCCTTCCTTCCTTCCTTCCTTCCTTCCTTCCTTCCTTCCTTCCTTCCTTCCTTCCTTCCTTCCTTCCTTCCTTCCTTCCTTCCTTCCTTCCTTCCTTCCTTCCTTCCTTCCTTCCTTCCTTCCTTCCTTCCTTCCTTCCTTCCTTCCTTCCTTCCTTCCTTCCTTCCTTCCTTCCTTCCTTCCTTCCTTCCTTCCTTCCTTCCTTCCTTCCTTCCTTCCTTCCTTCCTTCCTTCCTTCCTTCCTTCCTTCCTTCCTTCCTTCCTTCCTTCCTTCCTTCCTTCCTTCCTTCCTTCCTTCCTTCCTTCCTTCCTTCCTTCCTTCCTTCCTTCCTTCCTTCCTTCCTTCCTTCCTTCCTTCCTTCCTTCCTTCCTTCCTTCCTTCCTTCCTTCCTTCCTTCCTTCCTTCCTTCCTTCTTCCTTCCTTCCTTCCTTCCTTCCTTCCTTCCTTCCTTCCTTCCTTCCTTCCTTCCTTCCTTCCTTCCTTCCTTCCTTCCTTCCTTCCTTCCTTCCTTCCTTCCTTCCTTCCTTCCTTCCTTCCTTCCTTCCTTCCTTCCTTCCTTCCTTCCTTCCTTCCTTCCTTCCTTCCTTCCTTCCTTCCTTCCTTCCTTCCTTCCTTCCTTCCTTCCTTCCTTCCCTTCCTTCCTTCCTTCCTTCCTTCCTTCCTTCCTTCCTTCCTTCCTTCCTTCCTTCCTTCCTTCCTTCCTTCCTTCCTTCTTTCTCATGTATTCACTGAGCTTCACATTTATAATTACATTTTCATTAGATTGTACGTTTCAGTATAGACATTCACAATAACATTCACTTGATAGCGAATCTCCCAAAAAAAATCATTTTCAATCGTGTTTATTACGACACTTTTCATATACGACTGAAAATTTAAAACCACACAATACTTACTTTCTTTTGTGAAATTCGTTTTTATTAAGAAAACTGCTATAACTGAAAATGGTTATGGAACTCTGCCAACTTAAAACATTGCAGAATTTTTACGTTCGAATCACAGTGAATAAAAGATCCGTGTACAATTAGTAGATTACATAACAAGTGTGGAAAGTGACATACGATGCGAAAACGTATAACGAGTGCAGGAAATGCAATTTTCAACGAGTTTTGTGCACTATTTTCCCTACTACCATAAATATTTTATTTCATTTCGCAGGAAGTCATGTTGAAGACTTGAGCGGCCTCCATAATTTCAGGTTGTGTTGATTATGCATATTATTGTATATTTCCATATTAAAAGCAATAATTGAAAACTTTCTCGATACTTCCAGGTGTGAATTATGACTACTTACTTTTCTTTTAGTTTGTTCTATAAAGTTTGATAGAATTGAGTTTTTCATTCTAAAAGACGAAACGTCGCAAGAAAATTCTGCTTATGTTATCGTGTAGTCCTTAAAAAGTGGCCATGGCGAAGTGCTATTTGTTTTACATTTCCTCTGAAAATAAAGCTAGGAGAAAATAAAAACGAAATTCTCTAATTTCGGTTTTTCTCGGATATCTCCGAAACTACTTGGAATATTGAAACTTTCTAAATGTCATATTATTAGGCACATAAATGCGCTACTTTTCTCTAATTTGATCGACCCCGTTTCCGATATCCCCATGCTGTTCATTCTTATCTTGGACACACTGTATATACATACATCATGTTATATCTACTAGATTTCGAGATATGTATTTGACGTTGAAATTCAGATTTAATTCCGATGCAACAAATATTTTTTATGCTTCCGAATCCGAGAGAAAATTCGGATAAAATCTGAATTTCCATGTCAAATATCTCGAAATCTATAGCATTCATCAATTTGACAACAGATATTTCAATTATTTTTATATAGCTACCCTGATCATATATGTCCTAATCAGCTGAAAGAATCCGTATAAAATCTTAATTTCAACGTCAAATATCTCGAAATATATTAGAGATAACATGATACAAATGATGTTCAAATATTTGAAATCAGAATCATATAATCTATCCAATAGTAACAAAATATATAGAATGTTCCATTAAAACATATATTTGGTGCCCATAATTTTTTTCAGATTTTCAACTGTTTTTCTGTTTACATAATTATATGAGATCTACAAGAAAAATTACAAAAGATCATATTTTGAAAGAAAATTTAAAGATAGATAAAAAAGTTAAGTGGGGGTTTAAAATATACATGCAGACCCTGTATACACACAATCTAATACGAAATGTAAGCTTTCAAAAATGCATTAAGTTGTATTTGAAAGAGGAATGAATCCCGCTGAATTTAATGCAATGGAAGGTGTTTCCAGACACACTAAGATTAAACAACCTTCTCGAAAAATTGAAGAGAAAGTTTTCATTCATTTAATTTGTTCTATTTTACCCAGAGCCGGCTCTAGCGGGTGTGCGAGGTGTGCACAGCACACCATCAGGTCAGAAAGGGGCGCCAAACATAAGGAAAACGATAGAAAAATTCCTACCTTGAAATTAAAATATTCATTGAAAAATTGACTAGTTCCATTCCAAACATCAAAACATGCCGCCGAAAGGGGTCGGGACAAAGTTTACAGAATAATAGTAATTCTGTAAACTTTGGTTCGGGATACAATACAACTTTGATAATACCTTATCTTTCGTGAAATCCTTTGTCGGCACGCGCACGATTCATAATGCGTTTGATGCAGTCTCTAATCGATCGAAAGTTATCATGGCGGATTTTGACATTTGACAGATTTAGGGAAAAATCTAGGAAAAAATTTGACAGTTGACGAGATAGTTGTTCCATGTCAAAATTGAAACAAAATGTGAACAAATCCAAATTCCAGGATAATATCCTTTTTCTTTGTGCCTTTTGATTCTAAGAAATATCTATATCGATATTATGTAGTTTGGATTTGTTTCCATTACAATTCAATTTTGACATGGAACACTTACTTTGCCAACTGTCAAGTGTCAAATTTTTCGCTAGATTTTTCCCTAAATCTGTCAAATGTCAAAATCCGCCATGATAACTTTCTATTCTGGGAAGGATCAATTGGCATAATATTTTTGCTCACTTTACAGGAAGCCGGTGGCGGCAAACAATGTATGATCTTAACATTTCACAATTCGCCTTTTGAAAGCCGCCCAGGGCGCCCAGAGGCACGAGGTTATTTTTCTTTATGGCGTTTTTTTCACACATAGATAATTTGATGTAATGGTTTGAGTGGGGTGGTATTTTGGACAAAGTTCAGGGAATATTGTCTTTTGACTTTGTCTATTAATCTATTTCAGTGATTCAGTTCGTTTCATGGTCTCCAGTGTTTGTATTTCATTGAAGCTCTCGTTGTTTATTTCAGAATTTATTCTTATTTTTAGTTATGTTAATGATTTGTTGAATTAAATTTTCATTATACATATACGTACTCTTTTTTGGAAATAAAACTGTTGAAACCATCAAATAGTTCGATTTTATATTTTATTGCTTCCAGTTTGTTAATTCAATAAACTCCAATAGGGGCGCTACTCTGGGATTTGCACACTAGCAGACAAATCTGTAGAGCCGGCCCTGATTTTACCGATTATCTTGTTTTGTTTTCGTGAATTATCCAACACAAATAGGCCTCAACTAGGTTTTCATAGGCTCCCGGACTATCCTACTATAAAGAATTATTGCGTCTGGCATGATCCCAGTCGTAGGAGGCGCAGGCGCGGCATTCAGCTGTTTTTCGCCGAAAATTCGGCGGGCGGAGACTGCTTCGGAAAATCCGGCCGGCTTTTCGTGGCAAACGAGAAAATTCGGGGTAGCGCCGCGAATCCCACGACGGAAATGACAGAGGCAAGTGGGGCATTAGCCCCCCAAGAGCGAAATTAGGATCACGTCTGATCGACCTTTGCGCTAACCGTTCAAAATATCACAATTTCCACATTATAGTATATTATACAATTAGGGACTAAAGCAAGGTGGATATAGATATGGTGGAGCGAGTCCCATTGAAAGACACTAGAAATATTTGAAGACTTCTGCCTACTTGATTTTCTTGAATTTCCATTCCCTACTCTTCAATTGTTTCAGCAGGAAAATCCTTGATTTGAAACAATTAAATTTCAGCCCATTACGTGGGGTTCTCATGTAAAACAATAGATGGCGATACTGTCGAAAGATATTTGAATATTTTTCTTTCAATCATGTTCGATACATATTCGCATCAAACTCATTGGAAAATAGCTCCTTGGAATTGTTAGAAACGATTAGCATTCATTCAGAATCAAATATTCATAATTTCGTATCGACACCTGCAGTAACCTGTAAAATTGGTTGAAATCGCGGCTTCACTTAGCGAGATTCACCCACGCAATGTCACGTTATACACGTTTCATCGAAGTAGGCGATATCAAGAGATTTGGGGCAAGTCACAGGATAGGAAGTGAATTCACCAGTCTATCTATCCACCTCTTTTCAAACACTAGTGATACTTCCACGACTTCATATGGATGGCGCCACGTCTGCTGATTCCGCATGATGAATATTAATTTTCACAATTTCTCAGTCATTTTGATTTGGTGTTATTTGTTCAATCAATATCATGATTGAATAATCGAACAATATTCGTATTTCTATCCAAAACCACAATTAGGTATGATCTGTCACTGTCACTTGAACACGAAACCATAGAATACGGATAGTATAGATAGAAAACTGAATTATCGATATTGCGATATTAACGCCATCTTTAAAACGATTAGTGAAATATTACCAGTTTATGATCTTTGCTAAACTAGTCTACAGGTTTTGACGAAGAACAATTGAAGAGTTGTTTCACCATATCTATATCTACCTTTGACTGAAGTGGTATTTTAAATCTCCAGACAAAGAGTTCATAGCCCGACCAACGGAAGGGCTATAACTTGTCGAGGGATTCAAAAACACTTTAGTCCTGAGGTTTATATACTATTTTAAGCTTTGGTGAAACGTTTAAGAAAATATAACAAAAAAAATATTTCTATTTCTATTGAACAAAATGAAACGCCAACAACATCGTCGTTGCCACCGACGAGGCGACAGCTATAATTTTCCAAAATACTTCAAATAATGAAAATAACAGCTGCAATAATGATAATTTACCTCATTTTCACGTTAAACTTTTGTTGCATTCATTTCATGTTATATTTCTGATGAAATTATTGAAGAAATAGATTTAAAGTTCCTTTTAAATCCCTGAAGTGCATAAAATAGTACATTATGATACAAGTTTTATAAGACGCTATTTTGTCGCACGCCTTTGTTTGGAATAGGACGAGCGAAGCTCAGTTTTGTCAACTGGACTCGTATTTTGCTAGGTATGTTATTATCATCTGGGAAATATTGAAAAAAAAATTTATGTTCGATTTCAGTGCAATAATAATGTATTTCAATTTTTTTATGAAACCTAGTCCAATTATTTTTATTTCGTGTTCTTTGAACAGACAAATGTTGATGTTATTACTGAAATTGATGAATATCTGAAAACCATTACTTGTAATGTTCTCAAATAATAGAAAGCTGTTGAGAAGACGTTTTCTTTAACAACGCACTACAGGAACAACTTTGGAGATTTGAAGATTCCGATTCCGCAAAATATCCCCAAATATAAATTTGGCTAGTGGTACTTTTTGACAACCATGGCTTGAATCCATCGTATTGGAGATCACTATTGGCTGAAACTATAATAGTAATGTATGTAACCGCGTCAACCGGGTCACTGTTAGTGATGCCACTACATAATTTGCTTCTTTCAGCACAATTTGTTCGATTCCATCTCTAATTATCGAAAATTTTTACTGAGTGTACCGGCCCCAATGGGCACCGGCCCATCGTCTGGCCTCCCAGTCCGCCCCTGGCCATAATCACATAATGCTATTTTTTACGACAAATCCTCGACATTTTTTAATATTGAGGAAATTGAAAACTTCGTACGGGAGGTCAGAAGAAAACCATCAAGTTTCTTATTCGTGGCAATATTACGAGGTGAAAAATTGAGCTTTTGAAAAGCGTGTATAAAAACAATTTCTTTCAACAACTCGTGTCGTGGATATGCTATTGCGACTATATTTCACTTGAGAGTATGACTATCAGAGCTTGTTTTGTCTGAATTATCAAGGAATAATGTAGTTGAAAACAGTGAGAATAGCGTATGTTATATCGCCCATATAACACGTATATTATGCAATCTGAAATATAAAAACATATTTAGATATGCAAATTAAACAGTCTCAATGAATAACATTATATTTTTCATATGAGTGAAATATATTTTACCCACTGACTTTGGGCCTTGATAACGATTCTGAAAAAAATAAAAAAAATAATTCAACTTAGTTCAACAATGTGAGTTGTAGTTATTACTTGCTATCACTATAGTGAATAGTGAGTGCAACTCACCTTTGACATATGCCATGTCAAAATATCTATTTCTATATGATTTGACCAATGTCTTCAATGAAAAAGCTAAATGAGAGAAAGATTAGGTTGTAATAACAACGTGGATCAAATGTAATTTGATTATGTCCATCGTGACAATATTCTCGTTACGTTAAAATGTAATTATGTAACAGTGTTATAATTTTTTTTAAATCTTTAATCACCTTATTTGTAGGAATCACAGAAGAAAATAGCAGAAATCGCCTTTTGAATCGTCATTCAACATAACATAACGTTTTTTCACTTGTTAGTAGACATTCAAAATTGTTTATGGAACAGACGTAAACTAATTTCTCAAAGGGTATGCAACACACAATACGTTGAATCCACATGGAGTGTCAGAGAGGCAGCTGAAACAAAGATATCTTCAAAGATTATATATATAATCGTTGATATATCTTATTGTGTATGACCAGTGTAAAAGTCCTTGTACTATTATACTCTACTTGTATTGACTATTGAGTCCATATATTGGAAACGATTTTTTAGTGCCATCTGCCAGAAACCTAAGGAAATATTCGATTTTTCAATCCATATGGTAGTGACCTCTTCGCAGTCTTTATTCGAACTTGCCTCGAGACAGAAACGGATCAAGGAGTTCTATTCGAATGCATATAAAACAGATATATCATTTATATTCGACAAATACAAACAGGAAAATATCCAACACAAACCACTAATTCATCATGAGATAATCCTTCACGATGTAACGTGTCAGGCAAGTTGAGCCAAGCGATTCTCGACCTTAAATCGGCCAATGAAATCGCTGGCGTCCCTCGATGGAGCTGCCATCTACATTTAGCCTCCTTTTGGATCCATAGAATTATAAGTTATAATAGTCAGTATATTATAAATACAATTCTATGTTTGGATCCAATGAAAACTGAAAACTCAAAAAAAAACTATCGGAATATGAGAGTGTTCTTCATGTTATTGATCTGAGAGAATACTTGCTTCGTCTGTTCTCCAACAGATGTCATAAGCAGACTCCCTCTCTAGGCCTCGAATAAAATAAGTATTGAAATATCATAATTCATAATAAATAATGTGCTCACTGCTCAGTGTGTTCATAAACTCTTTCTAGTTGGGCATATGCATCACAGAACTAGCATTAGTCTTTTTAACATTTCCTATCTTATGAATTCAAAATGCTATCATATTATAATCATTTCAGAACTATTCCAAATAATTTAGAATTATTGAACATAACAAGTAGGTAGATTTCTTTGTATATATTTATATAACAAGAGGAAAGTGAGAGAATTGTATCAGAAAATGTTTTGTTCATTTTCCTCAATCCCGTCACCTATATGCTTTGAATTTGAAATCTAGAATTGCTCCTCCTAATTTTTATTAAGTATTGTGAAAATAATAATAATGATATTATAGTATTTATGGGGTAGGTATAAATATAAAAATATATGGAATTGAAATCATACATACATATATTAAAAACAGTTGAATAATAGCAATTTTGTATATAGTACACATAGCAATTGCAATGATTACTTTCTACTCTCAAATTGAAAATTGGTCTTGATGTTTTTCAAATGTGCTATATGTTAACAATTAATTCACTCATCAGAAGAAGATACACAACTTGAAATGCTCAAGTATTATACTTATATTTATTGATATGTAATTTTCTTGGGATCAAAAAAATAAATAAATATAACCTTATCCACCTGTATAATCTTCTAATTATCCATGTGCATCATTTTCAACTTTTTTTTGCATTTTTTTGCATCCTTTATTCATACATAAACTCATAATTAATATAGGATGGACCCATGGATGAGACCTATTGAAAATAATCAAAATGTGTTTGTAATAATTTGACAGTCCATTAAACGGCGAAATTAACTTCATTTTAAATTGACAAATCACGTGAACATCCCAGACAGCACAGAATATTCCATGAATATTCTCACAACGTTCACAACATACCTTCTTTGGAATATTCTACATAATATTCCTAGAATGTGATAAGAATATTCAGGACGTTCATAGAATGTCCTGCAATAATATTCATAGAATATTTCACCTGAATATTCTGAGTACGTTCTAGAATATTCCATAATATTCTATGAATATTCTCTAGGAATATTCATAGAATATATTATTCTAATATTATAGGAACGTTTATAGAATATTCCATAATATTCCATGAATGTTCTCCGGAAATATTCATAGATTATTTCACCTGAATATTCTGAGAACGTTCTAGAATATTCCATGATATTCTATGAATGTTCTCTAGGAATATTCATAGAATGTATTATTTTAATATTATAGGAACGTTTATAGAATATTCCATAATATTCCATGAATATTCTACGGAAATATTCATAGATTATTTCACCTGAATATTCTGAGAACGTTCTAGAATATTCCATGATATTCTATGAATCTTCTCTAAGAATATTCATAGAATGTATCATTTTAATATTATATGAACGTTTATAGAATATTCCATAATATTCCATGAATGTTCTACAGAAATATTCATAGATTATTTCACCTGAATATTCTGAGAACGTTCTAGAATATTCCATAATATTCTATGAATGTTCTCTAGGGATATTCATAGAATGTATTATTTTAATATTTTAGGAACGTTTATAGAATATTCCATAATATTCCATGAATGTTCTCCAGAAATATTCATAGAACGTCTTACTCGCATGTTCGGAGAACGTTCTAGAATATTTCATAATATTTTCTATTAAATTAATGACGTTCTCAATGAAATATGCATTAACAATGTGTTATAGTACCGTGACACGCGAGTGTATGTCCAGTTCGTGCACATTCAGTATAGAAAACACTCTGTGGAGTGTTTTCTATGACATTTTTAGCCAGAGTGTCAGAGGCAAAACGGCAGTGACAGATACAGAGATAGTCAGAACGGTGAACGGTGGTATTGGTAGGCCGTTTGAGAGACCGGCTGTCGAAAGCAATAAATTGGTCGTTTTTCTTTCCTGCTGTCCCGGTGAGTACCCCCATTAGCAAACCTGCTAACGAAAATGGTAAAACTTCGTTTATCGCACTCCTATGAGTTCGGAAAAAATTTTTGGTGGAACTTACGTATTTTGACCTCCTGATCACGAATCTGAAGTCAAAACGCGGCGGTCTCAAGTATTTTCGGAGATACGGCCCCATTTTGTCTCAAAAATGCACCATTTCAAATCACCATTTTCTGATATTAAAAACACACAAAATTAATCCTTCTTTGAGCCAAAACATCACACATGCTCACATTCACTTGTTTCCAACACTTTTTTGCATAAAAAACTGTTATTTTCACAAAAATTCGCCCTTCTTCAAAAAGTAAACAAAACATCTTTTTTCACTGATTTTCTGGTTATTTTCATTTGAGATGTTGGCAACGTCTTACCATGAGCCAAACAATCACGTTGCCAACATCATAAATACAAATTACCAGAAAATCATTGTTAAAAGGTTGTTTTGTTTACATTTCAAAGAAGGGTGAATTTTTTGGAAAATAATAGTTTTTTCTGCTGAGAAGGTTTGGAAACAAGTAAATATATGCGTGTATAGTGTTTTGGTTCAAAGAAGGGTGAATTTTGTGTATTCCTAATAGCAGAAATTTGACATGTCAAATGGTGCATTTTTGAGACAAAATGGGGCCGTATCTCCGAAAATACTTGAGACCGCCGCGTTTTGACTTCAGATTCGTGATCAGGAGGTCAAAATACATATGTTCCACCAAAAATTTTTTCCGAACTCATAGGAGTGCGACAAACGAAGTTTTACCACGAAAATATATAACATGGCGCCCTGACGTGGTCTGGCATTGTAATAAAATCAGTGGAATTTTATCCGAATCCATCATAACTATCTAGTATACTCTCCTTGGATAACACTAGACTTATTCTTTTCTACACGCGAAATTGAATCCAGTTTTGGAAAAACAGAATATGAGTAAAAGCAGATTACATGCCTGAGTCAGTGAAGAGAAAGGAGGGTTGCTTGTGGTTTCTTATATGCACCTTTATGAAAATATATTGTTTTCTCTTTTGGTTGTATAATGAAGTCATTGTGCAACGCAAATGCGTGTCGAAATAGCCTCTATTTCGATACGCATTTTTTATTATTCGGAGATTGGTACAATCGAACTGTCTAATGAAAGTCAGGAGAGTTAGGCACAGTTTACTTCTGAGCGGTTTTGGATTTGGTGATAACTCAGTGAAAAAATCAAATGTTTCTACTAATTAATTTCAATTCAGAGTGTAATTTGATTCGAATTGACCAATAAAAACAATAACAACATTGCATTATTCAACTCCAGATCGCAAATATCGAAATCGTTCAACAGTAAACTGGGCTTTACGCTTGTGCGTGAGATTTTAAATATTTCAGTGTCATCATTGTTACCAATCGAAAATGTTTCTGTTGATAATCGATACTGAATCAATTTTTTTCAATGAAAGACTTGAAATTAATGAAAAAAAATTTTATAAGACATACACGTTTTATAAGACACATTGTCGCACTTGTTCCCTTGGAGCACTGCTCGCTTCGCTCGTCGTACTCCAAACAACGCGTGCGACAAAATAGCGTCTCATAAAACTTGTATACTATTTTCAGATGCTGTCATGTCATCGAACATGAAAAATATCACAAGAGCAGATGTAGAAGCTTCAACCAAAATTTGGCTGGTCAAGTCTCGAGAGAGACTTGAAAAAAAACTGAGGGATTGAGAATGACATGTTTGAATTTTTTTATGGAGTTGAGGAAATTATTACTGTCGAGATTTTCAGTTGTTGATCTTGATCCAATCTTTCTTGATGAATATATGTTGTTTTTTTTTATTTTCAGAATCATTGTTTTATTTTTGATGTACTTACTTGATACCTATTACATTATTTCAAATCAATGTTGAATTGTTTTTATCACTTCTGTTTTGTGAAGAATATTAGCAATTCCTTTTGATTTTGTTGGACTGATGAATTATGCTGAATAATAACAAAACTGACTTTCTGAAAATGTTTTGGTAATATTCCAGGATTCATTAGAAGAACTAATCTTGAAACAAAAATAATTTTAAATGTATGTTCCAATAGTTTGGGTGATGTTTTTCATAATGTTTGTCACAATTTCAACAAAATATTAATAAGAAATCAGCTAATAATTCAATCACCACACTCACTTTTACAAGGCACTCCACTTTGTCCAATGTTATGTTGATGTTCTTCAGACTCTTATAAAAAAAATAAAAAAAAATGCTAACTGACGTTTCGAACATACAATTACATGAACTTTTTGTCAACTAAATCAGCTCTTCTATTGATTGCAAAAATACAGGGTGTTTCATAATAAATGCGCAGGACTTCAGGATATGATAGCTCTTTCAAGAATATGAAAAAAGTTTCTATTGACTTACCCTCTAAAATGCACCATTTTCGACATAATTAAAAAAAAATCGTTTTTTGCGAATATTTCTGGAACCGTTTATCGCACAGTAAACAGATTTTGTAGGCATTTATTTCTACTCATAATAAGCTATGTTTTGGGCTGATTTGTTATTTTTTTGAATTCATAATTGGTGAAGATTTTGAAGGGGTAGTGGGTGTTATTTTCTCCAACTTTTACGCCACTGGAAAAAGTACAATTTTGAGCCACCTATTTGAACCGCCAATGTTTTCTACACATAAAAGAGACTCTTGTTCATAGTCTCTAAAGTTGACCGTTTTCAAGAAAAACATGATCAATTTTTTTTTCAACCCTGTATGTCGAAAATGGTGCATTTTAGAGGGTAAGTCAATAGGAACTTTTTTTCATATTCTTGAGTCCTGCGCATTTATTATGAAACACCCTGTATTTCCGATACGTTTCCAGACACCATGTATACTGAGAATATTCATAGATCATTCACTTGACATTCTCAGAATATTCTGTAGAAGATAATGAGGACGTTCATAGAATATTCTCTGAAAGATAATGAGGACTTTCTCAGAATATTCTCGAGAAGATTGTGAGGATGTTCTTAGAATATACTGATGATATTGAGAATATCCTAAGCATGTGCGCAAAATATACTTGAGAAGATTCTGATTATGTTCATGGAATATTTTGGGAAAATTCTAGGATATTTTGAGGATGATTCTAAGAATATTCTGAAAATAACCATGGATATTCTCAGAATATTCCTTGACATATCCTGAGAACGTTCTTGGAACATGAATTTTCGTCCCATTTTCATGTTCTGAGAATGTCTCCAGAACATTCAGTATACCTTGTGAGAACATTCTGAGAATATTCTAAATGTTCTACTGGTATATTCTGAGGACATTCGCAGAATCACATCGTGCTGTCTGGGATGCTGAACAAAATATTACAGGCTACACAGTTAGAGCTGTGAAGAAAAATATATACTTATTCTCATCCAGTCAAAGTTGAGATATACAATAATTCAATTTTGTGGCTTCTATATCAAAGAATTCACATATTGAATGCTGACAACTTTTATATTTATATGTCAGGAGCAAGGTGGATATAGGATGGTGAAACGACAGCTCTTCAATTGTTTCTGCGAAAAACTTGTAGACCGTTTGAGAAGGTACTAATATTTCCACGACTTGAAAGAAGATGGCGATAATATCGATTATCGAAGAAGATTTCTGTTGCTTACTTATTTCTCTGGTTCACATCCGACAGACGTGACTTGAAACGACATAAAAACAATAAATTTTCGATAAATCTTGAATGAATATTGATATTTTGACTCTTCTCAATCATTTTTCATCTAGAACAGATGAAACTGATAAAAAGATTACAGGTGCAGAGTTTCTGTTTTACCGACACAAGGTATGTCGCCATCTCTGATAACTCCAGGAAATATTACTACGGCATGAAATCAAGTAGGCAAAGGTCTACAGTTTATTCTAGTGCTTGTTAATAGGAAGCTGTTTCACCATCCTATATCCACCTTGGTCAGGAGCTATTCATGTCTCATCACTCTCATCCAGAATAAGAAGAAATCATAAACAAAAATAGTTAACAATAATATAGTGTGGCATCTCATATTCCTAAATCCACACTATTATTTAATATTTTAATTTAATTATCAATTTAATAATCAACAATGCAGTCGAAATTTATATTGTATTTTAAATTAACTGCAGTTATAAAAACCTTGCATTCTCTCAGAGTTTCTAGAAAACTTCCAAAAAGACTACAATATATAAGGCTGATTATATAATTTGAAAAAACATTTCAATGAAACAATATGAAAAATTACTTCAACGAATTCAAGCTATTTTAGAATTATTCATTAATCTCAGTAATAATGTTTAGCGGCTGAAATGGGAACAACCGAACATTCTGGACTCTCAAGTCTCAACGATAACAAGCCGAGTATAGTAAGTAAATTTTTGATGAACTTTGCAGGAGAATATAAATTCACAAGTCCCTTTTCTGGTTCTACTTATACCATTCCACAACAATAATCATCATTTTTCATATTCAAGTTTGAACGGTTTGAAAAGAAGTGAACGAAACTTGAATAAGGTTAGGTACTATTCTTCCATTCTTTGAAGTGTGTACCTATACTCTATGGTCCTAGTGCCAGATGAGTAAGGTTAATATACCCCAAGGTTAACTCTGGGATAAAATGTTTATTCCTTTTGAGGTGGGGTTAACCGCTATCAAAATCAAACGGGAAATTAGCTCTAGGGTAATGTTAACTTTACCTCAGGTCAGCTAACCCCTCGGGATAACCCTGCATTGATAAAACGGCCCTGAGTATAAGGTTAGTAGGTCTTCGCTTTAGAGAGAGAAAACGGCGAATACGGCCGTTAGAAGTGTATGGACTGTATGGTCTAAGCCTTGTCTAACCGTAGTCTAACCTAACGGTTAGGTCACTATTCGCGAAAATCACGAAGTGGGTGGCCTCTGGTGTCAAATTTTCGAAACCTAACGAGGGTCGAGGGTGATAAATGAAGCAATTTAGCATTGCATTTGCTAGGCTTTCGCATTATTTTCAATGAATTTGAATTATTGAATTGAATAGTTTTCGGACTTCTTTCGTGCTTATCAGCTGGATACTGATATTATTGAAACATGCAGCCAGTTCACATGGCCGTAAAGACGAAATCGAGAAAGATTTGTTCAGTACCTCAGCGTTCTTCTTACCGTACAGACATCGTTCCCTTGGCACAAAATCCAAAATTTCAACTTCACGAATGTGTGAAAAATAGAATATCATGTTGAAAATAGAAAAATTTATTACCACAAACATTTACGTTTGTAATAAGCACTTCCTAGAAGTAGATTTCTGAAGTAAATGCCAAATTGTTGGTGTTGTGTTGTCTATTTTATTGTTCGTGATAATGATGGAAATAAGACCTGGTGGCGCTACTCTTCAATTGTTTCAGCAGACAAATCCTTGATTTGGGACAGCTCATCACGTGGGGTTCTCATGTACAACACTAGATGGCGATACTGTCGATAGGTATTTGAAGAATTTTCTTTCAATCATGTTCGATACATATTAGCATCAAACTCATTGAAAAATGGCTCCATGAAATTGTAAGAAACGATTAGAAGTCATTTAGAATCAAATATTCATACTTTCGTGTTGACACTTGCAGTAACCTGTAAATTTGGTTGAAATCGCGGCTTCACTTAGCGAGATTCACCCACGCCATGTCACGTTATACACGTTTTATCCAAGTAGGCGAAATCAAGAGATTTGGGACCAGTCACAGGATAGGAAGTGATTTCACCAGTCTATCTATCCACCTCTTTCGTGATGAAAACCTTGATTTCACTTCAGGACCATCAAGAAGGAGAGTTAAACCAAGAGATAGGCTCAAAAAGAATGCAATTACTCCAATGAACATCTCAAAGTCATCACATGGAAACAGTGCACAATATGTAGGCTTGATGAAATCAAATTTTTATTTAAAATGAATAAGCCATGAATTGGATAAGTATTAATTGAGAGAAATGAATTTGAATGACTGGTTGACCATACCATAAGATCTCTATAACTTCCTTGGTACATACCAGAGATTATCTATCTATGTATCTATACAAAATACTTATTATTATGGACTATAAGTACATTGTGAATTCGAAAATAATAACTTGTGTTGCCTATTTTAGATATCTCAATATGAGCAGATGCACCACTATACTTACTTTTCTCAGAAAATAAAGTTAATTGATACATTTTTTGTTTTTATTTCTGTCTGTAATCATCTATTTTTTGGGTTAGAATAAAATTACAGCTTAATACAGATATATTCACACTTCCACTGCTAACTTCTCCATACAATCATTTTAATTTCATATGAGGGCTGCCTCAGAGCTGAAGTTTGAGAACAGTAGTTTATTTATGTGTGTTCCATATCTATCCCACAAAGTATGATGTGACCAGCTTTGAACAATGCTTCTCGTTCTTTTAATGGTTTCTTCTTATTTCTGATATACTTTAGATACTCATCCCAATATTGGGCATTCTGGAAATATAACAATATAAAGATAAATCATTGAAATACAAATACCTTAGTGGCCCCATTGATTTTGCAGAGGTGGTTTGAAAAGCCTATAAAAACATAATAAATCCATAAACCTCATATAAAATACCTGTTTTGTGTTCTATAAATAATAACCAAACGATAGCACCCTTTCAAATATTTTGGATTCGTTAATTCTTTCCTAAAATGTGAATCAAAAGTTGACAAATTATTATTGAAAACATAACGAAATGTTTGTTTATCACCTTCATGTGAAGTTTTTGACATTTCTGCAGCGCCCTTAGTACCTAGGCAACCCGTACACCACTTCAAACGATGTTGGGTTGTATATGTAGTGGTAAGGGGTGGTAATAATGTTGAGGAAATAACGGTCAGCGCAATATTTGGGTTTTTTAAATGGCATTTTTATATAAATCCAACACTGGTCGCGCACGCTTTGGTCACAAATCGCTAGAGGCGCCAGGTAATACAAATTACAAATGTAATGTACGATTCTAAAGCAGATGCACCACTACACTTTCTCACTTTTCCCAGACAATAAAGTTATTAATTAAATAATTGTTTGTTTTATTTCTCTATTTATTATTTATAGTGTTTTTGAGTTCGATCGGTCTGACTGACTTGGCAGTAGAAGTGGTATATTGAGAATCCTGTAAAAACATTATAAACTCACGTAAAATACCTGGCTTGCGTTCTATAAATGATAAACAATCAATAATTAGCGCTCTTATAAATATCTTGGAATGGTTTAATAATTTCCTAAAATAATTGAAAGTCATCCTATTGACTCATCTGCCATTACTTATGTCACAAAATTCTTCTCTATTATTTTCAATATTTTTACGGTACCCCAATCTACCGTTACATTATGCTTCAAATCAGTAATTTTGAATATTCTCATAAGTAGGTAATTCCATCCTCGAGGCAATTCGAAGAATCCCAAATAAGTCTATATTTATAGGTACACATCATTCTTGAATTTTGATTAATCTCGAATAATAACACTACTGAAGAATTCTGAATGATTCCCAAGTTGAATTAAAAGTACATACCTTCGAAACACATATAAATGTAATTTTAAGAAATTCAAATGATTTATAAAATCCTATGCAAATTTGAAAACCAACGAGACTCGGTATATTATAGTGGCCTCTCATCGACTTGAATATGATTGATTCATACATAAAAAGCAGTGATAAAAAGATATGTTTCTTTTGTATTGTACTGATTCATATCGATATCGTGAACATTCATGCAATTATATAACTGTTCTTGAACCATATCGATAAGCTAGGACGATTCAGTCTGTTCGCGATGCTTGAACACTATGGATGTTCAGCAAATGATGATGATATATATCCGCCGGTTTCATCCATCATTGTCGTTGACGGTATCATAATCGCTCTAAGACATAGGAAGTGCGGTCTCCTTTACCCAATTTACTATTGTGAATGTGTGAAGTGCGGATTATTTGGTTACCGTGTGTACTCTGCGGTTTATTCGGTTACCGCGTGTGCAGTGTACTAAAATGTGAAGTGCCAAAGGAGCGGCATCATCATGGCATGGAGTTCCAGAAAAAAATCCTCCAAGACCAGTTGCCGGTGTGGATTGAAGAATTGTTTCCCGAGGGTGAGTGAATTTTTAGTTTGCATGCATCATCAGTTCCGGACGAGGCTTTCCTGGATATTTTGGAATCTCGAGCTGGGGGTGGTAGGACACTCTGGGCCCCGATCTGCCACCCCTAGCTAACCCTCGGGGCCCCTCTCGGGGCTCTCTCAGGGCCTCCACTCGAGGCCCCACTCGAGGCCTCCTTTCGGGGCCTCCTCTCGAGGCCCCCCTCGGGGCCTCCTATCGGGGCTCCACTCGAGGCCCCCTCGCGGTGCCTCCTCTCGGGGCCTTCTCTCGAGGCCCCCCTCGGGGCCTCCTCTCGGGGCCCTCTCAGGGCCTCCACTCGAGGCCCCACTCGAGGCACCCTCTCGGGGCCTCCTCTCGAGGCCCCCCTCGGGGCCTCCTATCCGGGCTCCACTCGAGGCCCCCTCTCGGGGCCTCCTCTCGGGGCCTCCACTCGAGGCCCCCCTCGGCGCCTCCTCTCGAGGCCCCCCTCGGGGCCTTCTATCCGGGCTCCACTCGAGGCCCCCCTGGGAGCCTCCCCTCGGGGCCCCCTCTCGGGGCCTCCTCTAGGGGCCCCCTTCTTCCTGCCCTGCTAGATCGCCAAACGACAACTAATTTCGAAGGTGAGTGATCAAAGATTTTGCCAATCTCAAATCCTGTGAATCTATTTCAAAAATTACATTTTTGTAACTTGGTTATATAAAGATTCTTTCTTTTTCCAGCATTCTCATAAATCGCAATCGTTACGATAAGTAAGGTTAAAAAAAATGAACTGAACTGAATCTGAATCATGTAAAAACTAAACTTCTTTGATACTTTCAAATGGAAAATATACCTATTGAATGATTTCTCTGACCATCATGCAAACCACCTTTTCAAAGAAAAACTCCAACATTTTTGCTACTTAAAGTTAACGTAATAGCCTCTCGGTAATAGATTGAAGAAAAAATCGTAACTGTTTGAAAACAAACTTATTTTCCTTTATTGCTCGGCTATTAGGTAACAAGTGGAGTCATACACGTACTTTGTTTCTCATCAACGGTCATCCGCTACTCTCTTTGTTATAGGTTAGGTGGAAAAGAAAAATGTTAGGTTGAACCGTTGATTGATCAATCAACAGGTTGAACCGTTGATTGATCAATCAACAGGTTGAACCGTTGATTGATGTATTGAACCATACACTTTTGATCCAAATGAAACATGCTATGTTTTCTGGAGGTTTTCTGCAAACAAAAGAATGGATATATCTAAGTGACCTAACCACCATTGTGGCTCACGCCAATCTAACATTAGCCCATTTTGTGGGAAGAGGCCAATAAGACAAAAAAGCATAAAAACCAGTTTTCTTTTTCATTCGATATTGACAATTAGTATTTTTTGCTGTTGAAAAGTCAGGAATATTTGATTCTCAACATCAATATAACGAACTGATTCAATATTTGTTGAGATTGTTGTTTATTTTTGATGATCAAAAATAATAATCATATACCAAATGCTACACTATATATATAATTCTCGAATCCAGATTCAGTGGATATACAGCTTGCCACTGTTTTCAATATGATTTCGAAACAAATTATGGTAGAGTGAGCAGGTTGATTAATCTACTCCTGTTCAGGAAAATCTGGGGACTGGGTACAAGTGAAAAGGCGAATCGGTGCACGAACAAGTGCGCGAACGAGTGCGCGATCGAGTGCGCGATCGAGTGCGCGATCGAGTGCGCGAACGAGTGCGCGAACGAGTGCGCGAACGAGTGCGCGGACTGGCGAGTGAACGGGTGCGCATACAGGTTCAAGAACATGCGAGCAAAAAGGTGTGCGAACGGGTGCGTTTACGGATGCAAGGATTAGGCCATGAGCCTTATCTTTGTTAGAACTAGACATACCATATTGATGTGGGATGAATTTATGTGGGATGATAGGGCTACTGGCGAACGACCCAAAAAAAAAATGTAACGCTCCCATGTCACAAGTTGTTCTCAAATTTATATAAATTACCAATGCGAAATGAAAGAGCCATGAATTCGACTATCCATCAAAATATAAAGTAAAATATGTCTTATCCAATTAAAAATATCAAGCACGGTTTGAATTTCAAAGTCTTATAGATTACGAGCAGAAAACAACTACTTTCCTGGCAAATACCATGCAGAACATTGAATGATATCTACTCGTAGTCCATGCAACGATTCACACAGTATGGATGCATTGTTCCTTACTCCCATCATACGACGTGACAAATTCACATCGAGACAAGCACGCTCAACAACCTACAGACCGAGGTTTCGGGCTTTTTGGCCCTCATCAGTGCAGTGTAGTTATCCGAGTAGAGACCGTGAGATCTCCACTCGAAGCAATATGCCTGTCCGATTGCCAAATGTCCGACATGCACGCATATTTCAACGCACTGAGCTGAAGAAATAAACATTTGCATGCACTACGAGCAGATATAATTCAATGTTCTGCGTGGTGTCGGTGAGGAAAGTACCTAGTGTTTTCAGCTCGTGTTCTACCATCAGTAATTTAAATCCAAACTGTGTTTGATATTTCCAATTGTATAATAAGAGACTGCTTCAATTCAGATTATATATGGTCGCATTCAAAAAGAGATCAGCTCTGACAAGGCAATACCTCATGGGTGGGAGTGGAAATTTGCCATATCGATATTTAATGAACATATTATCTGCCCCTGTTTTTACAGTTGAGGAAAAAAAGGAGTTGTAACTCGAAATTAAGCAAATTTCAAGTAATAACTCGAAATTAAGAAAAAAAATATCGCATGTCCGCTCTAACGCTTTCGTAGTTTTCAGAGTTAGAACTTTTTAGCTATTTTCAAGGTTGACAATTTGGCAAGATTTTCGTCAGATATCATGCTGTGTTAACCATGATCAGATGGCTATTATCCCAAAAAGGGGGTGGTAGCTATAAAGCCAATTAGGGTATCATCATCATCGGAAATTAAGCAATAATCAATGGCAGCCGGCAGCCTGTTCACATGTTCAGAAGGTGGAAACAACTCTTCTCTTTTGCTTGCGTATAGATGGTATGACTTTCGAATGATACTGGATGTCGAGTGACTAATTCACCTTTATTCTTTGGACTAAATATTCATTTTGAATTTTGATTGTTTTACCAACGCCACCTCTCGGGATTTCGGGAAATATTCTCGTCTCGCACGGATTTTTTACCACAAACATTTACGTTTGTAATAAGCACTTCCTAGAAGTAGATTTCTGAAGTAAATGCCAAATTGAAGGTAGGTATGGTATGTCTCTTTTCAGGTAGAATCAAACAAATAATATCTGGTGTTGTGTTGTCTATTTTATTGTTCGTGATGAAAACCTTGATTTCACTTCAGGACCATCAAGAAGGAGAGTTAAACCAAGAGATAGGCTCAAAAAGAATGCAATTATTTCAATGAACATCTCAAAGTCATCACATGGAAACAGTGCACAATGTAGGCTTGATGAAATCAAATTTTTATTTAAAATGAATAAGCCATGAATTGGATAAGTATTAATTGAGAGAAATGAATTTGAATGACTGGTAGACCATAAGATTTCTAACTTCCTTGGTACATACCAGAGATTATCTATCTATGTATCTATACAAAATACTTATTATTATGGACTATAAGTACATTGTGAATTCGAAAATAATAACTTGTGTTGCCTATTTAAGATATCTCAATATGAGCAGATGCACCACTACACTTACTTTTCTCAGAAAATAAAGTTAATTGATACATTTTTTGTTTTTATTTCTGTCTGTAATCATCTATTTTTTGGTTTAGAATAAAAGTACAGCTTAATAGATATATTCACACTTCCACTGCTAACTTCTCCATACAATCATTTTAATTTCATATGAGGGCTTATAGAGCTGAAGTTTGAGAACAGTAGTTTATTTATGTGTGTTCCATATCTATCCCACAAGTATGATGTGACCAGCTTTGAACAATGCTTCTCGTTCCTTTAATATGGTTTCTTCTTATTTCTGATATACTTTAGATACTCATCCCAATATTGGGCATTCTGGAAATATAACAATATAAAGATAAATCATTGAAATACAAATACCTTAGTGGCCCCATTGATTTTGCAGAGGTGGTTTGAAAAGCCTATAAAAACATAATAAATCCATAAACCTCATATAAAATACCTGTTTTGTGTTCTATAAATAATAACCAAACGATAGCACCCTTTCAAATATTTTGGATTCGTCAATTCTTTCCTAAAATGTGAATCAAAAGTTGACAAATTATTATTGAAAACATAACGAAATGCTTATCACCTTCATGTGAAGTTTTTGACATTTTTGCAGCGCCATCTATTGGTTCGTGATTTTCGCGATTAGGTTAAGTACCACAGTGGGTAACTCATCTCTGGGTACCACCAGAGATGAGTTATACAGTGAATAGAGTCAATGTAGGTACCACCTGTGGTAACACTATATTATTTGATTCAAACCTGGAACCCTGGAAAAAAATAGTTCTAGTTCATTCGTTGGCTGAGAGATGGCGCAGTTAAGTAAAGAACTTGAAAAAAAAAATGATGTCATCACATTTCGCTGCAATTTTTCAGATTGCCAAATAGGAAATAGGAAATAGGTTGCGTAATAACATAAAACATAAAACAACATAAAACAACAACGTTTTTTGATGTTCAGATATTGATTATAGAATTAAATTTCAGAAATTTGACATTCACATATTCCCTCTGCAATGAATTTGGCAGGTACCTCACAGACTTAACATTTTTTTGATTTTTTTTTGAGTTATAGGGCAAAGCATTTTGGGTATTCTGTATTCGTACTCCAAATAATAGGTCTGAGATATAGGTATTGTTTGAAGTTGAACCCAGATACCAGAGATTAATGAAAAGAGTTGTTCGGAGAACAAATAATCTCAACTGTTGGTGTCTGTTTATTTATTGGAATCAGACTAATCCACAAAAATAAAAATCTTAGGAGTTCTAATTCTCAACATAACACACGACTACGATAAACAACATTGCATTAGATTTTACCAATTCCTACCAACTACCTACCAAGTGGTAAAAGATTTTATCATTCGCATAATGACATCAAAATATATAGTCTCCTGGCCTCCAAACCCAAACATAAGAAATATACTTATTATATATGTCTCAGAGACTCAGAACGGTTCAGAAAGCAGACGATCAAAATAAACATGATTACAGCATTATTTTTATGACATCAATGTTTATCGATGTTAGGTTATTTTTCTAAATGTAGGTATTGAAGATTTCACGATTTTATAATTGATTAAAAATATGTCTATCTGTCGAATATTTTCTGTTTTTTAGTTAGAACTCTGCTGTGTGGGTAGGTATATTTCTACCACATTTTCATCTATACATTATTACATTTTACTCATTTTAACATTATGATTGAGCTTTGTCCACGATAACTTGTTCTTCTGGCAATAATAGAGAAGGTTTATATCTTGATGATGAATGATTGCTCTGCTCTGAATAGAACATCATGGTAGATACCCAGGAGCCTCAGCGTATGTTGGAAGCTGAACCAAAGAGATTACATATGAGAAGCTGTTGTGGGGAGTGAAGTAGCTCTTGGCACAAAACAGAAAATCCAGTTTTTGTAAAGCAGTTTTTGCAATTATATAGACGACGTGCCACTATCGTTTCTGACATTATCTTAGGCATTGTAAATGTGGATATAGATAGGAATTGTCTATGTCTGGTCCGGCCATCTTGAAGAAAATACATACTCGAGTTTTTACATTCAGGGAGTATATTTTTTTTTCGATGGAAGTCAGGTTTCACATACGTATATGCATGCAAATCTCCTGTTGATTTCTGATGATGGTGACGAAATCCCACCTATATTGTCAGTCCTTCACGATTCTAGGGATCTCTCGAGGTCCAGATATTGGATAAGGTCGAAGTTGATTGGTTTTTTCATCTCTTTTACAGATAGTAATAATAATAATATAGTTACCACGAATGGTCTTGTATTTTTTAAAATTGGTTGAACTCTAGCTACCTGCTAGACTAAACAACATGCAAAGAACTGACGTCACAGTTCTTGATGGACACATTTCATGTGAAGAATTTGAGGAAGTCCGTCTGGTCCCACAGCATTTTTGTTATCAACACAATCCAATTCCGAAACAACTAATATTGGTCTACTATAGGCATCTATAATACGCCTCTTGCTTTCAGTTTCTGATGTATGAAATCGAATGTCTACCTCCTGAGGGTTTTGAGATTCTGAGATCAAGTCATGTGCATATTACTGATACTATCTTGAGTAATATGTATATAACATTATCTCGTGAGGGCCTCCCACTGATTTGATTTTCACATCACGGTAATCTTGCATATAATAACCTATGTTGAAGACTGTCATTGCAGATAATAAATTAACGCTCCAAGATACAGTATATATAGCTTATCCAGTGTTCTCTTTCTCTTCACAGACTCGCTTTGATCAATTCATGATATACTTGTTATATCAATGGAATTCAATAGGCAAATCGATCCTCAGAATTGAGACTTACTACAATAAAAATCACCTATACATTCCTTGTTAACTCACGAGTGACAAATGAAGACATCTGAGACTTTATTTTCGGACAGATTTATTGTTTGATTGGTTCTATTGAAAATTGAGGCATTAGAACACAATCCCATCGTTTTTTTACGGAGTATACTTATACTTCTAGGCAGCAGAGTGTTTTAGGCCCATTACTATTCATAATATTTTCCTCACTGTGAACATTTGATATTAAAGTGTCTCTAATGGAAAAATTCGTGCATTTGCACAAATGATACAGTTTATATTTTTTCATGATTATTTTTCATGGACTGCATTGAAGAAACTATTCAAGAATATTTGAGAAAATTGAAAAGCTGGTTTGACAAAAATTTACTTGTTAAGTAGAGTTTTAGACTTCCATTGTCTGAAGGTATGTAGATTTCAATCCTAAGAAAAGTTGAGTTATGCTGAAAACTAAATAAATAAAAAAAATATTCAAAAAAGTTTAGAAGAGAACTAGATCGAATTAAAGTGTTTTAGGCTCATTACTATTCATATTATCCTGACTGACCTTTTGATATTGAAGTGTACCTATGATGGAAAAATTCGTGCATTTGTACAAAAGACACACAGTTTATATTTCATGATTATTTTTTGAGGACTGCATTGAAAAACTATTCAAAAAGGTTTGAGAAAATTGAAAAGCTGGTTTGACAGAAATTTTCTTGTTAAGTAGAGTTTCGGACTTCCATTGTGTAAAGGTATGAAGATTTTAATCCTAAGAAGAGATGAGTTATGCTGAAAACTAAATAAATAATGAAAAATATTAAAGAAAAATTGAAAAGAGAACTAGATCGAATTGAAATAATCAATAAATATCAATAACCTGAAAAGATAAAATACATTTAGTAAGACGTGCTCATAAACTTGAAGAAACAATATAGATCTAAATATGGGAATTTGAATAGTCGATAGCCTGAGAAAGAGATAGTTATTAAGTGAATTAGAAGAAATAAAAATAAAATAAAGAGTTTTGTCACGACGTTGTGATTGTGTGTATCTACAATCTTTTTCATCTATTTATCTTTTTGTTTTATTTTTATTTCTTCTAGTTCACGTAACTATATCTCTTTTATCAGGCTATCGCTATCGACTATTCAAATTCCCATTTAAATCAATATTTCATAACTCATCTTTTCTTAGGATTTATATCTTCATACCTTTTAGACAATGAAAGCACAAAACTCAGCCACTTTCAAACAAAAGAAATTTACTTACTGCAAATTTTTATTAAACGTTTCTTCCATCCACCTATCTCGAAAATTCCTTGCCAAATTAAGGCCCACTTGAAATTAACAATTCATGAAATGTATGAAATATTAAAGGAATCAACTTATAGACATTTGATTTGGGATCCTCAAATTTTCAACATTGGCAAAAAATGTGATGTCTTTTAACCGTATTAAAGTTTTTGTTGAAACAATTTCTTTCAGTAAAACATCTGGAAATGATATTTTTCATTGATATAGTCTCAACTGATCTATGATAATCTTGATTGGGTGATGGTGTAAAATCAAAGTCACTGAATTATTCGAAAAAGATACAGACAATTTTGAAAAATAATTTTATTTTTCCTTCTGATATCAATAATATGAGAAAGTAGATTATAATATTGTTCAATTATCTGTCTAGAGATTATTGAGTTCTATTTTTATGTATTTATATATAATTTATATGAAACAAGATATTAAAATAACTTCAAAAAATGAATTCAATAAAAATCAATTTACGAGAAATCGAAATATAATAGGAAACAAGATCAATTTTATTTATACAAAATCTTAGTGCAGGATTGGATATTTAAAAATGATCGTACTTTTTTTTTAATACAATAAATATGTGAATAATATATCAATTCAAACGAATTTCCTCTGAAAAAATAAGGCTTTGATTTTCTGTTATTTTTTTGTTTTTATATTTATGTGAGGAAATTTTCTCAGTTTATTCAAATACCAATATATTATAGACAATGTATTGATTGTTATTCATATAATGAATAACTTTTACTTATTATTATTAGCAATATTTTCAATTCATTTATTCCGGAGGAAATCTGAATACTTCATTGAGTATATCTATAGTATGCCATGGCAAATTTTGTATTGCAAAAGTGGTAAGGTGGCGATGGTTTTATGAATTGATATTCATGATTATGAAAAATACCTCTTCACGCTTTGAAAATGATTAATTGTGAAGTGAGACGTGTGGCTAACGATGGAAAAAGTTTGCTCTAATTAGAGCAATTATATATATTCCTATAATGAAACGTTTGGTAACAAAAAATCAATCAGCAAATACAGGGTTATTATCAAAGTACAAAAATAAAAAAATTTTTTCAATCGAATGAAAATGTTTTTTTTATTAAAATGTTATCACCCTGTACGTAGTTTTTCGTACACTTATATCAAACAGCATAACTATAGCACACGAATAACCTACAAAACCTGAAAATACGCAAAATAAAGCGATATGCAATCGATAAAATCAAACAATTACTTGGGAATTTAACGACACCCCGTATAAAGGAGTTCCACCAATTTGAGGCGTCCCAGTCCCAGCATTATGACAAGTTAGAACAACCGAAGCTAGTCCCCACGTACGTCCACGGCATTTCTTAGCGATACGAACAGAGATGGCGCACGGAATCCGTGTCTGTGCTCGTCCTCCGTATTTCTCGCCTTTAGTTGCGCTTTGAAGAGCGCTTTGTGAGGACGTGGAGTGCTTCCTATCGAAGGAAATCCGGTGAATATTTACGTACTGTTGGTGCAAAACACGTGAAAAATGTCGGGGAACTCATCACAAAGTCGAAGACTACAGTCTAGGCAACTGGTGAGTACGTTTTGAGTGCCGTTGCAACTCGTACGAGACGCCATAGCTGGGGTTACATGTCTCACGTAAATCTAGCCTGTGAACGATACATTTTACTTGGTCGCCATACCTTACGAACTGCCTTTTATCTTTGAAAGAGCCTACTGGGTTCGTCTCGTCGTCTGTGCGTTGTTCAAATAGAAAATGTAGCGAAGGCGTTTTCTTCGTTGATATTGTTTCTTTCGTAATTCTATTATTAGAACAAAATGAAAGACCGGATGATTATAGTTGAGCTGTCAATTTATTTGCACAGGGTAGTTATATTATGTTATAGGTAGGTACCTACTCAATTTACTAGTGTTCACTTACTTACCAGTAGTTATAAAATGTTCACCCTGCCACGAAATAATTGTTCCATAAATGCAACATTACTTTTGTTCCAAAGATAAGTATATATAGGTATACGGGCATTCTATAAGCACTAGCTGAAGAATATCGTTTCTTTCACCTATGCATATCATTTTATCTTTGTATTCATTGAATAAAGACAGTGTCCATTGCAATCGATTAATTCCGGCATGACACTTGGTGGTAGGTACCCGAGTAGGTACCTACAGGTCGGTTCGGTAAGGGTAAGTAGAGGTAAATTCTTTTGTACCTAGGTCTTGTTATGTTTAAGATTAAGAATCTTCATTCTTGCTAGAGCTACTGCAGTAGTTGGACGGGGTACCTACTTACATAATTTCATGCAAAGTTATAATTACTTAACGCATGCTTGAGCTATTTCAACTTCTTGACTTGAAGTTTGGTTGAAATAATCAGGGTTGGCATGTTTAATTCAATCTTGAATTATAAGGTAGGCATGCGAGTAATTTGATTGATAAATAATCGAGATTCTGAAGAGACAACATAGGTATGAATTGACAACTTAGATATCGAATAGAAGGGGTAAGTCTCGGGGTAAGTATAGTGTAGTGAAAAATTCGATAACGCCTATCTCACAAATAGTATAGTTAATGTTTCGGTTCAGACTATACCTATACAGGGTGACCTAACCGAGGTCCTAACAGAGTGGTAAAGTTCGAATTACATGGTTCTCTACACGAGATTGAAATTAAACATGTATAAATGCATCTCAAACGAAAAATCGTGATGTGTTTCTCGTACTTTCGTCAGTTTTTCCCTGATTTACCAGGTCAAACCGAAAGTCATTATTATACTGCCAAAATGTGTACCCTGAATCTCAGGAACTCGAAGTTTTTCATATATCTCGGAAGCTATACATATATTGATTATACCAAAGTTTACCGAATACTATATTTTGGGACAGGTATATTTCAATAAGTTTACTGATAAGATAATAATTAGACCAGTGCTGAAGCCATTGAAAATGGCGAGGAAAATGGTGAAAACTGAAAAAAAAGTAGGATGAAATCCATTGGAAACGACAGAGAATATAACAAAAATTAAAGGAAGAATAATTTACGGGGATTTGAGGTCGGGAAGTGGGAGGGGGGGGGGGGGGTTAAAAGGGTAGAAAACGGTTTATCTCGATTTCCGGCAAAACTACAAGTCCTATGGAGAAAAGTTAAATTGCAAAGTTGTTGGTAATAAAAAGATCTACAACTCTTGTTCCTACACTTTTTTCACATAACCTCAAAATATATGTTAAAAATTCAAATAACCAAGTTTTTCGTTTTTTATTTTCATCTTACAAAAAAAATATTTTATTCACGAAATTTGGTGAAAACTTACTTTTTCATGTCCCAAACACACTGTAATTTTTTTGGTTTGAAATATTTATTTTTTCACCATATTTTGACTTAATATTGAAAAACCACCCTAATTTTCAATCGGAAATTCTCTCGTCAAAATATCTGCTTTTTTGAAAAAGTCGGTGGGCTTTTTGTTCGTTGAAATCTCTACTTTCTGATGGTGTAAGGAAACATTTTTCAGGAAATGCAAAAAACGAAAAATACTCGAATCCGAATTTTTTTATCATTTTGTACAATTTTGAGCTTTTCATTGATTTTTACACATTAATTATTCAAAATATGTAAGGTTTCATGTTACATTGATAATCAAAAAAGTTCATTAGTCGGCCATAAAAATTTGTCAAATTAGGCCAATATTTTTCATAAAAAAGATGCAAAAAAAAAGATATCCAGAAAAATTTATGACAATTAATCAAATCTATTTATAAATGTAAACATGATAATATAACACTGAATCATTGAAGATTTCGAAAATATCAATTGGTATAAAAATCAAATAATCTTTTATATTGGCAAATCTCCCAACCACAGAAGGTGTCGCAGTACAACATTGTTACAGAGCATATTATCAGCTTCGAACGTGGCTGGGTAACGAACTGAGAGCAACAGATTATAGGGCTGGAAGCAACATCAACGTTTTAACAGAAAAGGAATTAATTCCGGAAATATTTCTCAAAACTATTTGCTGCAGCTGTGAAACTGGATGTAACAGTTTGAAATGTGGTTGCCGAATAAATGGTTTAAAATGCACAATTTTATGCTAACATTGTCATGGTTATGAAAATTGCTCCAATGTGGAAAAAGAAACCTACGAGGAACTTAATGATTCAGATGAAATTGTAGATGAAGAACTAATGCAGAACGGAAATAATATTTGAGACGGAGCAGACGGTGATGGTCTTGAAGATTTTGAAGATTTACTAGAATCGGAAGGTTTGTCGAATCTAGCGATGAAGAAATGCCATCAAAGAGACAAAAACTAATGGATAAATGATCCATGAATAGCTCAAAATTGTACAAAATTATTAAAAAAAAAAGTTCGAATTCGAGTTTTTTTCGTTTTTTGCATTTTCTCAGAAAATTTTCCATAGTCATGTATATTTTTTCTTACACTATCAGAAAGTAGATATTTCAACGAACAAAAAGCGCACCGACTTTTTCAAAAAAGCAGTTATTTTGACGTAAGAATTTTCGATACTAAGCCAAAATATGGTGAAAGAATACAGATTTCATACCAAAAAAATTATGAAAAGGTAAGTTTTCACCAAATTTTGTGAAAAAAATATTTTTTTGTAAAAGATGAAAATAAAAAACGAAAAACTTGGTTATTTGAATTTTCAACCTAAATTTTGAGGTTATGTGAAAAAGTGTAGGAACACGAGTTGTAGATCTCTTTATTACCAACAACTTTGCAATTCAACTTTTCTCCATGGGATGGGACTTGTAGTTTTGCCGGAAATCGAGATAAACAGTTTTTTACCCTTAAACCCCCCCCCATCCACTTCCCGACCTCAGATCGCCCGTGAATTATTTTTCCTTTGTTTTTTTTATATTTTCTTCCCTTTTCAATGGGTTTCATCCTAATATAATTTTTTTTTGTTGAAAAATTATCGACCCTGGTCTAAATCTCTTGTATACTACGATGGTCAATAATAGCATCTAGCTACTCGAGTAGGTACCTAATACATCACATAAAATATACCTCTGTGCCTTTGAATTTATCGTTCAATAATCGAAATTCATCAATACTTATGCAGGGTCACTCACGGTCGATGGTACCTTAGACGTTTACGAAGAACGGGACGTAGGATTATTCTGAAAATTTGGTTTATTGGGTATTCAGTTTTGTTCTATTGATCTAAAATACTTTCAGCGTTGCGGCGTTGCCGCTTCTATCAAAAATAGCAACATCTTTGTTGTCAAATGGAACACCCTGTATTTTATCATACTTGGGGTATAGCGAGAAAGATTACAGATATATAGGATGTGAAAAATCGAGATTTTTCAAATTTAGGAATTTTTTGTGCCGAAACTATCCATTCTTGCTCAAAACGGCTTACATGCATGTTCCTATCTTAACTTTTCATTCACTATCTACTGACATTTAATACAAACAAATAGAGGGTGATGCAAAACTCAAAATTTTGAACCACCCTTATTTGTTTCAATTAAATATCAATCGATAGTAAATGTAAAGTTGAGACAGGAACATGTAAGTCGTTTTGAGCAATAATCGATAGTTTCGGCACAAAAAATTCCTAAATTTGAAAAATCTCGATTTTTCACACCCTTTATCTCTGTAATCTTTCTCGCTATACCCCAAGTATGATAGATCGACGAAAACGGCTCTTCAGGAAAAATCTGAAAATGAAATAAAATACAGGGTGTTCCATTTGAAATAACAAAGTTGTTGCTACTTTATGATAGAAGCGGCAATGCCGCAACGCTGAAAGTATTTTAGATCGATAGAACAAAACTGATTACCCAATAAACCAATTTTTCAGAATAATCCTGCTTCCCGTCCCGTTCTCCGTAAACGTCTAAGGTACCATCGACCGTGAGTGACCCTGTATACACCATAATATTACGATAATACTTAAAATACATATTCAGAAAAATACTGACCAAAAAATACGACCTAATTGAAATATTTCAATTGGGAAATCTAAATATATCAGAACTTTATCTAAATGAATTCTAATATCTTTATGCTCCAGAGGCGTGTAAGTATGGCTTTTATGCACATGGTGATACTCAACTGGGATCTGGGAACATCATATTTCTAATGCAACAATTACAAGTTTTATCAAGTGGACATACGAATAGATTAAGTGCATTCTCTGAATTCTCAGAAAATTGAAGGAGAAAGAGGGTGCGAGAATTTGAAAGAAAAAATTTGTAAGAGAAGCAAACTCTCTATAGGTACTCGAATATTTCTACAAATACGCTTTCGAATACTATTGTAACCTCGCTTCTTACTGTGATCGCGGAAAATGCCGTTAAGGAATTGAAAAAAAATCCTACCACTTCCTGAGATATACCGATAGAGATAGATAGATAGGAAAACCGAAAAAAATTCATTGTGCATTGTTTTTATTTTTTTCCTGATGGTCATATTCGTAAAGAACATTCAAAATGGATAAACCATCATCATTGTCATTTTTTTCTATGCAAGATGACATCCTCAGATTTTAAATTCGAGGCCATAGTTTCTCGTCTCAATATACAATTTCTGTGGCAAAATAAACTTCGGTTTGATGCCAAGGGGTTGGGGGGTTGAAAAAAAAAAATAAAAAATAAAAACTTTTACGTGATAAATTTTTTAAATTCTCGTTTTCCCAGACGCAACATAACTTTTCTTCTTTACTGTACGAACAAACAGAAAAAACAAACTTTCCCTAATCAGGCCCTGTAATAAACCGTTATTAACTAAAATCCATTGAGCAAAAGCATCAAATCATCATCAAATGTGTATAAACAACGAAATAAGGGTGCATGTTATGACCACTATGAAATGAGTATTCATCACTTTCTTATGTATCTCGCATGTCAGTGTATTCGTTTGCTAGTAAGAGTTTTCACGAAAAAGACGTTTCCTATGGGCGTAGCTAGAAATTTTTTTCAGGTGGGCAAATAAAACTACACAGTGAAAAAAAATACCAGCTAACACAGTCTGGTGTTCCCTGAGGTCCTCCTGTTTTAGTGTCAATAAACACCGGCTTATTATTCACCACTGTAGGTGTTATGTGACCTTTTCCATAGGTGTTTTTATTAAACAAACCCAGTTGTGAGTAACACTAGTTTTAGTGCTGAATTTAGCAGAATAAACACTTTGGTGGTGTTTTTTATGCATTTTCAAATGTGCGATTTGAAACCGCAGTGGTGTGATGCACATTTTGTGATTTTCTTGATGCTAAATTCTAACTCCACGAAATTCTCTTCGGTGCGTTTAAACACTGAGGATCAGGTACATGCGAATACTTTTCTGGTGTGAAGGAACACCATATCATGAGTGCGTGTTCATGCGAATCAGTGCTTTTCTTCACCACCTCCGGTGTTTTTTACTAAGTTGGATCACATATTGAAATATAATTCATATGATCATAAACTAGACTCAGTAGAATCTAAGGACAATTCGAATGATAACGAACTGTTTCGGCTCTTTTATCCTGATCAGTGGCACTAGGGCCTAGGCCAACTGATACTGATCTATATCAAAATCATCGATAATATTGTTACGATATTTCTACTTGGGTTCGTGAATTTAAAACACTCAGTACAAAACTGAACAATTCATAAACACTTATAGTTAAATCACAACGATATTCGCTTCACAAATCTCAATGTTCACAAATTTTGTGGACTTTGAAATAAAAATATATTTGGTGGCCAAAACTTTTTTTTCGGATCTTCAGCTGTTTTTCTGTTTACATATATGAAATCTACAAGAAAAATTACATATGATCATATTTTGGAAAGAGCAATTGAACGATAGATAAAAATGTTAAGGGGAGTTCAAAATATACGTGAAGACCCTGTGCCTAATGAAATTGAATGTATTATTATGGAAAAAATATTTTATTATAATTGTTTGACCCCTAGGCGCTTTCGTATGATATAATTTTGATAGTGAATAAAATATATTCTCAGTTCACGCCTCAACGTAATATTTTTCAAATATTCATTCATTTCATGATGATGATGATGAAAGTGCTTTATTGAACATAAATATACATAATATAAAAAATGCTCAAAAGGCTATATTGACCGAGGTCCTTCTGCCTAATATATTAAACAACTATTAGAGGAATATAAAAAAAAATCATTAATTGGGTGTGGAGTCTTCATTCTTCTTGCAAGTCCGTCAAGCATTCATAAATTTTTCTATCAGTAACATAAATTTTTTATCTTTATAGAAATTTAAAGAACCGAACATTTTTATTGAATATACTCGCGTATCCCACTTTTTCATTCAGTTTCGTAATTCGAAATACTAACCCAATCTAGTTTTTACATCTTCATGATAGATTTGAAAAAAATCATTCTTATATATTTTGAAACATTAACATTAAGTATACTAACCCTTGACAAAGTTTACAGAATATAGTATATTCTGTAAACTTTGCCCTTGATAACAACACGCAAAATCATATCCTTTCAAGGAAAATTGAACTTATGATATTCTCTTGAAATGGCTTTTTTTGGGACTATCAGGACTTGGAGTTCCATACACAAGTGTCAAAAAAGTATAACGAGATTCTGCGCAGTTGTCATTTCCATGGAAGAGTATGTGTTATTATGGACATTTCGAAAATTATAATATCGAGGTAGATCTACCTGAAGTACCTCTCAAACAGTATACAGAATTTTTTTGGGTACATTTGGCGACGTTGAATCGTAATTTTATTTTTCTGTTTTGGTTCTATAATGAAGTTATTATGAAACGCAAATGCATATCGAAATAGCATCTGTTTCGTTACGTGTTTTTTTATTATTCGGATGTTGGTACAATCGAACTGCCAAATGAAAGTCAGAAGATTTAAGCCCAGCTTACTTCTGAGCGATTTTGGATTTGGTGATACTAGCAGTGAAATACTCGGTGAAATACTCAATGTTTTTATTGGTAAATTTTAAATCAGAGTGTGATTTTACTTGAATTGACCAATAAAAACAATAAAAATATTCACCGCTGGGCTTTACGCTTGTGCGTCAGATTTCAAATATTTCAATGTCATCATTGTGACCAATCGAAGATGTTTTTGTTATTTTATCGATATTATATCAGTTTTTTCTATAATAGACTTCGAATTAATGCAAAATATAAAAAATTGCATATGACACACGTTTAATAAGACACATTGTCGCACTTGTTCCATTCACACATAAAAAGAATTACTTAATTTGATTTGATATGCTTTGATTCAAGAGTATGGCTTGTTTATATATACTGGAATGAATGTCTGCTCAATTCAAGACTATTATGTTTCCAACCAAATACACTCATACCAATGTTATAGATTTCTTGAATCGTAAATGAATGGAGTTCTTCGTGAGAATAATACAATATTTCAGATTGAGAACACAATATATTCAAATCAAGACAATCATAATCTCCCAATGACTCGCATTTTTCTTGAACAAAAAGAATCAGATTTTCAGTTTTAGCTGTAGATTGTTTTGTATCAAGAATTTTATCAAATTAGAGGAATTATATCGATTTCTTGAAATGAGAATCATCCTCAACTTCCGTTCTCTTATTGGGGCTCTCATCAATCACATCATCACTTGCAGACCTTCTTCTTGACAACCTTTCCCCCTATATGTAGAGATTATTTCTGGACTTGTCCACCAGTTTACCTCGCAATAAAGTTGTATTCCTCTAGTTTCAAACTACTGAAAAATATAATATATTTCATTCACAACTCCATGTAGGTACAATGTGAGAGATAATCTGACTTGGATCGAAATTTGGTAAAATAATGTAAACATATGTTAGGTATAATAAGCAATATCAAAATACCTAAGATGTCTACAAGTTCAAGAAGCTATTTTCCACTGTTCAATCAGTGTTTGGACAAATTTAGACGTTCATCCGCACATAGGTACCTTACCCCAATTTTCACTCACTATGCCGATCCTGGTTATTCAAGTTTTTCACGAATTATCAGTTTTCGAGATGATATAGCTACGTTAATTGATTGGATACACAATAATACCTACCTAAGAATCAACGTCGATAAGATATAGGCATGTAACTTACCTCTAAAAGTGGTAATTATTTCCTCAGATATCTCCTAAGACCTTAGTTTTTCTTTCATGGCAAGCAAATATTTCTATGCCAATAAAATAGGTTGAACTGGTTGAACAATGATGGATGCACGACAAGAGCACCGAAACAACACACTTACACCGTTTGGCAACATTCTCGGCTCGAAGGAATCGCAATTTTATTCAAGAAAATGTTATGGTCAATCCAAAGAAACTTTCTCAGAGATTTACTCATTCAGAGATTAAATGTTGAATGTTATTTTGAAAGAAGACATTTCGTGATATATTTTTCAAGAACTTCATTATTTTTTCTGGATACTTTGAATTTCTTGAATTGAGAACATTTTGTTATACCAAATGAATATTCCAGTGAAATAATTTTCTACAATTGACATATTCAATAAATTCAATTCAAATAAATTATTTCAGAAGAAGAATGTGCTTTTTCAAAACAAGAATTGGACGTTTAACGAATATATGGTTTTCATTTGAGAATTTGTTTTTATGTGTGTTGTAGCACTCCCCGCTTTGTTCGTCGTACTCCAAACAACGCGTGCGACAAAATAGCGTCTCATAAAACTTCTATCATAATATACTTTTTATGGCCGGCTAATACGTCATCAATATCTGCCGTTTTCAGAGGGTGTCCATTTTTATTTAAAAAATTGAGAGGATTTTTGAAACGGAAGGGGACTCTTTATACAGTCAAGGGTAATCTTGCCAAGCGTTTGAAGTGTAAATTCAACAACGCGGGACAACCTTATTACCCATGAAAATTGCATTTTGATTGACAAACAGATGAGCGTAGAAGTAAACGCGTGAAATTCCCTCTGGTCGGTGCACGAGAGGCAACAAATCCAGTGGCCGAGAAAATCCGCAAATGTGCGCTCATCTCGAGCGTTGGCATCGGCTGGCGCGCATGCGCCGAATACGTCCGCGACCCGTTTCCGCCGGCCGCAGTGTTGCCGGTTGGTCACTTTTGTACTGGCGTCTACGTCTAGAAGTTCTACTTTGCAATCCGCGCCAGAATACAATTTTTTGTACTACTGTCGAAAAAACGTGAAATTTTTGCATCTTTATTGGTGCGTTTTTTTCACTGCCAAAATAATTCACAAAATAAACATGAAATATTACTTTTTGAAGGATTTATTTTTATAAATCGATTATTAATTGATTATTCATCATACAACGATTTCATTTATTGAAATTATAATTGATAGTAAAGTTTGAACAATTACTTTCAACATAAATTCCCGAAGAGGTTCCATGTTGCTGCTCATCAGAAATGTTCGATATTTCTTGAAGAGTTGATTCCTCAATTTCACCAGATATTTTAATTTGTTTGGAAGAAGATGGACAATTCAATATTTTGTTAGAAATCTCAATTTTGTTATTCAAACTATCTCTGCGGTCTTGGCCAAAAATTAACACTCTCATGTGCCAAAGAAACACCCATTTTACGAACTCACTACAAAAATAACTATTTTGCTTCACTGATTTGAAAGATTCACATGAAGAATTACAATATAGATTAAAGGACAACGCATTTGCTTCATTGATAGGTTAGGTTTTTTTTGAGGTTGAAGCCATGTTCAAGCGCAGTATCATCAGTTTTGATCGCCATTTTGACATCAAGTATTTTTTCTCGCAATTTGGTCACTATCTGAAGAATTAGTTATTTAAACAACTGTCATTTGGATCGCAAACAGGAAGGTCAGTGATTATTTAAATAATAATAATATTTATAATAATAATAATAATATTTATAATAATAATAATAATATTTATTTGCAGTTTAACATAAGACATAAGTAAATAAGTCAAAACATTTAGAACTGCAAAACAGGAATGACAGGCAGTGAAAATGATACGAGTGCCATCCCTGATTACTATAATAGAATAATGCAAAAAAACACATCGGCATTTGAATAAACAAAAAAAATGGCGATTTCTCATTATACAGGGTGTCCCACTAAGGTCGGCGAGGTACGATATTATGGAAACCATAAACCTTAGGGCTCCTAGAAAACAATATTGAGGACTAAATCGACCAAGAGAAATTGATGGAAAATATTTTCAAGTTCCTAAAATGACCGCTAGAGGGCACAACTACTATGACATAAATGAAAATTCAATTTTTCTCGGAAAATCACCTCATCAAGGTACTGTATCAATGACGGAAATGAAGAGTTCAGCAAAATTTGCGTCAGTTTGTTCTTTTACTTTTTTTCATAACTCGAAAAATAATGGTGGAAGAAGCTGTTGAAAAAATAATTTTTTAAATCGCTGTATCTCCTGAACCCTTGCTCCAAATTTGATCAACTTAGGCTCGTTTGAAAGATAATTTCACAATCATTCGAACGCTCCATTCGATGTTGATCTCCAGTTCACACCACGTCTACTAGAGGGCGTTGTTCACGCAAGGTTCAGTTTTTTCTGATTTTCTCAAAAAATCCAAATGGAATGCTACAAATTTGTATCATCACATTCGAAAAGAATTAAATTAGCTACATTTTGGTGAAAACCGCGATTCGATATCTCCATTCGTTTTTGAGTTATTTGCAAATAACTAATTCAACCTGAAAAAATCAAGTTTATTGTTGAAAAAAAATTCTACGATTTTCGTTATCTTCAGTTAGTCTGCATTGCATGCAAAATATGAGGTAATTCAATCCTATTTGCCTGTGCTAGTGATTAAAACAGTTATTGTTCAAATGTTCACCATTTTGGTGCATTTGTGGGTTGATCTAATATTCCGTACTATACGCAAAATAACAATTGATGCAAACTATTCCTCTATTTTCATCGTGATATCTATGGGAATCGTTCTTCAATTATTCTAGTTGCATTGAAAATAATGGAATGCATTTTGAACATTTGTAGGGAAATTTTTTTGTATCACGTTGTCGATAAAGATGTGTGATAGAAATGGCTTCAGAATGTAGAGGGTGTTTGATATTCTTCTATTCGTTATCATTAAAAGTCACTTTCCGTTGTCGCAGTTTAGTTCTTGACTATAGCAGGATCCACATTTTCATTCTCAGTAAGTGGCATTTGCATCAATTGTTATTTTGCGTATAGTACGGAATATTAGATCAACGCACAAATGCACCAAAAGGCTGAACATTTGAATAATAACCGTTTTAATCACTATCACAGGTGAAATGGATTGAATTACCTCACATTTCGCTTGCAACGCAGACTCACTGAAGAAAACGGAAATCATAGAATATTTTTTTCAACAAAATACTTGATTTTTTCAGGTTAAATTAATTATTTGCGAATAACTGAAAAACGAATGAAGATATCGAATCGCGGTTTGTACCAAACTGTAGCTAATATTATTCTTCTCGAAAGAAATGTTAGAAATTTGTAGCATTCCATTTGGATTTTTTGAGAAAATCAGAAAAAACTGAACCTTGGGTGAACAACGCCCTCTAGTAGACGTGGTGTGAACTGGAGATCAACATCGAATGGAGCGTTCGAATGATTGTGAAATTATCTTTCAAACGAGCCCAAGTTGATCAAATTTGGAGCAAGGGTTCAGGAGATAAAGCGATTTAAAAATATATTTTTTCAACAGCTTCTTCCACCATTATTTTTCGAGATATGAAATAAAGTAAAAGAACAAACTGACGCAAATTTTGCTGAACTCTTCATTTCCGTCATTGATACAATACCTTGATAAGGTGATTTTCCGAGAAAAATCGAATTTTCATTTATGTCATAGTAGTTGTGCCCTCTAGCGGTCATTTCAGGAGCTTGAAAATATTTTCCATCAATTTCTCTTGGCCGATTTAGTCCTCAATATTTTTTTCTAGGAGCCCTAAGGTTTATGGTTTCCATAATATCGTACCTCGCCGACCTTAGTGGGACACCCTGTATATAGTGTTAGTACTTAACTAAGTTAACTTTTGTGTTGTGTTAGAATTCTGGTTACTATTCATATGTTAGCTTTTAATTGCAGATTTCTGTAAAAAATACTGAATTTAGCAGCAGAAAATGTTTTGAGACTCACCGGAACCTGATGGTTGTAAAGATGATAGATTGCAAAGGTAAAAGACCGCTGAAAAATTGAAGTTTTATGATTTGGTGGACTAATAGTTCCTCTAAAACGAGTGTTCAAATTATGGACATCACTACGGAAGGTTATTTTATTATAGAGATATGGAGGAGTCTTGTATAAAAGTATTTTGTGAAATAGAGTCACTGAATGTAACTTTCTTCTTGAAGACATACTAAGCCATTTTGTATCATTCAACTTATGTGTGACACTTTGATATTTTCTTATACCATAAATATATCTAAGACAAGATTTTTGAACTCGTTGGATTCGATTAATTTCTGTGTTGGCTATGCAAGGCCCATATACTACATCACAGTAGTTAAAATGCGATAATACCAATGAATCAGTAAGTAAAATTTTTGTCGATTTTTCTAATACTTGTCGATGAGGATATAACATTTTTAAGTTAGCATATGCCCGTTTGATACATTTACCTATGTGAGATTTGAACCGCAAGTCTGTGTCCAATTCTAAACCTAGGTTTCTGGTAACATTGACACATGACAGGGCTTTTCCATCAATCTGAATTTTGATTTCCTGTTCAATTTGACTCTTGTTTTTACCAAATATCAGAACTTGCGATTTTGAAGGATTTATTGATAATTTATGCTTCAGTGAGAAATAGACAAGCTTAGATAATTCTTCATTAATTAATAGATTAGTTATCTTTGCTTCAGTATGAGAAAAAGTGAATTTAATTTGAGTGTCATCAGCGTACATATATGGTTTGCATCCTACTAAACGACTAGTTATGTTACATGTATATATTGAGAAAATTATAGGTCCTAGAATGGAGCCTTGGGACACACCACAGAAAATGTGTTTTTCATCACAATCCAATTTTTTTATTCTTCTAGGTTGAACTGGAAGAAAATCTGACAACTTGTTGGTTTACTACTGATAAAGTGACTAATTTATCCACCAGATTTCACTGGTGGATTTGAAAAAATAATTCATCATCATGGTGTCATATTTGTAATGGCAGTTATTGCAGAAAATTTGTTGAATATTTTATTCTGAAAACGATTTTTTTTACTATTCCCCGTATAAACCTTTATTAACAAGATTATAATTGGACATTTTTAGGAGTTCCGTTGATTACATTTTCATGCATATTTGGACTTGACTAACTAAATTGTTTCTTTTTTGCAAACAGTCCTCTATGCCTAGCCAAAAAGTTTTTTTAACGAACTTGGCTGCTTATGCTCAGAAATTAAACATTCAATCGTACAACATTTAATATTGATCAACGAGGTTTGAAAACGACTATTTGCACACGGCCGAGACAAATTGGTGGACTGAGCCGAGGTCGAGGTCCATAAGTCGAGCGAGTGTGCAAAGAATCATTAGCTATCGTGTTTTTTTACAATACTTTTTTCACGACTACATATAGAAACCACACACATCTCATTTGTCTGCAAAACCGATTCAAAAGTCGTCTATTTTTGTTCTGAAAACAGCTCTAGAAGTTGACGTTTTCATCACTGACACAACAAAATGAGTAACATGAGTAACATGAACACTTTCAGTGGAGGTGAAGTTGATTTTTAACTCCTAGAATTCCAAATTGAGGTACATGGTCTTCACGTATATTGTGAACCCCACCTCAACTTTTTTATCTATTGTTCAATTCTCTCTTACAAAAATGTTCTTATGTAATTTTTCCTGTAGATTTTATATCAGTAAACAGAAAAGCAGTTGAAGATCTAGAAAAGAAGCTGTGGGCACCTAATATTTCTCAAATGGAACACCCTATATAATTTGTCACTATCAGATAGAGTATATTATATATATACATCTATTATGTTATCTCTCATAGATTTCGAGATATTTCAAGTTGAAATTCAGATTTTATACGGATTCTTTCAGCTAATTAGGATATAGATGGTCATCAGGGTAGCTTATGAAAATAATTGAAATATCTGTTGAAAAATTGATGCTTACTATTACTATTATTTGTCATAATGGATTTTAATGACAGGAAAAAAAATAGAATGGTCAAAATGGTCAAAATGATCAAAATGTCACAGCCGCCCAACGGGAATATAGGGCAAAATTTTTTTAAATCATTTACAACAGATATATTTTTTTGTTTTTCCGAATCTGAGACCAGATAATCTGAACTTAAACGTCAAATACCTCGAAATCCATTCGAGATAACATGATAAATGTAGATATAGGGTGTTCCATTTGAAAAAATATATCTGGTGCCCATAACTTTTCTCCTAGATCTTCAACTGTTTTTCTGTTAACATATAATACGAAATCTACAAGAAAAATTACGTATGTTCATGTTTTGAAAAAGAAAATTGAATGATAGATGAAAAAGTAATGGAAGGGCTTAAAATATACGTGAAGACCATGTACCTAGTGTATCTTCGTGATATTATTCATTTTAGAAAGGACTAGCTCATTATAGGAATGAACAACATATTGATTATGTTCAACAAGAAACTTAGATGCAAATGCATATACATTCATAAAATATTCAATCAATATGTGATATTGATATCAAAACTACAATTTGAGCTTAAATGAACATTCAATAAACCTGATTTATCAACAGCTACAAATACTGAATATTCAGTTTTGTTTCTTTATGTTATGTCCTCTGCTTCTGGAGTAATTGACTAGCACATTCTTCTTGACTTTTTTCAGGGCCGCCCTTAGAGGTGAGTCTGAGATTAACTCATACCGATTCAGTTTGTATTAAGAGGGGGTTAACCTTATTTGGGATTGATGGTAAAACTTTGTGAAACAAGGAATGGCAAAAATCATATTACTCGGACCTCGCTGAAAAAAATCGATTTTTTTTTTCACTTTCTGCTTGAGGAAGGTTGGATCTAGGCATCTCTCGTAGTACTTTTTTGATTTTTTGAAAAAAAACTAGTAAAAAAGTTGCGAAATTTCTCCCATATTCACTATTTTTTATCTCACAAGATATATCGTATTTCGAAAAAGTACTCCGAGAGATGCCTCAATCATACAATTGTCTCTATTGAAAAAAAAAATTATCGCGATCCATCAATAATTACTAGCTCAAAAATGATTTTTGCTGAACCCCTGCAGACTCAATTACGGAGCATTTTTCATGACTGATTCGAGCGCCCTCGCACCAAATAAGCACTTTTACATGGATACTATGAATTTATGAATGAATCGTATTTTCATTCATAAAAACCAAAAATAGCACTGAAGCTATTCCAATAATTTTAGCACATGTGATGATATCAATGGAAGTTGCGAAAAGGATTCATTGCATTCTCGAATAAGACTAATTAGGTGAAAGAAAACGTAAACATTTTTTGCGAACGGCGGCGGCAGGCGCTATGTGCACATCAAAGGACCGTCCAGATATGCATGTATCATAGTTTGCGATTGCATTCAGATGGTGACACTATTGTTAGTTTGTGAACTAGTATTATTATTGTGATCAAGCATGTCGAGTTCAAATTATCGAACAGGCGATAAACATCGTAAAAGACTTTCTGTGAGGAAATTGTCAGTCGAAAAAAAGATATTGAGATTGATAAGGTACGTAAATATTTTCGAATGTTTTTATAAGAAATAATTGGAATCGATGTCCCATATTCGAAGCCCTACATTGGGAATTCGATAACGGTTAGAGATACAGGATCGGTTGAATCAAGAAAAAGTTGTGTATTCATGTGCGCAACAATGAGCCGCAAAGAAATACAAATTTTAGATTTTAGATTTTAATTTTTTATTGGCTTTATTTTAATAGATACGAAAAGAGCAGACATTTTCTTGAAACTGTATTTCATGCTCTATAACTTAGCAGTATAGAATTTTTAATACGACGTTTCGTCATTCGAGGGTCGCCATCGACTTTTTTTTTTCGAAATTTCATGCAGGTTATTTCGCGGTATGGACAAATAAAGGAATAAAAATTAAAAAAATTCATCGTAATGATAGATTTTGGCAAGATAAGATGGAATCAAAATTAGTAGATTTTTACATGAAATATTTGCTGCCTGAAATAGTTGACCAGTAGATACGAGAGTAATATGGAAATAAGAGATATTTCTGTACTACCTTCGGGCTGTTTCATCGGTACTATCTTTTGGCACATCCAAAACAAACAAATGCGAATCGCAAAATTGAAAAAAATACAGTTTTTTTTCAACCAGAATGAAATACTTTTTTTTTTCTCAAGCCGCTTTCCACTTATTTCAATTCCAATATTGAATGAAAATTTCCAATGAAATTTTGATTTGATCCTTTCCTTGCATATGGATACAATATACCATGGAAACCAGAAGATAAAACAAACAAGTGGACTTCTGACTATAAACCTATGACCGGGGGTGATCCATTTGAAAAAAAAAATTGCGATTCGCATTTGTTCGTTTTGGAAGTGATAAAATATAGGACCGATGAAACCCTACAACTTTTATATTCAATGTTTTTTCCACCTCGTATACTTGATGCTGTAGGTAAGGGTCAAAATATAAGAGACAAATAGGATGTTATTTGTAAATTTTGTTTTCAAATATATCATGTGAGTTTTCAAGTTTTCAAGTTCAGTAAAGATATATACTGAATACCTTGAAAAATGTCATTCATTCATACCTATCGAAGAAGAATATTTCGATATATTTTGTTGTGTATAAAAATGTTCAGTATAGTTTCTCCATAAACAGCATTTTTTATTCTGTGTCCATATTCATCATACGATGCATCAATGAGAAAGCATTCAATTTCATCGTGATTCAAATTGATAACGAGCCCTGTCTGAATTCTCAATCCTGAACCTACATGCCCCCGATTTATTTTTGGAATGAGAAATCTAACCCGTTTTAGCTCACCAATTTTTGCTTGAAATTTTCTGTTTTGTCCAATCGAAAGTCCCATTTCTCCCACGACCGAGAGACATTTTCTAATTTGTGTATTTATAAGTTTCAATTTAGCTCGTGTAGACGTTTTTGTGTTACTGTTTTTGATATTCGAAAGGGTTTCATCTGTTTCGACAAGTTTTTTTATATTTCCCATATCATATCAAATTATCCTCATAGACACAGTAAGTTCAAAATATACTGATGAGTGATGAAAAGCCGGAGGCCTATTCTGAGAATTGTAACGGCCGGCCGACGGCCGCAGACCCGAGCCATCCCGAGCCACAGATTCCGAGCGACCACTCGACCAGGGCAAGACTACAGTGGCAAGACTATTTACTACGAATTTACGCGACACTGAGTTGGAGTGAGACGCCAACAGCGCTTAGCGTTTTTTGTTCGACATTGGTCTCCGCCCCTTTCGCTCGAAATTTTTACTTCCCCCTTTACACCGCAAATATACTCTGACATGTTTGTAAAGGTTAACCCCTTCTTAAATGAAATAGAAACTTCCAGTACTTTCACTTCAATGCATTTTATTGTCTTTAATCAAAATCAAATGAACAAGTAACCTCAACATAGCTTAATAACTTTCGAAGCCAATACTGAAAACATAATATCACAATCATAAATAATAGTTTAATATTTATCATAACATATCATAACAATCTCAGTCGGACATCGCACTGCAGAAATTATCCACGACCTACTGAAATTTTTAGAACTTTGGTTATTATAGATGTAGCGCTATCCTAATTCAGAGCCTAATTCGTTTATCTAGTGAACTTCTGAGGGTTGGTAAGGCAACTAGAATAGTGATTAGAAAAAAATAGATAGATACAAAAATAAGAAAGATTTTGATGTGGAATGGACATTTTTACTTTAAGAAAGCATGGTTTGATCTCAAAGTTGAACCACTATGAGGCTCAAATGTTGGCATATCCCGCCAAGAGAGTGATTCTAACCTAACTAATAGGTATATCGACAAGTTACAAGTTAATACTTAAATAATAATTATATGAATATGATGAATAAATCGAATAAACAAGAACTCACGAAGCAGAGATCTGCTTGTGTCTAAGATAGTAGGTGATTTCAAATTTTAGATGTCAGTCATATTAATTATATACAGTGTGTCCAAGATAAGGATGCACAGCATGGAGGATCCATATTGACACGGGCATACTTATGTCTACAAATTGGAGGTGATCTGTTTAAACATTTGCTATATAGCTGTTACTATTCACAATGTTTAACAATAATTCTTGCCTTTTTAGTTCTTATTATTTTAGATTATATTAGTTAAATTTTAGATTATGATGAAAAACTATAGAAAAGCTTTTTCTCTTGTAATAAAAACATGAGAAAACAAATTGTGCCGTACGTCGTTGCATTCGCAATAAAAAATGCTATGTTATACAGGGTGTACTTTTTTAGTGTCATAAAAAACAAAGTTGATGATGGAATCTTCGAAACGAAACGTTAGAGGAAACGTTGTACGGAGATTGTGAATTTCATTTTGTCTAGCTGAAAAACTGGCAATGAGAAAGTGCCTTTGGTTTTTCTAAACTATTCAAATAACTCCAGAAAAAAATGAAAACCAAATTTCGTTTTTTTTTAATATCTCCGGAAGTGAACAATATTCTTGGGATTCTAACGGTTACCGAGATCCCCATGTTGTTCATCCTTATCTTGGACACACAGTATAAATAAAGTTTGAATTGTTTGTATGGGGAATGATTACAAGTAATTAAGACATTGAGGAAAATAATGCAATAGATTAAGTGCCGGTTGCATAAAAGTCCATCAAGACTTTTAACTTAACGTGATGGGATCAACTCTGATGCTAACTCGCTAGCTAAGGCATGCGTTGCTATAGTTATAATAATAATAATAAATTTTATTGCAAGAAAAGGTAGCATATATACATAAATAAAAATATAGCTTTGCAATACAGAATTACACCATTTAGGCTCTCTCAGAGCCTGTCTATGGCAAAATATGACTACAAAGATAAAATCCTAGGTGTATACATACAACAATAATTTTAAATATCAATATTAAATATTTTTGTAATGTTGAGAAGGCATAAATGAAAAATCAGGTCTAAGGAAGAAGATAGAATACAGTATAGGACAAATATCGACTGGGGTGCATATACACATATATACATACAATACATAGTTAAAAACATATCAAATTTTTAATCGTCCTTTGAATTCTCTATGCAACCGGCCCTGAGTATTCATAAATGTATAAGATAAAATTGAAAAATTCATCTGAATATCTATACATATTATGCACATATGGTTCGGTGTTACACATAAAGAACTCACAAGTCGTACAATCAGGATGAATATATAAGACGAGAAACACCAGTAATTATAAAAAATATTCTGGCATATTCAGCATAATAAGGTATAGGGTTAGTTTTACATCGCTTTGCTTATAGAACCAATACTAGGACAACTTGAAAAATGGTCAATTCGAGAAATCTGGTATACCAAATAGTGCTGAGAAAATGTTATTTCTTATAAGATATAACCGGTGATTTCTCACATCTATTATTTCATACTTATCTCGGCGGCTCGCGTCTAGGTTGTGATTTATGGCCTCGCTATAACATCGGTCACTGACGTATCAATTAGAGGACAATAGCGGATGACTCATAACCGGCGCAGATTCTCGAAAATGAACGGTATTTGATGATTTTGCTAGAATTAGTATTTTGTCTATATAGAAGGAGTGCAGTGGCGCATACAGTCACTTTTAGTTTGGAAAGAGTTGAGTTTAGAAATATTGTTAACATTGAGATTTGTAAAGCGAATATCGTTGTGATTAAGGTGTTTATTGAGTTATCTTTCGTGTGTTTAATGAAATAAATGGTTCAGTTTTGTACTGAGTGTTTTAAATTTACGAACCCAAGTAGAAATATCGTAACAAGTGAATAATAAATAAAATTAATGATTTAGATGAAAAATATTATGAAATATAAGTTAATTGAATGAAGAATCGAGTTTTCTTGTCTAGGAACTGTGTTTGTAGAAATGATATTGTGTGTATTTCGAACGCAAAGTGTCTTGCCGCTGTTGAAAGATTATTGACTTCTTTTCGAGCGGCAATCTATCACTTTACACCCTAGATTGTAGATTGTAGATGAAGGGGGGGGGTGGTTCGTTAAGGCTGAGCAGCCTCTCAAGCACCTCGACCTATTAGATCTTTTGTGCATAACTCTTAATCTATTCGAGGCCCAGGATTCCGAGGCTTCTTGCGAAGTTTATTAGTTTCCTGGGAGCTAGTTTCCTGACATCGGAGGGCTCTAAAATGGTCCCTTCCAGGAACTTGAGCCTCTTGCAGAAGAGTGCTGGGCATTCGCAAAGCAAATGTTCTGCAGTTCAGCGAAGTTCTGGCAGAAACGGCAACTATCACTCTCTGTTTTGCCCATATTTTTGAGGTGATACCTCATAGGGCAGTGTCCAGTGAGGAGTCCCGTTACCAGTTTCAAGTCTTTTTTGTCCAACTCGAGAAGCTGGTTAGCTCTCCTTGGCGAGAGTCTCACTAGCCTTGTCGCTTGTCTTTGTCCCGGCATTTTATTCCAGTGAGATTTCATTTCATCCGCTTCCCAACGTCGAACCTCTTCTCTCAGGTGGGCTTTGGAAAGTCCACAGCAGGGTTCTGGGCCGAGAAGTTGTGTATTTGCCCCTTCTTTGGCAAGGCAGTCTGCTTCCTCGTTACCTTCAACTTCCTCATGACCAAGCTATCTGATAAAAGATATATTTTTGCCCTTCGAGTGTCTCTTTCGAGGCACTCCTGGGTACATATCTCTATAGCATGTACTTCTGCTTGAAAGATGGTTGGGGTGTTACCAAGGGTTTTTGAGAGCCTGAAATTTGGCCCTGTACCTCCCACTCCAGCCCTTTTATCCATCTTGGATCCCTTCCCAGTTGAAGTCTGTCCTCTATGCAAATTTGGTGGTTATTTATGACCACTTCAAACTGCATTTCGAAGTCGTACCTAACTGGCACCCTAAATTCACGAATAGCTATTTTCTACTTTCAAGAGTTCTATTTAGCACAGCGATATCAAATATTTAGTATTCGCGATAGGTGCTAAGCGATACGCTACACCTAGCGGTGACTCGTGAACCACTCGTAGTGGGAAAACCACTGATCTCTCTGAGGGATGACCCACAGACAAACTTAACCTGTGTTCTGTTTATGTTCGCTTCTGATGTGAAAGGTTCCTTCCAGCAGTTTTTCGAATGATGTTCTGGTGAAATACATGTGAAATCTTGGTGGTAAAGACACCTACGTCACAATGAGACAAATATATAAAAAAAAAACGATACCACTTCTAGAAGTTCGAGTTGTTACCATGAGATAGTGCTACGTGTTGTTTTCTATCGCGAATTATATAGTCTATACGAATAGCTTTGGAAAAAGACAAAATTCATCCCAATTTGTGCGGAAGCGCTGGCAACCCTGTCAGGCCGTCGCCGAAGAGCTGCGAGGGAGCTTTCGGCGACGGCCTCAGTCCACTCCAAGATGGCGCACGGGGGCGGGCAGCCGCGTCCCGACGTCGATCGGTCCAGCTACATTTCGCGGATGGTGAGTTTTTCGGAAATGCGCTTCGCGGGAGGCTTTTTTTTTTGGGGGGGGGGAGCGACCCCGGGAATTTTGGTTGGGTTTCGCGGAAAAAAATGGGTCCATCGATTTCTCATCGGCTGTGACGAGTTCGTTCGTATCGTGCAAGGTTCAACAGTTGGGATGGATTAGTGCGGTCGTTATGTCTGTGCTTGAATTTGTTTGAAATTCACATCGATTTTTTGTTATGAAATCGTTGTGTTTTTTTGTGTTTCTACTTGGCAAACATATTTCTATTGGGGCTTTATTCATGAATTCTACGTAGAAAATTCGCGATCTTTCAATATTGTGGCCAATATCATGTACGTAATGACTAAAATTCAAATACGAGCAGCAAGAAAATGTGTACCTACTAATTGTAATTTACATAATTATTTTTTTGGCACCAGTGTAGAATAACAAATTAATGAGACACATTTCTTTAGTATATTTCTTTGAAGAATATTTCGAACATGTTGTTTCTTATTTGTATTAAATTCGAATATAAGATAGGTACTAACAGAAACATTCTAATTCTTATTCATATTAATATTTGTATTGAATTTGAGCACTTGCTAATACTGAGGGGATTTAATTTGTTTGAAATGCTTGGTACCTATACAGAGTGTTTCATAATAAATGCGCAGGACTTCAGGATATGATAGCTCTTTCAAGAATATGAGAAAAAGTTCCTATTGACTTGACTTACCCTCTAAAATGCACCATTTTCGACATACAGGGTTTTGAATTAAAAAAAAACGTTTTTGCGAATATTTCTGGAACCGTTTATTGCACAGAAAACAGATTTTGTAGGCATTTTCTACTCATAATAAGCTATGTTTTGAGCTGACTTGTTATTTTTTTAAATTCATAACGGCAGACATTTCCAACACTTAATTTAACTAAGTATGATTTGTTTTATTTTATTTTGCAAATATGAAGTTAACGTTTGGTTTTGTTATTTGTTCTAACGTTTAAATAAATTTTGTATAATTATAAAAAAAATTATTTAAAAAAATTTACCATGGTTTTCAACATGAAAGTTGATTTTTCTTGAAAATGGTCAACTTTAAAGCTTATGAACAGAAGTACCTTTTTTGTGTAGAAAACATTGGCGGTTTAAATAGGTGGCTCAAAATTGTACTTTTTCCAGTGGCGTAAAAGTTGGAGGAAATAACACCCACTACCCATTCAAAATCTTCACCAATTATGAATTTAAAAAAATAACAAATCAGCCCAAAACATAGCTTATTATGAGTAGAAAATGTCTACAAAATCTATTTTCTGTGCGATGAACGGTTCCAGAAATATTCGCAAAAAACGATTTTTTTATAATTCAACATCCTGTATGTCGAAAATGGTGCATTTTAGGGGGTAAGTCGATAGGAACTTTTTTTTCATATTCTTGAAAGAGTTATCATATCCTGAAGTCCTGCGCATTTATTATGAAACACCCTGTATTTAAAATGCTTTTTGTTTCACATTGATTGTTTTCAACATCTGATAATTTTGTAAATCATCGCTGCTTCTGAATAACCTGGTTCATTTATTTATCCTGTGGTGAGTAAACGTCATAGACTTATTACAAATCTATGATATACGTATACCTATTAGATTCTGTAAACTTTGACGTTACTCTCTACTCGACGTTACCGAAAACCTATCCCCTTCCAACTTCCAAAGACAACACTGAAAAGCTGACTTATCCGAATTATTTTGTTCGATATGTTTATGTCTGCATATATGCAAGCTAAGGGTTTTATCCTACGCAGCATAATAATGACACCTAAACGATTTCAACAAAATTTCTCAGATACTTTTGAACATAAATAGGCGATCATATTTCATGATCTATATATGAATATTATTGGAATTCTATCTATGTACTCGCTATCACGAGGAAACACATAATATGTCGATTATTATCAAATATTACTTTTATTCTATCATATCCTGAGCACTGAGTCAACTTAACCTAACAGTTGACTGTTGTATCTCTTTCATCTAGAACGCCTTGGAAAATACGATGACAGATTTAGATTTCTTGTGAAAAAGTGCCTCAAGAACGTTCTATTTAGGAACGTCCAGTTCTCATGGTTTTCGCTTGAAAAAATAAAATCTAAAATTACAAAATTCAAAAACTAAAAATGATACATAAAATTTTATATACTATAGAAGCTAGCAAAGCCACACACGAATTTCGACTCGGGATAGATCACATAATTTTAGGCTCATTTTAGGCTAATTTATTACCCTATTCCCAAATTTTTTGCTCTTCTCTTTGACAGAAAAAACTGTGGCTTCGCTAGCTTCGGCCGAACTCAGCAGAGCCATTTTTGAAAAACAATAATTTTGGTGTTTTGAAATAGTCAAATTGTAGAGCTTATTTTAGGCTAATTTATTACCCTATTCCCATTTTTTTTGCTCCCTCCCTTAATAGAAAAACTTGTGGCTTTGCTAGCTTCGGGCGAACTCAGCAAAGCCATTTTTGAAAATTCACTTTTTTTTGCGATTCAATATAACGATATCCAAGTACTAATTTTAGGCTAATTAATTACCCTAATTTGATTTTTTTTGCTCCACGCATTACAGAAAAAAACAAGATTTTTCGATTTTCGCCAAGTCGATGATGCAATCATTTCAAATTATAATTTTTTGACGATTTAACTTGTCAAACCGATGATACCCATCGCTGGATCAATGAAATGTCCATGTTGGAATGTTTTATTCGACGTTTTTAAAAAAAAACCTGTGGCTTTGCTGGCTTCGGGCGAACTCAGCAGAGCAATTTTTTCTAAAACATTATTTTTTTGTCATTTGATATTTGGATATTTCAAGACTAATTTTAGGCTAATTAATTACCCTAATTTGATTTTTTTTGCTCCACGCATTACAGAAAAAAACAAGATTTTTCGATTTTCGCCAAGTCGATGATGCAATCATTTCAAATTATAATTTTTTGACGATTTAACTTGTCAAACCGATGATACTCATCGCTGGATCAATAAAATGTCCATGTTAGAATGTTTTATCGACGTTTTGACAAGTTAAATCGTCAAAAAATTATAATTTGAAATGATTGCATCATCGACTTGGCGAAAATCGAAAAATCTTGTTTTTTTCTGTAATGCGTGGAGCAAAAAAAATCAAATTAGGGTAATTAATTAGCCTAAAATTAGTCTTAAAATGTCCAAATATCAAATGACAGTACTTGGATATCGTTATATTGAATCGCAAAAAAAAGTGAATTTTCAAAAATGGCTTTGCTGAGTTCGCCCGAAGCTAGCAAAGCCACAAGTTTTTCTATTAAGGGAGGGAGCAAAAAAAATGGGAATAGGGTAATAAATTAGCCTAAAATAAGCTCTACAATTTGGCTATTTCAAAACACCAAAATTATTGTTTTTCAAAAATGGCTCTGCTGAGTTCGGCCGAAGCTAGCGAAGCCACAGTTTTTTCTGTCAAAGAGAAGAGCAAAAAATTTGGGAATAGGGTAATAAATTAGCCTAAAATGAGCCTAAAATTATGTGATCTATCCCGAGTCGAAATTCGTGTGTGGCTTTGCTAGCTTCTTTAGTATAAATTTTATTTCACATAATTGTTCAGCATAAAAATGCTCAACTTTGACCCATTTTAACCAATCTCGTATCTCTTATAATAACTGGTTGAGCTTGAAAAAAGGGGAACCCTATAAATGAGTAGGAAAGGAGATATTGTGAAAAAACTGCTATTAGGCGCGATTTTTCCAATATGGCGGCTCAAGTGGCAATTAGAAAAGAGCACATCGAAATCTATAAAATAACCAATTTTCGAAACTCCCGGAAAACTTTCCAGCTAAAACTACAAAATAACTGGACTATCTACCTCACGGAAGAAGTTCCGTCATGACAATATTAAACCGTCTACAAGGTGTTCATAGATCGACAGTGGTTTCTCCAATTCAATTTATTGTCAAGCTTGAAAACTAGTCAGGGCCGGATTAACCCTAACGGGGCCCCTAGGCAATGCAATTATCGGGGCCCCTTTCCTTTACCGTTTTCTTACTTTTAAAAATATATTTTTTCTATTACAAAAGTCGAGTCGATCAGATCGACTCCTGCTTTTTGCTTTCATTGAATGAAAATATGATTTTGATCACCAAAATATTTTCACAACCAAAGAAAACATTTTTGTGAAGTAAGTACGATATAAGTTTAAATAGCAAATCTTGTAACTTTACAGATACAAAATCGTTAAAATCATCTTGGAAGTTGACTTTTCCCAAAACATCATTTTCAATCGAAATTATCGACAATGAATTTCAACGGTTCTGTGATATTGTTGAAAGAAGACAGTTTTTTATTAGTTTTATTTTTTATTTTGAGAAATTTTGTTTACCGATGGCGTTTGATATCATCCAAACCATGTTATCTGTCCCCGCATCCATCATTTTTTCTATGGTGATATTACCGGATGTTAATAATCGGGAATGTCACGAATTAAACGTTTTTTTCTTGGTGCGTTCAACATCAATTATGCCCCCGTGGACCCCTAGTCGGTGCGGGGCCCCTAGGCAGTTGCCTATTCCGCCTTATGGATAATCCGGCCCTGAACCTATAGTGATTTGATATCGTCTACGTATGTTATTCCTCGAGACTATCACACTTTCTCACTTGTCCGTCCGTTTCGCAGAGAGAACGCAAACAGAGGAAGCTCTACTCGGAGGACTGGTCCGTGAACGAGGAAGACATCGAGGGGCAGCGCACGTTCAACCTGCAGGAGAAGCTCGAAGACCCCTCTTTCGCTACTCACTCCATCGTCAAAGAGATGCTGGGCAGCGAGCTGAACATCTCGTACTTCCAGAGGCACGGCTTCAGCACGCCGCTGCTCATCAAGGAAAAGACTGGATTAGGTGAGTGTGCCAGGTGCAAGGTGGACATATTGACTCTTATTGGGTAGGTGGTCTAAAATTTGAACCACCTTGAAAAACGCCCCAATCGCCGCGGTGGTGCGATTTTTGGACCACCTTTATTTGAATTCTTCCCTGATGGCATGGTGGTTTATTTTATCGTTTATCTACTCTTCGGTTACCGCGTCACGTAGTAACGTGTATTTCAATTCGGGCGTGATTCATCTATTGCCAGTGGTTCTTCACAAATGCAGGTTGAATGTCAAGTTCACTTCTATCAGTGGAATTACTAAAATTTTTGATCAAAACACATTGAAATATCGTTTCGTACAATACTGTTGGTGAGTAAATACCACATTTTTTCGAAGAGTTACTCAAAAGTGTGGAAAAACAACGTCAATTTGGTGGTAATTTTTCCACCACTCCACTCATGTGTATGAGATATCAAGGAAAAGACTGGATTAGGTGAGTGTGCCAGGGGCAAGCTGGACATATTGACTCTTATTGGGTAGGTGGTCTAAAATTTGAACCACCTTGAAAAACGCTCCAATCGCCGCGGTGGTGCGATTTTTGGACCACCTTTATTTGAATGTGGAAAAACAACGTCAATTTGGTGGTAATTTTTCCACCACTCCACTCATGTGTATGAGATATCAAGGAAAAGACTGGATTAGGTGACTGCCAGGTGCAAGGTGGACATATTGACGTTTATTGGTTAGGTGGTCTAAAATTTGAACCACCTTGAAAAACGGCCCAATCGCCGCGGTGGTGCGATTTTTGGACCACCTTTATTTGAATTCTTCCCTGATGGCATGGTGGTTTATTTTATCGTTTATCTACTCTTCGGTTACCGCGTCACGTAGTAACGTGTATTTCAATTCGGGCGTGATTCATCCATTGCCAGTGGTTCTTCACAAATGCAGGTTGAATGTTAAGTTCATGTCTATCAGTGGGATTACTAAAATTTTTTATCAAAACACATTGAAATATCGTTTCGTACAATACTGTTGGTGAGTAAATACCACATTTTTTCGAAGAGTTACTCAAAAGTGTGGAAAAACAACGTCAATTTGGTGGTAATTTTTCCACCACTCCACTCATGTGTATGAGATATCAAGGAAAAGACTGGATTAGGTGAGTGTGCCAGGGGCAAGCTGGACATATTGACTCTTATTGGGTAGGTGGTCTAAAATTTGAACCACCTTGAAAAACGCTCCAATCGCCGCGGTGGTGCGATTTTTGGACCACCTTTATTTGAATGTGGAAAAACAACGTCAATTTGGTGGTAATTTTTCCACCACTCCACTCATGTGTATGAGATATCAAGGAAAAGACTGGATTAGGTGACTGCCAGGTGCAAGGTGGACATATTGACGTTTATTGGTTAGGTGGTCTAAAATTTGAACCACCTTGAAAAACGGCCCAATCGCCGCGGTGGTGCGATTTTTGGACCACCTTTATTTGAATTCTTCCCTGATGGCATGGTGGTTTATTTTATCGTTTATCTACTCTTCGGTTACCGCGTCACGTAGTAACGTGTATTTCAATTCGGGCGTGATTCATCTATTGCCAGTGGTTCTTCACAAATGCAGGTTGAATGTCAAGTTCACTTCTATCAGTGGAATTACTAAAATTTTTGATCAAAACACATTGAAATATCGTTTCGTACAATACTGTTGGTGAGTAAATACCACATTTTTTCGAAGAGTTACTCAAAAGTGTGGAAAAACAACGTCAATTTGGTGGTAATTTTTCCACCACTCCACTCATGTGTATGAGATATCAAGGAAAAGACTGGATTAGGTGAGTGTGCCAGGGGCAAGCTGGACATATTGACTCTTATTGGGTAGGTGGTCTAAAATTTGAACCACCTTGAAAAACGCTCCAATCGCCGCGGTGGTGCGATTTTGGGACCACCTTTGTTTGAATTCTTCCCTGATGGCATGGTGGTTTATTTTATCGTTTATATACTCTTCGGTTACCGCGTCACGTAGTAAAGTGTATTTCAGTTCTGGCGTTATTCATCTATTGCCAGTGGTTCTTCACAACTGCAGGTTGAATGTTAAGTTCATGTCTATCAGTGGAATTACTAAAATTTTTGATCAAAACACATTGAAATATCGTTTCGTACAATACTGTTGGTGAGTAAATACCACATTTTTTTCGAAGAGTTACTCAAAAGTGTGGAAAAACAACGTCAATTTGGTGGTAATTGTTTCACTACTCCACTCATGTGTATGAGATAACAAGGAAAAGACTGGATTAGGTGAGTGCCGGGTGCAAGGTGGATGTATTTACTCTTATTGGGTAGGTGGTCTAAAATTTGAACCACTTTGAAAAACGGCCCAATCGCCGTGGTGGTGCGATTTTTGGACCACCTTTTGTCGTTTATCTACTCGAAGCAAAGATGACAAGATACATAAAAGAATGAATGGAAAAACAGTTCAAGATTATGTATATATAAATCATCGATGCTGTAATAATTATTGTCTCTGCAAGCTTATGAAGTTACCCAAAACAACAACAAAAACATTCAGAAGAGCCATAATTATTGTGGCTGATGGTCTTACGGCTCCAACATTAGTGTCTTCAACAGGCCTAATTGGTGATAACTCAATTGTTCCTTCATTGGAGCTGAAAAGATCGAAATCTTATGCTCCAAAAGAGATTCGGTTAAAATCATCGATGCATCAGCCCGGAAGTACTTCAAGAAGTTGTGCTCTTGGTAGCACAAAAGCCATACCAAGCCATACCCAGTGCAAACCGATTGGAAGTGATGCGAAGTTTCTCTTTGCTTTTGAAAAAGAAAAAAAAAGTTTCCAGACTTATCACTTGAGTTGGTTCATATTTCCACATGTCACATTATAATTGAAAGCATTTCCAATGTGACGTTGATATTTGCGGCTGGAGCGGTGGTCCAATTGGTGTACCACCACTTTTTCAAAAAAATGAAATTATCATTGTTCGTTTTTAACGTCGTATATGATTTTTGTATGTACTTTAGCTAAATGATACTGTTATCATATGTTTTTGTGTATAGTATATTATGATACAAGTTCTATAAGACACTATTTTGTCGCACGCGTTGTTTGGAGTACGACGAGCGAAGCGAGGAGTGTGCTCCAAGTGAACAAGTGCGACAATGTGTCTTATAAAACGTGTGTCATATGCAATGTTTTCTATTTTGAATAAATTTGAAGAAAAAAATGGATTTAATATCGAGAAACATCTTCGATTGGTAATAACGATGACATTGAAATAATTAAAATCTGACGCACAAGCGTAAAGCCCAGTTTACAGTTGAGCGATTTTGATTTTTGCAATACCAATCTCCGAATAATAAAAAATGCATATCGAAATAGAGGCTATTGCACAATGACTTCATTATACAACCAAAATAGAAAAATATGTTGTTCCAATTGAGCTATTATTTCATTGCAATTTTGGTGAAGTTTAGAGTTGAGGTTCATATCGCTGTGCTATAACAATTGAGGTTTAATGTTTAAATCGTAGTTGATATTCATATTTCTCGAAATAACAGTGTCATTTCATGGTGATTGGTTTCTTCACAACATAGACTTTTGACTTTTCAGCCTTTTACTAAATTCATAGGGTGATGTTGAAAATTATAAAAGGTAACAATAAAAATACAAATACCTCGGCGAATACCTTTGCTTCCGTATCCCGTAATACAATTATTATCTCATGAACTTTTTCCTACTACTTCGACTGATGTTGAGATTTGGCAACACTGAATGAATAAGCCAGCCACTTTATATGTACCTTACAAATTCCAATCAACAAGCCCTAGAAACACCTGTAGATTTTTGCCTACTTCATTTCAAACCGTACTTATATTTCCTAAACATTCCACTAAAATACCTCCGTTGCCATGGTGATCTGTCAAAATAACGTATTTTGATTGGTTCAAAATTACAGGTGTGGACTTTCAACAAAAGTCATTTGAGAAAAATGTAAGATCGAAATGGGCCACTGTTTTTTTCCTGCAAACAAAATCAATGTAGTGTGGTATACAGTTGATTTTTTAATTATTCATCGTAGATTTAGTGTTATATTTTGTGTTAGTCGCCTTCGCATTGGAAACCGAGTTTTAAACCTTTATGTCAGTATTTTCCCCATTTCATACATGTTAAGGGTACCAGAATAGCTCTGCATGGTCCAGAACTGTTTCGAATCTTTTGTACTTTGACAGACTCAATGTTCGTTATGAACTGCATTCTGTACCAGTTGAATCACGCCTGCAATATCTTAATTTTTCTCTCTGGCAGCAGAATCACAGCGGTATGTCCCGAACAACGAATTCACCAGAAACTAAAATCTCTCATTTATTACACCTGTCGGCAAAAGATTGTGTGCTTCTTTTTCCACATTTTTCATCATACATTTCCGAGAGCACATACTTAGATCGGCTACATTGATGATATCCATTTCATCTTCGATTACACGGCCCATTAAGGTGAGTTTTTAATTGCTGATCGGTGTCCAAAAAGGTGTTCTGTTCATTTAACTCCACAAAGTTAGTCCATGGGGTTATCTCAAAACCCAAAAAAAATACATTTCTCCTACGAACACGTATGAAAACGTCAATAAGCACAGTGTTTTGTTATTCGGAAAGCATCTCTTATCACCATGGCATTTTTATTAAAAAAAAAACAGCATACACGTGTTGAAATGAAAAAAATCGTTGGTGGTCGAGTGCGTTGAGGCGCTGGCCTTTGGGACCAGAGGGTTCGCGGCTCGAATCCTGGCGCTGCTATTAGAAATTTGGTTTCAAATATCAGTGAAACTGTTGTGCGAACGAAGAAAATTCAGTAATTCCCAGCTGGAATTGTAGAAAAAATTTCAATTATTACCTACAACATGGAAACACACGAAAGTAATATCGAATCGACACCAAGTTACATCTTTGAAATTACTCTTCCAGCGAATTGAGAAAAAAAGTTATGGTCGTAGGAAAAATAATGCACAAAACTCGTTGGAAAGTACATTTCCTGCACTCGTTACGTTTCCGCACGAGCCGCATTGCGAAATATGCCACTTTCCACACTTGTTATGTAACAGAAGGTTCTACATTGTAAACTGTTTCTATACAATATTAATATTTGATAGGATAGATATTCTCCGCAGTGGAGAACAATCACAACATACATTATCACTATAATGTGATAGCATTTATATAGATTAATATGTAATTAGAAGTGAGAACCATGATCTAACCCACAATAGTAATTAATTCAGCAATGGCATACCTACTAACACATAATAACTTGAGCTATAAGACATTGATGGTGAACGGATTGGGAAAGAAGGAATCATTATTGATAGACTGTGCCAGTTCCTCAACTCACTCAAGTGACATGGGCGCACACAATAAAATTATCGCGGTTTGATATTTCTAATATATATAATTTAATTAATTAATTAATCAAAATAATGTAATTAATTATTGGTGATTTATTTCGGGAACTTCTAGTAAATATTATTAAATATAATATAAGGCATAGTAAGAAGATATGTTACGATTAACAGAAATTATAATGACGTATATTTGTAGGAATAAGTATGCCTTATTTTCAATCAAATCAATCCTATATTTGTTCATCAGCCATATAGCCGCATATAGCGATGCCTACTTTTATGAAAATATTTTGTATCGGTTTATAAAGAGGTTATGGATGGGCTGGTTTGTATTCTTATAATATGTAAACAATAATCTCACGAATTGAAACGTTATATCGGGGCGTAGAAAAGCAAATTTTTCACTAAAATCTCATCCTCCTTTATTTATGACGCATAACACGTCATTTGAATTACCTTCGAATTAGCTTTTCAATGATAAGTTCTTTTCTATTTTTGCTTATGTGGAGGGGAGATACGGACAGTCAGAAGTTGAATATTGAACTGTGTTGATTGTGGACATTATTTTGCAATTTTCCATGAAATGAAATAATGATAAATATACATAATATTAATCGATATTAATTTATTTATACTCAGAAAAGTTTATTTGATATGAAATATCTTGAATACTTACGGGAAAATATAAATGTTAGAATTTTCCGATAACTCCAACTTCTTTGATGGCTCGGTTAGTTATTTGAGTATAAACGAAATTTCAACAGTTTGCTTTGAATAATATCATAAAATAAATTGAATTAAATGAAAACAGAATTGTGAATTTTATGTTTTTTCAACAGACCTCAGCAACCACTAATTCCTTCCAGTTTTCAAAACGGCATATTGAAGTGGTTTAAATTACGCAACTTATTTATTTTCGTCTTTCTATCACTTACCGTTAAGGAGATACTGTCCCTATGAAATTGTTGGCACCCTGTATAGTAATAGCATTATTAGAATATCAGTATGACATATTATTTCATCAGTTTTGCAACCACTATTATATGGCATTTAACAAGTATCGCAAATGATTCATTGGTGCTGTTATAGTAATTTATATTTTCTTGTATTCCAGGTTTAAGGGTACCAACATCAAATTTCTCAATAAACGACGTCAGGATGTGCGTTGGATCTCGCAGAGTCCTCGACGTTATGGACGTGAATACACAAAAAAATAGTGAGATGACCATGAAAGATTGGCAAAAATATTATGAAGACCCAGCTAAAGACAAACTTCTGAACGTGATATCCTTAGAATTTTCTCATACTAAGCTGGAAAATTATGTACAAAGTCCCACAATAGTAAGGTGAGTCTCTATATATACCTTCATTTTTCCATTTCAAAAATGATGAAGATGATTATTATCAACATCTCTTGGTTTTGTTTACTCAATTCATATTTATATTTTTTTTTTAGGCAAGTTGACTGGGTCGACTGTGTATGGCCTAGGCATTTGAAGGAAAGTCAAATAGAAGCGACAAATGTTATCGATGTAATGAAATACCCAAAAGTTCAAAAGTATTGCCTTATGTCCGTTAAGGGTTGCTATACGGATTTCCACGTGGATTTTGGAGGGACATCTGTTTGGTATCATATCCTGAAAGGTTCGATTTTCAATTGCCACTTATCCACTATTATCAAAGTTTTGTCTCCACTGAGTAGATAATTGTTACTTTTTTAGATTTACAAATCGGTGAAGTCACTTTTTCGGTTCAAATAACCACATATGGACGGTGGTTAAATTGGGGCAAAATTGTTCCTTTATGTGAAATTATAGCGTGGAGAAAATTTCGAAATTACGAGTATCTCAGGAGATAATCAGGTAAACCAGAAATGATTATTCAACGTTTCTGTTTTTTTGGTATATCTTCGGAAATACTCGCAATTTCGACATTTTCTTGACAATATATTCCTAGTCACATAAATGCACAACTTTGCTCCAATTCAGCATATTCATATCTCCTATATTGTATTCGAAATCCCAATTGAATTACTCGGTATATTAACTACGAATATTGACCATATTGCCATAAGAAACAACAATTTTATACTTCAAATTGGCAATAATAATCTATGGCATATGCGCGAAATTAGAATTTAAAAATGTTGAATATATCAATATATTGCCTAAGGAGTTTACAGGTTATGTTCATATAATTTCAGAGGGTTAGATTGTAATACACATCCAAGACTCATCTATCCTCTAAGGTGTTATTGTCACTTGAATATGTGATGGTAGAGTACAATAAGTATAGGTACTTAGCTTAGATAGATTGATCTTATAATACTCATTTCAAATTTCTTTCTGAATCATTTTTCTGAATGGAGCAATCATTATTAAAAATATATAGAAATACAAATTATGATCCTGTGAATTCCACTATTTTTTTTGTATATTGGGTCTTGGTTTCTGGAATCAATGAAACTATCTAGAAAAATATTGTTTTTAGATATAAATTCACAATAATTACACTTTGTAATCTTCATCCAGATTGAATCGTTTATAGATTTTATGCAACTATGAAATAGAAAAACGCAAAATAATAATAACCGAAAAACTAATTATGAACAACGACTAGAAACAAGAAAAAAAGCAGAGAGTCGTTCTTGACTGTCATCTTCTACTTTAATTTTGGCATTCTTTTGTTTCGGCCTCAGTTTCAGCATCAGATAGGCTGTCCTCATTATCAATAATCGTAGTTGATGATATGGAATAACCCTTTTTACTCAAAAGTCTAATCGTGTTTATATCGACTCTCAGGTCAGTACTTTTTTGTTAGTTTTTGGAGAATAAGAAAAATGATATCGTGTATAAACATTTTAGCTTAAAGCTCAATTTATAAACTCCGCTGCGGTAGCTAGAGTTGACGCTGCAGTTACTGTTCGTCAGAGATAAGTAACCCACTAACAAGATGTGCACGTCAATGCTAAAATTTGGCAATATATTTTTCAAGCTTTTGGAATCAACCACAAGATGGAACTAGTGCCGTTGATTCCAAAGAGTGAACATAGCTTTTTCAGCTGCCATATCTGGCTGCCATGTTCAAGGTCAGATTTTTCTGTCTTTTTCTTCATCAGTTTGTCTTTGTCTTTTGTATTCAACTGTCTTCCACTTTGTTTATTTTTATTGATTTTCATCGACTTTGTAACGTGGAATTTTTTTCCCGTTCTCGTGAATATTGTGGTTTTGCATCAGAATTTCATTCATATCTTTATCAAAGTACTATTGAACAATATGAAATACTCCAGTTGCATATTTGTATAATCAATTTATTATTGAGAAATGCAGTGACAGTGGCAATGTCATGATCAGGAAATAAAATTGCGAGTACTTGAACTGTGAAAGAACACGTCGCCGAAATGAGGATTTCGTTTCCCAATCAAAGATTTTCTTCGAACAAAAAATTGGATCGTTAATTATTCAGGTACGTCACACTACCAGTTGATATTTTACACTCACTATGTTCTGAGTGATATACTTGATTATTCTTTTTCTGTTACAGGAGATGTTGAGCTAAGATTCGAGTTGGGTAGAACTGTACAAAGGGCTAGTTTGAGAATATCATTTCACTGAGGATAATAATACATTGCTCAGTAATAGATTGAATATCCAAAGCACCTATGAGAACATTTTCAAGACCATCAGTATGAAAAAAACGTAAATAAATTGATGAGGAGAGGGACAGAAATGCATCAGCCAATGTATCTTCATTATTAAATAATTATCACTTCCAATGTGTTGTTGAATATTGTATTAAAATAATCACTGACAATTCAATATTTATTCATACAACAGTAAAAGATATTTTTCATAATCAATTGATATTACATATTGCTCGTTTTTTTTTTTGTTCAAATTGTATGATCAAAAGATCCCTAATGAGGATAGAGATATAAAGAAATAAAAAGTGGAAACCCAATTTCAAAGGCAAACAGCCTCTTCATACTAAAGTGGCAACTGAAATTATGGTCATGGCAATATACCAACAAATTCCTGAATTTGATTTTTTCAGTAGTTATTTCATTTGAATCTGCTTCAAAGGCACATCGCGCATCTTCAATGCAGAGCACTTTTTTCCAATCTTCAAGTTATTATCTACACATGTCTTATGTGTTAATTTTGTTTAGACCAGGATGAATAGTTGATAGTGATTCATATTTTCTCACCATATTAATGAAACCTCTGTTATCATTTATCAAACAAAACTTAACTTTCATCCTTAAGAAAATGAATAATAAATATAAAAAACCACAGAGTAAAACGTGAAGTGAACAAATCAACTCGAGTGCTGTAACACACTGTAATGTAATCTAAGTTCGTGAAAGTTCGTAATTTGAATTAGCTGCGAAACGCTAACTTCATATCAACAAAAATTGAGATTCATGCGTTAAACGCCATCTGTGATAATACGTTGAAACGAAATTCAATCACGTGACTATATTTCCAAATCTTCCATAAGACGTGCACATCTTGTTATTACTTATCTCTGCTGTTCGTAGATAGACTATGCTAAACATCTGTCCATAAACTCTGCAGCTGACGCAGGTGCTGTCGGATATCTTCTCAATACATTTTGGAACGGCGGCGTCAACTGTAGCTACGGTAGCGGAGTTTATAAATTCAGCTAAAGTATTGCTGACTCCCTGAAAGTTATACCGGAACTGGATGTTATCTTTTTCATTTCAAATGGAATCCCTTCTTCGTCGAATCCTTTAGGCTATTTCAGAATGAAACTCGAGATAAAACTTTCATCTCGATATCTTATAGATAGTAGAATTACGGCCGTATTCGCCGTATGCTATTAAGCTAAGCTTAAGGCTTAAGCTTGCTTAACGTTACGAATTTGTATGCACCGTATCAACCAAATCATTTAAGCTCGTTCAACTCTAAGCGGCCACAATCGGCGGCTTTATATTTTGAGCCAGGATTATGTAGACATCAACCCCGTTTTTTTGTTTCAATATTTTTTAATAAAAACCAATAAAAACCAATGATGGAAGTCAATAATGGAGGTAGAAGGAATTCACATTCTATCAAAATATGAAATTACTTGTTGCAACTACGTTAGTTTTCAAACCGAGAATCAATAATGAAATCATCACACATACAGGGTGACTCACTGTCGATGGTAGGTTAGACGTTTCTGGAGAACAGGACTAAGATTATTATGAAAATTTGGTTTCGTGGGTAATCAGTTCTGCTCTATCGATCTAAAATACTTTCGCGTTGCGGCGTTGCCGCTTCTATCAAAAAGTAGCAACAACTTTGTTATTTCAAATGGAACACCTTGTATTTTATTTCATTTTTAGATTCTTCCTGAAGAGCTGATTTCGTCGATTTATCATACTTGGGGTATAGCGCGAAATATTACAGAGATATAGGGTGTGAAAAATCGAGATTTTTCAACTTTAGGAATTTTTTGTGCCGAAACTATCCATTCTTGCTCCAAACTGCTTACATGTCCCTATCTCAACTTTCCATTTACTATCGATTGATATTTAATTGAAACAAATACGGGTGGTTCAAAATTTTGAGTTTTGCATCACCCTTTATTTGTTTCTATTAAATGTCAGTGTGAAACACCCGGTATATGAAAAAAAAAGGATGTATAATGTATTTCTTTTTTATAATCAAATGTAGCATAATAATAATAACATCACTAATATATATATTCTCACTCTCTTTAATATGAATACTCCATACGAAATTTTTCTGTTTCAAAAGTAACTCTTTGTCTCTAATAATTCTATTTCTAATTTTCTTTTCCTCATTATGAGAGCATTTCCTTCTTTCATGTGGTTTATAGCTGCCTCTTTCATTTCAACTATGTATTCCAACATTTTAACTTCATTTTCTTCATCAGGATCTTTACACACACAATAGTGTTATCATCTCCATCATCATCAAATTTGTTTCTAAAACCCACCATTGTATTTCTATTGATTATCGACATTAAAAGTTGTGAGTATCATCCCTCTTTATTTTTTCCTCTTTTCATCCGCCAAGGTTTTCTTGAGCTCTTTTTTTCTATTCTCCATTTCTTCAAAGAAGTCATACTCCGTAAAATACCAGTAGATGAAGTACCATTGAAATCATTTGTGATCTGCTCTCAGGCATTTTCCTTCTTCTCACCAGAAGCCCTATTGGTTTTCGTATCCTCTCTATCACTATAGGTGCATATTCATGTGAAATAATTCTCAACCAGTGGAGCTTCTTCGATGATGTGAAGTTTTGAACTCTAACTTTTTCACTCATTTTGCTATGAATAACTATAGATAAGCAAATAAAATGGAAAATTCGAAAGTTTTAATTTGAAATCCCGGACCATCAATGACTTTGACACGTAAAATATCTGAAAACGCCTAAACAATACATTGCCAGGATTTTTTCACGCTTGGCTAAGCGGGGTTCATCGTTGTGCACGCATAAGTTTAAACTTGGCTTAAATTTTAAGCGACCTCAAGGAAGCTTCGCTTGAGAGAGAAAACGGCGAATACGGCCGTTAGTGTTGCTTGAAACAAACACTCGATAAAAATTACAAGTGAGCGTGCATTCTTATCATCCATTTGATTTTTTCCAGGCGGTAAAGTATTCTGGTTGATACCTCCCACAGAGCATAATTTGAATCTCTACGAACGTTGGGTTCTTTCTGGCAAACAGTCTGACATTTTCTTCGGCGACACTGTCGAAAAGTGTGCCAGAATAGTTCTGCAAGAAGGAAATACATTTTTCATACCCACTGGATGGATACACGCAGTGTACACTCCGCTGGACTCGCTTGTTTTCGGTGGTAATTTCCTTCACTCGTATGGCATCGAGAAACAGTTGAAGATAGCGCAAGTTGAAGACGCCACGAAGGTAAATTGATTTTGGAAATCGAATGGGACATTTTGTTTTACTAAACAAAATTTTTTTCAGGTACCTCAGAAATTTCGGTATCCATTTTTTACCGAGATGTTGTGGTATGTTTTAGAGCGATATGTTCACTGTCTGTTGGGAAATTCTCACTTGATGACAATTCAAGATGCTCCGATACCGCCTGATAGAGCTCACATACATTTGACTCAAGCGGAATTACATGGTTTGAAGGTATGTGCAATATTGAATGCATTTACAGGGTATCTGCGTGATTAATAAAATAAACGTAAAATATGTTTGAGCTTCCATACGAATGTACTTGAGAGGATAAAATAATTTATTTCATCGTTTGTTGTTACAGAATAACCTAGATCACGTTCACGTTTGATCATCTATCCTAATTATTCTTCCAATTTTGAATTGATTCTTTCCATAATCACATAACTCACCACCTTGGAGCCGCCATTTCAATTTCATAAATGTTCACCTATTTTCAATAGAATCGTAGCTTGAATACAAAATTCGTCCGTCATTTCGTAGCCTGAATCTTGGATTACAAAATGTGGACAAAAATTCATAACTGCCGACCTCGAATACCCACTTCGATCATATAACAGACTAGATGAATAACTCTCAATCCTTACCACAGTAGTTGTTTGAAGCCAACATATAAATCAGTTACTAGGGTTACCTCATTCTAAAACAAGGATAGCAACAACAAAATCCCCCAGTACCAGTGTCTTGCTATCTTGGAAGGGTCTGAATTTAAATAAATTGACCTACTAACAAAATTATCGTATCCATTCTTCCTAAGACTGAATGAAAACAATTAAATATCAAAGTTTTCTGAAAATATAAATATTTGATTCATTAGTCGAATGATAATAGATTCAATTAACTTTCACAACTATATTGTTTATTTTTAATAATAATCAATATAAAGTTTCAAAGTGTCGAACTTAAGAAATATATTCAAATAGGCAACCTAATATACATACGTCAAACATGTTGTTATTACTTTTCAATTCCACTAAACATAGGCTTATCTTCTACTCTGAGCATTTTCTTACCACGGCCCAACCATTTTATCACTTGTAGTGAAATTATGCGATCAAACTAGCGTAAATATATTCAATAACTTTTCATCTCGGGGAAACCCGAGAATGTTTTCAAATTACCAAAAATCGTTTTGCATGAGGGTGGGTGAATAATGTTTATATAACGAACGACACTGAGTAACTCACCAGTGAAATGTTATATTCTGGTCACCATTTTAAAATCGACTCTTACAGATTCAACAGCGTTTCACCATCCTTTAAATTCGATTTTAACAGAATAAACATGGTTTTTAAGTAAAATCCTAATAAAATTTTCACACAAAACTGGAAATATGCCGTTTAATGAACCATCAAACAAAATTTGATTAGAAAACGAGTCGTTTCGCGCTGTCACTGTCAGCGTTCAGTCGATTATCGGTTGAACGAAATTAGCTGCGTTGGCGCATTCACCAGAAATGCCGCAATCTCCAGAAAGACGTGCTATCTATATACCACTTATATATAAATTAGGCACTGTATTATATGACGAACATTGAATACATAGCTTTTGATTCACTCATATGACTCATATAGGTACCAACAGAAGGATATTTATATTTGGGAATCTTGAAAAAATGTGATCTTGTGATGATTATCACTTTAAAATGTAACGATGTAGCAACCTCTGTGGGGGAAAAACATATGAATATTTTATGTTGGCTTTCGAATATATGCCAATTTTGAATTATTTAATTTTGACAATAAATTCAATTTTGGAGCATCGTCCTGAATGTTTCAATATCTTCAACACCACCAAATACCAATTTTGAATCGAATCGAACCATAATCACATAACTCGTCCGCCATTTTGGAGCCGTCATCTTGAATTTTTCAATTTTGACATTATCTATGATTCCGAAAACTCCCAGATATCAGTTTCGAATCGATACAAAAATAGTCCGCCATTTTAGATCAGAATTGGGTCGAATGCAATACAAAATTTCATTACATTGCTTGTTAGGTAAAACTAAATAAGAGCTGGTAAAATAATCCTCAAGGCAACCCTGAGTTTTCGAGTCCCTTGTACATTATTCTTATATTTTGAATCTGTGTTGATTTTACATTGAATAAATCTCTTTTTTTTTTCAGGAGATCGTCCTCTACCTACATATGCTTCCTGCCAATAAGAAAAATGTGCCCGAATTACTAAAAGACCCTATATCTCTCATACAGGATGTCAGAACACTCATTGGTTTACATAGACAAGACAGCAGAGAATTGGCTATTACTGGTCGTCCCATTTTGACAGGTACGTTTACATTGAAATTAAAAAAAAACTCAATATTATTTATCAATTTATTTTACCATGTGCTCTAAATAACATTTCATTTATGTTGTGTTTTCAGTGCCAGAAGACCTAGACAATAAGTCGAAGATAATAACTCCTAGGGGACCATATACCAAGGGTATGAACAAATCTAAAGGGGTATTCAAAGGGCCTAGGACTTCAACGCTAGGGCCTGATGGGAAAGGTGGTCCAAGAAGGAGAAGAACCAGGTGATTATAAGTTTCAAGCGATGTAAATTCCTTTCCTATACCATTGAATATGCCTATAGCAATTTTGAATCAAATCATAAATTTCGTCTTGAATCTTGGAGCCGTTAATTTGAATTTTGACAAAAAATCAATGATCTGCGACCCCGGAGAATCGGACCATAATAAAAAACTGACCGTCATTTTGGGCCGCCATCTTGAATTTTTCAATTTCGATGAAAAAATTATCAATTCCGGCTCCGAAAATCGGAGCCCATGTGTCGAGGTTTCTTACACACGAAGCGTGACTTGTTTAGTGTATCGCATCCAGTCACTCAACGAAAATGTTCAATGCAAACATTCATGGAAAATTACCCCCAACCACAGATTAGAAAACCTTACAGATGAGAGAGTAAGACAGAGCGAATAAAATTAGAGAGAGATGTCGAAAGCGCAAAATTTAAAGAGGTCCTTAAATATTGATCGAGTTTTGTTTACATCGTTGTCATCATTTCGTTTGTTATGTTACAAATGTTTACGTTTTACACGATTCACGATCCAGTATTTCGGATAAGTTTATGTTCTTACAATGTATAACATATTTTCCATAAACTAAAAGTCAAGAGGAAAAGTAATAAAGGTTTTGAGGATTATCACAGCACAGATTGAACAACCTGTGATCATAGGTATGTACCTTCATTATCTGGAATGTGAATCAGGTATAATGATATGTTTATTGGCAATCATTACTGTGTATATAAAGATTGCAAATCATGTTCAAATAAATCGGAGAATATCAGATTAGATTGTTTTCTAAAAGACGAAAAACTGTGAGTACTAATATTGAGTGATATTATTGACTTCAATAAAACTTTTCCATTCGATGAGAATATCACCACTCTTGTTATACCTATACTGCTACATCACATTTCAAGTTGAGGAATTTAGAGTCTGATCATTCATTAGATAATTGAATCGTGTTCTATTTTTCCTGATGAAAATATGAATGGGCTACATTTGAAATATTCGAAGTTCAATATTCGAACTTATACAGGGTTATTCACGTCAAACGACACGGAAAATTGTGGCTGAGCCGTTCGATTTTTCAAATGTTTCGAATTTGGGACAGATAGAGGACTATTAGGGGTACATTTTGAAATTATTGTCATGATATACAGAGTATCCCAAAAACATTAAATGTATCAAAGTTGTGTTTTTTTAAATGGAATGCCCTATATATTTTTTCTTTTTCGGATTCTACGATGAAAATAAAGGTAACTCTTATAAATGTTCATCATATTTAAACGTTGAAGTTCTCGAGATATTTTGAATTTTGTGAAAATGTAGTCATCTTTTTGAGGATTCAATTTTCAATGGTTGTTGAACTTTTTTTTACCAAATTCAATTTGGAGATGAGTAATGGATCAACTTTCGTGTCACAAGTATGGAGAATTGACTAATGTATACAGGGTGGTCAAAAATTAACACTGAATTATTGCTACTTTCGAATGGTTATAACTTCATTATTTCAAATGGAACACCCTGTATTTCATCACGAGGACAGATGTGAAATTTTATTCTCTAACTAAAACTATTATACTTCCCTATGGCTAACTCTACACATTCTCATGAAAATACCCCTTTTTCAGATTTCGAACCCACCTTCGTCAATTTCAATATTCATCAAGTTACCTGTGGTGTTTTGACAATTACAAATATTAATATATGGAAACAAAACTATTGTTTCTTGCTGTCAGTTAGGAATTGTTTGTTTTTGCGAATCGCCTTGCAGTAGGAGTTTGTTTTTTGTTCTGTTTAATATTCGAAATGGGAGTTTATCCAAAGGAAGAACGGATAGACATGATTTTCGTTCTGGGAGAATGTTTGCAAAGTTGCTTATTGGCATCTCGTGTTTACGCTGAAAGGTATCCTAACCGAAATCATCCTAACAAAGCCGCTTTCGAATGATTATTGACTCAATTTAAACGAACTGAAAGTGTTTTGCACGGAAAACCAAGAAGAGAAAAGCCTGTGACAAGAAATGAGGAAGTCGAATTAGCAGTTATTCTGTCAGTAATCGAGAATCCACATATAGGCCAAAACCAAGTATCTGATAATATGCATATCAGTCAAGCAAGCGTTTCCAGAATTCTGAAGAATCATAATTATCATGATTATAAAATTCAGCTTCATCAAGAACTGTCTCAAACCGATTTCAAAAATCGCGTTGAGTTTTGCGTGTGGGTGTTAGACAAAGTTGCAGAAAACGATAACTTTTTTGATTTGGTTCTGTTTTCTGATGAGTGTACGTTCCACAATAATGGATCTGTCAACAGGCATAACTTCCATTATTATTCTGCAATCCACATCAATTCAGAGTGATGAATATTTAATTGGCCCGTATTTCTTCCAACAACATTTAGATGGCGCACTATTCTTACAATTTCTTATGAATGAACTTCCGATTCTATTGCAAGACATTCCGTTGGACATGAGAACAATGATGTGGCTTCAAATGGATGGAGCTCCCGCACATTTTCATCGTGACGTTCGGGAATTTTTAGATGCTCGTTTCCAAAATCGTTGGATTGGAAGAAGCGGTTTCCAGAATTGGCCCCCACGGTCACCCGACTTGACCTCTCCGGATTTCTTTTTATGTGGATTCATAAAAGGAACTGTTTATAACACACCACCAACGACACCAGATAATATGAAGGAGCATATCATAGAAGCATTCAGAATCATAAATCCAGAAATATTGGCAAAAGTTGCTGAATGTTTTAAAAAACGAATACGTTTGTGTTTGGAGTCAGACGGTCACCACTTTGAACACTTGATATAAACTCAAATATTATTGTTCAATTGAATTCGGTTTTTCCATTTTATTTATAGTTCCTTTCATTTTATTTAATCCTATTCGAATTGTTGGTCATATTTTGAACAATTTTTGTAATAAATAATAATGTTAAAATATTCCTGAAATCTCAGCTCTGAACTTACAAATAGCTTTGGTAGTTTCGTTGATTTTTTCCATTCATAAAATCACCTAAAGTAACTTGATGGATATTGAAATTGACGAAGGTGGGTTCGAAATCTGAAAAAGGGGTATTTTCATGAAAATGTGTACAGTTAGCCATAGGGAAGTATAATAGTTTTAGTTAGAGAATAAAATTTCACATCTGTCCTCGTGATGAAATACAGGGTGTTCCATTTGAAATAATGAAGTTATAACCATTCGAAAGTAGCAATAATTCAGTGTTAATTTTTGACCACCCTGTACACATTAGTTAATTCTCCTCACTTGTGACACGAAAGTTGATCCATTACTCATCTCCAAATTGAATTTGGTAAAAAAAAGTTCAACAACCATTGAAAATTGAATCCTCAAAAAGATGACTACATTTTCACAAAATTCAAAATATCTCGAGAACTTCAACGTTTAAATATGATGAACATTTATAAGAGTCACCTTTATTTTCATCGTAGAATCCGAAAAAGAAAAAATATATAGGCCATTCCATTTAAAAAAAACTCAACTTTGATACATTTTATGTTTTTGGGATACCCTGTATATCATGACAATAATTTTAAAATGTACCCCTAGTCCTCTATCTGTCCCAAATCCGAAACATTCGAAAGATCGAACGACTTAGCCACAATTTTCCGTGTCGTTTGACGTGAATAACCCTGTATATTCATAATAAATCACTCAGAAGTAGGTAACCTGTTGATTATGCATCACTAAAATGGCAACATTGCACATCAGTAGTTCCAGCGGTGACAACTGCGATGCGCAAAATTTAAAGGTCCGAGGTCAATGAAAACGCGTGTCCGCACATCAAACAAAACGGGCGGAGTGTCTCATCTGTAAGGTTTTTTTAATCTGTGCCCCAACCAACGTCGCTTTCCACCCCCCCCAGGTGCAAGAAGTGCGAGGCGTGCCAGCGCAGCGACTGCGGCGAGTGCGGCTTCTGCCTGGACATGGTGAAGTTCGGCGGGCCGGGCAGGGCGAAGCAGACGTGCAACATGCGGCAGTGCCTGCAGCCGATGCTGCCCGTCACTGCTGCCTGCACGCACTGCGGCCTCGATGGGTGGATGCAGATGCCGGTTACGCCGCTGCAGAAGGGGCCGCAGCGATGCGAGAGCGCCAGCAGTCTGATGGAGTGCTCGGTGAGTCGGCCATTGGGAATATTGTTTTTCAGATTCCAGGAGTTGGTGAAATGGTGAATTAGCACATATTCACCGATTGTTTCGATTGTAGTACTATTAGGGCTAGTTAATCAATAGTCAGTCAAAAGTCTTTGCTAGGTAACCAAAAGTCAACGGTGACTTTCAGTCAAAGTATTTGTCAAATCAAGAAGTGTTTATCTCCTCGAGCATCAGCTGATAGTTCCGTAGCTTCCAGTCACCAATACTTTTTAGAGAGTTGGCTATCCTGGATGTTTCAGTACTTGGTGGTGATTGGATAATTTCAATTTACCGCGTTTTGTTCAACCTAAACGAAAAAATTCAATAATATGTGACAAATTTTGTTCATATCTTTCATGGAGAAATAGGACAGGGTCGCGAATTTTTCGGCGTGAGATAGGGGTCTCTTGTTGAAGATCGCTAATAACAGAAAAAATATAGAAAACAAGAAAACGGATGCCTGTAAATGAAAACAAAAAGAAAAAGAGTGGACCAAACTCCAGGATGAATTAAATTGTTCAACCACTGGACCAGTAAGTTGTGCTTCACTTATACATCGTACATGTGATGTTCTGAATAAATATATCTTGGTGAAAAATATGTTATGGCATGACTGACTTTCTTCTCAATGTTACCTGCTGTACTTTTGCTTCCATTTATGAAATCTCCAACTGATATCAGGAAGTTTCCTGTTGCATAAAGCCTCAACGCCAGCAAAAGTTGATTGATTGATGAATACATATTTATTCTTCAGAATGAGCAATCCATATACCTGTTCGAGTTTCAATTTGTGGTTCTATTCGCTCCAAAATAAGCAAAACGGTTTGTTTTTTCAATCTGAATCTGCAGAAAAAACTTTCATCATCGAAATTTTCAAAATGAACATGCCTTTCTCTCAAAACATAATATGGTCTTCTTTCATGTTCTATAAATTCTAGTACCTATATATCCATTATCGTCGCTAAATTCATTCACTTCAACATCAACTTGTTCAACTTCCGCCACCGAGACATTTTACCAGAAATGCGCACCAAATTTTAGCTATTGGTCAAGTAACAAACAGGAGGTTGGAAGTCTCTGTCAGTTAAAATCTTGAAATAGCCGACAGTTATATTTATCTAAAGAATAATAAACACTTTGACTGACAGCTAAGAGATATCTGTTAGTCAGTGTGCATTAGCAGGACATTGATAAACCGGCCCTCAATTACCTGGATCAAGTTTCCTCGTCTATCACGCAATAAATCATAAAGATCTACTTTTTAAAAAAATTGCAATGTTGACGACAAAGACAACACTAGGGCAGACATATTTTTTCTCTCTCAAAGCTGGCTGAACTTATCAATTGAATTAGAGCTCTCTTATGCCAATTTATAGATCCTATTTTGAATATATATGTATATATATATATTATCAAAACCCAATTACCATATAATGGTGTAGGGTAATTACAATAAGTTTCAAGCATTCTCTAATTCATGTACGTATGTAATTCATCCATTCTTTTTTATTTAATGCTAAATTTTTCGCTTCTTTCCATGTTTTTTCTTTCTTCTTTAATATTTCTCCTATAGCTCCGTCCCATGTCTGTCGCGTTTCTTCCTTTTTTGTATTTTTGTCTCCCATACTTGTTTGATCGGTCTTGAATTGCTCATTCTTTGTAAGTGGCCCCACCAACTCAGTTGCCGTTTTTCGATGAAATTTAGTTATTTTGAATTATCTGATTTATTTCTCTTCCCCCCCTCCCCCAGGTCTGCTACGAAATCGCCCACCCATCGTGCGTGCAGCGCGTCTGCCAGGAGTTCACCGGCTTCGTGAACGAGGACCTGCCCAACTCGTGGGAGTGCCCGATGTGCTGCAAACTGGGCAAGAACACCGACTACAGGCCGCGCCACTTCCGCGCCCGCCAAAAGTCCTCCGACATCCGCCGGATGTCGATCAGCTCCTCCGACGCGTCGAGCGCGTTCGAGCACAAGCACCACCAGCCCGACCCGGGGTCGGACAGCGGCGGCGAAGCAGAGCGCAAGGTCGACGTGGTGCCGGTGAAGAAGCGGCGGTCCAGCGAGGGCGCTGAGGTGGAGGCGGCGGCGGCGTTTGCGGCGACTGGCGAGCCGCCCAGGAAGACTGCGTTCCGGGTGCAGCTGGCGCAGCAGATTGTCAGCAACACCAGCAAGGTGGGTGTGGGGGGTGGTTTTGTTGGGAATGGGAAGGTCTGATATAGAAACATGTCTGGTTGTACACAAAAATACAAGCATAAGCAATTCATAGTTATACAAGAGAGAGCATTTTCGATCTAATTGAACACCTAGTAGACTGTATAATATTGTTTGTTTAGTGTGTGACGTCACAGCCGTCACAGTCTACATGCGTCAGCACAGCTGCACAGAAAACGCACGGCGACTGTCATAAGTGTCAGTGTCATGAATCAGATCACTAATTTCACTGTATATTGTATTATATAGTTTTGACCTAGCCTAACACATGTTTGATGTTCATTGTTCATGTACATCTTAGTTTAATCGTATTGTATCTCATATCAAAAGGGACAATAAATACACCTAAATTGATATATACAGTTTAATAACGTTACAGACTGGAAAAAATGACGTAACTGTAACTTTCTCTCTGATAACCGTGAACTATCTTGCACTTGAGGTGTCATTCTACCTGTTCCAAGCACAGAGTTGTTTAATATCATTGATTCATCGACCAGATAATTAGTCAGTGTCAGTGATGTGGCTGTCAAAAATGTGTAATGTCAAAAAGTAGAAATAACATATTCAAAATTGAGCATACCACATGAAGAAAGCTGGGTGAATCTTCGTTAACCGCATTCCAATGGATTGAGAAGGTGGTACCAAAGTATTTTGGCCTCCTGTACACGAATTCAAAACGCGGAACTCTCAAGTACTTTCGGAGGTATGGGCTCGTTTTGTTTCGAAAATACACCATTTAACACGATTTGACATCACAAATTTCTCCTATCGAAAACAACTAAAACATCACACACATTAACATTTACTTGTTTTTAAAAAAAATTGTAGAAAAAACTAGTATATTAAAAGAAACATTAACAAAACCCATAGAGAACCTAACCCCACGTTTCTGGTTTCTCTTCAAAGCGAATAAATAACCCCACGAAGCTTTGTGACAGTGTCAAGTTGATAGATCAAAGTCTCGTGTTTTGTTAACGTTCCGAACAACGATACATTTTTTTGAAAAATATTAATTGGTTTCCGTTAAAAAGTGTTGAAAAGGACGAATTTCATGTTTTGAATAGCAGAAATTTGAAATGTCAAATTGTGTTTTTGAGTTTCTCAAAAATCTTTTTCTTCTCTTTGAATTGCGGCATTGTTCCTGACTCGTATTGAACCCATTTGATTAAAAATATGTGAAAGTAAAACTATGTCACATAATATGTGTTCACATTAAAAAGAAGAACTTGACTTCAACCTATAATCGTTGATTGATGTATTGCTGGGAAGATGTCCAACCTGTGTATTCTCAGTTCCCTTTCCCCTCGCATCCCTCGCCTATCGTTTTGCCACCGTCTTGTGGCGCCCTCGCAAAGAATTTTACAGATTGTAGAATAATTACAGATTTCATCAACTCATGTTACATTTCTAACAGGCAACTGTAAAGCAACTTCAGATTAATTTGCCCACGGAACTCAGTTCTCCGAGTTCTGTGCTTTTGACAGTCTATGAGTGCGACGAAATTTTTATTTACGAATATTTGCCGTATTTGCGAATATTAAGATTTTTAAATGAGTAATATTACGCGGAGATTCAAAGTCACGTAGCTATAGAGTTATTAGGCTTATGAATTTGAAATATTGAATGAATATCAAAGATGAAACAAAGTAAATAATGGATGTTTGAAGAATAAAGAGTACATTACAATAATCGTTGATGGATGAAATAATATATCAATCATAACTCCATCATTAACTGTTACTAATCCTCAACATGTAGAATGATGGAAATATTCCAATTCAAAATAATGACATGTTTGTTATTTATGAAGCATCATCGAATACCTATTTATTGAAATAATACAGGGTACGACAGGGTGTTGTCAAATAAATGCGAAGGTTTCTAAGGTGCGATTATTCCTTTTATTTGAAAAAAGATTCAACAAGCATAGTCCATAGAAGACTCCGTTTGCAGCATACAGGACGTAAAATTTTTTATGTTTTTAATCCATATTGAAAACAATAATAATTACATTAAAATATAGACACTAGATTCTAGAACATATACAGAGTGAGTCAAGCTGAACGCATCGGCCGTCAGCTCCTTGTTAGCAATCCGATTTTTGTTACACATAACATAAACACAATCAAAACTATGTGCAGGCATTTTTGAAAAGCAATTATCTCTTATCTCAACAAACAAAAACGTAACAAGCGTCAAGATGATCTAAAAGACCAAGCTAAAAGGCGACAAACACGAGTAATCGAAAACAACACAACACAACACTACAACACAACATAACTGACATAACCTTCTTCACACGAATGAACCACAGAGGCACATAATCACAGAAATCATACCACTAACGACGTCGTTTCGTCGTCGTTAGTACTATGATTTCTGTGAAATGAACCACCAATCTCAGAACACAGACACCATGGAACCATCACAAACGTTCTCGATGATAAGACATCTGTTTATTTAATAGGGAACTAAATCAAGAAACTAAATATGATGTTGCACGACAATCACGACATCTGAATCTCAATTAAGGTACTATCCCAGCGCCATCTATTTCTCACTAAGATTTTGTACTCGTTTTGTGCCGTATGGTTGGTCATCTTCCCAGCAATACATCAATCAACGCTATAATTGGGTTGCTGACAGAGAAAAAAAACTCAAACAAATCAGCATCGAACGACTTCTATGAAGTAGCGACCTCATTTTGGCAGACATTATCACAATTTTTCAAAACAAAAAAATTCAAAGCACATATTACTATAATTTTATATAAAATACCTATATATTTATTACTTGATATCCCACAACAACATTACTTCGTGGAATTGTTTTTTATAGTTTGTTTTGTATCAAATATATTCTGAAATGAAATAACTTTTTATAAAATAATCTTATTATTACTATTTTTATGATCGATAGTATTGCTGAAATTTGTTATTAGCGTATAATCTTCAGCCATTTCATCCACACATACATGTTGAACATTTGACGTATTTTCTTAATATAGAAGTTATTGATATTTCTGAAGTCAATATTTACCAAGACAGTTTTTCTATTGTAAAATAGCTACTTGTGATAGATTGTGTGTGATCTGTCGAGAGCGGCATGACACTTTTCTCTCTTACTTCAGTACTACTACTATTGGTGCTTCTCAATCGATCATAGAGTATGAAGTATAATTGAAATTTATCTTTTCCGGTAAATATTATTTTTGCTTTATATTCAATGGACTGATTTGTTATAGGAATGCGACAATTTGAGGATTTTTACATAACGTAAACATTCAAGCATTTCATAGTATCATGTCATGAATCTATCATATCATAATTCATACTTTTCCTCGATTTCTCTGGTAAAAGCAAGGTGGATATGGGATGGTGAAACAGCTTCCTATTAACGAGCACTAGAATAAACTGTAGACCTTTGCCTACTTGATTTCATAGCGTAGTAATATTTCCTGAAATTAACAGAGATGGCGACATACCTTGTGTCGGCAAAACAGAAACTCTGCATCTGTCACCTTTTTATCATTTTCATCTATTCTAGATGAAAAATGACTGAGAAGAGTCGAAATATCGATAATTATTCCAGATTCACTGAAAATATTGTGTTTTGATGTCATTTAAACACATGTCTGTCAGATGCGAACCACAGAAATACATGAGCAACAGAAATCTTCTTCGATAATCGATCTTACCGCCATCTTCATTCAAGTCGTGGAAATATTAGTACCTTCTCAAACGGTCTACAAGTTTTTCGCAGAAACAATTGAAGAGCTGTTTCACCATCCTATATCCACCTTGGGTAAAAGGTTAGCGAGCGACACTTGATGACATTCCTCGGAAAACGTCAACTTTGTGTTGAGATTTGAAAGCATCAAAAGCTACTTTGTTAACCGTTTCTCCAATAAACACTGAATTACTTCCATTCGGGGAAAACCTGCAGCAAAGGGAACTCGCACCGATTTCGATGAAATTTTCACAGAAGCTTCCTAACATGAATATTAAACCATACAAATGAAAATTTTTCTGCGGAAACACTTCAAACTATTTCTTTTTTGGAATAGTTTAGAAAATTGTATCACTTTTCAGTCCTAAGAATGTGCTTGAAATTTTAGTTACATTGTCAGTGGGGAATATGTAAGTTATACCAAAACATTAATATTGAGTCCCGAAATGGATTTTACAGGAAATTTCATGATGAAAAACTTCAAAAACCGTTATTTTCGCATTTTTATTCAAGCATATATATGCAAAAATATCAATTCGCAATATTAATTGTCAAGTCACAAATGGAGAAAGCAACGTTGCCACGTTTAAAAAAAACCTATGCGCTCATTTCCTGATGAGTGCAACTCGTGTTTATGAGACTACTAACCTGAACGTACTAACCTATCAGTGACGGCCTAGATCACTATTTTCAGTAAATTTTTGAAGAAGGAAAATTTGTTGAAAAAAAAAAGGATGCTGAACGGGAAATTTCAACGCGTTGTATTTATTTGTTGAGACTACTTACCTGAACGTACTAACCTGTCAGTGACGGCCTAGATCACTATTTTCAGTAAAATTCAGAAGAAGGAAAATTTGTTGAGAAAAAAAAGTATGATGAACGGAAAATTTCAACGCGTTGTATTTATTTATTGAGACTACTAACCTGAACGTACTAACCTATCAGTGACGGCCTAGATCTCTATTTTCAGTAAATTTTTGAAGAAGGAAAATTTGTTGAGAAAAAAGAAATGTCTGCTGAGGGGGAAATTTGAAGGCGCAATCACGCTATATTAATTAAATTAAACCTTACCTTACCTGGTCTCAACATACTAACCTATCAATTGAGGACAGATAACTATTTCCGTTGCTTTTTTAAAGAAGGAACATTACATTTAAAAATCGGAAAACAATCTAAAAATTGTAGAATCTGTGAATTTTTCAAAACTTGGCAGCGTTGTCCCCTATATGTCATGACGTGAGTACAGTGACATTTGACATTGCACATCATCTGATACTTGGAATATGGAATATAATGAATAAAAATTCGAAAATAATTCATTTTGAAGCTTTTACTGGTAATGTTTTCATTGAAATTGTTTTTTGAGACTCGATTTTAACGTTTTGGTATAACTAACATATCCCCCACTGACAACGTAAGTACATGAATCAAGCACATTCATAGGACTGAAAAGTGATAAAATTTTCTAAACTTCTCCAAAGAAGAAATAGTTTGGAGTGTTTCCGCGGAAAAATTTTCATTTGTATGGTTTTATATTCATGTTAGGAAGCTTCTGTGAAAATTTCATCGAAATCGGTGCGAGTTCCCTTTGCTGCAGGTTTACCCCATTCGGTGAATGGTAAACACACCTCCAATGTTCAATATTTTTCCTCAAGGTGCTGAAGAAGCCAATGGTGGTGGTCCGTCCAGCACCCATTCCCCAGCTCAACTCCCCGCCGACCAACAACCTCGCTATGGACAAGCGCTGCATGCTCTTGGTCTTCCGCCACCTGTCCCCCCAGGACCTCCTAACCTGCGCCGTCGTCTGCAAGACCTGGGCCACCTATACCGTGGACCCCACCCTGTGGAAGAGGATGGTCTTCAGCCGCAAGCACATCTCCTCGGACATCCTGAAGGGCGTGGTGCGCCGGCAGCCGGAGGCGCTCCATCTCGACTGGTGCCACATCAACAAGTTCCAGCTGCCGTGGCTGTTCCAGCGGCTGAACCAGCTGAGGGAGCTGTCACTTGTCAGCGTCAATGTGAAGACGGCGATTTCGTTGCGCACGAATCACTCGGCGGTGCTGCAATCGCTGGATCTCAGTTTTATTTCGGAGTTTAACGATTCGGCGCTGCGCGATATCATCGGTGCGAACAACGATTCGCGCAGCGGGCTGTCCGTCGAGAAGAACCGGTTCAGGTGTGTGGGGGGGGGGGGTCTCTTGGGTATAGGGTTTTTTGTAGGTTGTCGCGGAAAGCAGGGTTCGTAATTATCAAGATAATTATTTTTTTTGATAATTATCAGATAATTATCGGATAATTATCGGATAATTATCGGATAATTATCGGATAATTATCGGATAATTATCCATACTGACAGACAACTTATTTTCTTTATATTTTTACTTACAAATTATTTTATCAGTTCAAATATGTTGTGTATAAAAATAAGAGAGGCATTTATATCAACTTTTTTATTATTTAAAACTACAAAAATAAAAATAATTGCATAAAACTAGATGACATAAAAAAATAAATAAATTCAAAATTTCTTTTTCTTTGTAGTATAAAATTAAAATAATAATATGTTAAACAAAATAATATTCCAAACTTCTTAAACAAAAAACAAAATAAATACCTAATAGTATCACATTCTAACCATGTTAAGGAAATTATTCATTATTTTAAATTAAGTCTTTGTTTGAATCTTTAATTCTCGGCATTTTCGAATATTATTGTTAAATTTGTTTGTTTTGACACAAATTTTGAGGTTATTTGTGTTCGGTGAGTTCGGTCGGATACGAGGGTGCGTTCCGAACTTACGCTCAAGTGCACTGGAGTGCGAAAGGGCAGTCCAGTGGAAAACGCTAATAATACAAAGTACAACTAGAGTTAATGTGGATTTTCATAATTATCAAGATATTTATCAAGGTATAATTATCAAGATAATTATCTTGATAATTATCACTCCGAACCCTGGCGGAAAGGCGACAGAAAACGTGGCGTTTCATGTGAAACATTTTCGACCAATTTATCCTAGTCCCACATAAACAATTTTCAGATCCATATTTTTGTTCACGGTAATGATGATAATACCACTTAAGCTTCCATTGAAATCTTGAAATTTCCAGTGATAATTGAAGCATTATTAGTGAAAATTTTATTCATATATCAACGTTACTCTGCAATACTACTAACCAAACTGGCAAAATTAAAATTGAAATAAATGTACAGGGTGGGAAAGTTTCGGTGTTTGTATAGGCTAACTCGGTAACTATACAGGGTCACTCACGGTCGATGGTACCTTGGACTTTTACGGATTATTCTGAAAATTTGGTTTATTGGGTAATCAGTTTTGTTCTATCAGCGTTGCGGCGTTGCCGCTTCTATCAAAAAGTAACAACAACTTTGTTATTTCAAATGGAACACCCTGTATTTTATTTCATTTTTAGTTTCTTCCTAAAGAGCTGATTTCGTCGATCTATCATACTTGGGGTATAGCGAGAAAGATTACAGAGATATAGGGTGTGAAACATTGAGATTTTTCGGGTGGTTCAAAATTTTGAGTTTTGCATCACCCTCTATTTGTTTCTATTAAATGTCAGTAGATAGTAAATGAAAAGTTAAGATAGGGACATGTAAGCCGTTTTGAGCAGAAATGATTAGTTTCGACACGAAAAATTCCTAAATTTGAAAAATATCGATTTTTCACACCCTATATCTCTGTAATATTTCGCACTATACCCCAAGTATGATAGATCGACGAAATCAGCTCTTCAGGAAGAATCTAAAAATGAAATAAAATACAGGGTGTTCCATTTGAAATAACAAAGTTGTTGCTACGTTTTGATAGAAGCGGCAATGCCGCAACGCTGAAAGTATTTTAGATCGATAGAACAAAACTGATTACCCAATAAACCAAATTTTCAGAATAATCGTACGTCCCGTTCTTCGTAAACGTCTAAGGTACCATCGACCGTGAGTGACCCTGTAGAAAAGACGATTTCACTGGTGAAAACAATTATTGTTTGAATAGAAAGTATTGTTTCTGCTGTCATGAATCACTGTTGGAATCATCCTAATAATTTTAATTTTCAAATTACAGCGATATAAAATTTTTATGGCGGATCACTTTGACGTACTAATTAGATTTAGTGACTTTTGGGGATATTTGTTGGTTATAAGTTTCTGAACTTGATTCGGTTGAGCCTACGGACTGAAAAAAGAGGAAGGAGAAAGCCGTTGCTTGCACTGTTGCCAGATTGTAGTCATTAATTTCTTGGATGAATCGAAATATTCATCAAAACTTGGAATATTTGACTAACATAATCAACTTCAAAGAAAAATTGCCAATATCAAAATCATTTTTCACCTGACCATAATTTCAAAATGAAAAAATACCCTATTTTAATATTTATCTTGTCTATGATCAACATTCTCTTGGGCACCGGTATGAAATTTCAAAATATGATTCAGTTTCAACTTGAATCATTGAACAAATGATACATTGGATATCATAGCAATACCAAGATTTTAATGCAGAATATCCAACTATTTAGACATATCGATACTTCCGGCAACTGTGTACAGGCGCAAAAGTGCTAGCGTGCGTCAAGACAATGATGAAAATATCTATCCATCTCTGTCAAGGCTCTACTAATTAGTAGAATGGTGGAGGAGCCGTAACTACATTTTTGAGAATGTTTTTCTAGTCAAATTTGATAGCACGAGGTAAATAAAAAATACGTATTCGATGAATTTTGATAAACTTCAACTCGGAATGAAAATCTGAATTTCGGAAACTTCCCCATTGTTACAAGCCAAGGCTGAAACAACTGAAGAGTAGCGTCACCAGGTCTTATTTTCATCATTCACATGATTGAAACAAAATTTCTCAAATATATTTCGACGGTAGCGCCTCTATTGTTGTATAATTGTAATGAGCTGAAATTTAAATAAACGATTCTTCTGTTCAAAAAAATAAAGAGTTACGCCACTAAGTCTTATTTTCATCATTGTTTGCAGGAACCTGCGCACTCTGCGCATAGCCGGCACCGACGTCACCGACATAGCGCTGCGCTACATCACCCAGTACCTGCCCAACCTGGCGCACCTCAGCCTGAGCTCGTGCGCGCGCATCTCGGACGCCGGCATCGCGCAGCTGACCACCAAGCCGTCCAATACGGTGGCCAACCTGGTCAGCCTCGACCTCAGCCACTCGAAGCTGGTCACCGAGACCAGCCTGGACCACCTCGGCAAGTGCGAGAAGTTGACGCGGCTCGACTGCCGGCACGCGCAGCAAATTACGACGCAGGCGCTGATCAAGTTTGCCGCCAAGAGCGAGCACAATTTGCAGGTTAGGGAGATCAAGCTGGTGGATGTGCGGCAGAAGGTTTAGGTTTAGTGTGGATGATTGTTCGTATGGGGACTCTTGCAGTGTAACCATGAATTGGTTTGGTGGTAGATGTTTTGGTTTGCCTGTGGCAAAGGGGACTCGACATATGACATATGCCATATGAGAAATAATGCTCACAGGGGCTTCAGAACACAAATGTTACACCCAGCAACGAAAATTCGGTATTTTACCGTTAGGTGACGATGTCGAATTTTAATCTGTACTTACGTACATATTTTGGTCTCCTGAACTCGAATCTGAAAACCAAACAATACAGAAACCAATACTTTCCGAGATATTCGCAAAATAAAACCTTCAACACCCTATGTTGTATGTTGTCCTCTTATATTTTGATCCCCCACTTACAGCTTCAACTATACGAGTTGGAAAAAAACATTGACTATAAAAGATGTAGGATTTCACCAGTACCATCTTTTGGCACTTCCTAAACAAACAAATGCGAATCGCTTTTTTTTTCAAATGAAACATCCCATATATTTTCATTTATATTGAAATACTTTTTTCATCTGTTTATATAGTTAGCTAATGTTCCCTCAAGCCTTTATCCACTTATTCAGTTTACAATATTGAATGAAAATTACCAATAAAATTTAGGTTGCCCTGGAACGTCCATGCCATGTTAACCAGAGAATAAAACAAACAAGCGACCTTCTGACACCCGAAATCAAAAAAAGAAAATACGAAACCTTATTAAAAAAAAAACTATACCTTTGATCTGAATATTGGTAATATTGATTCAATATTGTGAACTAGATAGGTGGAAAACGGCTTTGTTTGTTTTGGAAGTGCCAAAAGATGCGAAACCCTACAACTATTATATTCAACGCTTTTTTCCAACTCGTATAGTTGAAGCTGTAGAACAAGAAGAGCGAATGAGAATGATGTGTAATGTCAAGTGTCACGGTGATGACATAAATAGAGCAAAGTTGCCAAGTTTTGAAAATTCTACAGTTGTTTTTATGGAGACACGGTTACATGGATTACTGATGTTTCCATTTCTTTTTTATTTGATATTTTAAAATGTGGCAACATTGCTTTCTCAATTTTTGACAATTGACCTTGAGATTATTGCATCTTATACTTCAAATATAGAATTTCTGAATGTGAAGATAACTATTTTCACCATGAATTATCCTGTAAAATCAATTTTGGGACTCAATTTTAATGTTCTGGTCTAACTTACATTTTCCCTACTGACAATGTAAGCAACATTTCAATTACTTTCATAGGTCTGAAAAGATTTCACAAACTTTTTGGTGATTATATTCGTGTTCTGAAGCATTTATTAAAATTTCGTTGAAATCCGCTCGAGTTCCCTTTGCATCAGCAGGTTTTCCGAGATTTGAATTCAATATTTCCTATGCACAGATTGTATAGTCTGTTCCGGTTTATATTTTAGTTTTGTGCTATGAACGCAGTGTTCCATCTGTGCCAGAAAAATATTTCGTCGAAACATTGTTGAAAGGATGCAACCACAAAATTGTTTTTTGTGTTGCAAACAGTGAATTTTGATATATTTGAATAAACAACGACAGATCAAAGAGCTGCTGAAGTTGAATTATGGCATCGACTTTGACACCTTGTTATTCAGAAATTACTTATCATCTTCCATATTGAAAAGCAGTAGGCCAACAGTGGAATATCATACAGGGTAGAAGGTAAATGTAACTCCCATTATCACGATTTGATCATGATCATATTTAGTTTTAACAGTTTTAATAATTAAACAGTATGTGTCTATGATCACAACATGTATCAGTATAAGAGGATATTTAATTACAATTGACTTATTCAGAATATTCGTGAATGATACTGGCATTATCAAATCCACAAATTGTTGAATAAAAATGCATGTTTTGTATTCCCATAAAAATCCTATTTTTTCTTTTATTCACTCGTTTGGCGAATGGGGTGTAATTCATACGATCGAAGCGCTATATTTTCGACACTCTGTACAGTGCATCCCATTTTGGTTGGTACCGTCAGGTTTCTCGGTTGTTATTATTGTTATTAGAGATAGAGCCTCGCGGTTTTCACGTTTCTGCACAACTTTTTTTGTGGAACTCAATTAGATATGTCGACCTAAAAACTTTGTCTAACAGAGAATTCTGCGCAGGATTTAGTGGCTTGACCGAATTTTTTTTTGGGGAATGGTTTATTTGGAGAAATGGCTCAAACTCTTCTCCCTGTATATATTAAACGGATATAGTTGTGCAAAATCTAATCAGGCCATCTTGAATTTCACAAAAAAGTGGTGCAAGAACGTGAAAACCGCAAGACTCGTATCTTTAATAACAACCGACAAACATGGTGGTGTCAACCTAAATGGGATGCTTATTTTCCACTATTAACCTATAGATGTGCAATATGAGAGCTTTCATAGCCTGATAAACAGGCTTTCAAATTTGCGAGCTGATTTTGAAGACATTGAGTAATTTTTGTTTAGCATAAACGATAATTTATAAAATGACGTTTTCATCAATGAAGACTCATTGATACAATTTGTACGATTGGTATGAATCAAAATATACGTCACTGCCTTTATCATCACTGAATATAAAAGTACTTACAGAAGAGTAACGGATTAATATTCTACGGTTACAGTGCATGAATGGATGAAGGAAATTGCGGTTGTAGTTTTTTTATAATAATTGTTTAGATGAAACCATAATGACATAAAAAACATAACTTTCAAATCAGGCTTTATTCCTTTGATTACACGTTGCTGAAGTCAATGAACTCAGTTTCATTATATTTTTATGAATGTACCAAAGTTCTTAATATGTTTTTTGTGATGGATAAGCGTATTTAATTTTTTGTGTATATATAGATGTATGATTATTCACACTATCATAAAATCGAGTTTGACATTTTCTCCCTTTTATTTCAATTATGTTTTTTTTTCTGTAAGATATTGGAGAAACACCTTTTTTATAAGAGTATTAATAGAATTTAGTGAGATATATTTTTCAGTTTGATTTGTATAAATTTATAGCAAAATAAATTTTTTACTGAACTCTAAACTCTCAATTATTGTTTCATGAACAAAGGAAACAATATTATCGTCTGGTATCAGCTCTATCATCGATTGGTAACTGGATGTGATAAACTTTTAGCAAAATATCTTCAATTCGCGATAGGTGCTAAGCGATACGCTACCTAGCGGTGACTCGTGAAAACACTCGAAGTAGGATAACCTGTATTTCTGTGGGATAACCACTGAACTTTCTAGGAACATAGACAAACTTAACCTCTGTTCTGTTTACGTTTGGTTCAGGTTGTGAGAGGTGTGCTTCCAGCAGTTTATCGAAAGTTCTGGTGAAATCCATGTGAAATCTTATCGTTTTTCTCGTTTTAGTTATTTTCTGGTGGCAACTACACAAATGTCACAATGACAATACAAAAATAGAATATGAAAGATACAATTTCGAGAAGGTCGAGTTGTTACCATGAGATAGCGCTATGTGTTATTTACTATTGCGAATACCGATTACAAAAATGGATTTCAAACTGGCGATTTCAAAATCGAAAAACAATCTTCTTAGGAAATAGACGAGAAAAAAATACCAAAACCTTCGGGACAATGAGATAAATAGTCGATAAGTAACAAGTTCTGAACTTTCACCGAGTGCGTCAGAGAATGTTTTATGTGCTTGGTCTCGATGAAATGAAGGGTTTTAGAGCGGCGTTTCTTCGAATATCACATTAGGAAAAGATATTTTATCACTATATTTCAACTACAAGCACGTTTGAAACAGATTTACCGCGTATGTGATCTCGCATAATCTTTAACTTTTGGCAACAAAATCTTCACTATTCTTGAAAAATACTTCTTGGATTATCCTCATGGACATGATACATTATCCTCAACAACTGTATCCAATCACGTAATGCCAAATCTGCATTTTTAGTTTTTTCTCAATATTTTGCTCTCAATGGCAGATTTTAAAGAGGGTACAATAATGTTGAGCCGAGGCAGAACATTTGTACTCACCTCGAAATTATTTAACGAATTTGTTGGTAGTGACTCCCTTTGTGATCCAAATGCTCACAAATTCATAATCAACGGATTTTCACTTTTTTGTCAGATGTCTAGTTGTTAATAATCTTACCGATACACAAATATTATTGAAGGTAGATTTATGCAGCAAAAATTTACACTCAACTCTAATTTACATTCACACTTCAACTCCAGGAAGTCGAACCCAATAATGAATCTCTTGTTAGACATGGCTGATTTTATGCAGATGAATTGAAACAAAAACTTGAAACAAGTTTGACAACTTTCAACTTGTAGTTTTTCGAGATATAACGGATTGACACATGAAATCAATCATTATTAAAAATAATTTCATCAAATTGATACAAGGATTAAACTAGATACCAAACGGAATTTCAATTTCATAGAGAATAGCAAACAGAAAACAGATATGTTGGTTTCAGGGCTAGGTTGTATGTTACTTTTTGGTAAGATGAATAACAGGAATAACGCATGCCTAGATTTTATTGCATCAGATTACAATTTCCAAGTAATTCAAGTTAAGTGTTAAAGCGATCAGAAGTAGATTGATGCTTCCTTATTAAAAGTCATAAATAAGTGTCAAATCATATTTAGAGATAACTCAATTGCTGAAGGTAGTATTTCTCTTCAACTGACATACATATAGTGTACAGAATCAGGAAATCCTAATAAAGAACAAAAAATACTCAAATCACCGGTATGAATCACAATATTGCATTTCATTTAATTTTTCAATTTCTGTGGAGACAAAAGTCTGTCTCCTACTTTCGATGCGTTAAAACAAAATGTCGAAGAGGAAACGGCTACAATTTGTGATGCTAAAGTCTACAAGTCTGCACTCGGGAACACACGTTCTAATAATGATACGTAATTAATCATAATTCACGATGGCGCGTGCTTTTCATCCAGGACATCTTGCCAGAATCTAGAATACTACGAAGAAAGCAATAAAAATTCCAGAAGGCACAGCTATTGAGCTATGCCTGTATATCAGTTTGCATCAATTTCACGATTTTCTGTTACTTTTAAAATGCTTGTCCATGCTTGGCAAAATATCCTCATTTTATATTGCATAGGTTATTAAATGAATTGAATAATTGCGCCTAATTTTCACAAGATAAAAAAGTTAAGATAAACGTGAACCTATGTGATATATATATAAAAAAATATTCTTATGTTTTTTGTGTGAACTCATTCAATCCTAGATTCATAGCAAGGTCTCCAGAAGTTTAAATTTTTTCAACACACCCCCAACATTAGCAATAACGACAACCACTCAATTTGTTATCCATTTATCCTTCCATAAATTTTACATCTTGCAGACATCAAAAATGTGGGTACACGAAAAAAATTGCGCAAAATTTCCACAAAACAAAAAAGTAAAACCCATGTGGTTAATCTCCGAAGACCAACATGAAAAAAAAAACAACGCTGCCTCGCACTTAACCCTAGTAGTACAACTGGATGGTGAAGGGCTCCCGGATGCTGACCCCCGGCTTGCGAACGACCAGGGACCGCTCCCCTTCGCCGTAGGCGGTCTCCAGCTTGACCGTCCCCAGGCTGCCGCTGGTGAGGCGGGCGCCTACCACTCCCGGGGGCGGGCCCAGCACCACCACCCTCTCCACCCACTCGAGCGAGGGGTAGTCGGTCTTGTCGATCGGGCGGCTCGTCAGGGTGTTGTTAGAGAAGGCGAGGCCAAGGTAGACGTACCGCTTGTTCTGGTGGTGATAACATGACGGTTAGTTGTAATCAGAAATGGAGGGGTTGCAAAATAAATTGTACATTCAGGCATAGATTAGAAAACCTTACAGATGAGACAATCAGAAAGGGCGAATAAAATTAGAGAGAGATGTCGAAAGCGCAAAATTCAAAGGTCCATTCATAGATATGCGCAGGCACTAATATATTGATCAAGTTTTGTTTACATCGTTGTCATAATTTTGTTGGTTATGTTACAAATGTTTTCGTTTAACACGATTCACGATCCAATATTTCGGATGGGTTCATGTGCTTACAATGTATAACTATAATTCAAAAGGAAAAGTAATAAAGGTTTCGAGGATTATCACAGCACAGATTAACAACCTGTAATCTTACCTTCATCATCTGGAATTTGAATCAGGTAAAATAATGTGTTTATTGGCAATCATTACTATGTATATAAAGATTGCAAATCATCGTCAAATGAATCGGAGAATATCAAATTACATTGTTTTCCAAAAAACAAGAAGCTGTAAGTTCTTATATTGAGTGATATTATTGACTTCAATCGAACTTTTCCATTTGATGAGAATATCACCATTTTTGCTATCCCTATACTGCTATATCACATTTCAAGTTGAGGAATTCAGAGTCTGATCATTTACTAGATAATTGAATCGTGTTTTATTTTTCCTGATGACAATGAGTGGGCTAAATTCAAATTTATCGTAAAATTCATTCAGAATACATCTTATTCCTGATAAATTTCTGATAACTTGTTCATAATAAATCACCTCCGAAGTAGGTAACCTTTTATCACAGATCTTTTATATTGGTGTTGATTATGTAATACTAAAACGACAACATTGCACATCAGTAGTTTCAGCGGAACATGGCAACATTGCACATCAGTAGTTTCAGCGGAACATGGCAACATTGCACATCAGTATCCAGCGGAACGACCATCCGGCAAATGCGTTGCGCAAAATTTTAAGGTCCGAGGTCAATGAAAACAGATGTCGGCACAACAAACAAAATGGGCGGAGTATCTCATCTGTAAGGTTTTCTAACCTGTGATTCAGGGAATGAATATTGAAGCAACACAGCAGCAACAGATGCTGCTTGTACAGGGTGAGCCAAATTGGACACTTAAAGGGAAATTTCTGTTCCTGAACCATATAGATGAAAACTATTGGCAATGTCTGAGAGTCCGTTTTAATGACAAACTCAGTGGTGAAAACCGCAATTTCTGACATGCACTGACCAGTCACATGGTTTCCCTCTTCTTCTGATCATCAAATTGATACAAAAAGAATTTCAAAAGATGTATACGAGTTACGTGATAATTCAATATGTTGAAATATAATTTTTCTCCAGTCGCTTGACAAAGTACCTTTTGACTCTTTTGACAGCATATTTGCGCTCGCATCCATCATTGTTGAAAACGAACTCAACATTCTGTTGTATGATGGAAAATAATAGTGACAGTGAATTATCTAACACATCTCCTGATGTAGCAGAAAAATATGAATCATATGGTACCATGGAATGCTTGAATGCTAAGGATATCAAAATAAGTAGCCTAAAATTGTCGTATTTCTAAAAAAACCAGTCCGTTGAATATATAGCAAAAATAATTTGACTATATTTTTTGGTTCATAACGTATCATAACTGTGGGATAGACATAAGTTTTCAAGTAGCCTCAATAGCCAACTAGTTGAAAGCGCGACTTCTCAAGCCGTCAGCCCGGGTTCGATCCGTGGGCAGGGCAATTTATTTCCCTCCTTTTCTATTAAATGTATGAATTATTGGATTGAATTTCAATATGATAGTGAATAACTAATGATTTAGATAAAGAATATTATGAAATGTAGGTTAATTGAACGAAGCATCGGGTTTTTTTGGCTAGGAACTGTGTCGGTAGAAAAAATCTTGGTGTATTTAGAACGCAAAGTGTCTTGCCGCTCTCGGAAGAGCATCGCGATCTGCAACGCTTTGCGCGATAACTGTCTTTTCCGAGTAGCAATCTATCACTTTGCACCCCAAACACACAAACAGCTATTTTCTACAATTACTGAAAATGCTCATTTTGCATAAGCCAAAGAGCCGCTCCCAAATAACCCACCTTGTAGTCGAAGCTCTCGTTATCATCAACAAACAACGTCCCGGCAGCTTCGCCCGCCGCATCAAGCGCCACGTAGAACGTGAACGGATCGTGCCTCATCTGCGCAGACGCGCGCCTTGGTCTGTCCTTGCGCGGCACGATGCTGCCGCCCCTGTAGAATGCCACCATCTTGTCGAGCGGCGCTGCCACGCGATGACTTCCCGTGCCGTGGTATAGAGTAAAGTCCGTCATGTCGTACCTAGTGGTGGGCAGAATCGGATACTTTTGAGAATCGAATACTCGGTTTTCGAATACTATTGGTTATCGAGTAATCATTCGATTACAAGTATTCAAATATATATATTGTTAGCGACAGTATTCTACGAACACCCCGTATTGAGATGAAAAGCTGTCACGAGGTGATGAATCACCTGAGTCATCGTTAGAATGAGGCGTCATCATCACGTAAGAAGAAGCGAGTCACTTCGGTGCGAAGATAGGAACAGTGAACGTTGAGACGTTGTCGGCAAATGTATTGCTTTTTGGTACAATTGTGTGAATTATGTTCTAAATCAAATTATCAAACTAGTAAACTAATAATATATATATATGACAAAAACAAAAGTGAATTGAAATAGGTTAATTTAATTTGCGTATCAATTTCATTGAACGTTATTTTGATAATATATAAGTATCTGCTTAAATTATCGAGCCAAAATCTAAGCTCCAACATGATTGTGCTATATTATCATCATAAATTAATGAGAAATATTGGTATTCTGACTGAAAAATTATAGTGATTATATGGAGATTCAAAAATATTTTAAGGAAAATTATATTTCATCCATTTGATTCAATCATTCCGAACAACTAAGTACCTTATGAACAACCATCTCATATCGCAATCCCAATTCCCGTACGAGTACCTCCGGACAACAAATCCACTAGAGTAGTAACACCCCAAATTGTCTGAAGCCAACATGAAATTCATATTCATATGTTTTTTCCCTCACAGAGGATGCAACATCGTAACATTTGAAAGTTATATCATCCCATGACCACATTTCTTAAAGTTCCCAAATATATATATCCTTCAGTAGGTACTTATATGAATCAGTTAAGCCGTTATCAAAAGCTATTTATTCAATCTTCGTTATATAATAAGTGCTTCATTCAAATATAAGTTGTTTATGCATAGCACGTCTTTATGGAGTTTGCGGTATTTTTGGTGAATGCGCCAATGCCGCTGATGATCAACCAAACGCTGACAATGTGAGCGCGAAACTTCGCGTTCATTTAATGGGATATTTCCAGTTTTATGTGAAAATTCGAATAAAATTCTACTTGAAAACTTTGTTAGTTATGTTAATTCGAGTTTAAAGGATGGTGAAATGTGTAAAAGACAATTTAGAAGTGGTGACCAGAACACGACAAATCACTGGTGAGTTACTCAGTGTCGTATCATTCGTTGTATAAACATTATTTGCCCATCCTAATATGCAAAACAATTTGAGGATTTGAAAACATTCTCGTGTTTCTCCGAGATGAAAAGTGAATATATGGAAAAATATGATCGAAAAAGAGAATTTTTCTGGAGACGCATCATTTTACTACAAGTGATAAAATGGTTGGCCAAGTGGTAAGGAAACGCGCAGAGTAGTAGATGAGTCTATATTTAGTGTATTCAAAAGGTAATAACATGTAATATTTTTCAAGATCGAAACTTCATATTACTATAACCTTTGATTTTGGATTGTTTTCATCAACTTTTAGGAAGAATGGATGTGATAATTTTGTTAGTAAGTCAGTTTATAAAAATTCAGACCCCTCCAAGCAAGACACTGGTACTGGAGATTCTGTTGTTGCTATCCTTGTTTTAGAATGAGGTAACCCTAGCTCAGATTAGTGCAGTATAGGTATAGCAAAAATGGTGATTTTCTCATCAGATGGAAAAGTTTGATTGAAGTCAATAATATCACTCAATATAAGTACTCACAGTTTTTCGTCCTTTGGAAAACAATGTGATTTGATATTCTCCGATGTATTTGAAGATGATTTTCAATCTTAATATACACAGTAATGATTGCCAATAAACATATCATTATACCTGATTCACATTTCAGATAATGAAGGTATACACTATAATCACGGGTTGTTTAATCTGTGTTGTGATAATCCTCAAAACGTTCATTACTTTTCCTCTTGAATTTTAGTTTATGGAAAATATGTTTTACATTGTAAGAACATAAATCCATCCGAAATATTGGATCGTGAATCGTGTAAAACGAAAACAAAATGATGACGATATATTCGATATAAACAAAACACGCAATCATAATTTTAGCGCCTGCGCATATCTACGACTGGACCTTCAAATTTCGCGCTTTCGACATCTCTCTCTAATTTTATTCGCTTTGTCTGACTGTCTCATCTGTAAGGTTTTCTAATCTGTGACCCTAGTACCTGATTCAGATGTTGGCTTCAAACAACTACTGTGGCAAGGATTGTGCGTTATTTATCTAGTCTGTCATATGATTGAAGACGAGTACTGACTCCAACTACTTCGAGACTCTAGTACAGAGTACGAAGACGAAACAAGAGAGACGCGTTCAAGAGACGAAACGCGAGTTCCTTTATACTACGATTACAGCTGGGTACTCGTACTCGTACGCTGGTATTCGGATACAACGAGTACTTTGAAGAATCGAATACCATTCTTGACATTCGAGTACCCCATCACTAGATTCATACCACAGTTCATCCTCGCCGCCTGGCAGGTAGACGTCGACGGAGGTGGCACCTGGTTCCGAGACGGCCCTGGCAAGAACGGAGCGCCCCACGAGGACTGCGTTGTCAACGTCAAGGGTACCCGCGTCATTGGGGTAGTGATAGAAGAGCGGCCGGATCACGGGATCGCCGGTGGTCTCGTGCTGGAAGGGTGACACTATGTTTGCCCAGATTTCGAATCGAGGTTCAGAAAAAAGATTAGAAATCAAACTATTCCTTTCTTCCGATATCTTTATTGCTCGGCTACCATTTAACAAGTGAAGTCATACACGCGTACACGTGTATCATCAACGGTCGTTACCTCAGACGAATAAAAACATAGACTGGTATTTTCCATCCTTTTCTTGATTCCAACACAACTGTCAAACCGTATCCACGATAAGAATCTATCGTTCGCCGTTTTCGTGTTTCGAACGAGTTTTTCAGATTGTTAACGATTCATGACGTGGTCATTCGTGTTGTGTTATCGTTCTCAAAGCATTGATTTCTGCGTTTTTTATCGGTTAATTCATTTATTCGTGCATTAAATATATTGCTTTCCACTTGAAAAGGTATAAAATTGTTTTCTTTGTGATTTAAGGCAGGTTTCAGGGATTAAAGTGTCAATAGTGTAATTTCATTGATGAGTGCCATAGTCGTAAGTTCGGGAATGGAATAATGTAGAATAATGCATGGATATTCATTCTATTCAAGATGATGAATATTTTCAGTTGACCGAAATTGTATTTTACAGATTTCTTTCATGTAGAATATAATACAAATGAACAATGATGATTATAATATGCTTCAAAGAATTAATTCATGTTATATATTTCTTTGGTTTTATCCTTCTGAATATTTGACTCTATAAATTTCATTTCGCACGACTATTAACAAGAAGGGTCAACATTTCCGCCTTAAATATCCTCTTCTCTTCAGATACCAAGAGAGATAGTTAGATCTTGCTTTCAAACAACATAATGCATTTGAGACAGGAAGGGCCAGTCTATATATTTTCTTAGTCAACGCACTAAACCACCAACCCAATTATTTGGTGAGAAATTCAAAGACGAACACACTCCGAACACCTCAATTGCTTCATTATTTCCTAAAAGATCCAAGAAAAACAAACTCACCTCCCAGAACAAAGTATACCACAGCGGCAAATGCGCGTACCGCACCCTTAGCGCCGCCCTGATCCTTCCGCGCACCTCCGCATCAAACAAGTACGGCTCCCGCCTCCTCGTGTCGATGTGCGCGTGCGCCCTAAAGAAGGGCAGCCACACGCCCGCCTGGTACCAGCGCTGCAGCAGCTCGACGTCGGGGTTGCCGAAGAAGCCGCCGACGTCGGCGCCGCACAGGCTGACGCCGGCCAGCGCCTCGGCGAGGCACATGGGGTAGCTGGCGGCGAGGTGGGGCCAAGCGGCGGCGTTGTCGCCCGTCCAGATGGCGGCGACGCGCTGCGAGCCGGCGAAGTGGCCGCGCGTGAGAATGAAGGGGCGGCGGTCGGGGGAGCGGCGCAGGAGGCCCTGGAAGGTGGCGGCGGCCTGTGGGGGGGGGAGGGCGTTTAATTTATCGCAGCATTGAGGATTATAACAAGAAATGGAACGATAATGCAATTCAGCAGTTTAACGCTAAATTGAATTCGCGCATACCATGGTGGAACATGCGCAGAAACCTTTTGCACAGGACCGGCACTACCAAAGATGACAAACTCAATAACACAGCTTTTTAAACAACAGATAATTCAACAAGAACACAAAAACACAATATGAAGCCGAAAACAGCTTGCTGTAAATCGAAATGGACAAGATTCGAGAACAAAGAGCAATCAAATACAATGTAAACAAACCTTATAGGCTGACGAGTGGGCTGACGCCAACTCTTGGTTCTGTGGCTGAAATATGTAATTTCAGACATACGTTCACATAACACATCAAAAACGTAATCTCAGACGTGACCAGCTAACCCTGGCACATATTGCGCATGTGCTCGATTCAAGGTTTATGATTCGCCTGTTGGCCGTAAATAATCCTCGCGCATCCTGCTATATTGTCTGCTATATATTGTCGTTCCATTTCTTGTTTGAGTTCAGTGATTACATGACATCTCAATTGATGAATGTTGTAGTTATTAACGTTACAAGGCCGATATGTAGCAAATGACGGATGAGTTTGAATATTGTAATCCAAGGCGCAGCCGAGGATTATAACAACCGAAATCGGTATTTGCGTATCGGTCGTGTGTCGTTCAAGATTCTTCGTAATCCCGCTGAGAGAATACTTTTGATTCCGAGGAAAGAAGAAACCATAGTAATGAAGCCTCACCGACAACAAGTTCAAATACTGGAATAGAAATTTCAAATTGATTAGTATTATGAATATTGTTTTTGTAAGCAGAATAAAGTTTTGAAACAATACCGTTAAATCAGAAGTTAAAAAAACTGTTTTTCTTCATTTGATATCCTTTTGATAATTCAAAAATTTTGCACAGTTTCAAGTAACATCCTGTAGCAATTTTATTCAAAGAACCTCATATATCGAAGAAGTATGGGATAATAGCTGAAGGACTGAGCTAGCGAACAATGTGAACAGAATTCAAATTGTTCAAAGCAGAAAAAAGTTATTCAAATTTTAACAGGGGCAAAATTTCGGGGTGCGACGTGATCAGTGTTGCGTAGTTTACGCCGGAAATTCAGCAACGGTAAGGGTTTTATACCGATCGAAGACAATTGTCTGAGATCGGTTACCCTTAACGGTCGACATGCTTATAACGTTTTTTGCACGATTGATACCATTATAAATTATAAAAATGAATTAAAATTAAAAGATTTTTTAACTCGACGGTAAGTGAATTACTTACCGTCGAGTTGGAGTACTTACCGTCGAGTTGGAGTACTTACCGTCGAGTTGGAGTACTTACCGTCGAGTTGGAGTACTTACCGTCGAGTTGGATTACTTACCGTCGAGTTGCTAGTAAATGTCACCTACTGACGTAAAATCTGTCACGGTCAACAGTCAAAAATGATCAATCGTGCAAAAATAATGTTTAATTAGAATATATATCATTAAATCAAAAACACTATGATTCAATGATAACTCCGATTCATAGAAACGAAATGACACAATTAAGCTTTGGTAAAGTATAGTTATTGTTTTGTGTGAATTATTCGATCCACTGCAATAAGATTGCATAATGTATAAAAAAATCGTATTATCTGGATTATGCCTCTATTGTGTGGTCACCACTTTACCAAATCCACAACTATACTCTTGAACGTGTTCAATAGTAATTTACGTAACAAGTCCGGAAAATACTTTTTTGTTGGATGAGTGGACAAAATTCTAGGACGAGCGTAGCGAGTCCTGGAAGTCTGCGAGTCCAAAAAAACTGTTTTCGGGCGTGTTGCGTACACAATTTTTTCGGCAACCGTGTAGAATAACAAATCAAAGAAACACATTTCTTTATTAGAACAACATTTCGAACATTTCAATTCTTATTTATATTAATATTTATATTAAAATTAGAACAATTGTTAATATTGAATGGATTCAATTTGTTTGAAATGCTTGGTATATTTAAGTGCCTTTTGTTGAAGTCAGAACAAGAAGGTAAAGTTTCCGTTTCACATTGATTGTTTTCATCTGATAATTTTTGAATGTTAGCTAATTTTATGTCAGATAGCTGTCAGTCGTTATTTTGCTGCTATGGTAATGATCAACTGCATTTATCAAAACCATACTACCAAGATTTTCATATTTACAATGACAACAACGATGTGATTCTTCCCGGCCTAGTCCGGGAAGTACGTACTTCCCGGACTAGGCCGGAAAAATGCCACTTTCTCAAAAAAAAATCGTCTGGAAAGTACGTACTTTCCGGACGGTTGCCGAAAAAATAAATTCCTGAGGTTCTGTGCCTATAAACTCAACGTTGTAATAGAGAACCATGATTATTCTTTCATACTAAATGATATGAGAATGCAAAGTTTGAGAAATCGACGAACAACAAATGATATATGCTTCATTTTCAAATTGATAAAAGGAATGATTGTGTGTACTAATTTGTTAGAGTTGATCGATTTCAATATACCAAACAGAACATTGAGAAATAATAACCTCTTTCGAATATCACATCATTCTACAAATTATGGCCAACACACACCTATCGAGAGAACATTAAAAATTATAAATGAAAGCGAGTTAGACATTTTCCATGGATCAATTGATAGTTTCAAAAAACTTGTTAAATCTATGGTTTGATGTTTATTCATTAGAATATATTATACGTATATTTATCTTATTAATAGAATTTCATTAGTTTTTATAATATTCACCACATATTTGGATTGTGTATAATTTTTTTTTAATGGGGTTTCCCGTAATAAATAAATAAACATGTAACCGGAGGAAAAGAGTCAGAACGATGACTGATCGCGCAAGAACGTAAATAATGAAGTCTCTTGTGTTAGCATCAACATATCTCTTGTTCTACTCACATGCGCCAGCGGGTACTCATTGTGCACATCCCTGTGCTCCACGCCCCCATGATGCAGGCAATCCTTCGGCATGGTAACCTCCGGCCCATTGAACACCGACGGCTCGTTCATGTCGTTCCAAATGTGCACATCGCTGGTGGTCCCCTTGAACTTGTCCACCCCGTACAGCCCCTGGTAGTAGTCGACCGCCTCGGGGTCGTAGAAGTCCAAGTAGCTGCTGGAGCCGGGCCAGCACCACCCCTCGTAGACGGTGCCGTCCTTGGTCTTGACGTAGTAGTCGTTGGCCAGCGCGTCTTCGTGCAGGAAGTAGCCGGCCTCGCGCTTGATGTGGGGGTCGATGATGACCACCAGTTTGCGCCCGGTGGCTGTTAGGTTGTGCACCTTCGATCATATAACAGACTAGATGAATAACGCACAATCCTTCTTGCCACAGTGGTTGTTTGAAGCCAACATCTAAATCAGTTACATTTCTGTGGCAAATGGATTCTCCGATGCCAACTCTCACACCGTGGTCCGAATTGCGATTAAAGCGGTTTGAGCGCGCTTATTGACGGTCCGAGTGGCTTTTAGAATTGTGTTATACTATGAAGTCATGGATGACATCACTTCGCACGCTCAGAGTACTCACAGTTTCGAGGTGAAGCAGTCTGAGCGCTGTCTACAATGAAGGTGCAGAGTTGATCTCATCGAAAGAAATTTTCATACCTACCTGAAATGCGATTTGAATTCCTGTGTAGAGTATAAACAAAATAATTCTCAATTCGATATTACCAAGTACATTATAGGGAAGGGCTGCATCAACTTCTTCATCTCCGCTACTAGATAAATAGAACACAATATTTCAGTATCGCTATCCTCATCACCACTAATAATTGAAGTTATTACTCGCACCAACGCTTGTTCTTCCATGATAATGTCAGTTGAATTTAAATTCATAATAAGCGCGTTCGAAGGTGGTCCGAATCAAAGCTGTGTCAACTGTACAAACTGATTAGGACCAGCAGTGACAAATCAGAGCGAGTTCAGAATAATTAGCGCAATTCGGACCACGTTGGAAAATCAGTTACCAGTGTTACCTCATTCTTAAACAGAAATGAATATAATGTTCAATAGCCGCGCCGGGATTTGAACCCGGACTTTCTGGATAAGCCAGCGCCTCAACGCACTCGACTACCAAATAATGTTTATACAACGAATGATACGACACTGAGTAACTCACAAGTGAAATGTTGTGTTCTGGTCACCAGTTTTAAATTGTCTTTTACACATTTCACAGCGTTTCAACAACCTTCAAATTCGAATAGAACAGAATAAACAAGGCTTTTAAGAAGAATCTTTTCACACTAAACTGAAAATATGCCGTTTAATGAACCTTCAAACGACATTTGATTTGATAACGAGACATTTCGCGCTGTCACTGTCGAGTGTTCGGTTGATTATCGGTTGAACGAAATAAGCGGCGGTGTCGCATTCACCAAAACACCGCAATCTCCAGAAATACATGCTATATATAAACAACTTTATTTAAATGAGGGACTGTCTTCTATGATGAAGATCGAATAAATAGCTTTCGATGCACTTATCTGATTCCTATAAGTATCTACTGAATGATATATATTTGGAAACCTTAACAAATGTGGTCATGGGATGATTATCACTTTCAAATGTTACGATGTTTCAACCTCTCTGTGGAAAAAACACATGAACATGAATTTCATGTTGGCTTCAGACAATTTGAGGCGTGACTATTCTAGTGCGTTTGTTATTTGCGCACCATCACGTCGGGGTGGGGGAACTTGACCGGGTCCCAGGTGAAGTACTTCTTGCCGTCGGTGTACTCGATGTCCAGCCACATGACGTCGACCGGCATGTCGTAGGCGTCGAAGTTGTCGACTACGGCGGTGACGTCGTCCTCGTCGTTGTAGTTCCACCGGCACTGGTGGTACGCCAGGGCGAAGTACTGCGGTAGGGGGGCCACTCCTGCAATGGTTAGTTCGGTCTAAGGGATTCCTGAGCTGCTTCTGAATTGGTACTGGTAGATATATACAATGTCTGCCATAAAGTTGGCTGGATATGGGAATAGAATTTGAAACTTCTAAAAAACTCTGATGGCGGTTCGTTTATGCATGTCTGAGAATTGGAAAATCCGTTGGAACGGGACTTCAAATTTCGGAAAAATATGAAGTCCCGAGCATAAGTAGATAATTTTATGATTTTTTTTTTTTCAGTAGGAATGTTATGGGTACTTGATAATATCAATTATCCTGCCATATAATTATTTCCTGAGTGACTCAGATCCGAAAAACTGCAACAGATTTCCTGTAATAACTGCATTTTCAAATATATATATCACCTTATTTTGTTATTTCCACCAGTAGAATCTGGTGGACAAACTACTCACTTTATGAGTGATAATCCAATGACAAGTTGTTGAATTTTATTTCATTTTGATCTTGAAAAATCGGAAAGTGATTCAAATAATCGCTGACCTTTCTATTTTCCACCCAAATGACAGTTGTCAAGATAACCACTTCCTCAGAGAATCAGACCGAATGTCTCGAATCGAATGTTTATTCAATGGGACAAATGAGAACGCGTACAATTCAGTGCAATGAAGCAACATTTTCTGAGAGCTTGTAACCCCTAAGAAGAGGAAAAGAAAGTGACTCTATAATAGTATATTACACACCGAGGTGGGAAGAAATTCATTCCTGTCGTGAGACGCAAAGCGTCGAGGTTAGCTATGATCTCGAGACAGGAATGAAACTTCCTACCGAGGTTTGTATACTATTTTATTTACAACCATCATATTTCAATCAAAATTAATAAATTTCTGTTTAGTTCTGAACATACCTAAAATATTACACACAACGACAAATGACCAAAAACGCGGTTTTTTCAGAATAATCAAGAAGATATATTGTTACCGTGACTACGGGGTAAACCATTGTCACCAATATAAATAATTGTCAGATACAGTCAATAAATGTCAGATAAAGTCAGATATTAAATTCGCGAATAATATATAAAAAAGAAATTATGGATTGTACCCCACCAGAAGTACTATAGGTTGCTCACGCAGCAGTTCAGGGCTTGGTGCCAGATAATATAAAGAATATTCATTTAGAATAAATGAAATGGGGACGGGAAATGAGGGCGGGAAGTGAGGTCGGGAAGTAGAGGTGTGTAATGTGACACTTCCCAACCTTCAATGACGTTAGTAATGACAGCATTACATATTCATTATATCACAAAATTATTTTAACAAAAATTCCCATATACCTCTATAGAAAAATAACATTCAGAACGGACGTACACAACTTGAATTTGAGATTCAGAGGTTTGTTGTCTCCACCAGTATTTAAAACTGAAATGTTCAGACGTTTGTTCACTTACCAAATTTATAAGTTGCGGAACAGTATTGAAAGTTTTAAGTCAAAGTATAAAAATATCCTACTTGAAAAATAATGACAATTTGATCTTAACATGCTATCCTGTATTCTCTTGAAACTCAATATAAGTATATGTGTTAATATTTGAATGATCAATCAGAACCTAATACCTTATTGATGTAAGACACACGTTCTAGGGTTGAGTGAAAGAATATTTTCCTGATGGAGTAAGCGATTGCTTCATTAGAGAAAATGAACTCCGCCTTTTATTTTCCAACTTATTAAAAATCATTGTTAATTTATATATATCGGTATATACTGTATGAGGAAAATAATAAAGACGTATTATTATTATTATTATTATTATTATTATTATTATTATTATTATTATTATTATTATTATTATTATTATTATTATATATGGTTGTGAATAAAATAAGCTTTAGTAGTTATTCCACCGACACCATTTTCGGCCTCAACCAAAACCCAACCTCACCAGTCAGCGAAGCGTACTGCCTCACAGCCTCCTTGGGCGTCGGTCCCATCATCACAAACAAATCCACGACGCCGCTCTCGCTCATAAAGTGCACGTCCACCTCAGTCTCGGCCTTGCCGCCCGACACCAGGTTCACCAGCGACGCCATCACGTTGCCATCCTGGCCGTTGACGACGTCCACCCACGTCTCGGCGGCGTTGTGCCAGAACGCGCCGACGGTCCTAGCTGGCGACGCCGCGTACACGACGGGCACGGCGCCGTACAGCGCCATGGTGGAGTCGAGCTCGTACTCGAACACGTCGAGGTTGTAGAGGCGGTACGGGTCGAGGCCGCCCGGGGCGGTCGTACGCAGGGCGAGCCTGTCGGGTTCAGAGTGGTGTTGAAGAGGCCATTGCGCTGGTAAGAGGTTTCATCGACAAACGGTTGACAAAGTGGCCTTTGACGCTTTCAAATCTCAACACAAAGTTGACGTTAATTATTATTATTAATTATCAATATATTCTTTATTTCATGTAAACATTCATATATACAGCACACTATATACATATACTTATATACATGTGGTATATACAAACATTCAGTTTCAGTTTAATCATAATAATCAGTACATTATATACAGTAATAACAGTACAATAATCAGTACAATTATTCGGTACAAAACGTGGTATAAATGGAATTTTTATCGAGTTCAATCCACCACAAGTGGGTGAAATACACCTAGGCACAAGGCGCCTGTTTGTGTTGTTTCACACACTCGTAGATGGAATGTCAATTTTAGTACAGTATAGACTAATTCTAAGTAGTAATTGAAATTTTAGATTCGTCTAGGGGGGGGGGTGAGGGTCGAAGAGCTTTTTTTTTTTTAGTATTATCTTAGAATATATTTAGTATTTTTGGATTTTCTATTATGTGTTTCTTGATAGCAAGTTTGAATTCTTTGATTTTTTTTAGTTTTTAGATCCGTAGGGAGATAGTTATACAATGTAGGTCCGAAAAAAAAGATGAATCTTTGCGTGTGGCTCTTTCGGTAAAATGGAGTTTTTATATTTAAATTTTCAGAGAATCTTGTTGTTTTCAAGAAGCTTGTGGTATATTTTGTCAAGTTGGAAAACATCCAAATTAGACCTTGATAGCAATATTGAGCCCTAATATTTAGGACTTTGGTTTCTTGAAATAGTATTTGAGTAGGGAACCTTTCATCTTTTCTGTGTATTATTTTTAATAATGAATTCTGCATGACTTGTAGAGGGTGCAACGTCGTGTTGTATGTTCCTCCCCACACTATAATACAGTAGCGTATTACGCTTTCAGCCAGAGAGGTGTAAACGAGGGATAGGTTTTTCCGTGAGAGAATATCTCTAAGCAGATAAAATTTGTACATGAGTAGTCTAAGTCTTTTCATGACATGTGTAATGTGCTCATCCCATCGTATATGTTGGTCAATAGTAACTCCCAAATATTTAATCGAGGAATTTCTTTCTATCGTTGCGCAGTTACATGTGTATCTATTATTGCAGAGTGGTACGTGTATTTTTAAGATATCATTTGGAGGTGTGTCTCTGTTATTCAGAGAGAATGTCATGAATTTAGTTTTGTTTATGTTCAAACTTAGTAGGTTATGATTCAACCAGATGAGAATTTTTGCAAGATCGTTTTCTGCAGTTTTGTAGACGTCATTCCAGGTTTCATCTCTGAATATCAGCGCGGTGTCATCCGCATAACATATAATGTGTCCACGAAAGCCATTGATTTGAGATATACTATTTATATAAATCAGGAATAGAATTGGGCCTAATACCGTGCCCTGAGGCACACCCACTGATATATGTGCTGTGTTACTGAGTTGTTCCCCTATCTTAACTTTTTGTGTCCTCTCTGACAGGTAATTTCTCATCAATTCCAGACTGATCCCTCTTATTCCATACTCAGAAAGTTTGTTCAACAAGACGTCATGTGACACGGTGTCAAACGCCTTAGCCAAATCAAGGAAAACGGCCAAGCATTTGGACGAATTGAAAGAAAAGACGTCATAACAAAAAACATTATTTCCAGATTTACAAATTTACTTCAAAATATTCTTTCGAATCATATGGTTCTAGATTCAACAGGAGTTGTTTTACTTTATTCTTGAACACTTTATAATTCATTATTGATTTGAGACTGTTTGGTAATTTATTAAATATTCTGATACACATATATGAAGGATTTTTTTCTGTGAGAGTTAATCTGTGTATGGGGAAGGTAATATTGAGAGTTCGTGTATTGTAGTTGATATTCATGTCATTTTCCGTAAAAGCGTCCTTGTTTTTATGTATAAATGTTAAACATTCCAATAAATATACTGCATAGACTGTTAAAATTTGTTTTTCTTTGAATAGACCTCTACAAGTATGTCTAAATGGCATTTTATATATAGTTCTCAAAACTCTTTTTTGTGCAATGAATATTTTTTCTAGATTATGTTCCATTCCTCAGAACATGATCCCATATCTCATCACTGATTCAAAATTTGCATGATAAAGAATTCTTAACGTTTTTTCATTTATGTATTTTGATGTAATCCTCATTGCATAAATAACCTTGTTCAATTTTTGATATACATGATTACTCTGCATATTCCATTTCAAAAAATTATCGATATATACTCCTAGAAATTTAGTGTATTCGTTGATTTTCATTTCATCACCTTGCCAATTTATACTTGTCGGTTTCTCTTTTCTACATTTGTCGGTACTGAAGATCATCAGGTTTGTTTTCTTTGCATTTAGCAGTAATTTATTCTTATCAAACCAATTCTTTGCTCTTGAGAAAAATATACTACCCTGTATCATAAGTTCATCACTTTCTTCTGCGCCTGTTAGTAAATTTGTATCATCTGCATAATTTACAACACTTTCTTCTTCTTTCTGAGCAATGCTACATAAATCATTTAAGTAAATTATGAATAAAATCGGCCCTATAACACTCCCCTGTGCAATGCCTGTTGAATTAATCAGTTGTTCTGATCTTTTTGTAACCCCACCCTTCGTTATGGTTACCCTTTGAGTTCTATATGATAGGTATGATTGAAACCAGTTGTAGGCTTTTCCTCGGAATGTCATTGAGTGACAGCATTGCCGCTCGTGAGCGAAAATAATGTCATTAAAAGTGACAGAATTTCCGCTGCTCGCATCCATCCTTGTTTAAAACGAACTCATCATTCTGTTGAATGATGGAAAATAATAGTGACAGTGAACTTATCTAACACACCTCCTGATGTAGCAGAAAGTGCAAGAATTGTAAATTTGAACCTTCTGCTTGAATGCTAAAAATATCAAAGTAAGTATCCTAAACTTGTCGTATTTCTCAATAAACACAATTCCATCGAATATAAAGCAAAAATAAGTTTGACTATATCGGTCCATATAACGTGTTATAACTGTGGGATATACATTAGTTTTCAAGTAGCCTCAATAGCCAACGGGTTCAAAGCGCGACTTCTCAAGCCGCAAGCCCGGGTTCGATCCCTAGGCAGGCCAATTCTTTTTTAATCTATCAAAAAAACTCTACTTTTTCACACGTATTTCGTCATGTCTATCAATGCAGTCAAAGATAACAGTGTATAGGACCATAATACAGCCGCACTTTGATTACTGTGCATCTGTTCTTTATTTATTCAATTTGAATCAAACTGCTCAACTACAAGAACTTCAAAATAGGGGCATGAGAATCATTTTATATTGTAATAAAGCTACTCCTATATCATTCATGTTGGATGCCCTACAATGGATGTCTGTTTCACAGAGATGGCTCTATTTAACTATGATTTTTATATTCAAAATTGTCAATAACTTAGCACCAATCTATTTTCAAGAATTTATTTGCTTCAATTCAGATATTCATGAATACAATACTAGATCTATTAGCAACATTCATCTAAAAAAAAAAACAAATAAGAAAAAGTCAATGAATTCATTATTTTATAAAGGATTTAATCAGTTCAATAAATTACCCAATAAAATAAAAAACTCACAGTCTCTTTTTATATTTAAGAAGAATATAATTGAATATATAAACTCTCTTAAATGATTTTGATCCATTAATGTATATTAAAACATTGTTATGCTGGTGTCAATATTATATTATATTAACAATTTAATTTTATATGATAAATGATATACATTATTTGGTGATATTGTAATTTGATATGTCTTCTCATACAATGATAATTTGTGTTCTTATGTTTGTATAAATAACTTAATTTTAATTCATTGCAATATTATGTTAATATTATAATTTTGTTATTATCGATATAATATTTATATTCGTATATTAGGGTTTCCTATTTCCAATAAAGATTATTATCTATGAGTCATTTTCCCTTCTTTCCTGTTAGATTTATGAATTATAGGATTGAATTTCAATATTATAATCGTGAAAAATAAATGAAATTAATGATTTGAATGAAGAATATTATGAAATGAATTATCGAGTTTTCTTGTCTAGGAACTGTGTTTGTACAAAAAATATTGTGTATATTTCGAGCGCAGAGTGTCTTTTTCAAGCGGCTCATTGTGAACACCTTGTTTTTTATGGTTTCATTTTCTATTTCCCTCAAAAAAATTTTTAGCTGGTCAAATCATTGTTCATATATTGTTTCCATAATTGAACTATGTATAAAGGGAGTATAAAGGAATCAGAAAATTTGTCAACTAAACGAATGTTTATGGGGTATCTAACATATTTTACAGAATGTAGCTTTTCCGATGGAACAAGAAATGGAGCGCCACTTCGTTATTTTAATGATACCCTCTATTTATGATATTTTTCTATTCGACGCAAAATATATTGATATATTTAATAATATCATCATATACCCAAGTCTAACTGTTTTCGGAATATTTCAAATGTTGAGAATGCAGGCCGATTTTTTCATTTATGCACAGGATCATTTATTTTCTTCAGGTATCGATTTCTTCGTAGAAAAAACCCAATTCTGTTTCTGAAATATTTTATCACAGAATATTAATTTTAGACAAATTGAATCCACGTGAAATGTCGTGTTATCGCAGATTCTCAGAAAATTAAGTCATCAACAATGCTACTGCAACTCACTGATTTATATAAGTGAATATTTCCCTCATGTATAATATATGTCATAAGAGGAATGCAATTATCGAAAAATTACAGCGGTAATTGCACTGCGGAGCGATGATTGCACTGCGAAAACATCCCGTCGGCATGACACCAATAACAACAACACTGACTGACAATACTGATAAATGTCAGATATACTTCAAAAAGTGAAAAAATGTCGCGTTTTGGTGAATCAATTGAGGAAAATGTAGTTGAAAGTGAACCAAAAAATACCAAATCCAACAGACAGTATATATGGCGACAGTTCATGGATTTTTGCAAGGCCAAAGGATATTTCCTGGACAAAGAGATGTCTATAAGCGTACTGGCAAAAATATTAACGGAATGGGCATTCAATATGCGCAAGCAGAATGGTCAGGAATATAAGGACTTCACAATAAAGACAATCTGGAATGTTACAGCAAAATTATTGATGGAAAAGTATTACAAGGAGTATGGTATTATTTTTAACCCTTTCACCGATATTGAATTCAAATCAGCAAGGGACGCTAAACAAACTAAGAGAAAGCAACTCCAAACAATACCCGAGAAAAGAAAGGAGAGTTCAGTGTTTCTCAAAGGTGACGAATACAAAAATTTGGTCCAGAATTGTGAGGAAGAGACACCAGATGGATTGCAAAAAAAGGTATTTTTCGTTTTTGCTTTTGAGTTAGCTTGGCGTGGTGGAGAAGGTAGCAAGTGTTTAACGTCATTCTTCAAGGAAGAAGAGAATAATAATGGTGAAAAGACGGGAAGAATAATTTATAATCCCATTTTTTCAAAAACAACACAAGGCGGGGAAAAACCGTGTGTTCCATTAAAATGGTTAATTAGGAATAAAACGAATTCTGATTTGTGTCCCATACGATTATACAAAAAATTTTTGGAGAAGCGGGAGGGAATTAAGTCAGATCGATTCTTTATTACTGTAAACCCCTTTTGGATGTCAAGCAGAGCATGGTATAAGAATATTCCTGTAGGACGAAATACAATGAGCTCTTGGACAGCCCAGGAAGCAGCAAAAATTGGCTTGGATACAAAAAACGTGAAGATAACTAATCATTCGATACGGTCTACAGCTGTCTCAAGTTTAGCAAAAAAAGGCGTCGGTGAGGAGCAGCTTATTAAAATGACCGGCCATTCGACCACTAAATCCATTACACCGTATCTGCAGTTAGACAAAGGTCACCATGAAGAAATAGTTGAAAAAATGCGTGGAAATGAAGTAGCACCACAACTAAGTTTTGTGTAGAATTCCGATAATGTGTCAGCTGCAGCTCTTAATGCGCCTGTATCGGGTCCATCCAGTCGGAATGCCAAAAACTTTTACAACTGCGTGTTCAACTGTAATTCTTGTAATTTTTAATTTGTGTGTTGAAAATAAAATTGTTTGAAAGCATGTCTAGCATAATTTTATTCATAGTCTTTGTCAGTAGTATGTGATTTTTCTCAGAAAAAAATCAATACTTATTTCTTTATTCGTGAAATATTCCATTGAATTACACTCGTGCATAAAAATGACCAGATAATTTTACATTCAAGCGTGTTATCTATAAAAATTGCACTCCGTTATTTTCATATTTTGTAAAAGAGCCCTCCTCCTTCGGAGTCGGGCTCTTTCGCCAAAATATGAAAAAAATCTTGTGCAATTTTTAGATAACACGCTTTCTTGCAAAATTATCGGTAATTTTTATGCACTTGTGCAATTATAACCGAATATTGTATATAGATCAGTGCTGCCACTATGCAACTAAGATGCCTTATGCAACCAACAATACATTTGTATGGTGTTTTTGTCATGTTCTGAATGAACACTGCTCTGCTACATCAGCTGATTCCTCTCCAGGCTTTCGCCGATTTTCACCCCTACCTTCAGTTTCAACGTCTCAACAAAGCACCAACTCCTTTTAATGCAGTTGAGAATAAAAAACAATACATTCTCGTTTTTCTTATTTGTACCTACAAGAGCAATTGAATTCACAAACGGTTGTATTGTGCTCAATCATTATTACTTGATTCATCACAGCAATGCTGCCATCAACTGTTGAAAATCGAGTAAGCAATGGATGATATACTTGAAAGTTTCAATTGAAGAACGTTTATTATTTTTATTATTATGTGAAATAACTTGAACATGAAATGTTCAACATTACTTCCCAAATAATCATCCAAGAGGCATCACCATAAATTCTCAGCAAATATTCTGTCCTCTCTTTTGAATTGTATAATTTTTTTATTTCATAAACACAACAAAAAAACAATACCACACTTGACGACTCACTTGTCTGCATGTTCTGGCAACCCGTAGGCTCTCAGGGCCCCCGGGAAACTGATGTCCAGCCCCACGGCAGAGGGCCCCCTTGGCTTGCTGTCATGGTGCGACTTGAAGTTCTCCTCCCACGCGCCGGGGTCTTCCTGCGCTTGCGCGTCCTCCGTTTCCGCCCTCTGCCGGTAGTGCTCGAAGGTGAACAGCCCCCTACCGTTGACGACGCTAACCAAGGCGTCGTAATTGAAGAATTCTATTTTGAACGGTCTGGCTTGAACGACGGCTTTGCTGTGACCGTACTGAACGGTTACTGCGTCCTTATTACGGTCGACGATTTCCAATCTGAAAGTGATGGTTGTTTGAGGTGGGAATCCTAATCTAATGGATCAATGAATTAAACCATCATTTCAGAAAGGAGAGAGAGAAAAATGTATTATATTGTCCAACAAAAATACTCTTTTATTGAAAAATCTTCAAAGAATGAATACAAGAAGAAAACTTAAAATGGCAAAGACACAGAAACACAATTTGAACAAAAATAAGTAATGAGTACATAAAATATAGAATTTAACAATATAGAATAAGGTGTAACATATGGGTTTCACAAAGTTTGTTGAAATAATATTTTGTGTTTTAGATACAAATACACACAATTTGAACATATTAAATCCACATGTCATGGAAATAAAATGATATATTACAGTTTAAGAAAGGATTTAACATATAGGTGTCAATTAATCAACAAAAAATATTAATCACAGCAAAGTTTCATTGTAATATTCGTCAAGGTTGTAGTAAGCTTTTGTTGTGAGGGCTTCTTTAACAAGATTTCTGAACTATTTGTAGCTTTTCTCCTTCCTAATTTCATAAGGAATGTGGTTATAGGTACAGCTTTTAACATATCATAAATTAAAGAATAGTTTGTCTGAATTTTTTTTTTGGAACAGGAAGATGATTTTTATTTTCTGTTACTTGCTGGGTTATATAATTTGTATGCACTGGAATTTCACCCATATTATATTTTTATAAGAGATACCCATCAAATTTATTACTTTTGGCTGTTCCACATTGTATATTTTCATTATGAATAGAACGATTTTTGACCTAGTGACCTTGTCAATTGCAAAATGGAATAGCTTTTGGAAATGTGAATGAATGTAATCTTTATGAATTGAGAAAACACATTTCATCAGAGTGGATATGTAAAAAAAATTCTCTTCCAATAACTTTTCGAAAAATGTACAATATATCCGCGTTAATTATAGTTTAATTTCAAGTATAGATCTTTCAATTTTTTAAAGATGAAAGTCAAAACTTGAGCAGGAGTGATACATAGTTTTTTAATTTTCACATTTGTTCATATATTACAGTTAAATTCAATCCATACATGAACCAAGAACTTGAATAATAAGAATTGAAATGATAGATATAATGACTTATTATCATAGTCCAGATCAAGTGAATTGGAACTGATAATTTATTAGATTAAAAGTACTTGATGATAAAAACTTACTGAACATCTTATTCACTACAGATATAGTGTACTTCTGAATTATTGTTCAATGTCAGAATGCATTTATTTTCCTTTAGATATTCAAGACTTCAATATGCAAAACATTTCTGACAACCCTACCAGCTGCTTGTTATTTGGTAGAAGAGCAAAAATGTCTTAATCAATATCAAAATTCATGATTATGGGAAAAAGTACAACAAAAAAATTAAAACATTGATTGTGAAAATGCCAGTTTTCCTCAACAATGGATTATGGTGAGATGGTAGATAAAATATCATTACTTCTGAAACATTTTCCAGGAGTGTAATGACCTTTGCAAATGCTTGTAAAAGTTATATGGTATGACATGAATCTCTTGCCTGTGTGTATTCAAGTGAATATGGTAGATTCATGGATGTAAAACACATATTGAAAGGTTGTGATACTTTGATAAAGCAATTATTTATGATCGTCTCCTAATTAAGTCTGTGTACAATGTATAATAGATGTCAAAATGTCTGCAATATTTACCTGGAATATAAGTTACTTACTTGGCTACTTGTACTTCTCCATTCAGAGCAAATTTAGGTCTATACCTCGGATACAAGGGATTTACTTCATCCACTTGAATACGAAATATATTTCCACTGACAGCAGTCAAAAGAAAATTCAACTGAACACCGGCATCCGTGTTCAGTAATACTGATTCAATGGAGTGATCAGATACTTGGAGGGATGACAAATCCAACTCATATTTGCTCTCGCCGGATTTAACTCCTCGCAAACGTCTTGAAAATAAAAGCTGTTTTAAATAACTTGATGAAAAACACCTATCATGAACAGATAAACCTACCTACAAAAACTGCTCTGATCGCAAGTCTTGAAATTATTTTTATCAACGGCTTCAATAGAGAACGTATAGAAGAATAGTAGAAGAAAACACCTGAAACACAACATCACTATTTTAATACACTAAATGATAATTTAATTATATAAAAAATACCTCAATAGGAGCACCATCGCCATGTTGGCAGGTGTTCATTTATAATTTAATCAAAATCGAAAACGTCAAAAAAGTTAACCTTAAAAAGTACGCAGCACCGCGGACTGCCGAGTGTCCGTTTGATAATCTTCGAGCGGGAAGTTTGAACGCGCCGTGCTTTTTATTTATTTAATCAGACCAAAACATACTTACTTACTTAATACCAGACCACCTGACTTGAACGTTCCAATTTATCAGTAAGAGCCTTGATCACTATTTTTAGTGAATTTTTTATTGAAGAAAAGAAAATAATCAGCCAGGGATCGAACACGGGATCATCGCAAACTACGAGAGAGGCTCTCCTGCTGACTGCTTACGGAGAAGCGGGAAATTTGAATGGGTGATGGCACCTGTCTGTTTATATGATATTACCACATTACTATATCCACTTTGGATATTACCCATAAAATACTACGACATTAATATTCAATATTTCTTGCACCTCTACACACGGCGTCGGTCTATTTCCAAACAACATGCTTTCGAAACTTGTTTTTTTTTTCGAATGGGTTATACTATCATCATAAAAAATCTGCATGTACCTACCTAAGTGTACCTCTACCTATCAAGAACATCACATTCATCATGAATTATTAAGAAATTAATGATCCCTGATTGAATTATGGTTAAAAGAAATGATCTGTTATTATAGATAGTTCTGGTTTCAATAATTATTTAAAATTATGAAGTAGAACGAGAAGGTATAGAGATAATCTTTTCGAATACCTATGTACAGGGTGTGCCAAATTCGCGGGGGGTTATATTAGAGATACACAGGGACGCTTACATTTTAGGAAAAAGTTTTGTATTTATATGCGCAACAAATATACCGCAAAAAAATAGTTGATTGAAAAGTTTTTTGGGTTTCGAGATACCTATAGTATTAATTTTCATCATCAACTTTTTTTTAATACGAAGATGCATATTTTTCTATATTTTCCACCATGAACTGACACCTGAAATACAAAATCACTAATGGTTACCTGATCAACAACTCTATCGTGATTGAAAGTTGTCAATAATAGATAAATGAAATAAATAAATTCTTTGAGTATCAATGTATTTCAGGGGTCAGAACAGGGTGAAAAAAATGAAAAAACATGAATCTTCGCATTTAAAAAAAAAAAGTTGATGATGGCCGCGAGAAGACGAAACATCAAACTCGAAATCTAAATGCTATTTTGAAGATCGCAAAATGTGACAATGAAGAAGTACTTTCAGTACTGGTAGAAAGATGTCCCCCTTGGTTTACAAATCGACGTGTTTTTGCATTTTTTTCACAACACATGTGTCTATAAGATATTCGATCTGTTTCGTTTTCGGTGCCGCACCCTGTATATAGTGTATGTAAAATTGACTTTTTTCAACTGTAGGAATTGAAACCGGAAGAACCATTTTGTTATTCAGACTGATGCAATTTGGTTCAATTTAATGTTCTGCGTGGTATTAGCCAGGAAAGTAGTTGTTTTCTACTCGTTGTTTATCAGTCATTCAAACCGTACCTACTGTGAGATTAATTGGATAAATACGTGAACTAATATCTCTTTAATTTTTTTATACCTACTATTCCCAATTCTTAGCTTTTCGTTTAGGTATAAAAGTAATATGTTTTGCCCTGTATATTGATTGCTCAGTAAATATTTCATGATACTGAATTATATTTAAATTGCCATGCAATTTTACATTGAAATGTATTTGAATTGATTTTCATTAGTTGCATCATTGAGCGCAAAATAAGCACAAAAGATAGAAATCAGATCGCAATATCATGAAAAACAATTCAAGCAGATTCGTCCCAAAGGACTGTTTCTCGTGGATGAATTTTTTCTTGAAATGTTACGGCTTAAATCCACCGGAAACCAAAACGCTTCGCAAGTTATACAAAATCCTCTCTCCTCCCTTTTTTCTTGTAATTTTCGGGGTACCACTCGTGTGCGAGCCTCTGCAAATTATGCTGAGCGATGACAACGTGGAGAGAAAACTCCTGACTGTGGGTATTTTCAGTTTGCATGTCGCCTCCATAGTTGGGATCACCTGCTGGTTGATGGTTCGAAAGGAATTTGAAGAGGTCATCAGCGCCATCAAGAGGCCGTCTTTTCAATTCGATACATTCGATTTCGAAGGGTTCGGAGCAGGAGAAGTTAATGAAAAAGAAGAATATAGGTGAGATAGTAACTGAAATGTTCGCTTAGGTCTTTCAGCGACAGTGGTACATTTTGTAAACCACCTAATCTGGTGTCATTCAGCGGCAGTGATAGGTACACGAATAGTACCACAATTTTATCACTCTGCTACTGTTATAGCGATGGTTTTGTTCTGTACGCCACACATTTCTTTATAGAGTATTATATCCAATTGTTATTTATTTCACATCCACTTTTGATATCCGTTGATAACTTGTATGGTCGTAATGAAGTTGAAGATTTCTTTGAAAAAATAGGTAGTGAATATTATTGAGTTGTTGCACACATAATATTCATTTGTCATCGACATAAATTTTGTACTTTTATACTTTTATAATAAAATAAACTTTTTTGATTAATTTCTTACATGTATCCAATCAAAAATATTTGGTCTCACGATGTGGGCAGTGGTACACATAGTAAAAAACATCTCAAAAAATGGCAGCTACATTTTGCACTATTGAAGATTGATCAAATTGATAAAATAGATCTTATCCAAATTGCAACTTATTATTTGGCAAATTAATAGGGTAACTACAATCTAGCCAGAAATGGGGAAATACATCATCAAGAGTAAGTGTCTCTAATGTGTTTAAAAAAAATTATATATGTATATGATTCTACATTACTTTACACTCTTTTATATATTATTTTTTCTATTCTATTATTTTTACTCTTGCCATAATAGTATATTATGATTACTCGAGAAATTCCACTCTGATTGATTTTGCACTCTTTTTGGTTCATGGGAAAATGCTCATAGGCCACAACAATTTTTATTTCATAATTCGGGAGTACCTACTAACTCCTTAGTTTACAACTTCAAATCGTTTTTTTCTTCAGAGCTTCGTGGATTTGAAATAAAGTGAACAAGTGCGACAACGTGTCTTATAAAACGTGTGTCATATGCAATTTTTTCTATTTTGAATTGATTTGAAGAAAAAAATGGATTTAATATCGATAAATAACAGAAACATCTTCGATTGGTAACAATGATGACATTGAAATAATTAAAATATGACGCTCAAGCGTAGAGCCCAGAATACAGTTGACCGATGTTGATTATTTCAATACCAGCGGTGAAAAATTCAATGTTGTTATTGTTTAAATTGGTCACTTTAATTCAAATTTCACTCTAAATTAAAATTTACCAATAAAAACATTGGGTTTTTCACTGCTAATATCACCAAATCCAAAATCTCTCAGAAGTAAAGCTGGGCCTAACTCTTCTGACTTTCATTTGACCGTTATTTGACAATTCGATTGTACCAATCTCCGAATAATAAAAAATGCGTATCGAAATAGAGGCTATTTCGACACGCATTTGCGTTGCACAATGACCAAAATAGAAAAAATGTATTTTTAAGATGCAATAATGAAGTAAAAAAAAGAGTGCATCTTTCGACCATCCAAATGATGGCATTCTCGAAGTGTTAAATTCATTGTACAGGATGGGCCAAATTGGACACTTTTAAAGGGAAAGTCTTGTTTCCAAACTAGATAGTTGAAAACTGATGGCCATGTCTGAAGGTCAATTTTTATGACAAACTCAATGGTGAAAACTGCATATAGTTATCGTTTCTGAGTTACAGCATGTGCATTTTTTGTTTTTTTTTTATGTAGACTTTGAAACGTTCACTTTGAACAAGTAGGTACCTATATAGGCTTTGGACGACGCGGTGTTAAAATAGAAAGCATATATGTTTAGTGGTATCTGCCAAATGTCAAAGAAGCTGTTAAGAGCAGTAACTAATTAAAAGTCATATCTTCAATAAAACTAACAACAAATAATAATATATTAACTGCTGAAGAAACATATTATCATATCCCATTTTTCATAATTCTCAAACTTCATCGCAAATGATTTGAAAAAATGAATTACTTGAATTAATCGATTCTACGTGAAAAAGTGCTATGGAGATGTTTTCATAGAAACAAAGAATTTTCAACAGGAAAATATCTTTTCGAAAATGCACATTTTCAAAACTCAAAGACAATGATAGATATCCATATGCGGATTTCATCACTGAGTTTGGAATAAAAATTCACCATCAGACATAGCCATCAGTTTTCATCTATCTAGTTTGGAAACAGTAGGAGTTTCCTTTCAAAGTGTCAAGTACTAAGAGGGTACCACTTAGAACCACTTTCCTCCTCGAAATTCGACATAGATCCTAAACTTCCTAACTAGAGTTTGGTTATGTTTCAGATCCCCAATTAGTGCTTACCAGGAAGAAGTCAACTTCAGAACTTCCTTGAGATGTTCGTGGGGATATTTCAGTTTCTTCTTCTACGTCAACTTGAACTTCTTCACGTCGTACACCACCAATTATTATCAAGATACCAACGAAAAGTTCAACCCCTACTTGAATAGGACTTCGTTGTACAGAGATTTCGTATACCCTCTTTGGCTACCGTTCGATTATTCTGTATCAGATGGACATTATTTTATAGCTTTTATTTATCAGCCAGTGGGATATTATTTACTGGTTGGAGGATATGTCGGTAAGTATAATTACCTTGAACGTATGGTGATGTCAAAAAATATGTCAAAATCAGTAGTTAAAACTGATAGTTTCAATAAAACTAACAAAAATGTAGACTATATTAATTATTGATAAACAGATCATCATATCCCATTTTTCATAATTCTGATACTGTATCGCAAATGTGTTTGAGAAGAATGAACAAAAACGAATTGAGGAGCACTTTTTAAATCAAAATTTTTGATTCAAGCAGTAAAGGCGCTCCTCAATTCGTAGATTTTGTATATATTTCTCAAACAGTTTCCTCGAAAATTGTGATTTAAGCAGTAATTGCGCTCCTTAATTCGTGGTTTTTATTTATTCTTCTCAAATACATTTGCGAAGAAGTATTAGAATTATGAAAGATGGGATAAGATAAACTATTTCTCAATAATTAATATAGTCTATATTTTCGTTAGTTTTAGTGAAACTATCAGTTTTAATTACTGATTTTGGCAGATTTTTTAACATTTGACAGCTACCAGTAAACATTTGCATTCTGTTTTATCGCCGCGTCGTCCAAAGCCTACTTTGTGTTTCAAATTCTACATGAAAAAACTTGAAAGCTGTGTATTTCAAAGGTGACTTTTTTGAATGGAAATTTTAAGTTCTATCGAAATATGCAGGAATATACAGACTGTCCCATTTGAAAAAATTATTTTTTCATTGTAACTATTGATGTATGATTTGAAAAAATAAATTACTTAAACCATTGGATTCTACGTTAAAAAGTGCTTTGTGAATGTTTTCATAGAAAAAGTAAATTTTTGACAGGAAAGAAGTTACAGCAACTCAGAAACGGTGATAGATATCGATATGCGGTTTTCACCATTAATAAGTTTGTTATAAAAATTAACCCGTCTGGAAACAGGACTTTCCCTTTAAAAGTGTCCAATTTGGCCCACCCTGTACCCCTGTACCTATTCGATCAGTTTTTATTTTTCTCTGACGTTATTTAAATAGTACAGGAAAACAAAATACACTTTCTGATTGCCACTTTTCAAGCTTTACAATACAGCGTTGAGAGATTTTCCGTGTATCGAGATCCTCATATCCATATCTTGGACACAGTCTCATCTCATTGATATATACAGGGTCGCCTTTTAAAAATGGAAAACGTATGTCTCCTATTCAACTGATTGTCATTTTTGTTTTAGTTGTTCTATGGATGGTGTTAGATGTTGTTATGTATTTGAAAAGCCAAGTCACAATTATAGCCTTCGCTTTGACTCAAGTGGATTGTAATATTCCGAAAAAACGGGACATCAAAACGATTATAATCCAGGAAATGAGAATTGTGAAGTGCATTCGGGAGCTCCAAATAGTTATAGGGTATTATATTTGGGTTTCAAACCGAGTGGCAGATATTATTAATTTTTGTATGGCAAACGTTTCGATTGAAATTCCAGATACACTGCAGTACCGTTTGTCCCAAAACTGACATATTTTTTTATTGATAACCTAATTTAAATCTCGCGCCGGACCTAGGCTTGAGGTGTGGTATCACTGTCACTGTATGGCAGGAGTAAGTGACCGCGGCGTGCGCTGGGAGAACTATAGTTCAAACAACGACCTCGGCCATCTTAGATTCGTACCTTTTCCAATCACCGATCAAAAGGGAAGTGCTTTGAGTTTTAGGAATACCCACTCTCCAAGGCAGAGCCTGGGATTCTCGCTTGCCTTCTTTTTGTAGGTAGGTAAAACCTTTTATTGTTCTTACTGTGTTGGTCTCCACCTGCGACTACCTTAACCCTAAATTTATAGGACCAGGCCATGTGCCTGTGTGGTTGCGTAACGATTGAAGTTTTTGTATTCTTTTTGTAGATCAGTGTGAATCTAATATATGAACGACAGTGGCGTCCCAACGTATTTGCGACCAGGATTAAACCTTTACCAGAACTACGTGCCTTGTTTTCTCTCGACCACCCACCAACCCCTGAGATCCGTTACATACTCTATCATCACGTTCATTGGATTCTATAATATATTTGATTTAACTTTTATGAGCATTTCCTATCTGAAGGATTCTTAGTTGTAGTGTAGAAATACCCTTGTCTTGGAAATATATATATATAAAGCAAAACCCACTTCTTCTATAATAATACCCGCCTTTTCTTCTTCATATTATTTACTTAACTCCAATTATAACTCACTACCATTTCTTAGACACAAGTATAGCTTATTGGTTCTCTTGATATCGATAATTTTTTCTTTACTTTCAACATACAATAAATACATAAATAAATGCCAGAGTAGACGATAAAATCGAATCGCCAAAATGAGCCACTCGGTTTGGAACACCTTATAGTTATATATGCGAATGAAAGAAAAATATCCTTAATTGATACATTGCCGTAATTAATCATTTTCGCTTCAGTCTCGCAGCAAAACTGGACAGTTTGATCAACATCATGATGCTTCTCAGTTTCTTGTGCTCATTGTTCATTCTTTGCTGTTTATCTTATCTAGCTTCAGTGGTAAGTACGCATATGAATTCCTTTATTGCCCATTTTGTTGCCCCTCTCCGGTCATATGTAGGTTTCCCAAATTCATGAATTGTAAGAATAAATTTGAGAATTCTTAGTGCATCATCGGCAATACAGATCCAACAATATAGCTATTGAGCGCATAAAGTGATAGATTGCCGCTCGAAAAAGACAGAAAATCTTTCGAGAACGACACTTTGCGCTCGAAATATTTTTTATACAGAGTTCCTAGACAAGAAAACTCGATACTTATTCATTCAATTAACTTACATTACATAATATCCTTCACCTGAATTCTGAATCATTAATCATTCACTATTATATTGAAATTCAATCCAATAATTCATACATCTAACAGAAAAGAAGGGAAAATTACTCATAGATTAAAAAAAAATTGCTCCGTTGAGGGAACGAACCCGGGCTGGCGGCTTATTTCGCTTTGAACACGTTGGCTATTGAGGCTACTTGAAAACTTGTGTCTATCCCTTAATACGTTATGAAACAAAGATATAGTCTAACTTATTATCGCTTTTATTCAACGGACCAATGTTTCTTGATAAGTACGACATGTTTAGGATACTTACTTTGATATCTCAAAACCATTCAAGCATTTCATGGCACCATGTCATTAATATATCATAATAATTGATACTTTTACTCGATTTTTCTGGTAGGAGGCGCAAATATGCTGTCACTTAATGACATATTGTTAACGCGCACGAGCGGCAATGCTGTCACTTTCAATGACATTATTTTCGCGCACGAGCGGCAATGTTGTCACTTAATGACATTCCTCGGAAAACGTCAACTTTGTGTTGAGATTCGAAAGTGTCAAAGGCAATGCAACCGGGTTCCTATGTGTATACATATGTTTCGAATAAATTGATGCAACAATTCATTATTACTATTTGTTTTCAGTTAAGCACTGCTTTTCAAATATCTCTTTTTGCATCAATATTCGGAGCTACTCTGACAGAAGTATTCTTTATTTGTTGGTTCATTCAAGAATTCACTTCGGAGGTATGACATTGAATGAATTATTTATGTTTCACAAATGTTAAATATATTATTGTACCTTGCATTGGTTACTGAAATTTGGCGTGTTCTGCCCAAATTGAATGTTTTCTCTCTGTTTTTCTTGATTTTGTAATCTTATATATTGTTTGTAGTTTTCGATTGTTACGAGAAATATTTATGACTTGGAATGGACGAGCTACTCTCCAAGATTAGTGAGAATGCTGGTATTTTTTATGGCTAGAGTTCAAAAACCACCAACGTTCAAATTGTACCGATGGGCCAAAATCGACATGCTCTTATTCATAAATGTAAGTTCAACATCTGAATATCTTTATACTATACTATTTTTACATTTTAATTTTCAACAGGTTGTCAAAATGGCGTCTTCATTTTATACGGTGATATCAAACGTTAATACAAATTGAGGCACATACTAAAAAATTTCAACGAATGAATAGCTATATTGGGGTACCATTCAAACCGAATAAGAATATAACCCAACAAAGAAATATCATAAATGAAAATAGTAATTTCATGAAATCAGTCATATCTTGAAAATATCACGCACTGCTGTTTGAAACAAAAATGGTTAATAAATACGTGCATAATGCATATCATTTGTGTTTATTCAGAAAACCATCCCATAAGCAGATTTTTATGAAATAATGTAATAATGACATCATTTCTATGGGAGAACCGCGTTGGAATTCTTGAAATTACTTGGTTTTTAGGAATTCTTGGTAAATTCGCATATGAGGAACCAATAACTTGACTTGAAATTTATAATGGTAAATTCCTGTAAGTTCTTGAAATTGCAAAAAAGTTATCGAAATAATTTCAATGACAACTTTTGAAATGCTTTGATTTTCTTTGTTAATTGAATATCTTTGGAATGACTGCAACTTCTTGTAATTAGTTATTGAATCCAACATTTATATTTAAACTGACTGATGGATATCTAATCTTTCTTGATATTCTCTGACTTTCCTTTATGAAATCAATATAGTTTTCTATGAATTATGAAATATTTTTTTTGAAGTTCGATTTTATTTACTTCTTTGACAGGAGGTGCCTGGTGTTTGTGAATCATTTATTATTGCTTTCTATTTTAGACCTCAGTGAGATATTGAATGTAAACTTAAATGAAACAAATATTATTCTCAATATATTGGGATTGGGAAGAGGATTGCTAACTTCCTTGGGTTATTATACTTTCGTATAAAGTACCATAGAACTCATGATATGATTAGGCAAGAGTTGGGGCAGTCCTAAATTACTTAATTATTTGCATTTTTATTGTTTTCTTTAAAATACATTGGACAATCGCAATAACATTTAATGAATCGAGTACATATACGGGGAAAACTTGTACCTCGGACCCGGGTTTATCTCAGAAATCCTGGCATTAAGACGTATTTTCAAATCCTCGTTTAGGTTTTAATAGAACCATTAAGTCCTTTTCAGTTCTACTTCTTTGAGAGATATTTCGGAAACTTTATCTGATTTGGATGAAAAGATCAACTCAATCTCTCTTATTTATATTTTTTGCCATTTTTCGCGGCTTCATATGCGTAGTGTACTATATATGTCTTCGACCATTTAGGATTTTATCGAACGTAACTATAAATTACATTTGATCATTTCAGGACCAATCAATTAATCCGTTCTTTCTACTGATTTTTTATTCATTTCCATATTATTTTTTTAAACGAGGATGAACAACCCAAAATAGATCAACAGAAATGAAATGTTTCTAACTCGAAATTATATAATCAAGTTCGAATTATCGATAACACAATAAACTTGACTCTGATTGGCCTGTCAAGTTCGGTGTTTCCAGATTTGTGTATGTGATAATTAAACGTCCAATATAAAACCACGCTGATTCTACCAAATTTCAGATTTTTACCATTCACTTTATTTGTGAAATAGTCGAAAAAAATTCCACCCGTTTTTTATTTCATAACTCAACTGAGTTGCTTGAAGAAAACACCACTCGTACTGCGGACTCGTAGTATTGTCAAGCAACACTTACTAACACACTAACTCAGTTTAGTATGGAATAAATCTCAGACGAATAAACTGGCCCTTCCTGCCTCCAATGCATTACATTGTTTGAAAGCAAGATCTAACTATCTCTCTTGGTACCTTGTTAATAGTCGTGCGAAATGAAATTTATAGAGGCAAATATTCAGACGGATAATACCACATAAATAAAACATAAATTGATTCTTTGAAACATATTATATTCATCATTGTTCATTTGTATTATATTCTACATGAAGGAAATATGTAAAATACAATTTCGATCATCTCAGAATATTCATCATCTTGAATAGAATAAATATCCACGCATTACTCCACATTAATCCATTCCCGAACGTACTCACCAATGAAATTACACTATTGACACCTTAATCCCAGAAACCTGCTTTTAACCACAAATAAAACAATTTTTACCATTTCAAGTGAAGATCAGTATATTTAATACACGAATAAGGGAATTAATCGATAAAAAACGCACAAATCAAGGCTTTGAGAACGATAATACGACAACACAAATGACCACGTCATGAATCATAAACAATCTGAGAAACTCGTTCGAAACACGAAAACGGCGAGTTGGTCCGACAAGGCCCGAACGATAGATTCTTATCGTGGAAACAAGAAGGTTTGACATTCGTGTTGGCATCATGAAAAGGATGGAAAATACCAGTATATGTATCAACAGACCTATCGAGAAAATTCAATCACTTGTGGTATTAATACTGATAGTATGTGACAGCAGTTGATGATGAATGAAAATATATAAGAGGAAAAATGTGTCCGAGATACAACAAGATGTAGGTACTCTGACATATCTGAGACTATGTGTTATAGTAATTAAACTATCTTAGATCCTTGTTTTTTAAGAATAAAATTCCAGTTTGATGAAAAGTAGAATGTTTATTCATGCGCCTTTCGCTCATTTGTAACCATCAAATACAAAGCTTAACACCAATTTCCAGTTTCAATATCACTTATTATGGACCAAACATGTATTTTTTTCGAATATGAGTAAGCAGAACAATGAAATGAATAATTAATTTGGAAAACCTATATGTTCTGATCTATAAGCTTTACACACATAACTTTTCTTTATATATTAATCTTGGCTCAATCGATTATCCACAATCAAAACATTTCAAGAATATTCTTCATTAGGTATTTGTACATAACTATTTTCCTGCTTGAGCTGAGTTTTCTTCAAACTCAAAAACAATCCGAATGCTATTAAAATCACAGTCAACATGGAACAACCAAATATGATATTCCATTGTAAAGTCAAAGGCCAGTCACCCATCCAATCATTTCGGCACTCCAATTCCCAGTTTGTCAAACTAACCGTAATGGGCTTTAAAATAGAAACAAAATTGACTAGATCACAATCGAGATCACAATTCTTGAGGACAATATCTCTAGGGATGCTAGAGTTTTTATAAATCAAATTAACGTAGCTTCCACTATCATTACGCTTCCTGAGCTCCATGAGTATGCAGCTAGTATAGGGCGGAGCGTGATACTCAAAAGCTCCCATGCTATTCAATATATTAGCGATAGTCGTGTCATGGGCAGAGAACATTAAAAGCTTCGGTGTCCCACTCACTCCTTCTGTGCGGTTCCGAAAAAAATTAATGATATGGTCAAAAAGCGGCCCTGTTTTCAGTCGCGCCATCTGCGGGGTAAAAGTTTGGGTGGCGAAACTCAGGAAAGCCGACGGCTCGAGCTTGCCCGGGTAAACTCTGGCCGCCCAATCAGGCAGGGTGTAATTGTGCATCGTCTCCACCATCAACGTATTATAAATATACTCTACGGTCTCCAAGCTCGTGACTGTTTCGCCTGAATGCCGGGTCAAATAAGCGTAGAGGTCGTGGTTCTGGTGTGAAATGTTCCTGAAGTACTCGGTCTTGAAGAGCTGCTCCGCTAACTTGCTGTATCTAGGGCAGGGCTTTTTGCTGGCCAGCAAGGCGTCTTCGGTTTGGGGCATGGTGTGGATTGGTATCGGCTGCCACTTTATGTTGGCGTTCCACATCTGGTTCGAGACAGGAGGATACAGTCCTGCCAGGTTGGCCTCTGCTGACATTAGGGTACGATCCACGTCTGTGGATCGGACGATGATGTCCTTTTCTGAGTAGTTGGAAGGTAGGAAGCCGTCATACCGGTCTCTTAGCCACTGACCTAGCTGGAGTTGTTGCTGTTTGCCCGTCTGAAAGATGCATTTATCTTAAATACACTGAAGGATGTTTATATAGAGTTGAATACACTTAGAACTCTCACAGTGGTACCACTATATCAGATATAGATACAGAAGAGTAATCATTGGTTGAGAATAACTATATCAGAAAAACTCTTTGGACTACTGTATTTAGTGTATTTACAATAAATTCAGTGATTTATTTATTTATTTGTTCTACAAGGCATTCTAGAATACGATTCTTTAATCAACTTCCTGGATCCATGAATTCTGCATCTAATCAAAAAATTGAAAAAATACACTAATTTGGTTGAGGCATATGTTTTGATGATCAAAAGTATTCAACATAGGACACATTAAATATGTAAATATACTCTCTGGACTCCCGCCATGGAAAGTGGCTCGCTCTTTTTTGTTTTCGAAGATAAATTTGATTAAATGCAAAAAAATCATACTTCTAGGTATGTTCAGACAAGTAACTCAACTTCATGCAAATTCCGGATTCACCGGAAGGAACTTTCGATTTTTGAATGGGACACCTGTTACATTTTCAGTTTTTTGTCTTCATATGCCATTATATTAGATTTTTTTAAATGAATTTTCTAGTAGAACAAGCCACCATGTTACCATTTGAAAAATAATAGTAATAAAACTTTCAAAATCAAATCTCACTATAAACCTTTCAGGAATAAAATTAGTGATGTATCCATAGCTCTCTAGAATAAAAAAATATTTCAAAAAAAAATTGAAAAACGGTTACAAACAAAATTATATATTATTACAGAATTATATATGGTTGTTTTATGAATGTCATATAGAAATAAAAAAACTGAAAATATACCAGGTGTCCCATTTGAAAATCGAAAGTTTATGTCACTTCCGATTAATCCGGAATGCGCATGAAGTTGAGTTACTTGTTAAAAAACGCAGTTTTATGCATTGAACAAATATTTCAAATTTCATTACACTATCTCGGAGAACAAAGAATTTAAAGGGGCGAGCCACCATCCGTGGACACTCGGTATAGATGATTGTCTTCACTTCCCGTTTGTTTGTGTTATACTCGTACATATTATGTTACATAAATATTTGGTACTTTTTTGAAATATAGTATGTAATCTATTTCAATGAATGATCTTGAAGAACACATACATTATTATTCTTATCATTATTATAATAATGATACTTCATTTTGCATAAATATAATGTAAAAAAATCTAATAAACCATATTCACTTTCAAGAATTTCCTCGAGAATTTCAAGGGAAACAAGTTTTACTGATGTTCTCAACACTATATTAAGCCCTCATTTTGATTATTGTCCAATGATACTGTGTCTATTCAACTCTATATCATCATCTCTACTCCAAAAACTGCATAATTATGATATAAGAATTATTATACCAAATTGTTAAAAAGAAGACTATTCAACTTCATATACTGTCTTCATGACAATGGTTATCATAATCAAACAGATTATTTTACTCAGTTATGACCTTTAATTCACAAGTTACTAAACAACCTTCTTATTATCAGTGTGGAACAGATTATTTCACTCAGCTGTCTTCAATTTACAAATTAGTAGACAATCTTCTCCCAGATTATTTTGATAAATATATGTATAGGGAACAAGATATTTCGAAATCCATAGTTTTTATACAAGAAATGCTACAAATATATTCAAATAGGTAACTAGACATAAATATAACTAGGATTATCAATTGACAACTTTAAATTACCAAATGATTTGAAATCTAGTTAAGAAGGACTCAACTATAAAGACTATAATTGGTAAAAATTAGCATTTTTCATGTGTATACAAAAATATTTAGGTAGGTAGTTGAGTGAAAAAGTAAATCTAGTAAATTTGTATAGGTATGTCCTCAGGTATGTCTGTCATATTTATTTCTGATTACCATTTACCTTGTACTAGTTTCTTAATTTGATAATACATAGTTATTGTATTTTTTTTCAGTGGAGTGTTAAGTATTATTATTTGATTTATTTAGATCAAGCAGGTACTTTGATTATTAGTAATTTTAGAAGGTATCTCTGACACTCTGCACAAACTGATTTGAACAAAATTGTAATTAAAGAAATGGTATTCAGCCTTCCCAAATAGCATTAGGCATGGAACATGGTTGGAAAGAAACCCAGGGGGACCTGCATATCTAGCAGCAATGCCCTCAGAAAAATATTGCAAGTTACTAGTATTCACAAAGCTTAGAATGGAGCCTTATAATTATCACTCTAATAAATAAAATGTAATAGCTATCATAAAATGTTGTAAAGATGTTGAGAATGGAAGGCATGGTCACTGACTTTATTTTAATATACTATAAGAGTTTATACTCACATTTGTTAGTTGTCCAAAGTCCACTGGCCAATAAGACTGATTTCTGTAGGGATCTGTTGGGTATGGATCAATAGGGGTCCTATCCCCATGTCTGAATATCTAGAAAAAGATAATTTCTTGGCTCCTACAATGTTAGGACTACCCGAATTATTACTTACCACAACAACAGCAATTAGGTCACCTTTATAAGCACTAGCTTCAGAAATAAGCAACACAACTAAAGAGAAAAAAATCAAAAGCATTTTTGTAATTACAAAGTATTCAAATTTTAGTTAGTGTCTAGTAGTTGGACCACTCGGACTGAGAAGTGCCTCGTCACAGCCATTCAATGAAGGAAAACATTGCAGCTGAAGGAAAACCTTGCAGATCCAGCAGACACATATTGTTACAGTTTTGGAATGATAATACAATGTTTTGGAATGATAAAGATATTGCAATCTTCGATGGATAACGATCAACTCGAGTTATCGGATAAATTACATTCCTTTGTTATCAAATTCCAAATATATTATCGTATTACTGCTTTGTTTACTATTTACTCAGCACCATTCATTAGCAGTCAGCAGTGTCAGCACTCAGCAGTCAGCACTGTCACTGTCAGCACTTCAGCAGTGTCAGCCAGGGCTGTTCCTTCCGTTACGAAATATTACCAGATTTCACATCGAGAAAGTACTAGAACTGAGAATTTAGTTAGTACTGGATTTTTATATCCTTAATCTGTAGGCTTCTTTGTTGTTGTGCTGGCAGTTTTTATTTCCATTCAAAAAGCAAAATCGTCGACATAAAAAAACAAGAAATATGAGAGAGTCAACCTCGCGAGGAACTCCGAAATTAAAAAAAATTAATTGAATTGAAACGTTGATTTCACAATGAATAATGAGTGATAACTTTTATGTATTTATCGTATCATTGAAGATGAAGACATTATTATATGATAAGATATTTTGAAAACAGATCATCTGGTACCTACAAATACGGCCACAAATCAGCCAAGGATTATGAAAAACTTGATTTTTTTAATGAAGGTCAGATCTTCTGTTGTTTCAGTCTGAGCAAATGTAATTTTAATGAAGCAACCACAGCGCTAGACATTATTATATTCTTATCTTCTCTAGAATACTATTTGTTTTTTTTAATATCATTTATACGAAGGCGTGATGGTACTTGCCACACTGAAAAGTTTTATTTCAAAAATCATCTGGAATTCAAGAAACTAATCTCCAATCTTTTGAGAATGTAATCTCAAAATTTCGAGAATCAAATCTCAAAATTTCGAGAATATAATCCGAAAATTTTGATGAGGATTCAATCTTAAAATTGAGAATAAGATCTTATAAGAAGAAGCATCGTATAAGCTCTTCAAGCATATACATTATTGTGCCCCCCAAGATAAAGATGAACAGCTTCAACAGGATATGCATAATGGGAATCTATGAAAGAGTTACACAGTAGGTCAAATGGGCAAAAAGTTTCACAATCAAGGGCTCAAATTAATGGATGTTGAGAAATAAAAAAATGCCCGGAGATATTCGAAAAAAAAACGAAATAAAATTTGGCGGTTTGGTTTTTACTTTTTCTGAAGTTATTTGAAAAGTTTTGAAAAAACCAGAGATGCATATTGTTTCATAGTATATATATAGTTTTTACCATGGACTGACCCCTGAAATACATTGACACTAAAAGAATTTATTTTATTTATTTTTTATTGACGATTTTCAATCGCGAAAGAGTTGTTGATCATGTAACTATTAGTAATGTTGTAGGTATTTCGGGGTGAGAAAAAGTTGATGTTGACGTCGAATTCAAAATCGATCTAAGAATGCTATTTTGGAGATCGCAAAATGTGATAATGAAGAAGTACCTACCTACTTTCAGTTTTGTTGTATATATACGACCTATATAAGTTATATATAGGTGGTATATATCGTCTGCTAAAAAATTAAGAGCTGGTTGTTATATATACCTTCGAATGATTCCAAGGCTCATATTAGGGCTTTTAAGGGCTAGAAATATAAGCATTTTTATGAACTTCCGTGAGTGCGCGCGCTACTTTCTCTGACCTGGTTTCTACATGCCAGGGCCTCTGTAAACTTTGCCAGGGCAGAGACCACAATGACCACATACACAATAATACACATCTACCTGCACCCCATCATCTGCATGCCTCCAAGCAATTATTAAAATTAAGCATCCGGAATTCGGCTACATGCAAGTCTTCAAGGAGAAGAGAGAACGAAAGAGCAGTAAGAGCACTCGTCGAGTCGTCGGAACGACACCAGTCGCACCACTTGGCTACTTGGCTAGTACCGCAAACCGCAAAGCGTGCTGCGTACGTAGTCATGTAGCCAAAGCAGATTGTGGATTGTCGTTCAATGCTTCGGTCGTCTTCGGTGATAACACAGCGTGTTCTGTTATTTGTGTTTACGACTCGGCGAACGCAGACCAACCAAACGACCTCTGGGTTCGAATTCGAACGACTTTTCAAAACAAAATAAAGAGAACGAGCAAGAGACCACAGAAAGAGATCACCTGTTGGCTGAGTTGAGGGTACTTCGCTTGTACTTCGTTTCGCTCGTGGGTGTTGTGGTTCTTTCGTTGATAATCCGGTGTGGAAATGGCCCTATCGATCCTCAGAAATTGTGCGAGATTGGCTAGAAATGTTGGAAACAAGAATTCCGCCATTGAAAATGTGCTGAAGAATACAAAAATTGACGGCAATAGAGGCATGGTGAGTCCAAAGAAGTCTAGTCGTTTTCATTTCATTATGACGGTCAAAAGGTGGATATATGTATATCAATTAATAAATTGTATAGTGTAAATTGGTGCGGGCCCTTTATATCTTCCTCTTACCCTCTGTATCATCCATCCTTCATTAAGTTCAATATAATTTGAGATTTGTCCAGAATTCAAAAATTATAAATGACATGTAAATTGAAAACATACCGGCATTTTGTATAAAACGTACAAGGTCGGTCTTCAAGTATGTTTTGAACCCCCTCTTAACTTTTTTTCATCTAGAATTCAAGTTTTATTTCAAAAAAATGATCTTATGTAATTCTTTCTTGTAGATTCCATATATGTGAGCAAAAAAACAGTTGAAGATCTAAAAACAAGTTATGGAAACCAAATATATTTCTTTAAATGAAACACCCTATATATTTTTTCACTTTTTGATAGAGAATATTTTTCTCGAGATTTTTCTGATTTCAAATATATACATATGTGTCTTGTTATCTCTAATGGATTTCGAGATATTTGACGTTGAAATTCAGATTTAAAACGGATTATTTCAGATAATTAGGACAAAGATGGTCAGGGTAGCTATGGAAATAATTGAACTACCTATCTGATGTCAAATTGATGAATGCTATAATATGTCATAGATTTCGAGATATTTGACGTTTAAATTCAGATTTTATCCGGATTTTCCGAGGGATTTTCTCTCGGATTAGAAAGAATAAAAAAATATTTGTTGTCAACGATGTCCAAATATATCCAAATTAATCATGATTTTCCATATTTCTCGAAAAAACCCAACTCTCTTGACGCATGCGCTATAGACACTATATTTCCGTTGTGCGGCTTTGGTATTTTTATTATTTTCCAAATATACTGATGGTATATCACATTTTTCCCTGTCACTAAAACCCATTATGACAAATAACCTCACAAATAACTGACATATTATAGCATTCATCAATTTGATAACATATATTTCAATTATTTCCATGGCTACCCTGACCATCCATGTCCTGATTAGCTGAAAGAATTCGGATAACATCTGAATTTCAACGACAAATATCTCGAAATCTATTAGAGATAACATGATATATGTATATATATTGGAAGTTGGAAAAACATACTTTATCCAAGAGTGACAAAATATATGGAGTATTCCATTATTGGTGCCCATAACTGTTTGTCTGTTTACATATATGAAATCTACAAGAGAAATCACATGAGATCATGTTTTGAAAAAATCAATTTAACAGTAGATAAAAAAGTTAAGTGGGGGGTTTACATACTAATCATCTTTTCGAAATCGAATTGCTCGTCGAATTGGATACCTCTATTTTCAATAATTTTGTTGGAAAAATATACTCATTACTCACAAATAACTTCATTAAAAAAACCACAATAAAGTAACCTGCACTAGCAAACACAAATACATCTCATCTAAGATAAATCGCTGCGATATCTATAATTATATTATCTTGACCGGTGATATCGGAAGGTCGTTGAATCTTTTTCAATTACAAAATTTCAAAGAAATCAATGATAATTTAATTGATAGGTACTTCTGTTTGTGAAGCCAAATCCATGGTCAAAATTAGTGAACAGGCTATTAAAAAATACTCTCATTCCGAATTAATTTTGAATAATCCTTCCACACCTATAGACCTATATGGTCTCGCCTTATGGTTTTATGGTGAATTTATGAACTCAACTAAACTAAGAATTCTATTAACAATTAATAATTAACAACTACATCAACTAAGAAGGTGTTTATAAACATCAATCAAGAATTATGTTTTTTTATTGTTCCGTGCCTGAAATTCACAGCGAAGAAATGGTTCTGTGTTCAAATATGCCTTATGCGCATGCGTTGAATTCATAATTGTTAATTCTTAGTTGAAAAGATGAAAGATGGCCATCTTCTTAGTTGTTAATTATTAATTTAAATGACAGATGAATGTTTATAAAACCTCTATGGGATTTTCCTGTATTCATCTTTCTTAATTCTTGGTTGTTAATTTAATTCTTAGTTTAGTTGAGTTTATAAATCCACCATTACCAAAATTCATACATTTTCAATTGTCTCATCGGATCAGTTATTATAACATCACCCGAAATGTCTATTGATGGCTCGATTGATGGCTTATTAGTGTTTGAAATAGGATTTTAACCGCCGACTTATTTGCAAAGCAACCCTCGAAGTCTTATTAAGACTTGTACGAGTCAGGAGTAGTGGCAAAGATTATGATTTGTGGTAGTGGATTAGTATTCTACAGGTTCCAGAGTTCTGGAGGATTCAAGAATGGAAAATCTTCCAATTTTTCAATGTTATCCTATCGACTTCCGGACATCATAACTTGAAATTTCGCATATTAGGAATTTTTCGTCAAAATGTATGGAATTGAAATGGCGGCTTCAAGATGGCGAGTTTTGTGATCATGGGTAAATTCAATTCAATTCATTTTGAATTCGAAAGTATTGAGACAGATAAAATATTTATTGAATTGTAGAAAAAAAGTTGACCTTTCAGCTGACGATCATCTAATTGAAGGTGTTTTCTTGGCCAATGAAAATAAATAAAATAATGTTTATTTTACCTATCTAAAGGAAATGGCAGAATGACGCACATGTGATATACAGGGTACTTAACCATGGGGATCTCAGTAATTATAAGAGATACGAGGTCGGTTAAATTGAGGCAAAGTTGCGCATTTTCATGCTGAATACTTATTTGAAAAATCTATCATTTTTCGTTTCCGAAATATTGGAAAAAAAACATATGAATTTGTAATTTTCGTTTTTATATTTTCATTTTCTGTCATTGTATTTTCCAAAGCGTCCTTGATGTCGGAGATAAAACAATCAACTTTGGTTTTTCTTATGAGGGCCATATTGGATTTTTACATATTTGAAAAATCTGTCACTTTCTGAATACAATGATGTGATACACGATATGTTTGAATTTTACATGCTAATCAAATTTGGGACAAAACCGTTTTATGTTCTGAAAATAACGCCAGCAATTTTGCTTAACAAAAACTAAATTTTGATAGTTCAATTGAGGATAAGGAACTTTCACATTTCTGTCAAGCTTATCTTCTTAAAAACGAAGGTTTAAAGTTATTGGGATCGAACTTGACAGGAAAGCTAGAAGTTTTTTTCCGCAAAACGAAACAAAATTATAAACACATAACAAAGTTATAAAAGATGCTCGAATACTATACCATTCTCTGATGCTATATAGACACAATTTCACTCGTTCCTCTCCCCAGCTCAGCAATATCATCGATGAGTACAATTTTGAGATATCTTTCTTCATTCCCCAAAAAATAACCCAGTATTCTTTGTAGGTACTCATCGATTGAGCTATTCAGAACTTGGGGTGAAAAATAAAATTGTGTTTAGAAGTGAATGGTGGAATATTCAAGAATCTTTTATTACTGTTTTGTTTTGCTAAGAAAAAACTTTTATAACTTTAAATGTCGTTCCTAATTCAAAATATCATTGGTTCGTATGTAAGTAAGCAAGCTTCCAAGTTCAATTGAATTATCAGAATTTAGTTTGTTAAACAAAATGTTTGGCATTGCTTCCAAAGCACTCTTCGCAAAAACGATTTTTTGCCAATTTTAACCAGCAGGTAAGATTCGAACATATCGAGTGATAGGTCATAGTAATCAGAAAAAAAAACGACTTTTCAAAAATGTAGAAATCCAATATGGCGACCATAAGAAAAACTAAAGTTGAGTGTTGTATCTCTGACATCAAGAACGCAATGGAAAATACGATGACAGATTTAGAATCCTTGTGAAGAAGTGCCTCTACAACTCGCTCTACAACGTCCTAGTTAAAAACGTATAGTTCGCTTCGTTTTCGATTGAAAAAATAAAAACGAAAACTACAAATTTCAGTTATTCCAAAAACGAAAAACGATACATGAAATTTTCTTCCACGTAATTGTTCAGCATAAAATTACGCAACTTTGCCCTAATTTAACCGAACTCGTTTCTCTTTTAATAGCCGAGATCCCCATGGTTAAGCTCGAAAAAAGGCACCCTGTATATATCGCAATAATGTCAACAGTATTTCACTTGATATACCTACTGGTTGGTTAACAAAGGGTATACTCAACCAATAAAGTTCAAGATTAGATCAACACGAAAATATTCGATAATTTCTTTTCAAACACACCCATGTGTTCAAGTTATATATCCAGCTATGTTGTATTTCAAGTCAGGAGAATTTGTGACGCAACAATAATATTTTTGATGATAAAATGTTTTGAACTTGATTGTTATCGGTCATTGGCTGTTGCCATGCCGGCTTCGTAAGAAAATAAAATATAATGTGTTCCAAGTTCCAAGTATTGTTTGTTGTTTTTTATTAATTTTCAGCAGAAGCTGGAGACATTATTAACAGTGTACCCAAATTAGGATGCATAGCATTTTGGGATCTCGCTAACAATAAATAGTTTTGTTAAATCTCAAAAATGTTGTTTACTTTTGAAGGAATTCGAAAAAACTGAATTTTGATGGATTGGTTTTGATTATTTCCTGAAGTTATTCCAAAAATTTTTTGATTATTTCCTGAAGTTATTCCAAAAGTTTTGAAGAAACCAGAGGCACTTTCTTATTGCCACTTCTTCAGCTTCACGAAATGGCGTTCATAAAATCTCCGTAAGTACAACGTTTCGTTTCGAAGAAACCATAATCAATTTTGTTTTCTTATATGGCTCAAAAAAATACACCCTACCATGTATAATATAGCATTTTTTATTGTAAATGCAACGACGTAGGGCACCATTTATGTTCTCATCTCATATAAAAAAAAATCGATGATGGTTTCTTCGAATCGAAACGTTTTACGGAGGTTTTGTGAACGTCATTTTGTAGAGCTGAAAAATTGACAAAACCGCAAAATTTCGTTTTTTTCTCGAATGTATGAAAGCGAACAACATTTTTTGGATTTGTCAAAATCCATTTATTGACCCCATAAGCCCCATGCTGTTCATCCTTATTTGGGCACTGAGAACTTCATTTTATTTGACAAGCTTGGTCGATGAGCTTTTCCGAGCTTTCAATTTTTTTTATGAAATCATTATTAAAAAAATTCCCAATGCTGAGTCACAAAAAAATTTTTTTCACTGAGATGATTAATGTACATCAGTCATCTTGTTCAGACATTCAGTTGTTCTCTTCCCGATGCTTCCAAAGCCTCAAATTATATAATATGGTGAATCTCGAGGTGATTTAGTTGGTCATTTTGTTGTATATAAATTAGTGAGTTGAAATTGAATATAATCTAACCAAAAAACCAATAGGTACCTTAGATTTTGGTAGTAGATAAAAAATCTCTCGATAAGTTAATGTGTATATAGCGTAACCACATTTTTTTATCATTTTTTCACTTTCAACCTAACCCAGAGGTTATATATACCCTATGTGAAAAGGTGAAAGTTCATGCAATACTTTCATAATCAAGAGGTAAAGTACCAAACTGACATAATCGGATAGTAGATACATCGAGAGATATTGGACAGTAACTAAAGAAACCATTATTTTATTATATAAATTATATAGTAAAGCTCAATCCGTTTACGTACCAGTAACAATGCTATACGTTATGGAGAAAAAAAGTCTCGTAGTGTAGGTCCTTAGATCATAGAGAGATTCAGACTCATCAGTATATATTGATGGTAGAAGTACTGTGTCGTGTTTGTTATACCTACCTGTTGTTTTTCTTACGTTTATGCAATGTGAAAAAAAAAAAACGAATATAGTATATTTAGATAGTCGTTAAGTTATGTCCAATTTTCTGGCAGGAAAGGGATCAATAAGATGTCCCTAAAGCTACACCAGCATTTACGGCACACTCCAAAAAAAACTAGTCCATAGTTTTTTACACATTTATTACAAATTTGCGTCCCAAACAAAAAATTTTTTACAGTTCCCATTTTCCAGAAAAACGGCGTGGGCTAGCTTTTGATTCAAGCTGCACCACACACTCTGTATTTTTACAAATATGCAAATATATAATGATGAACCGATTGCCAGAATTTCTTACACATTTATTACAGATCATTCACGTATTGAAAATCACAAAACGTCGTTCGCCAAGGGGTTAAATACCCCCAAACATCGAATAATCCCTATAATATATGTCAATACGTAGACGGTCACCTAATTATTCAAAAAACATCTTACACATCTAAAAAAACAATCGAAGTCAAATTATGATGGATCCAAAGGAGTTGAACACCCTCAAACATGTCGAAACTCCAATAATATGCATGTGTCATGACGTAGACTCGGTGACGGAAATTTCCGAGGAAATTTAGTAAAAATATTTGTGGTCTTCCTGTTACTTACTGTTGAGGGATTAATCATTCCAAATGAAATGTTCAAGACATCCCCGATATTATAAGGAAAAATATTCGAATACTGTCCGCGTTAATTGATTAGGATTTTCTAAATTGAAATAATGAACGAAATATTTTGCTTTTTGAGTTATGAATTTATTAGTGTTCCACAAGCTTGTATTCTATATACTCATTTATATTGTTATTGAGTTAGTCTGATCTGCAAAGTGGGACGTTGTAATAATTCTTTGAAAGAGATTGTTCCTGAAAAATTTGACATGAACGGTTTTTTTATTGTATTTCGATATTATTACAGTGGCCCACAAGCTTCTAATTTGAATTTTCAAGTAGGTTTGGATTATTTTGATCACAAACATCAGAAATCCGCAAAGTGGGACGTTGTAATAATTTCTTGAAAGAGATTATTCTTGAAAAATGTGACATGAACGGTTTTTTATTGAGTTTCGAATTTATTACAGTGGCCCACAAGTTATTACAACGTCCCACTTTGCAGATTTCTGATGTTTGTGATCAGAATAACCCAAACTTACTTGAAACTTCAAAATAGAAGCTTGTGGGCCACTGTAATAATATCGAAACTCAATAAAAAACCGTTCATGTCACATTTTTCAAGAATAATCTCTTTCAAAAAATTATTACAACGTCCCACTTTGCAGATTTCTGATGTTTGTGATCAGAATAACCCAAACTTACTCGAAAATTCAAAATAGAAGCTTGTGTAAGATGTTTTTTGAATAATTAGGTGACCGTCTACGTATTGACATATATTATAGGGATTATTCGATGTTTGGGGGTATTTAACCCCTTGGCGAACGACGTTTTGTGATTTTCAATACGTGAATGATCTGTAATAAATGTGTAAGAAATTCTGGCAATCGGTTCATCATTATATATTTGCATATTTGTAAAAATACAGAGTGTGTGGTGCAGCTTGAATCAAAAGCTAGACCACGCCGTTTTTCTGGAAAATGGGAACTGTAACAAAATTTTTGTTTGGGACGCAAATTTGTAATAAATGTGTACAAAATTATGGACTAGTTTTTTTTGGAGTGTGCCGTAAATGCTGGTGTAGCTTTAAGGACATATCAATAAGAGTAGTAAGACGAAGGAGAAGAAAAACCAACCTCTATTATTAGTTCTATTACCCATATTTGTTGACTGGAACTCTTGCAAGGATGTTTGAATTGTAGTTTTAATATCACCAATTTGTCTGAATATGTACGATGTACGCATGATGCATATGACGAATGTTCATCCATTGTAATAATCTAGTAAGTTATTTCAGAAATAATAATCACAATCATATCACAATGCTACACTATAGGTACCTACTTTTAGTTAAAATCAACTGTGGCTCTTAAAATTAAAAGTGTTCCCTTCCTCGAACCCGATACAGGGTATAATTTTTATGAATGGTGTTCCGAAACTATTGTGCCAAATCGAAACGAAAGATCCCCTCGAAATCTAAGATATCCATCCTCAAATATAGTCTATTGCAAATTCGCTTCATCTCCGAACAATTGTCTGATTATGTATGTATTTTTCTTAAATGTATATTGAAAACGCTTGTTTTTTCTGGATTCAAACAAGTTTACATCCATTACTCCGAGTATTATTCAGAATTCAATGATGAGAAAATTTGAATATGAATGATTTTTTTCTATTTTCACCATAACAAAAATTAGAAAAAAAGGGACCATGGACTTGCTTGCTTACCATAATTAGAGAGCTGATTCCATCGATCTATCACACTTGGAGTCAAGCGGGAATGATTTGAAATATCGAGATTTTAAAACATATACGTAATCCGTTTTTATCAATAAGGAATAGTTCCGATACAAAAACTTTCTAAATTTGAAAAATTTGAATTCTCACACTTTATAATATCTATGTTGGTAATCATTTCAGCTAGACATCAAGTATGATGGATTGATGATATAAGATCTTCAATGAAAATCTGAAAATGCAATCAAATACAGGGTACCTATTCCATTTGAAAACAAAACTTCGATGCGCATCTTTTTTTTTGTAACACACTGTATAGCTCAAAATAATTGACCAGTTGATACTCGACTTGATAGGAAGGTAATTCACGACAGTTAAGATTTTCTTGAGGACTGAAATTCCATACAATAGCAAGTACTTCAAACAAAAATCGAACAATTTTTTTACTTTCTAATTCACCCTTTAATTGTGGCTAAAGATGTACATTTTTTTACCAAATTTCTACTAGAATTATATTGTTTTCCTTGTGTCAAAGTTTACAAAATTGATGTCCTGTTATAACGAGACATTTATTGAGATTGAAATAATTAATTTTTCAATCAAACTGAATATCACAGTCTCAATACTCAAGGATACTACGTGGGTATGCGATAGAAAAGAGAATTGTGGTGGATAGAAGATCGAAAATATACGACAATGAACGATATGACTACGAATTCCATCAGACTTCCTCGAACTTCCTTCGAACTCCCTCAGACTTCCCCGAACTTCCTTCGAACTTCCCCGAACTTCCTTCGAACTTCCCTGAACTTCCTTCGAACTTCCCTGAACTTCCTTCGAACTTCCCAAACTTCCTTCGAACTTCCCAAACTTCCTTCGAACTTCCTTAGACTTCCCCGAACTTCCTTCGAACTTCCTTGTGCCTGTACACCAAACTTCCCACGTGATCACCCCCTCGCTAGCAACATACAATATATTATTCATTTTATTGGGTCAGTATGAGATACGTCAACTCCTAGAGCTAATTTTAAAGTGAAAATGGACGACTTTTGAGTCGGTTACAAAAAAAAAAATTTAAATTATAAACCTATAACTGGTGTATGAAGAACAACAAATTCGCTTCGGTCGATTCAGACACAAGTTCATCTCAGAAGAATGTTGCCTTGTAGATATGATGGTCCCTATCGTTATTCATTCCATAACACAACCTCATGTTTGTTTATTCATAACCTACCGAATATTCATAAAAACTGCGTCAAAATAGTAAACAACAATATAATCAACGCTTCGCTCCTTCTCATAACGATTCGGAAATCATGGCCGTTCATTCGTTCAAATGAAATGGGTCAGTGAACGTGGATGGTTTACGTGTGACATCGAACGCAGACCAAATTGAGATGAAGATGATGATAAATTGGATAGTGATGGGCAATCTCGAATGATAAGAATCGAACATTTCGATTGTTGGAACCTCTCGAGACCTCTCGAGAGAATGTGATTTGTTCATGAGAAATCATTCGAATGATTTCACATAGTGTTTCACATACGACCGACGACGCACAATCGACAAGATGATGCGCGAGCAGTAGTATTTATCCTTATCCATAGATCTTACTGCTTACGCTAGATCCGGCATCCTGTAGTAATTTTTAGGTCAAGAGGGGTCTGCAAGAAAGTAGGTAATATGGTCACGTGGCACAACACATTTATATGGTCAACAACTGAAACGACCAATCAATGGCTTAGTACTTTCAACCCAAGGATATTAAACTGTAAAGGATTGCTCAATCCCTATGCTGGCAATGTAAACACGTTGAATGACGTCATTGATTCGACCTTGTTGTTCATTGGTCGAAAGGACGACCATCGGAAGTTATTATGTCGCCATTGAAACTTTTTGCGAAATTTCAAAATTGGAATGAATTTAGTAAATTAAAAATAAGATGGTACTTTATATAAGTGAATGAAGTAAGTACATGCAATACAAAATTATGAATATATAAAATCTTACTTTTATAGGTGAATTAGTTGTTTTGTGTGCTGTAACTGAGGGCGGAATGAGCACGGCATGAGCACAGGCCTGAGGGTGTAGATGATTAAGGAAACCCAAAACAACAAATAATTTCCGTCTGTTTTTCCAAAACCCACAACAATTAGAAGTGGATTTCACGATCTGGAAGACTTCCTTTGTGGAATCCAAGTGATTCCAGTAGATTTGTTCTATTTTATGTGATCAAGATTATGAGCAGGAACATGGCAGGACCTACTAAATGAACCCTGCAGGTATATTATTATAATACATGCTCTTGAGGAGTAATATCTTGTGATTGTTGTCTTTGTATTGTAGATTCACTAGTGGAGATGATTGGAACACAAATGTTTCACTGAATAAGGTGTGACAGAAAATATTGAGAACATCATCCATATCCCAAAATGTCTCTGAACATTTTGCTCCATTTCAGAAAATGCATATTCTCTTCTGATCCTGAAATTATCACATCTTCATCCCATAATAAGTAATGACTGAACTCACTAAGTTGAAGAAAGCGATTCAATAAAAATAACAAATTGTGAAAAATGTCAAAAACAATCAACTCAGGTAGATATAATAAAAAAATCAAAATTGTTGGTGTGTTATACTATGGAAATCATATATTATAAACATTATAAAATCAAAATGTTTTATTTGTTCCATATTATTTGTTCATATTATGATTTTATGATAGGTATTTCTTAGTGCCCTGAACTTGAATGGACATCATCCTTTGATCTAAATAGGTATAGGCTTTTATATTTGAGGCATTATAGGTAGATCACTGTTTCTGGATGCACTCAGAAACAATATAGGTGAAAGATAACAAAATTTGTTGGTTGAAAATGGTATAGTATGTAAGTACTGTGTGATTGATTAAAAAATATTGTATATCATGAAATGAAAACTGCTACTGATTGCAAAATGATATGCCCACCTTAATAGGGAATGATTTATTATTGATCTATACAGTTCATAATGGATAATAATACATGTATACTTGAAATGTAAAATCTACATTCACTACAAACTTCCGAGGACATTTTCAATTTCATAACTGCTTCCATACCTACTTGCACTGGACAATATCCAGAAATATATTCTGTCTATGTCATGTCTATGTAATCTTTGATAGTACCCTAAAAAACCAATGGATATTAATAATAAACCCTCATTTCACCACTATTTTCAGAGCTTACCTGGTTTGAAATATATGAATCATCTAGCAGATTTTCAATTGAATTTTGATTCTAGGCAGCAACATGCATTTTTAATACCTTTGGTTCCAAAATTCACTGTGTAAATGATTTCTGTGACTACTGTAGAATATAATTCACTTCAATAATTATTCGGCCACAAACCAAAAAGGTAAACCAGTGCCACAGCAGTCTTCAAAGAATGAAGAAAAAACATGTTTTCATCCAATTCCTATTGCTTAAATTTTGCGAATGGAACTAATAATGGCTATAAATTGATTGTCCAGATATTTCATGTTCTCATATTGACTAAAAACTCATCAATTATTATTCTTTCGTGTATTTAAAAAATAACCTCCTGTGGAATAACAAAAATAAAGTGAGAAACTGAAACTAAAATCAATGACAAAGATGGATAGTCAACAGCCAATGAAATTACAAGCGGAGTCAGTGACGTCATACATCCGGAAGAAAAACTTGGTCGATTGAGCAATCCTTTACAGTTTAATATCCTTGCTTTCAACCCTCCCTACATACAAAACAAGTAACCTGGATACCGGATCTAGCGTAAGCAATAAGATCTATGTATGTATCATATGCAGCGAGATGTGAAATGCGTTGCGAGGTGCGGATTCGAGTGGTGCGACAGATAGGTACGAGAGAATCGAATTAGATCCGACTATCGTACTTCGTATCTACCAGTACATCGAGATTCGAGATGCTGACTGATGGTGAATGATGACGTGGCCCCGAGTGAAAAACATTTCGAATGAATCATTCGATTGTTGGAATCAGTCGAGAACAAACATTTCGATTGTTGATATCATTCGATTGTGCCCATCACTAAAATTGGAGGGTCACGTCAATTTGTTCATTGCGGTACCCTCGGCGGTACCACAGATTAGAGAACGTGACTTAGGTTACTTTGTTATAGGTAGTCGTCCGGTTCTGAGAACATAAATATTGACCATTCAGAGACATACAGATAAAAGTATGAAAGAAAATTGATGAGAAAAAGGTTATAGATGATTCCGAACTCCGAAGTTTATACATTTCTCATTTTGTTATGGTTATTGATATACATACAGGGTCTTTAATTTTAACGAAATAGTACGGAAGCGCTGAAGGGCCACATAGGAGCGTTGTTTTTAAACCTGCTCTATGATTGCGAATGTAGCGACGTACGGTATAATTTGTTATGTCATGTTCTTATTCAGAAAAAAAATGCTTTCCAATAATTTTTCTACATAATCTAAATCTTAAACTAATGAAAACTCTCGTGAAAACTATGATGAAGGCAAGAATTATTATCGTTGAAACATTGTAAATAGTAAGTGCTATAGTAAATGCATGTTCAAACATATTACCTCCAATTCGTAGACACAAAGTTTACAGAATATACTAGTTAATATATGTTGTAAACTTCGACATAAGCATGTCTGTCTTCACTGTGGGTCCCCATGCTGTTCATCCTTATCTTGGGCGCCCTGTACATTAACAAAATTTTTTCTTAGTTTTGTCGTGGAGATACCTATAGGGTGTTGGATTTCGCAGAAATTTTTGGTTTTGTTTTTCATCAATGTTGAAACAATAGAGCTATATCTAACATACATAGCGTGCTCAAAACACCACTTATACCTGTATAAGGGTCATCACAAGGTGGATATAGGATGGTGAAACAGCTCTTCAATTGTTTCTGCGAAAAACTTGTAGACCGTTTGAGAAGGTACTAATATTTCAGCTACTTGAATGAAGATGGCGGTAAGATCGAATTTCAAGAAAGATTTCTGTTACTTATATGTATATCTATGGTTCCAATCTGACAGGCATGAATTGAAACGACATTGAAAAACTATATTTTCTATAATTCTGGAATGAATATTGATATTTCGACTCTTTTCAGTCATTTTTCATCTAGAACATATGAAACTAATAAAAAGATGACAGAAGCACAGTTTCTCTTTTACCGACACAAGCTATGTCGCCATCTCTGTAAATTTCAGGAAATATTATTACGGTATGAAATCAATTAGGCAAAGGTCTACAGTTTATTCTAGTGCTTGTTAATAGGAAGTTGTTTCACAATCCTATATCCACCTTGGGTCATCAGAATCACTATATAGTGATTAGTTTTTAAAAATCGACTATCGAGTACCCTCTATGGTATAAATGGAGATGAGGAGATTTTGCTGAAATGAATAATGACATAATTTTTGGTGATCCCAATGTTTTTATTTCAGTTGTCTTGCAGATGTGCCTCTCAAGCAATATTTTCTTCCACCAACCACCTAGTTACGAGGGAATATAGCAAACATGCTAAACACACACATGCCGAGAGGAAATATCAGTCTGATTCTGAATCTGATAGTGATTTGGAATGGATCGGACATAGGGTGAGAACGATTATAAGGTTTTCAACTTTTCAGTTTCCGCAGGGAAATATAAATAACTTCATAAAAAATTGATATCCACGTATATAAGTACGTTGGCATATTTTTCTGTTCATTTGGAAGTTCTCTAATAACATTATTATTGTGTGAGTCAGTTTGCGTTAATTAGAGATAGGTTTTTCATTGTATGTTTAAAACTTTATGGATTTTATGCTGGGCTTTTATTTCATTTTTTGTCTCAAATCGACTTCCTGATTACGTTATATGTATAACTCTGCATATAATTATGTGGTTAAATCAGGTCAGGTAAGTTGTGAAACATCCTGTATATTGTATATGGCTTATTGCTGATTTATGAATTCTGATTGTTTGGAAAAAATCGATCGGAGTGCATAATTCAGGAGACAACCTTGACTTGCATAATCCATACACAGGGTGGTCCAATCAGAAGCAAACACCTTCGTCGACTTTTCTTTCAAATCTCCAATTTTTTTTCGAAGTTTCAATGACTCACTTGTTTCATCCTCTTATAGTGCTCTAAACCGAAACAGGTACCTACATATACAGGGTGTCCCGAAAATATATCGACAAAAAACAATAAGGAGTGGTAGGGGTAATCAAAACAAGTTTGTCGGTATCTTTTCGAAACACCCTGTATATTTCACAGAAAGAAGATAATATTTTTTGGAAACACCCTCTATTTTCAGCAGGACGGCACTTTTTTTGGAGACAATATTTCGACACACTGAAGTAATAACGGAGTGAAAGTGAAGCAAATGGTATCTACAGGGTGTGCCAGGTTTAATTTGTCTAAATTCGAAAATCGATAGAGAAAATGAAACTATAATACACGTATCTCTTTATTTTGTCGTGGAGATACTGGTTTTCAATATACGTATGGTGTTGAGAAGAATAACACCTGTGTCATGTGATATTTTTTTAAGTCATCTGATATAAAACCTTTCGGAATTTTTTATTGGGCCAGTCATCCTCCTTCATTTACCTTACTTGCTGTCGTTCATTTGTTTCGACATCTTTCTTAATAGTTTTCTAGTTATTCAGCAAGTCATATCAACTGCATCATATTCGATTAGCTTGCAATTTGAAATTTATTGTGTATAACTATATGTATAAAAGTCCGTCCTCTTCAACAAAAGGTAGGTCTACATGTTCCATACATTTTTTGAAAACTGTTACTAATCTTAGTTGATAGTGAGACACCTTGTACATCCACCTAGATTCTGTTCATTGACATGGCCAGTTCAGTAACAGAGGAAATAATATGATGCTTGTTTATGTAAAGTAGTAGGCAGGTACTGGCAGCTGGAGGTCAGGAGGCAATATTTCAAGAATTAATTGGTGAAAATGTTCTTCCAATTTTTCTCTTTGTCAAAGATCCTCACAAGAGATAGTCCGGTCAATATATAGACATTTAAAATAACAAAAATTCCCGGAAAGCCAAATATTGGTGGAGAGCTGGGGTTTACCATTACAAATAAAATTTTAAAAATCCCTACCGATCCTATGTGTGCTACAAAAGTTATTCGGGGTCAAAGGTCAAATTTTGAGTTTTATTTTTATTTTTCTCGAAAACCGTGAGTTTTATCAAAAAAAAAACGCGAACCAAAGTTGTAGACCTTGAAATTCTCTACAAAAATGGTCCCTATGATTTTTTTCATAAGAGTTACCATTCGTGAGATACGCCACCTGTCAGGTAGTGTACTCGGCGCGTTTTTTCCTGTAGGCCTACTCCACTAACTGTCATGACAATTTTAGGATAATTTAAGGGAACAATACCCGTCAAGTTCTAGATATTACCTTATTATTGATTATGGATATTGCTATTTTGATATTGAAAGTGTCTAATGAGTAGTCCTGCTACCAGTTTAAAGTATTTCTTATCCAACTCGAGAAGCTGTTCGGCTTTCCTTGGCGAAAGGCTCACTAGCCTTTTCGCTTGTCTTTGTCCTGGCACTGAGAAGTGAGATTTCATGTAATGTTTCTCCCAGCTTCGGTAAATTGTGAGTTTGCTCCTTCTTTGACAAGGTCTGCTTCCTTCATTGTCTCAAACTCCCTTTGGCACCCATGACACATCAAAGTGACCCCCGAAGTGACCTGATTATTTGGTGCCAGGGATTGTTTGTAGTTTCAAGTCAGTACTAAGACTATAAGGTGTACATGCATTTGTAGCTTCCGGTGCAGCTTGTTGGCCTTGTAACGCCGTATCATCCATCTAATATTTTTTTACAAAATTTTCAAATATATTCAATCCAATTATTTTCGACGTGGCACTTTGAAAATTCCCTTTCTAAAGACTCTTTTTAGTTGATAACTCGACACACGATTTGGGAATTTGGACAAATGCGTCAACAATTGTGTATATTTATTATATACTTACCTAATTTTCAAAAATACAGATACTTATTTCGAAATACAGAGAAAATGAGACCTACCTAACATTTTCTTGTATTCATTTTTAGGGTGAATCGGACTTCTGGAGGAGAAAAATACGAACATTTCATGGAATTCTAGATTTGAACAAGGACGGCGTCATATCTTTTGACGATTTCAAAATTCTGTCTGAGCGCTTCATCAACTTGGGACACTTGGGAAGTGAACAAGGACATAAATTCCAAGAACTTTTGCAGGTGACAATTTGTAACATACTCATTATCTCACCTCTCATGATCTTCAAATCACATATTGACCTGTTTTTGAATATTTTTCACATGTTTGAGGTTCAGCTTCTTCCTTTCGTGTAGTCAAAATTTAAAAAAATACATTTAAATTTTCATGATTTTTCTTTTATCTTTCTAAAAATGTTTCCATGTTCATGTAGCTGTTGAATATTCAATTCAAAACTTAGTTACATAATGAAAATAAAAACACAACATTTATTGAAACATTTCGATCTATAACTTGAGATTTATATATTATATCTTTAGGTTTTTCTTGTGTTCTGTTCTTCTTTCAAGTGAAAGCTTTAGTGATCCACTCTGTATGTGCTTAATTTACACATTTCCAATTCGTTTATTGTGTATATCAAAACAGCATAGATTAACAGACTTCAATTTAGAAATCTTTTTCCGTATTTATGTCTGTAGTACTCTGCTTTAACTGAGTGAAAATACAGTACTTGTATACAACTGGTTACTTGCATTTTACAAAATAACTCTTTTACTCAAGTTATTCCGTTTTTAAATTGATAATACCTAATGAATATACTCATTTGTCATCAAAAAATGATGGTTATATTGATAAGGCACCTATTTGATCTGACAGGATATCTGGGAAAAGCAGTTTGGAGAAATCAGCCCCTACAACCTGGTATCAGTTGAGAAATATTTGGAAAATATGCATCATATCCTTAACGATAAAAATTTAGTGAGGAGAGCCCATTCGTTCCTTCCATATCTCTTCAAAGTGAGTATCATTAAAAAGTAATTTGTACTTATCAGTGGTTTCTTAGTGAAGCATTATCGAATACCTCAAGATACCTACCTTTTTATCCATAGGTATATTAAATAATTTTACTGAAACTAATTTCACATATGAATAATAAAGAGTTTTATAAATGTTTTTTTTTCTATTTTGGTTATATAATGAAGTCATTATGAAACGCAAATGCGTATCGAAATAGCCTCTATTTCAATATGCATTCTTCATTATTCGGAGGTTGGTACAATTGAACTGTCAAATGAAAGTTAGAAGAGTTAACGGCCCAGCTTACTTCTGAGCGATTTTGGATTTGATACTAGCAGTTAGCAGAGAAAAACTCAATGTTTTTATTAGTAGATTTTAATTCAGAGTGTGATTTAAATTGAACAATGAAAACAATCGCAGTTTTCATCGCTGGTATCGTAAAAATAAAAATCGCTCAACAATAAACTGGGCTTTACGCTTGTGCGTCAGATTTTAAATATTTAAATGGCATCACTGTTACCAATCGAAGATTTTTCTGTTATTTATCGACATCAAATCAATTTCTTTATATAAAATACTTCAAAGTTATGCAAAATAGAAGAAATTGTATATGACACACGTTTTATAAGACACGTTATCGCACATGTCACAAAGACTCGTTCATCCAACGAACATCGAGACTTTGGAACTCATTGCCTAGGGTGGTGTTCCCTGAGGTATACCATCTCCAGACATTTAAGAAGAACACCAACTCCTACCTTCTTTCCCTTGGTTCTCACAATGTTCTCTGAACATTACAGGATATCCCTTTTCGTGAGAACCAGAACATAAAAAAAACAACGCGTGCGACAAAATAGCGTCTTATAAAACTTGTATCATAATATACTATTACTTTTCGGAAATAATCAAAATTAGCCTCTTGAAAATTTATCATTGCCATTGCCTTTCCAGGATTTTGCGTAGTTGATTATCTCATTTAATGTGTCATTCATGGTGAATTCATGCACGACGTAACTTAGTCTTAACTTAACTTAACCATAACCTTAAGAAGTTGAAATTTGTTTTTCGAATGAACACGTTCATGCACGAAACTTTAGACTTAACGTATGACTGAAGAATGTCTTAAGTTGGCCAACTTTCAACTTTATATGCGATTCTTCGTGCAAATCAGGGACTGCGCATGATCAGGCATTGTTATACCCTCAAACTCTGTTTTGATTTCATTTTATACAATTTCATTTTATATAATCATTATGTTGGACAGGAATCAGGAATTAAACAGTCAAAGTAAACAAACACACCACAAAATTTCTTTCCATCAATGAATTGACTCTGATAATTTTGATAAGTTGTGCATGAACACTTACAAGAATTTTTATGTCAATATTAAGTTGAGTCTTAAGTTAAGACCTAAGTTACGTCGTGCATGAATTCACCATCAAAGGGTGTTGAATTTAGTGATAAATCCTATATGTTGTAGGATGTCATTATGTTTTGTCGCATTATCAGCGATATCCTGTTCCACTGAATCCTTTCAATTCTATCATCATATTTTTTATTATATTCAGGCAGTCGACAAGGACAGATCTGGGGAAATAACCGTCGAAGAATTCAAACTTTTCTTCGATGTGCTAGGACTGAAGGAACAAGACGCCATTTTGGCGTTCCGTGCCATAGATTCTAACGGAGATGGAAGAATCTCCAAAAAAGAATTCGTCAGGCACGGTAGGGACTTCTTCGTCACCGAAGACGAGGATAGAATCAGCAAGTATTTCTGGGGACCTTTGGTCGATCATTAATATTTTGACAATGGATCTGTGTGTTCTGGACCGAAAGCATGGTTTCTTCCCAACCGCAAACACATAATAATCATAATATGAAACATTTTTGACAATACCAAGTTGACTTGGATGAACGAATTAAACACTGACTGCCATTTCTGTTACTCCAAGATTTGGGACAACGCTTTGAGCAAACTTCACCACATTTATACATTTTCTTTAACGTTAAAACATATAAATTTTCTTGCATAATTTTCAATAATAAATTTAAAATTGTTACCATGTTGATAGCAGCAGGATGATAATCGATTAAAATAATGTTCTTCAGTAAATTGATTTTTCACCAGACTTATGTGTGGATCTGATAACATATTTCACCATTCACTTTTTTCAACATATGAGTCTGGTTAAATATCAACTGAAAAACATTAGCCTAGTTCCATTCATGACATTTCTTATTCGTTAACTCTGTTTTTTTTTAATTTGCTTACATTGAATAATTGAATTGCATTCAGGGTGAAATTAAAGTTTTCGTTGAAAAAACTCATAACTACTTGCATGTTCATTGATATATTGTTTATCATTATATTTAGAATATCTATATCCAAGGTCTGCTTATAAATAGTTGTCAATGTTCTGATATGCTTAATATTTTGAGATAAGTAAGATAATACTCTTATTCTCTATTTGTCACATTTGATCAGATGTGATAAAACTTCGAATTGTAATTATTGCATAGGTAGGAGGATATTCAGATTCATGTTCAGATTTGAAATTTGGTTTTATCCTATTGTATCATCCTCACATGAGTGCCTTACCTGTAACTTCTTTTTTATTACCTGTATATGTTTATGTTATTTTTGATACTTGCTTGGTTAGTTGGTTATATGGTTTGGAATACATTTTTGTGGCAAATGATAACAAAAAAATGATGTATTCAGGATAGGATATATTGTAGGATTATAGATGATTGATAGCTTATATGAAATCGTTGATAATAAACAAGAAAATACGTTGTTTTTTCTTTTTATTAATATGAAGAATTCATAGTATAAGTAATTTTCATAAGACTATCGTTAGTATTCCCCATCCAATTTGAATAACAGACGATGGATGTGTTTCTTCCATCAGAAAAAAATATTAATTTCCTGAAATTCGAATTTCCTGAATCGAAGAAGCATTTATAAAAAAAACAAAAGTTATACCTACATATTAAGGATTTGAACCTACATTCGATCTCCAGTTGAATTATTTTTTTAATAACTTCGGACACATTTTCGATAAAGATTTTATGAATAACAAATAATCCTTACCTTTATTGTAATATGAATATGATCAGGAGCTGTTGTGCTAAACTGATTGATTTCATCGGATTTCTCTTCAAATACTACCTTTTTAAGAGAAAAATAGTCTATCCAATTAAAAATATCAAACATAGTTTGAAATGAATGTCTGGTAGACTACGAGCAGAAAACAACTACTTTCCTGGTAAATACCACGCAGAACATTGAATTATATCTGTTCGTAGTCCATGCAACGATTCACACTGTGAATGCAGATCGCAAATGTTTCTTTCTTCCTAAGACGTGACAAATTCACATCGAGACAGGCACGCCTAACAACCTACAGACCGGTTTCGGGCTTATTGGCCCTCATCAGTGCAGGGTAGTTATCCGAGTAGAGACCGTAAGATCTCAACTCGAAGCGTTGCCTGTCCCAATGCATTTTTGTCGCGTCTATTTGACCGCACCGAGCCGCGTTCCAACAGATAATTGAAAGTGGCGACATCATGCGGCAGAAGAAAGAAACACTACAGAACCGAATCTCCCAAGTTTTACAGAACTTGGAAGTGGCTGAGAGCTCGACTAAGCTCAATAAATGAAAAAATGGATTAGCCATAAATTGGAAAAAATTTTTGAGAGAAAAATAGTCTATCCAATTAAAAATATCAAACATAGTTTGAAATGAATGTCTGGTAGACTACGAGCAGAAAACAACTACTTTCCTGGTAAATACCACGCAGAACATTGAATTATATCTGTTCGTAGTCCATGCAACGATTCACACTGTGAATGCAGATCGCAAATGTTTCTTTCTTCCTAAGACGTGACAAATTCACATCGAGACAGGCACGCCTAACAACCTACAGACCGGTTTCGGGCTTATTGGCCCTCATCAGTGCAGGGTAGTTATCCGAGTAGAGACCGTAAGATCTCAACTCGAAGCGTTGCCTGTCCCAATGCATTTTTGTCGCGTCTATTTGACCGCACCGAGCCGCGTTCCAACAGATAATTGAAAGTGGCGACATCATGCGGCAGAAGAAAGAAACACTACAGAACCGAATCTCCCAAGTTTTACAGAACTTGGAAGTGGCTGAGAGCTCGACTAAGCTCAATAAAGGTTGTTAGGCGTGCCTGTCTCGATGTGAATTTGTCACGTCTTAGGAAGAAAGAAACATTTGCGATCTGCATTCACAGTGTGAATCGTTGCATGGACTACGAACAGATATAATTCAATGTTCTGCGTGGTATTTACCAGGAAAGTAGTTGTTTTCTGCTCGTAGTCTACCAGACATTCATTTCAAACTATGTTTGATATTTTTAATTGGATAGACTATTTTTCTCTCAAAATTTTTTTCCAATTTATGGCTAATCCATTTTTTCATTTATTGAGCTTAGTCGAGCTCTCAGCCACTTCCAAGTTCTGTAAAACTTGGGAGATTCGGTTCTGTAGTGTTTCTTTCTTCTGCCGCATGATGTCGCCACTTTCAATTATCTGTTGGAACGCGGCTCGGTGCGGTCAAATAGACGCGACAAAAATGCATTGGGACAGGCAACGCTTCGAGTTGAGATCTTACGGTCTCTACTCGGATAACTACCCTGCACTGATGAGGGCCAATAAGCCCGAAACCGGTCTGTAGGTTGTTAGGCGTGCCTGTCTCGATGTGAATTTGTCACGTCTTAGGAAGAAAGAAACATTTGCGATCTGCATTCACAGTGTGAATCGTTGCATGGACTACGAACAGATATAATTCAATGTTCTGCGTGGTATTTACCAGGAAAGTAGTTGTTTTCTGCTCGTAGTCTACCAGACATTCATTTCAAACTATGTTTGATATTTTTAATTGGATAGACTATTTTTCTCTCAAAAATTTTTTCCAATTTATGGCTAATCCATTTTTTCACTACCTTTTTAATTTTGTCTATTAATAGATATTCACTATCGTTGATTGAAATTGTTCTTAAGAATAGAATAGTGTGACCATAAAGAAGAAGCTTTATATTTACCTGCCAATATATATGCCAGCAGTACATTCTCCCAAATAATTTTTTTTCGAACATCGATTCAATACTTTGAACTCATGTGAATATTTATATTACAAATAGATTATCAGTGATTCAATACACAAAAGAATAGCCCATTCAACTATCAATTTCTTTTTTATTCAGCCACTCATTATTACTATCAGAAGATACCTGGTATAGGTACTGAATGGAACTCAATTTTCAAATCATTTATAAAGAGCTTGAAACGAGGCTTGAAATAATTTATTATCAATTCACATGAATTGAAAAGGCTTTATTTTTTTATAGAGCTTTATCATTGAATCAAATGAGTTGAAATATATAAGGGTTCTTTAAAGGTTGTAGAGGGAAATGAAAGGAACGAAATTTTTTACTACGGGGCTTTGTTTGTACCAGTAAGGAGGGGAACATACTGAAAGTAAACACTCATAAGAGTGCATGGGGGCACGTGAAAGTCCTCTTTTTTCAGTTTCTCGTTTATATCTCCCAGAATATTAGCGATAAGATCATTCCATACAAAAGTGAAGCTGATAAAATCTGCTATAATATTGATTTTATCTATTTTTTCGTTTAGACAATAGAATTCAACAACGTATAACGACACAGAACACTCTTTTGTACTTTTCGAGTACTATATCTTCTATATGTTCACATAATATATACCACTCTCATGCATTGTATAAACTGTTCAAATACATAAATATATATTGGCTTTTATAAATAGATCAAAAGCAGTGGAATATCTCAAAATACGAAAGTTGATTTTTTTCAGAATCTCGGATTTTTCAAATGAAGTTAATATTGCTTTTCCTTTTGATCTGTTGGAGATATTGTTGAATATATCATATATTATCGAAGAAAATTTGATGTTCTTCTTTCATTTTGACTTTTTGGTAGGACGAAGGACTGAATATAGGCAAGATAAATAAGACAAGAAACGGATGGCCATTTTTTTTTTCAAATTGGTAAATTTTGGGTGCAAACATCTCGGAAACTATGCATGAAAGAGTAAAAATTAGTGGAATCATGTAGCGGATTTTGTCAGCTTTACTTTTGTATGGAATTATCTTATAGCTTGAATGCATAGTTTCCGAGATATAAGCGAAAAAAATAAAAAGGAGGATTCTACGTGCCCCCCTGCACCCCGCTCACCTTTTAGCACCTTTAGTATGTTCAACTCCTTACTGGTTCAAACAAAGTCAGAAAGTCAAAAATTGTGTTCTTCCATTTCCCTCTACACCCTCCTATATGTCAAATGAATCACTTTCCCTCTGCAAAAGGCGGTGAGCTTCTGGTTGACAAGTAGTATTTACCTCTGGCTCTGTGGAAAATGAACACTGTTATAATCAATTATCATTCCTTGATTTTTTCCCCAATCATCTCACCTGGTGTCAACGTTGAACATACCCATACTAGAAACGGAGCCATTAGCACACTCTCCAGCTTTGTATTCGGTCCAGTCTGTGCACTGCGTAGCAACGAATTTGTTGGTAGTCAAAGATTCCGCGTAGTATTCGTAAGCTCTCGCATGGGAACATACACCGCCAAGGTCAATCTCGCATCCAGGTTGTCTCCTGCCTCCGTTGGGATAGTAATCTGAATGGCCCATTTCAAAATTGGCACCCAACATGCCGGCTTTAGTGTGGATGACTTGTACAAATTTGGCATCGGTCGGGTCCAAACGGTCTGTGCTCGAACTCGAAAAGAACGGGCCTGCAGGATCCAAACCTGCAGAATTATGTCGTCAGACTGGTCAGTGTTATGCAACCCTATTTCATTCAAGTTGGCCTAAACAGGGTCGTTGTCGTAACAACATTACTTATACTGGGTTCGTGAATATGCAGAAGAAGACTAAAGGTAATTCATCTCAGAGTTAAAATATCTTACATGTTTGGAGGGTCAACACAATCAAATTAGCTTTCTAGGTGAATTCCCGAACTATAGATATTTCGAGTATTGAACTTAGAACAAGATTACTTGCCTCGAAGGTTTCATGAACTCGTGTGCCTCATGTTAATTTTGCCAGTTGGAGTACTATTAACTATTATGTACAGAAATACCTGAATCTGATATTTTCGCTCTCGTCGATTACTCTTATTCGTTCGAGGTAATATAAACATAAGTTGGTTGAGGGCTACTGGGTTAATTAGTTTTTATGCCTGCGGATCTCATAAACTTTGGCTATCCAGAAAAAGGACATAATGGGATCATTCCTGGTAATTATACCGACCCATTGCGTTGCTATCTGATGATGTCATCTATGAAGTCTGACAATATGATGCGCTTTCGTCATCACAGATGAACAGGTAACACACATGTGGCAGACGTCAAATGGAAAGTGCGGGAAACCTCTGGATATACATATATGAGGTAGTCAACTGAGCAACAAGCTTGAGGAAGTTGTTATACAATTTTTGAGCATTTATCAATGTTCGAGGGTTATTATTCGGATAGAAATTTTTTTGCTGATTCATACTTTCTAACATTGCAATAGTCCATAAACGCTTTCCATATAAATTTTTTACTGATGTAAATTAACAGTATTATTTTGAATATTCGATTCTCGACAAATAGTGACATTTTGAAATATTTAATATTTGAAATGTCGAAATCGAATTGTAGAAACCCATAGCAACATGATTGAGTGTATCAGTTAGGTATAAACAAGCTTTTATTCGAATAGGTCACATATGGAATAGTTATCTACGCCGGTGTTCCTCAAGGATCTGCTTTGACCTCCTGTCCTGTCCACAACTTTGGTAATATTATTACACTTCATACTGCCTTCTCCTTATTCAGAGCTCCCTATATCATTCAAAGAGGCCAGAGGTGCAAGACAGATACAGTTGAGATACTGTTAATGAATTTGTAGCCAAGATTTTTAATCGATGATCTAATAACATAATGGAGTTCAATGCAACCAAAACCTACCTATATATTTGATCCCCAATAATATCATTATGTGAGAACCATCAAGCATATATCATGAACATGAAATGTATTCTCTGTAACTCACCTACAATAACATCCACCTGGCCATTGAGTGCTTCACCAGCATTTCCACTGACATGAGCACCCAAAGAATATCCTACAATCTTCACATTGCCCAGCTGCAAGAGGTATTCAGTGTTCAAAGACCTGATGAAGTCTGCAACAAGTTCTCCAACCTTGCCCACACTTAACCGAGCAGACAGGTAACCCTTCGCAGCTTTGGGACTCCAATCCACCACAAAAACATTGACATCGTGCGTTTTCAGAACTTTCTCCTTGATGTGAAGGTTGACTTCCGATTTGTGGGAGCTCTTCCAGCCGTGAACGATGAACAAAGTGTCTTTCGCGGAGTTGAAGGCGCTGTTGTTTAGGACGCTCAAATCACTGGGAAGAATGGGCAGGCCAATTACGGGGTTCTTCCGACTGTAGAAATGATAGTTGACGTCTTCTTCAGCTACGTTGATATCTCCTACTTCTGGGCTGAAGAGATTCTCGAACTGAATATTGCCGTTTTCATCTTCATAATAGATTAATGTCATGTTTTCCATAGTGGAATTTTGGCTATCAGGAAGGGGAGCTACAAGATAAATTAGAATTAGGAGCATGTGGAGGCTGAAAGGTCAGAAGTGGATATCACTTTTCTTCCTCGCATATTTGCAACATTAACAGATAAATGATCACTGCGATATTGAAATGTTGTATTAATGCTTTGATCACCGCACTAGTCTAACCTACTTGAAACTGCATTTCGAAGTCGTACCTTATAACTGGCATGATATCTGTCGGTTCAGACATGGATTCTAGAGAAAAATTTTCCAGAATCTTCGAGTGTTCAATCTGATTTCCTGATTTGATATTTATTGTCTAGCTCAGTCGGAAGGCACTGATTACTGCTTCTTCCTTTACACTCAGGTGCAATAGTGGAAGTGTTATGCAAGTCAGCTTTATTCAAGTTGTTCTATACAGGGTCGTGACAATGTAACTTTTTTAATTGGGTTCGTGAAAAGCAGAAGAATGAGAAAGAATGGTGGTTGTAGACATGAGAACAATTATCACAGAGTACAAATATCTATTTATCTTTTAAATCAGTTGGACAGACAGAGTTGGTGAATATAAGTATATAGAATTTCACATGTTTCTTTGGGTGAGCACAATCATAGTAGTTTTTCAGATGATTTCCTGCACTATAGAAATTACGAGTATTGAACTGAATACCGGCACAACAAGAGATGACTTTTATTCAATGGAAGAAAATCGAATTATATGATGGAAATCCATCTTTCACAGTTCTGCAATTTCACGTTTACTTGTATCACACTTTACGAGGGCGGTACTGGGATTACGAACTGAGAAACTTTGACTGAACTGAATGCTGAACCCTCTAATCACGAATCTGCTCTCAACTCTGATTCTAGTTTTGGAGGTTTTATGGAAATTTTTCGTGAGATAATTGTTCAAACCACGCAACCCTATTAATGGTTCATGTCGATATTGCCCAATGTAAACTATTCTAAAAGCGTGGTCATGTCAAAAATATTTAATATAAACTATTTCAGATATAAATATAATATTTTCGCGCTTCTTTAAGTACTCTTCGTTCTCATTAAACGTTCCTATTGGTTCCCTAATTTCCTCTACTCGAATGATCCTTCCTTCAACGACTTTGAGTGACTTCATTCTGACTCTATTCCTTAGTTCCCAAGTTACGCTGAGATGGTAAGTTATAGTCTATAGGTATAGGTACTTATGTAGTTCGTGCTGTGCTTTGTATTCATATTATTTCTATAATGAATGTTCATATCATACTCAATTCTCGTAATAATTTGTGCCTGATATTAATAATTGTCATAACCCTCGTAGTCAAAATTTCTATTCTAAATGAATCTCTTTCGTACCTTCTTTCAGAAAATATGTTTATTTCTGACAGTGACATTATAAGCTTATATCGTCATAGTTACGATATCTATAATGAGGGTCATAACTCCCTTGGGATATTAAGGTTCAAAAACTCCCTCTTACCTTTTACAAGTGAAAATGATACAAGAAATGCTTATAAACGTTTATATGTAATGAAAACTAAGACATATTTTCCTTATTCACGTCATTACAAATAATAAATGTACAATTTTCAAATGTTCCCTGAAAATTACTTCCGCCGCTGGAAACAATTTCTTCTTTTTTATAAACATGTAACATAGCGACAACCTAGCAACAACCAACAATGCTACAATCAACGCTACCTAATTCAAATATACCAGAAAGGTTATGAATTTAAACATTTATTGCGTTCTAAATATGGACATATTGTTATGAAAATCGGTCAACCTCTGGCAATTGCTGTCCCTCGGGCCAGAGGCCCTCGGGACGCAAACTTTGCCATCGGTAATTAAGGCCCTCATAATTCCCTTAATACATAAATAACTATTAGAAAACTCTCATCCTTAAGTCTACATATAATTCGGTACCTACATGAAGAAAATATCTCCGGAGAATATAAGAATTATTTACATTTCGAGCCGAGACGACATAATATAGCGACCCAGATAAATATTATGAACAGTGTAAGTACCTGATATCGAACTCATTACATATCATTCATTCGTTATTTTGAACGATAAAATATATTGACAAGATTGGGCCTCATAACAGAAGGTTCAGTATCACCTCTGAGGCTGCAGAAAGTGCAGCGGCTAGCTTGTCTGGGAATCACAGGGGCAATATTCGCGTACCCCATTGCAGCCTTAGAGGTAATGCTAAACCTTCCACCATTGCAGCTGCGTGTAATGAAAGAAGCAGCAATAAGTGCCTTCAGACTGAGCCAGACAAAAAAACTCAAATCAGGAAATCGGATTGGACACTTGAAGATTTTGGAAAATATTTCACTAGAATCCATGTCTAAACCGACAGATATCATGCCAGTCAGGTACGACTTCGAAATGCAGTTTGAAGTGGTCATAAACAACCACCAAATTTGCACAGAGAACGGACCTCAACTGGAAGGGATGCATTAGTATGGTATACTGATGGATCCAAGATGGATGAAAGGGCTGGAGTAACAGGGCCAAATTTCAAGCTCTCAAAATCCCTTGGTAACACCCCAACCATCTTTCAAGCATGGGTACATGCTATAGAGATATGTGCCCAGGAGTGCCTCGAAAGGGACACTCGAAGTGCAAAAATATATATTCTATCAGATAGCCAAGCAGCACTAAAAGCTCTGAAGTCATACACTTGTGAGTCTAAGCTGACTTGGGGCTGTAAACAATCCCTGAGACAACTGGCAGCGAACAACCAGGTCACTTTGATGTGGGTGCCAGGTCATAAGGGAGTTGAAGGCAACGAGGAAGCAGATTGCCTTGCCAAAGAAGGGGCAAATACACAATTTCTCGGCCCAGAACCCTTCTGTGGACTTTCCAAAGCCCACTTGAGAGAGGAGTTCCGACGCTGGGAAGCGGATGAAATGAAATCTCACTGGAATAAAGTGCCAGGACAAAGACAAGCGAAAAAGGCTAGTGAGCCTCTCGCCAAGGAAAGCTAATCAGCTTCTCGAGTTGGACAAAAAAGACTTGAAACTGGTAACGGGACTCCTCACTGGACACTGCCCTCTGAGGTATCACCTCAAAAAGATAGGTAAAACAGAGAGTGATAGTTGCCGCTACTGCGAGAACTTCGCTGAAACTGCAGAACATTTGCTATGCGAATGCACAGCACTCTTCTGCAAGCGTAGGTGCATGGGTTTGATGATCGTTTGTAATTACCAATAGATCATTTTTGGTTTCACACCCCACGTCTTGCCAAAGACTCTGCGGCATGTCAAGCTTGCCTCTATAGCTCTGGAAATAATGTGGCCCAAATAATAAACTTCTATAAAAATTCCATTCAGAGTTGGGGCTTTAAGTTAATATTTTTGCCTCGTGGTAAATGGAACCAGCACTGTTTTGCTATGTTTGACATTGAGTCCTTATTCTGCGCACCAGCTTCTGATTGTGTTTAGGGCTACTTGCATGCGATTGGAAATTATCCCGTCATGTTTGCCCCTGATGATGACAACCAGGTCATCGGCGTAACTTTGAGTCGTGAGACCAGAATCATGTAGCTTGACTATCAGGTTGAAGATGACCATGCAATGACCACATCAAGTCGATAGAACTCCCCCTTGGGGTCAACCTTTTTCTACTGTCATCTTGACCGTCTCTTCCCCGAAAGTCGCCACAATGATTCTGATGCTTTTCAGCATTGATTTGATTGTATCCATCTGATCAGTGAGGCGTTTATATCCCTTTCCTCTACTGTTCTAGTTATTAAGGCATGCGAAGTGTTAACAAAAGCACCATCTATGTCGATGAAGGCACAAAGAGCAATTTCTTTTTCCACGTATGTCTTTTCAATGCTTACAACTAGATATTGTAGAGCATTTATCGTGGATTTACCTGCTTGATAAGCACACTGTTTCTTGTGGAGCCGTCTTAACTCAAGGAGTTCGCTTCTGATGTAACAGTCTATTATTTTCTCCATTGCTTTTAGGATAAAAGAGGTGAGACAGATGGGGTGGTAAGACTTTGGTTCGTCTATTGGACATTTTCCAGTTTTTGATATAAACGCCCTAACGGCCATTATAAGCTTGCGATATATAACAGAAGATTGAGCTGTCCTTGAGTAGAATTTTCAGGGAAGCCTCTAGTATTACAAGACCATGTTGCCTCGTGGAGAGATGTTCGTTTTTGCTTTCGTTTTTACCACCACTTCAAACTACTAATTTGCCTTATCAACTCCAATAACAATAAAATCAGCAGAATACTGTCGAGTGAAGTTTTAAAATCCTGTATGAATACTAACCTGGAATAGCAACCACTACTGCTATCAAAGTAGCACACACTATTAAGAATTGCATGACAACAAAATATGCTCTGATGTTACGAAAATATAATAATTTCAATACTCGTTTTATAATGAAAGATAGTTGTTATGATTTTATGAATTAATGAAGGTTGGTTTCTATTTATACTCCTCCCTATTTCTACAAAATACTTATCATTGATTACACGTCTGTCTGATTATGGAATTTTTCATTAGTGAAAGATTATAATGTTTTTCGATACTCTTATTTCGATTTTTGGAAAAGGAGAAAATAAACAGATGAGCATATTCTTCATTATCTTCTATTTTGAACAAAACAACAATATACAAGCTGTTCAGTCCAAACGGCACATAAGAAGTTCAAAAAATGATATGAAGATTTGTATACAGGGGGTTACCAATTGGGATATGGAGCTCAATTTTCAAATCATTCATGTATAGATCCTAACTCGTACAAGTTTACTATTTAAACTTCTGAGGGTTGCTAAGGCAACTAGGATAGTGGTTAGAAAAAGAATAAAAAAATAAATAAAAAAAAATAAAAAATAGATCTTGAAATAATTAATTCATCATCAGTTCACAGGAATTGAGGTTTTATTTTGATAATGCCTGAGAGAAAACATTCGTATTGTAGCGTCAAAATAAAAAAAAAACATGTTTTTTTAGCTTCATCATTTAATCAAATGAAATGAAATATATAAGGTTTCTCTTTGATCAAACTGCATTATGTTAAGTCAAATGATTGATGTTCAGTATTTCGATGACATTATATGACGTCAGGCTTCATCAATTCCTAATGAATAATATTCATTATGCTGGGTTTACACATTCAATTAAACTAAAAATTGAATTAATAACTAAGAATTGAGAATGTTGAATACACGAGAACGTCTACGAGGGTTCAAACATTTACATCTGTCAATTGAATTAATAATTAAGAATTACGTAGTTGGTCATCAACTTTCAGCTTAACATTTGAGAACGCGAAGAACGCTTAGAATCGTTAGAATGCCATCATTTGTCATTGTTTCTAATAGTAGGGTTTTTTCGCTCACTTGATTAATAATATCATTTAATTCAACACTTCGAAATGACTTATTGAGCTTTCAATCATGTAACATTCAACATCTGATTCTTAGATATTAATTGTATTGTATATAAACACCTTCCAAATTGTTAATTCCTGATTATTAATTGTTAATTCTTAGTTGTTATTTTAGCTGAATATATAAACCCTGCATTAACAGTATTAATTGAAATCAGGTGAATAATACAAGAATATATAAAATTATAAATAACGTCACTTTCCCTCTGCAAAAGGCGGTGAGCTCCTGGTTGACAAGTAGTATCTACCTCTGGCTCTGTGGAAAATGAACACTGTTATAATCAATTATCATTCCTTGATTTTTTCCCCAATCATCTCACCTGGTGTCAACGTTGAACATACCCATACTAGAAACGGTGCAATTAGCACACTTCCCAGCTTCGTATTCGGTCCAATCTGTGCACTGCGTAGCAACGAATTTCTTGGTAGTCAAAGATTCCGCATAGTATTCGTAAGCTCTCACATGGGAACATACACCGCCAAGGTCAATCTCGCATCCAGGTTGCCTCCTGCCCCCGTTGGGATAGTAATCGGAATGGCCCATTTCAAAATCGGCACCCAACAAACCGTCATTGGTGTGGATGACTTGTACAAATTTGGCATCGGTCAGGTCCAAACGGTCCGTGCTTGAAGACGAAAAGGGCGAGCCTGCAGGATCCAAACCTGCAGGGAATTATTATATCTTCAGAATCAAGGTGACTTCAAGAAATTCATGCAAATTGTTTTCCACTCTCAAATCCCACCGCTTGATTTCGTTATTTGCGATCAAAATTGAAATGTGAAAGCGTCTCTCTTCAAAAATATAAGTTCATAAAACATTTTCATTGATAATTCATGTTTGAGAAATATAAGCGATGTCCGGTTATTTTGTCGGTTATTTTTTGAGAAATACGATACCTAGTGTTATAATGAATCCTGTATGATATGAAAACTGCTTGAGCGGCAGAAGAACACCATCTGGCTGTTGAGTATCTAATAAACACTCTGTTATCATTGCATATTATGATTCAATCCAATAGCTCCAAAATGAGACCAAGATCATTGAAATCGGTTCTTGCACTCTTCCCCCATTCCTCACATCTCGGGAGATGGGTCAAAATGTCAAATAGGTAATTTTTAGAGTATCATATTAGAAGAGTCCAAAAAGCTTTCACATTACCCACCCTCATGGGGGACTTTTTAGAGAAATTACGGTTTCGAGCTTATTGGCCCTCATCAGTGCAGGGTAGTTATCCGAGTAAAGACCGTAATACCTCCACTCGAAGCGTTGCCCAATGCAATCTCCGCATACCGTATTTCACCAATCCAGAAACAAGAACAAAAAACATTTGCATACCTATACTGTATTTACCTAGTGAATCGATGCATTAGAGTGCGAGTATAATAATTATAACATTGACGGTAGAGATTCATTTTGTTTCAGTTTGTTTTTTGTCACTTTGTGCAATTCGTGTGGCTTTTCATTGATAAGTTGATTATAATAACAATTTCGAGAAATGAAAAAGTACCTAGTGGTCAAATATGAAGGTTTTGTAACAAATCCTGATGTTTGTTATTTTAAAATTATGTCATCTACTGACGATTGTTTTCTCGAAAACAGAATTTAACCAAATATTATGAAAATCTTTCTCAAGGCAACTGGTTTAGGTTTGAAAATCAATCACTTAAGTCCTCAACTGAGCGTGTGCCGTCTAGGCTTATTAGTGCTAGATTTTCCTAGGATTTTCTTCTCTGTGAATTATGTTTGCTTGAAAAACAGAGAATATTGAACATAATTTTCGCCCCCTAGCTATCCCTGCCAGTTCAATAACCAGCAATAATACGCCGTGGTAGTAAATGATTAAATATATTCAACGAAATAAAGAGAAATAAACAAAATATTTGAAAAATTAATAAAATAAGTATATGGATATCATCAAACGAATCATCAGATGAGATGGTTAAATATTTTCTAATACTTGTAAATAAAATTCAAAAGAACATACAGGGTATAACTTGAAGAAAAACAATAACTGCGACTATGCATTCCGTCCAAGCACAAGCGAAACTGAAGTTCACCCACGAAATTATTTATAGGATGTTAGGTAAAAGAAAAGAACAAAAATACCAAGTATTCTCACCCCTTAGTCGTTGTGACTTCTAGCTCCTTGGAAGGTGACGGCTATTCCTATTCGTCCGTCGAGACGGTACATAGAAGATACTTTTGTCCGAAATTGAATCTTCCCAAAACGCACTATGATCCACCGCGAAATTTACGCGTATCGCTCGGTTTTTCTTTAACGAACTGAATTTTTCAAAATTCCCCAATTACACAGATCTACTCTCCAGTTTTCTGTATCAAAATTCGCTTCTTGGTTTTTCCCCGAATGAAAATCTATTTCCCAACAAATATAACACAAGAGAAAAAAAAATCTCAACCAAAACACTTGTGGGTTATTGCACGGAACCGAGCCTTCCGTACAACTCAAAAACCGGCGACCCACTGCCTCTCGATCTCTCCTCGTTTTTTCGAATTGATGCTTTTCTTGCTAGGTTGGCGCTATTCAGTTCACATCAAAAAATGCATAATTTGCACCCTGTGAGTGTGATCGTCTTATTCTGACTTTCCCACTGATTCAGCTTCCCACGTACGAGTAATGCTGAACTAACCCATTCATTTATCCGACTTATTTATCATTAATTTTAAGTTGTTATCACTCTTAGCTGCCTAAATGAATGCCTCTTTGTTTCGAATCGTGTGAACTTCAGTTTCGGACCGTGGGTATCGAACTTGTATTGGATTGATTCCGCATGTCGAAATTATTCCAATACCTAGTGTAATACTATTATCTAAAATTCTTAATAAAAATGGTAACGGCGTCTTTCAAAGACGTCCTGTTACAGTTTCACGAAGTACCTTTTCGTGGAATCGCACGCGAAGTCAGTATTTCACGTTCTCAGCACAGTCCGTGAAATTCAATTTCACGGCCGTTACCCATAGCATTCCAAATTTGAAATTTTTGAAATACTAGGAGGAGTGGAAAGGTACTGAAATATCGAAATATCATCAGTATCAGACATTTTGCGTTTTGTCAAGAACTGTCAAAATTATTTGTATAAATTGAAACATCATTTCCATAGCACACGGTGATTTTGTTAAATAAATTGAACTGCTTTTGATTTTAGAGCAATTATATAATAATTTACAATTATCTAGTCTAATAATTTTAACGATTGCACGAAAAATAGTGTGTATGTCATGGCCGCGATAATTTTCAACCACCTCAAGATTATCTTGCCTCGGCAGCAAGCGGCCTCGGCGATAACTGTTCTTTAGAAACTTTAAAAAGGTATTTTGCGGCCTAAGCATACAAATAACTATTTTCTAATGAGTCTCACAATAGCATTTGGCGCATCATAATATGGATAATTCCCTGGTACGTTTTCCGAACTGAAGAACAGCTTGAGTTCATTGAATCCCAAAAAAATCCCATTGCGTTGCTATCTGATATCCTCTCTCAATTGATGGAAAAAGCCACGAAGAAAGCAATCAACATTGAGTTCATGAAATATCTGGAACAATATGGCTTTCGTTAAGTGACTGAGTTTCGCATGAGGGCCTTCTAAACTACGCAACACTAATTACGTCGCACCCCGAAATTTTGCACCTGTTGAAATTTTAATAACTTTTTTCTGATTTGAACAATTCGAATTCTGTTTGCGCTGTTCGCTAGCTCAGTCCTTCAGCTATAATCCAGTACTTTTCCGTTACATGAGGTTTTTTCCACAAAATTGCTACAATGTGTTTTTTGAAACTGTGCAAAATTTCGGAATTTTCAAAACGATCCCAAATGAAGAAAAATAGTTTTTTTTCAACTTTAACAGCAGAGGCATAAAGGGAATCTCATCATCAATTGTCTTCTTATCTCTTTTATTTACAGAGTGGCCTCAAAAAATCAATTTTTCGGTTTTGCAGTCATAACATTATTCCTCTTCAACCGATTTTCAAAATCTCAGAATCGTTTTGATGCTGAAACGTTAGATGAACAGACATTAAGATCAGAGTTGACTAAAAATAAATATCAAATATCAAGGGTTTCTGCAAAAGTGACTCGAATCTAAATCCCCCTCGAAATCCCGATTAAAAAAGAAAATAATTCAAAACGTTGTTTGATCGAAACAAAAATATCATCACCAAAAATACTGAAAAACATTTTTTGACCCCCTCCCCCCCAAAATTTTTTTTGCGGGTAAAATTTTGCTGGTCAAACGGTTAGATATATCGGTAAACATATTTCACCTGACCCCCACATCGGGATCGGAGATTAAAAAAAAAATTCTTTCACCCCCCTTCCCCCCTTGGGGTACTTTGGGTACGGATGAAGGGGAAGGAGATTTTTGTGATTTTCGTACAAAACTACCAAGAATCGCCCAAACTCGGGTACTCCAATTATCATAGTTTGATGTACAGGGCGAAAAAAAGTTTTTTTTCAGAATCGAGAAAAGCGGTACCCACAGCTGTGTTTAGCGGAAAAAGTTGATCAAAGAGATAAAAAAAATTGTTTCATACGTACGTATAAATTTTTTTTGGGTCTAAAAAATTAAATTCTTTGAAAAAAATCCAAAACATGATGGAAGACTTTGTATAGGGGGTGAGAAGGTTACCCTGTAATTTTGTTGTATTCAGAATTTTTTTTATTTTGAATTTTTTTATGAAGTCTTATATCTTCAGAAAAGAAAGACCTATGAATAGTATTTTCTGTCTTGATCTTTATTTTCACGAGAACGTAATTTTCAACCTGTCTTGTCAGTCATTCTTCTCATTATGATTCTTGTTGTTACGTTGGTTACGGACCATGGGCTGTTTTTTTTCTAGAACATGGCGTTTCAATTCGGTTTTCTCACGCACAATTTTTGACTACTGAAAGAAAAAAGATCTGGATGTATCCAGAATGAAAGATCCTTCCGAAAACAAGTTGATTTTCATTTAATTCTCCTCCCAGTCGGGATTTACAGTGTGTTTCAGATTTGGGTCACCTTTGAGGAAACCCTCGATCTTGAATGTTCATCTTGAGTTAATTCTGATCTTCAAATCTTCTCATATGAGGTTACAGCTTCAAAATGAGCCTGAGATTTTGAAAATCGATGGAAGAGGAAAAAAGTTATGACTGCAAAACCAAAAAATTTATTTTTTGAGATTACTCTGTAAAGAAAAGTGATAAGAAGACAATTTTGGAAATGGCCAAAGGTAATGAGATAATCTTCATGCCTCTGCTGTTGAAATTGAAAAAAACTGTTTTTATTCATTTGGTATCCTTTTGAAAATTTCAAAATTTTGCACAGTTAGATTACACTTCATATACTGCCTTCTCCTCATTCAGAGCCCCCTAGATCATTTAAAGAGGCCAGAGGTGCAAGACAGATACAATTCGATAATGTTAATGAAGATTTAGTCAAGATTTTGAAATAGGGATCTGATATAATCTAATGGAGTTCAATACACCAAAACTTATCTCTATCTTCAATCCCCGATGATAATATATTCAGTGAGAACCATCAACGAGACCATCAAGCATAATAAACAGGAGACATTCTCTGTAACTCACCTTCAATAAGACCCACCTGACCACCTAGTTCTGCTCCTGCACATCCACTGACATGAGCACCCAAAGAATGCCCTACAATCTTCACATTGTCCAGCTGCAGTTGGTATTGAGTGTTCAAAGATCTGATGAAGTCTGCAACAAATTCTCCAATCTTGCCCACACTTGATCGAGCAGACAGGTAACTCCTGCTAGCAATGTGACTCCAATCTACCACAAAAACATTGACATCGTGCGTTTTCAGAACGTTCCCCTTGATGAGAATGTTGACTAGCGATATGTGCGAGTCATTCCAGCCGTGGATGATGAACATTGTGTCTTTCGTAGAGTTGAAGGCGCTGTTTTTAAGGAGGGTCAAATCATTGGGATGGATGTGCAAGCCAATCACGGGGTTCTCCCGACTGTAGAAGAAGAAGGTGATGTCTTCCTTTGATACATTCAAATCTACTTCTGGGTTGACTAGATCCTCGTTCTTAATTTTGCTATATTCCATACTGGAATTTTGGAAGTCATTACGGGGACCTATAAGGTGAATAGAAACGAGTCAAGGCCTGTTCAGCAGGCGTCACATCATGAAGTGTGAAGTGAAAATCTCTTCAAGTGTTGAAGATAACCTACCATTCGATGTTGAAAATACCCATTCATCATTTGATATTTTTCTCGCTGTATGAAAACCTCCGACTTCTTATTTCTAATCGAGTGATATTGAATCGAACCTAGCAGTTAATATGTTTATTAAGTCTACAGTATCATCATCAGAAGATTCACCATTGTTTCTAACAGGTTTTTCGGTTATGATAGTTTTGCTGGTGAACTTGGGCTTCATTGCACTATTTTACTATGTGTTTTTGCAGAAAGATTCCGTACTAACTATAGAGTTCTTGATACCTCTCTCTGCGATTGCATCACCATCTTCAATATGGGTTCTTTATATCTGTATACCCAGGCATACAAGTAAAAAAATCAATTGATCTTAATACCTCAAGGTGATATAGAAGAAGATAATTCATTCAAGGTTATAAACTTACTGAAAGGGAACACAATATCAAGTCCTCAAAGGTTTTATTTTGTTCAGCGTATGTCGAGAAATTCAAAAGTCAGTGGACACTTGTACAGGGTTTCCAGTACTTCGTTCAGTACCTATTTATTTCGCTGATTGCGATGGTAGAAAGGAAACAGGAATCGAAAATTGTTTCAAGGATAACTTTACTGAACTGAAACTGAGGGCGTCTTTCTTAACACCAGTATATGTGTGGGTTTGTACACATGCACAAACGTATTTACTCGAATAGAAGGGTCTTCATATATAGGTCGAGGCAAAGATTATATAGATACGTCGAGGTTTCTGTGAGGCTGCATATATAGCCTTCAAGAACCCCCCAAGTCCCTACAATCTGATCTAACTCGGTTTGAAATCATTTTATCTCTTTATATTTCATTTGTGTTCCTTCAAATCCACTCAACTGCTTCTTTCTCAGCTTATTAACTTATTCAACAGTATTTATATTAGTTAAAAGAAGATCTTGGAACCGGTAGGAGATAAGAAAACGTTGCGCATTCAGAGGGTAATTCCAATAGCCCTCGTAAATTCTTCATGCAGTTACACTGAAAAAAATTAATGTTTTTGGAATCACTTTTTTTCCGCGTTATTTGAACTCAAAATACTTTTCAATACCAACTTTGGATGAGATTTACGGTCGTGATTTTGATTTCTATTATACAAAGGTGTTTGAATGTGTTTCAAGCTAGTTTTAGCTATCAGTTTCACATATTCTAAAGAGAAATTACAGAAAAGAATTAGGAAAAAAACGTTGAAATGACATTCGCCCGTGCCTTGTCCACGACGTTCGTTCTATGAAAATTGGGCCTTAAATATTATCTCAACCAATAGTGCTTGATGAGAATTGAGTGTCATATCCAAACGGGTAATATTTCCTATAATGGAATGTTTGAGGTCAATCTGGTCAATGCTTTGGTAGTCGAGATAACCAAGATTGCCATCCCAAAGTACTGAAAATATCTCACTACCTACTCCGAATTGTGAACTATATTGGTCGGATAATTTTAAGCGTTCGTTCTGGATCAGAATCATATTTCTATTGATTGAGAGAATATTGTGTACTTACTAGGTGTCCCATTCGAAAAATGGAGCGATGTTCGATATTTCTTCCGTTTTTACCACCACATCAATCAGTGAAAACTACTAGTTTGCCTATACAACTCCAATAACAACAAAATCAGCAAATATTGCCGACTGAAGATTGAAAATTCTGCATGAATATACTAACCTGGAATAGAAACCACTGCTGCTATCAAAGTAGCACACACTATTAAGAATTGCATGACAACAAAACATATGCTATGTTTTGAAAATAAAATACTATCAATACTCGTTTTGTAATGACAAGTAGTGTATATGATTTCATGAATAAATGAAGGTTGATCTCTATTTATACTTCCCCCTATATTATAACAAAACATCATTAATCATTGTTGTGTCCGATTATACTGTATTTTGATACTTAATTTCATAAGAGAAAATAAACAACCTTAATCTTGAACTCGAACTGCTTGAAGATTGGGTATTGAACAGATCTTTCTTTATTTTCTGCCTTTGACAAAACACCAATATACAGGCTGTTACGTCTGAACCCTCTGTTTGATTACATTTGTAGATTATCCCCGAAGAGCTGATTTCGTCGGTCTAACACACTAAGGGTCTAGCGGAAATGAAACAAGAATTATAGGGTACAATAATCCTGGAATTTTTTTGTCGATACTATTCATCATTGGTCAAAACAGTTTACTATCAATTGATGTCTAATTGAAACCAATAGAGGATGGATTATAATTCAGAATTATTTTTTCCCAGGTCTGAAAACGGAGATGGATATGAATACTACAAGAATGATAGAAGATGATAGAAGATGATAGTAGGTTTGTTTTTAGTCACAATTCGTGATAGCAGCAATTGAAAAAAAAAGCTCCTTCAATACAATAATGAAATCACGAATTCAACATGATTTTGTAATATTTGAAGTTTTTATACGTCTTTATAATAATTAAAGTGCGGTTTTATTGAGTTTGTATACCTATACCTTGCCTAGGATATGTTAGGGATATGCAAAACCAATATGTTTTAAAATCTTTTTACGAACATTATCATTGTGTGGTATAAATGACAATTTTTGATAGGGAATGATTCCTAAATATGTTAAAATCTAGTTTTTTCAATTTTATACTCAAATTTTACCTTATCAAGGTTATTCAACGAGATATCTAGTTTTTCGTATCAATATAAATATTAGATTCACCAGACACTAAATTCACAAACAGATATTGTTTTCAACCAATTCTCAACTCATGATAAACCTCATTTTTCAATATCAACATCAACACATGTACTAGAAGTTGTGGAAGTCATTACCGCGATATACAAGTTGTTCAAAAAATAATGAAAACAATATTCAAAGGGATGTCAACATTCCCAGGCTGCCGCTGAGAGAACTAATGGGGCAATTAGATCAAAAGTAACAGAAACCTGCTGAATGAACGTAGTCAAAAACGATTCATTATAGTGTATATTCATAAAAATCCATTTCCTGACCGTATTTCAGCGGGTTTTTGGCAACATTCTTCACAAATACAGTCTTGAATAGTATGAAAAAATGGATTAGCCATAAATTGGAAAAAATTTTTGAGAGAAAAAATAGTCTATCCAATTAAAAATTTTTATCAAAATTTTTAATTGGATAGACTATTTTTTCTCTCAAAATTTTTTTCCAATTTATGGCTAATCCATTTTTTCATTTATTGAGCTTAGTCGAGCTCTCAGCCACTTCCAAGTTCTGTAAAACTTGGGAGATTCGGTTCTGGAGTGTTTCTTTCTTCTGCCGCATGATGTCGCCACTTTCAATTGTCTGTTGGAACGCGGCTCGGTGCGGTCAAATAGACGCGACGAAAATGCATTGGGACAGGCAACGCTTCGAGTTGAGATCTTACGGTCTCTACTCGGATAACTACCCTGCACTGATGAGGGCCAATAAGCCCGAAACCGGTCTGTAGGTTGTTAGGCGTGCCTGTCTCGATGTGAATTTGTCACGTCTTAGGAAGAAAGAAACATTTGCGATCTGCATTCACAGTGTGAATCGTTGCATGGACTACGAACAGATATAATTCAATGTTCTGCGTGGTATTTACCAGGAAAGTAGTTGTTTTCTGCTCGTAGTCTACCAGACATTCATTTCAAACTATGTTTGATATTTTTAATTGGATAGACTATTTTTTCTCTCTTGAATAGTATATTGTGCAACTAGTGCGGAAAATAGGATATTTCATACGAGTCGCCTACGGCTGGTGGTTCATCATCTTGTCAAACTCGTATGGAATATCTAATTTCCGCAAGTGTTGTTCACTATACTTTTCTGACGAGTGACGATCTACATGAAAAACATAGGTAGGTATGTCAGATTTCAATTTCGCATGACTGTATTACCTACTTACAAATCATTTTCACAGAAAACCAATTCAATTGCTTGAAGAAGCATATAGGAAAGATTTATCACACAAAGAGAACCAATTTTATTGAACATTTAACAAAAATATTTAGTTACTCTTGAATCTGTAATTATGAAATATTGTAAAAATAATTATTGATGGTAATATTTGAACAATTATTCAGTACTAACGGAATACTATTATTTTCTTTTATCAAACCTAAATTGCATACTTCTGGGGTAGTAGAATCTACCATTTTATCGTCGGATGACATTGCAGCAAAGAAAACTGAACAAATTATAAGATTCGTTATATACCTATCTACTTGGTAAATCACATTGACACTAAATGTTATGAATTCGTTTGTAGAGAGGTGGATAGATAGACTGGTGAATTCACTTCCTATCCTGTAACATGTCCCAAATCTCTTGATTTCGCCTACTTCGATAAAACGTGTCTAACGTAACATTGCGTGGGTAAATCTCACGTAAATCTTGCTAAGTGAAGCCGCGATTTCAACCAAATTTACAGGTTACTGCAGGTGTCAATACAAAACTATTAATATTAGATTCTGAATGACTTCTAATCGTTTCGAGCCATGTTTCGAGTCATTTTCCAACGAGTTTCATGCGAATATGTATCGAATATGATTGAAAGAAAATTATTCAAATACGTAATGAGCTCGAAATTCAATTGTTTCAAATCAAGGATTTTTCTGCTGAAACAATTGAAGAGTAGCGCCACCAGGTCTTATTTCCATTATTGTTTGTAGATATGTCATTGTCACAGCTACCTATGAGTAAAAATTAGAGTATAGTTAACTATATTAGGTAATCGCACCAATCGCATACCGTGGAGATGAATATTTCATTCTGCACTTGTGCGAAATGAAATATAATATACCTACTATTAAAGAATATACGCAAGGGGTAACCTTGGAATGATAGCCATGCAAGGGTATTAAAAACGTGTCACCCGAATTTTCAATGTATAGCAGATATAATTCAATGTTCTGCGTGACATTTTCCAGGAAAATAGTAGTTTTCAGCTCGTAGTCTACAAGACAATCAAATTCGAAATGTGTTTAATTTTTTTTATTGAAAGAAAAGATAGACTCTCTCGTCCAATTCATGACTTTTCATTTTATAATCAAAAATATCGAATAGTATATTCTGTAAACTTTGGTTTTGATCAGCATGAAAGATTCAAACATATCGTATGATTCACGAAGTAACATACTTTTCAACCATGCAAACAACCGATATGGCGTCCATGAGACATCAAGACACCTTGGAAAGTACGATGATAGATATAGAGATCCTTGTAAAAAAGTGCCTCAAGCGAGCGTCTTAGTTTGAAAAGTCTAGTTCTTTTGGTTTTCTCTTGAAAAACTAAAAACGAAAATCACAAGTTTCCTACTTCCTTACAAATTCAGGAACTAAAAATGTTACATCAAACATTCTTTCAGATAATTGTTCAGCATTGAAAATGCACATCTTAGGCCAAATTTAATTGACCTCTTCTCTTTATATCAACTAGTAACAAATTGTTGGAAACAAAAAAATGCCTAATCCTACAGAAAAATAATAATATTCCATTATATTATAAGAGAGTTGATAATTCTATTGGCTTACCTAACGGTTGTTGTTGAAAAATATTTACAAACACCTGGAATAGTAACTGAATGGAATTCAGAAAATTATTTTGATAATGTGTGATAGGAAATATTTATTGTAATGTCACGCAAAATTTTTGAAATAAATAACAGGTAAAATATATAGGGTTATCATTTAATCAAACTGTATTATATCACTATCCCTCGGCAAAAGGCGGTAAGCTCCTGGTAGACAAGTAGTATCTTCCTTTGGCTCTGTGGAAAATAAACACAGTCGTGACGATAATTTATTATTCATTCAATTTAGTCTCCAATCATCTCACCTGGTGTCAACGTTGAACATACCCATACTAGAAACGGTGCAATTAGCACACTTCCCAGCTTCGTATTCGGTCCAATCTGTGCACTGCTTGGAAACGAATTTGTTGGTACTCAAAGATTCCGCGTAGTATTCGTAAGCTCTCACATGGGACAAAACACCACTGGGGTCCAGCTCGCATCCAGGTTGTCTCCTGCCCCCGTTGGGATAGTAATCGGAATGGCCGATTTCAAAATTGGCACCCAACGTGCCGGCATTGGTGTGAATGACTTGTACAAATTTGGCATCGGTCGCGTCCAAACGGTCCGTGCTTGAAAGCGAAAAAAGTGGGCCTGCAGGATCCAATCCTGTAGGGAATTGTATCTTCAGGATCAAAGTTTCGATTTAAATTTAAGCGATACCATAGGTATCAATTATAGATGTGTACCATGTAGCCATCTAATTCGACAGTCTAGCGCAGCAAGAAGTTAACTCAAAAGTGTTTTAATACTTGGAAGGAATGGTGAGGTGATTAACTACTTATGTTTATTTTATATCAAGTAATTATTTGTCAAGTTGATATAAAAAAATTTCGATAAATGGAAGAAAAGTAAAAAACAATAAAAAAGGGTTCACGAAGCACTTTTCTCGAATGAGTCTCACAATGATAACATTTGGCGACCTTGGAGATTTCCAGTGCGTTTTGCTCGAACTGAAAGACAGCTTGAGTTCATTAAATCCCCAAAAAGGATTAAGTTCATTTCTGGCAACTATACAAGCCCATGTCGACCTATGACCAATATCTCTGAAGTATTTTTTTATGTTCTGGTTCTCACGAAAAGGGATATCCTGTAATGTTCAGAGAACCAAGGGAAAGAGGATAGGAGTTGGTGTTCTTAAATTTCTGGATATGGTATGCCTCGGGGAACACCTCCCTAGGCAATGAGTTCCAAAGTCTCGATGTTCGTTGAATAAACGAGTCTTTGTAAAGGGACGTTCTGCAGGTCTCTAAAGTGACCATGAAGGGGTGTGAAGACTGAACTTGGCGGGTTAATCTCAAAGAGACTACTAATGGAGGAATGATTGTTGATATTTCAGAAGAGTATCACCCATGAAAATATCTACAAAATAGAAATAAATCGACAACTTTTCTTCGGTGTTCCAGAGAAGTGAGCGAGTTTGTAAGCGAGGCATCACCGACGAGACGAATTGCCCTTTTTTGGACAGAATCCAATAATTTCAGGATATGTCACTCCAAATATGGAAACAGTATTCCAGGACAGGTCGGATCTGTGCTAGATCATAAGCAGTTGACTGGGAGTGAAATAGCTCTTGGCTCGAAACATAAAACCAAGTTTTTGGGATGCACTTTTGGCAATGGACCTCACGTGATTTTCCCAAGAAAGGTTATTGCTGATAGTAACGCCAAGCATCGAAATGGATGACTTCAATGGTATGGTTACTCCTGACTGAATTATGTTGGGCACAGTGGGATCAGCTTTTCTAGAGAATAGACATGCTTGTGGTTTGTTTGCATCGAATTCTACCAGGTTATTAGATTCCCACTTGAGAATTGTAGCCAAGTTCATATTTATTTTGTTAACATTTCTTCCTCGTTCATTTCTGGTTTGACGGGTCGATATAGGAGCTCTGGAAGAGTAAGCGGTATGGAGGGTACTACCATCCGCGAAGCTGTGTGAAGTAGAAAACAGTCAACATTAAGCTCAAACAATATCTGTGGAGATCTGATGGCATCGTGAACGACCGACAATATGGTTTTCATCATCAGGTATGAACTGGATATTTACTTGCCTACGTGTAACACACATGTGGAAGACTCCAATTGAAAATCGCAGGGAATCTCTATTATAGCTGTATAGCATTGAAAATATATCAAAGGTATTCGACTAAGTTTGACATGACAGCATTCTTGGAAATCTTCCGTCATATTGTTTATCGCCACAACTATGTCTGTTACTAACAAACAACGAACTTTCTTTTGAATAGATCACTTCATATGAAATAGCTATCAACGCCACAGGAATATGTTTTGGCACCAACTCTGTTCCCGCTACACATCAAGGACCTGTTATAGAGGTGACCTCCTGTCGTGCCATCAACAGCTTTGCGGATGATAGTACCCTTCATACTGCCTAAGTATATCATTTAAATATGGTCGATGTGCAAGACAAATGAGATACTAATAATGACGATATAGTCCAGTGTTGGAAATAGGGATCTGTATCTTCAATCTCCATATTATTCTGAGAGGAGATATTCTCTGTAACTCACCTTCAATAAGACCCACCTGACCACCTAGTTCTGCTCCTGCACATCCACTGACATGAGCACCCAAAGAATGCCCTACAATTTTCACATTGCCCAGCTGCAAGAGGTATTGAGTGTTCAAAGACCTGATGAAGTCTGCAACAAGTTCTCCAACCTTGCCCACACTTAACCGAGCAGACAGGTAAGTCTTCCAAGCAATGGGACTCCAATCTACCACAAAAACATTGACATCGTGCGCTTTCAGAACGTTCCCCTTGATGAGAATGTTGACGAGCGACATGAGTTCGTTTTTCCAGCCGTGGATGATGAACAATGTTTCTTTCGAAGAGTTGAATGCGCTGTTGTTAAGAAAGCTCAAATCACTGGGAAGAATGGGTAGGCCTATTACGGGGTTCTCTCGACTGTAGAAGAAGAATGTGACGTCTTCCGCAGATACGTTGAGATCTACTTCTGGGTCAACTAGATCCTCGTACTGAATATTGCCGTTTTTATCTTCATAATAGATTAATGTCATGTTTTCCATACTGGAATTTCGGTTGTCAGGCAGGGGAGCTACAAGATAAATGAGAATGGGTCAAGAGCCTGTTAAGGTTGAGAGATCAGAAGTGGATATCACCGTCATCCAAGCATATTTGCAACAACAAAAAAGTGATGACTCTGATTATAAAATTTTGTATATCGTAATTATTGCTTGTATTACCGCACTAGCCCTGTAGAATATCACAAAGTACGTGTTCAGAAACATGATGAAGTAAAAGATGGAGATAATCTACCATTCGATGTTGGAAATACGCAATTCATCAGAAATCTATTATTTTTCTCTCTTCGCAAAAATCTCCGACTTCTTATTTCTGATCAAGGTGGATATAGGATGGTGAAACAGCTCTTCAATTGTTTCTGCGAAAAACTTGTAGACCGTTTGAAAAGGTACTAATATTTCCACGACTCGAAAGGAGATGGCAGTGAGATCGATTATCGAATAAGATTTCTGTTGCTTACGTATTTCTGTGGTTCACATCTGACTGACGTGACTTGAAACGACAACAAAACAATATATTTTCGATAAATCTGGAATGAATATTGATATTTTGACTCTTCTCAATCATTTTTCATCTAGAACAGATGAAACTGATAAAAGTATGACAGATGCACAGTTTCTGTTTTACCGACACAAGGTATGTCGCCATCTCTGATAACTTCAGGAAATATTACTACGGTATGAAATCAAGTAGGCAAAGGTCTACAGTTTATTCTAGTGCTCGTTAATAGGAAGCTGTTTCACCATCCTATATCCACCTTGTTTCTGATCAAGAAATATTGACTCGTATGACAGTTCTGATGTGAACTTGGCGACTGTCCTCTCATGAATCTTTCCGCCTGAATAGTTATTACACAATTCTAATGTTTTTTTCTTAACCACGTATATTTTCATTCGAAATGAACTAACACTTTGAATGGACCATAATCAAATTGATTAGTTTCGAAGAAACGGGGTGACTTTCAATGCAGTTACAAAAACAGAAAATGATAACATAAAAAAAATCGCTTTGTGAATCTTCAGCGAATCTTCTTCACAGAAGGTTTTTTTTTATATACGATATGTAGCCAATTCTGAGATAATCAGATGTATTTCAAAACCATTTTAATAATATTTTCAAAGTTTCAAGTTATAACCGATTGAAATTTGATTTGTCCATACCTCGTAATGCTTGTGTCGTATTCCAAAAATTTACATTAATTTTTCGGCACATTAGATCTAATCAAAATTGTACACAGTGAAATGATTGAACCGGATGAATATTTTTCGTGTTGTTACCACTACATTGATTAGTAGAAACATATTGAGTACTAGTTTGCCTATTCAACTCCAATAACAATAAAATCAGCAATATTTCCGACTAAAGTTTGCAAACCCTGTATGAATACTAACCTGGAATAGAAAACACCAATGCTATCAAAGAAGCACACACTATTAAGAATTGCATGACAACAAGATATATGCTCTGATGTTATGACGAGATAATATTCTCAATGTTCTATAATAGAAGGTGTTTGATATGATTTCATAAATGAATGAAGGTTGATCTCTATTTATACTCCTCCCTATCATAGCAAAATATCATTAATTACTTGTGTGTTCGATTATGCCATAATTCATGGAACTTCTCATTCGTGTAAGATTATAATTTTTTTGGTACTCTTCACTTTTTCAAAGCTGAACATAAACACCAGTCTGAATCATCAACTTGAACTGCTTGAAGATTGATTATTGAGCAGATCTTTCATTATTTTCTCCTCTGAACACAACAATAAAACAAACAAATTTTCGACAAAAATTGGTCAAATTCCGTTTTTACCCTGGACCCTTCAAATAATATATTAAAATGGTCCATGCATGTCTATAGCGACTAGAAGGTCACCTATCTTTGTGACAGCTGAAACTATTCTCCTCTTCAAAAACCTTCAACTGTTTTCGAGAAAATTGATAATTTCCTAATAATAGCCTAGGCAGAGAGATTCTAACATGCATCTGTCGGAATAAATCGAAGCAAAAATATATATCATTATTGAATTTATAAACTACTATATATTATATTATTTTTTCCCACGTTTTGTGAATGCTGATGTACCTATATGGATAAGTACCTACCTACTGAATTCACAATTCGTGATATCAGCTATCACAATTCGTGATATCAGCTATTCTCTTTCAATATATTCACGAAAATACGAATGTGTCCTGATGTTATAATTTATTCATGAAAGTTATTAAATCCTACCATTCCTTGAAATATTTGTACGTTGGAAATATCTTTCCTACACCGAATATTCTCAATCGAAAGCAAATTGTTCAAATCCCAACATTTTTTCAATTCTTCGTCTGCCATGATTATTGGGCGTGCCATAAATGAAGTTATTGCGGACAAGATAAATGAGTGTGGGCAAGAACTTTGAACTTAAAAGTTTTATAACTTTTTTTGCGGATATCTTTTTGACCTCTTATAACATTCGCCAATAATCAATAATCAGAACTGCTATGAATTGACTCCTGTTTTAAGCTAATTCTATTTGATGACTAATAGAGTTTTTGTTTTCGACTGAAAATACATGAGATGTAAGATGTTCAATGAAAAGGATGAAAAAGCAATTGAAAAAATATTGTTGATCCGTCTCTATGGAATCAAAGATCTCTTGAATATGAGTTGAAAAATAGTGTATACACAGGATGATAAAATACATCAGAGATGGTAATGTGATACATATAGGTTTCTACCAACAGAATTACGATATCACGACCTTCAAGAAGAAGATATCCACATGAAAAGAATGTTTAAAAGTCAGGAACTTGGACTAGATAGGTATAGATGTTAGAATCGATATCGGGTTTCATCCCCAGAAAGTCATTTCAACCCTTTCTCATGTATCTATTTCAGAGTCACAGATAGGTTTCACATGAAATTTTCAAGTCTTATTGATTATAAATCGGTTATTAGTTTTACAGGGATGTTAGTCTCAAAATGTAAAAGAGCAAATAAGTGAGCACGTAAATGTTCGAATAAATTCGTTAGAAGGTTGATATGGCCATTGGTGGAAAAAAGCTCAGACCCTTCGATTTTCTTTTTCAGATGCACATTTTTTGGTCTACGCATATTTTTGAAGACGTCATCACTGTTCGGGTTGCGTCATTCTAATTTTATTTAATGGAAAGTTGAGATAGGGACATGTAAGCAGTTTTGAGCAAGAATGGATAGTTTCAGCACAAAAAATTCCTAAAGTCTAAGGTACCATCGACCGTGAGTGACCCTGTAGATGTACTTTCTATCGAAAAGGAAATAAAAGTTATTCGCATAAACATATACAAACACTGATAGCTCAGGAAGGCTAGCGATAAAAATATCGGTTGTTCAATCATTAAGTTTATTTTTTGAAGGGTGAAACATGACAAACTTATGGTAGAGCATCCTTCAGGTTGAGCATCTTCTTGTAGCTATTTATTTCCTTGATCATTTCGGTAATCTTCATCCCCCTAAAATATGAATATTTTCTTATAAATATAGGTTATACTGTATATAATGCTTAAATATTATATTATATATGATGGTTGTATATATATATTATATACATGAAAAAATAGAAAAGCCACGAATTAGACACATTTCAAAAGAGAAAAGTCTATCCATTCAATATATCGAACATAGTTTGAAATTGAATGTCTGGTAGACTACGAGCAGAAAACAACTACTTTCCTGGTAAATACCACGCAGAACATTGAATTATATCTGCCCGTAGTCCATGCAACGATTCACACTGTGAATGCAGATCGCAATTATTACTTTCTTCCTGAGACATGACAAAGTCACATCGGGACAGGCACGCTCAACAACCTGCAGACCGGTTTCGGGCGTATTGGCCCTAATCAGTGCAGGGTAGTTAATTGGATAGACTATTTTATCTATTATATACATACTATGACTCGAATGGATGTAGGTTGGGTTGGTCATTATAAGCAAGAGGATTATCATTTATTCATATTCATTTAGCCCAGAGAAAACATTGTGAGGTATTTGTGTTAAGGAGTAGTTTGACAGTTTTATATGTTCTATTTTTTGCTACACCTTCCAGACATGTGTTTATATAAAAATTAAACTCTAGGTGTCAAAATAACTATTTTCTATAGCTCCATAGCCCCAAATTCTGTGAAGCCGATGAAAGACCATCAATATCTAATAACTACTCCGGTCAATTATCAATAATGTTTTTCGCTACAAGCCATTATACAGGGTGATATGTTCGCTCGAACAAAATACTTACGATTCTTTCAAATTCGCCTTGATGGTATTGGTGTGAGTTGCATTGATTGTGGATACTTTCTTCGTTTCTTGAGCTTTCCAATTCTCCATCTATAAAAGGAACATCCAAAGTAACATTGATAGAAATTATAAAGATAGGATTGATCCCACTGGGCATGATCCATGAAGGAGTTTCCTGCTATTATTTCTCAAGTAGGTAATATGTGGTACTAATGGCATTATCTCTCGTGTATCATTTGAATATATGCAATAAAATTGGAGTTTTTCTACTATGAAACATTCTGCTACATAACGACTGTCATCAGGGACACATTAGCGCAAGCACGAATTCTGAATAGATATAGAGAAAAACATTCCTCATTTCAACATAATTATAGATGGCAATATCCTGAATCAGCTGTTAATTGACTGAAATATGCCTGAATGATAATCTCAATCTATTGGATATTTTTCTAAATACATAAAAATTAGCACATATTTTGATTCGGCAACGAGTACATGATCCAGATTAATAAAGGTACTATCACGATTTTTTGTCCTGAAAGCCAGTTTTCTCGTTTAACTTTGAGTACTGGAAAGTTCGGATTCTCACAAAATAGAGATGGTACTCACCTGAACCTGCTGATATTTCACCTTATTCTTGATTTTGTCGATTTTATTACCGTATCCTACAACTTTCTCCTCTATTGTATGCAGCTCACTCATGAATGCCTTCTCTGCATCGGATGGGGCACTCTTCTTCCTAGATACCAGCATAAGTAAATTCTCGCACCTACAAAAAAACCATAGGACCAACTAATCTCGCTTCGCCCTGTGATCTAACCCACTTCTTCAACAGTTCATCCTGTTTATCTTTGATATCCTCGTGTTTCTCAGCCAAATTGCTTGCCTTATCTTGCATTTGATCCTTCTCCTTGCCCATGCACTCAATCTCTTTTTGTTGATTCTTCTTCATCATTAGTAGAGTCTGGACCCTCTTCTCGAGTTCTTCTCTCGCCTTGGCATGGTTCTTGAAGTGTTCCTCTCTAAACGCCTGCGCTGCTCTTTGAAGAAGCTGGAATGAAGATTGTATAGGTTCTCATCCATGTAGTTAGATGCTGATTACTCTCTTTGAACTGCATACATTGAATAGTTATGAAAAGGACGTTCACTGGGAATTGATTAGATGAAAAATGTCAAATGGTGAAAACCTGGTTGTTACCTCATAACACTGTTCCTGACTTGGTTTTCCTGAAGGAGCCAACTTGAGAATTGGTTGGGTTGAACTTTTCTTCAGGATTTTCTGGATGTACTGATCAAAAGGTTCTCGTAGCATCTGAAACACAATATGCCACTAGATTCAAGATTATACAGGTAGGGTTATCAAACATTTTTGAGAATAGAAGTTGAGTCAACCGAATGTTTGGTACGATTTTTTTGTTCATTCAAGAAGTGATGCCAATGAATTGACAAAATCAATATATATATATAGAGATACATTGAATTCAAGAATTACCCAAACTTGATCATGACAACATTTAGGTCAACACTCTAATTTCTACATCATTTCCTTCAGACAATCAATATAGACTCCAACTCGATGAACCAAAAAGAAACAATCTTAGATATTGATGGTCAACAATTAGCAATGAGAAATTGTACCGAAGAAATGTGCAAGAATAGTCAAGAAAATTATCAAGATAATTATCGAGATAATTATCTTGATAATTATACCTTGATAAATATCTTGATAATTATGAAAATCCACATTAACTCTAGTTGTACTTTGTATTATTAGCGTTTTCCACTGGACTGCCCTTTCGCACTCCAGTGCACTTGAGCGTAAGTTCGGAACGCACCCTCGTATCCGACCGAATTCACCGAACACAAATAACCTCAAAATTTGTGTCAAAACAAACAAATTTAACAATAATATACAAAAAAGCCGAGAATTAAAGATTCAAACGAAGACTTAATATAAAATAATGAATAATTTCCTTAACATGGTTAGAATGTGATACTATTAGGTATTTATTTCGTTTTTTGTTTAAGAAGTTTGGAATATTATTTTGTTTAACATATTATTATTTTAATTTTATACTACTAAGAAAAAGAAATTTTGAATTTATTTATTTTTTTATTTCATATGTAGTTTTATTTTTATTTTTTATTTGTTTTTATTTTTGTAGTTTCAAAGAATGAAAAAGTTGATATAAATGCCTTTCTTATACACAACATATTTGAACTGAAAAAATAATTTGTAAGTAAAAATATAAAGAAAATAAGTTGTCTGTCAGTATGTATAATTATCAGATAATTATCCGATAATTATCTGATAATTATCATAAAAAAATAATTATCTTGATAATTACTAACCCTGGTTACTGAGTTTGATCAGATTGAAGTACTGAATGAATTTTCTTTAGGAATAAGCCAGCCCTTGAATATATTATTAGTGAAAAGGGTGTGTGTTGAACAACGCAAATCGATCACCAAAGAGATACATAAGCAAACAGAAATCTTCCTTGATAATCGATCTCAGCGCCATCTTCATTGAATTCGTAGAAAAATTACTACGCTCCTCAAATGGACGACAAGTTTTCCATAAAAACAATTGAGGAGCTGTTTCATCATCCTATATCAACCTTGGACATAACCTACTTACCTTCCTGAGAGGAGTATCTATGGATACATCTTCATCATCGCGGACTACCAGATCCTCCATTTTGGGCATCTCCGATGTGTACATCACTCCCAACGTGACGAGATTGCCGTTGCTCAACAGTGTTATGACAGCTGGCGGCTCGTAATACAGGGCGAACCCGATCACCGGGTTGGATTTCTGAGAGGTGGCCGTTTTGGTGCACACCACATATTCGGCTCTGCTGGGATTGATGAAAATATCAGAAGTGGGATCGACGTCTGCGAAAAAAAAATTCAAATGGCAAATCGATCCTCATTCTGTCGTTTCTTGATTGAGCATACCTTCTCGGGAGTCAACAAATTGTCGTAGTTCCTTCACGCAAGAAATAGCCACGGAGTGTACCCCTGCGCTGTGGGTGGCATAATATTTTCCTGGTTTCGAGTCGTCCTTTTTCAGGAATATGGGACATTTATACTTGGAATCGAGGTCTTCTTCGTTGGTCATCAGGCCCAGCTCTAATTTGACTGCTTCGAAAGCCAGTACTTCCTTTGTGGGGACATGAGAAATAGTCTTCGCAGTTTCTTTCATCTGAAATGAAACTAGCTGGATTCAATAAATTCTCTTTTGAGATCATTATTGATGAAGCCAATATGTTCGTGAGTTATTATTACTTGCCTTATTGGAAACATCTTCCTCAATATCGAGTACAACAGAATGGCATATGGTGCCATCTGATTGGGCAATGCATATGATTTGTGGAACAGTGTTGAGGCAGACTAAAGAGCAAGCTTCAATCTGTTCATCATTTTCGAACGAAGTCATTGGTAATGGTCCTTTCAAGAAAGGTTTCCACCTAAAAAATGAAAAAATATGAATTATCATTATTATTTCTTCATGAATTCATTGATGTGCAACAATTCGACCTTTGCGCAAAATCAGAAGAATAAAAAGTGCTGTAGCGACAAGGCAATAAATGTCATTTGTCTGTTATCTTCACATAGTTAACAACTTCGGATTTGCTCCAAGATTTTTGCTCAAAATAGAAGGTATTCTGAAAAAAAAAACAAAACTGGTGAAGATCGAGGTTGACAGTTAGTTATTACATTCTTAAATTAATTTCACAATACTATCCAGTTTTGGGAGCTGCCATTGGTCACATGACTTTATCAATTATTCATCAATCTCTGCATCAAATTTCAATGTTGAATGAATTCCAGATTAATTTTCTTGTCGTTGGAATATCTTTTTGCTGGTATTTCTTACCGTTTTTTCAAATCAATATTCATTGAATAGACAGTCATATCTCCTCTGAGAATATAAATCGGCCAAACCAACTTGTCCCAGTCATTCTTATTCCATGTGGGGTCTTTAGCCACAATTTTGTCGACAGTCTGAGTTTCCACATTGATCATGTACTTTTCTGCAACAAACCAAAATAATCATCGATTACAAGAGCATTATCCCAAATTTCAGCTGGGACTTACCTTCTTTGGATCTAACCACACTTTTCGAAATGGCTTTCTCTTCATTTCGTCTGATTTTCGGGTTCAGTTCAGCAATTTCTGGGTGTCCGAAATCGAAATCAACTGCGATTTCTCCGTAGATGTCCAGGAATGGTGTTTTACTTCCGGGAAACATACCAGTGGGTTTTTCGCCGACTGGGTATACTGCTACGTTAAAAGCTTCATTGTCCTCGATATGATACAACCTGAAAATAAACGGGTATATTATATTATTTCTTAGTATGCATATTGAAAAACACGGAAAATCTCTTGTTGAGATATACAGTGTCACACATAAAGTTCGCGACATATGGAAGATTTTTTTATTGATAGATATTAAAAAAAAATGACTTCGCAGTTAGTTTGTGCTTGAAAAATGAGTAGAATACATCATCTTTCCTTTTTCTATGTGTTACTCTAAACCTGTCAAATTTGACATTGTTTTTGAAAATCCTCAAATAATCAGTTTTTTGAAATTTCGGAAAATGCCAGAACAAAAAGTTGCTCAGATTCCAATTTTATACATTTCTTCCAAATTTGGACTCTCGAATCTTTCGCTCTATCGATTCGAACGTAACATGATTCAAATTTCATAATTTTGATGAATATGAGACTTCAATATCATATCTTGCCCAGGAAATACCCACATTGGCCTGTGACCAGAAAATAAAATAAATGCATCTCCAGAAATCCCTCTTTGTTGTTGCAAAGTTCATCTAGTTTTTTCATTTCATTGTTAAACTGATGTGGATTTTCAATGTATGGACGTTAATATGTCAGTAATCGTATAAACGAATTTCTCTTCATTCTTATTAAACTCGTAATTCTTTTTTTAATAGATTTTTATCCAGTTTGATTATTTTTCTGACCAAAATATCATACTTTTCGGTAAACTAAACAATGGCCTACAGTTAAAAGGTCAAAAGTCTTTCGTTCTAGCGATTTGTACTAGACATGATATACAATTTCGTGATTTTAAACAATACAAGACTAATGCAACATCTCGGTATGAAAATAGTAGTTACTGATCAAATCGAAATAAAATTTTCACATAGTAGTAGTCGAAGTGACAGTAGAGAGGCCAAATTTGGAACAAATGTATAAAATTGGAAAGTGAGCAACTTTTTTCTCTGGCATTTTTGGAAATTTGAAAAAAAACTGTTTTTTGAGGATTTCAAAGGAAAATTTCGAATTTGTCAGGTTTAGAGTAGCACATAGGAGGATAGATGCTGTATTTTACTCATTTTTCAAGCACAAACTAACTGCGAAGTCTACTTTTTGAGATAATCGATGCCAAAGTTCGAAATTTTACCTTCTTTCACTGATTTTCTTTTTGATCTTTATTTAAAAGAGAAAACACATATCACTGACTCGTATTGCTATAAGGCAGCCATGAATCCACCTTTATTCGCTCAAGATTCGCACAGAGGTTTTCAAAATGGCTGTTGTTTATGTAGCCTAGTTGGTGAAATAATAGAAAAATTATGAAAAAAAAAAAAAATTTATAATGTCTTTCTTAGACAAACATCATAATCAACCATGGTAAAACCATGTAATATGTCCTGGGATCTAAGAAGATACATTACTTACTCGATTATTGCGAAACTAGACATATGTTCACGATAATATCATGAAATTTTCATAAAAGTATTCATCGCATGATGAGTGCACAATTACCAAATATTGGTGTTCGAGAAAGAATTTTCTGTATTTAATTGAAGCTAGAGAGGTATTCGGTAAGAAAATTTCACATCAAGACTCCAAATGAGATTACGCTAAATAAAATAAGAAATACCGAAATGCTGGTAGTTCATACCATTATTCTTGACTTTATTCCACCAAAGTTGGTAGAAATAGACTTTCTTACAAGAAACTCGAAGTGGTATTTTAATATCTAGAGTTGAATGTGATTGTCATTCAACCAATAAACGTCAAAAAAATTCCACTGTAAAGCCTGGTTTATGCTCATACGAATATCGGAAAGTTTTTGCGAATAAAATGGCCGCTGTGATGAAATATCGCAATAAAGTTGAAATATTTGAACTTTTTTTCCGGATTTTTCATGTTATCATGATATGTACTACAGCATGTACAAATCAATAGTGTTGTAGAGTAGAAATAATATCAATGTAATATTTGTTATTTTCCGATTCGCATTAATTTTGCGAAATTCGCACCAGGCTTGAGAGAAATTTCAGGAAATCGTTCTAGTTGCTATGGTAACGATACTCAAGATGGCGCCGTTACGTAGCACAAAACCCGTCTTGAATTTTCATTACATATAATTGTTATATAGATTGATGGTCAACAGATTCAGATATAAAAGAAATGATGCGAAATTGAGTTGCAAAGACAATGCCCAAAAATTAATAAGTTGAAAAAATCAATGAAGTTGAAGATTTGGCAACTCGCTCGTATTGCAGTCGGTAGCTAAACTGACCACGTACTAAATCGCGTACATACTTTGTCATGAACATATTGAAAATAATATTTTTCCCAACAACTTTTTTGGTTCTATGCATTATTTATAACTATATATAACTTTGAATAAAGCTTTTTAACATATCACATTTTTTTCGTACGACATCCTCACTTATACGACTAAATAAATTATTTGATATTATGACATAAACAAACGGTCAAACCCTGTCATAGATGATGACAACCGCTTACTTGTGATAAATTAATAAATCACAAAAACCAATAAAGTAAAAAATTATATTCGCTTTACACATCAAAAGCGACCAGAAAAATATATTAGGATGAATATGATTAGAAAAGGGAAAAAACAATCCGTTCCAACCAAACCATAGCCAAATATGTTCCATTCGAAAAAAATTGCACTTTCGGGCCATGCACTTTTTTTCCAAAATCCTATAGTTACCGAATCATCCAATACAAACATCAGAATTTGCCCACCCTGTACAGGTTGCTATTAAAAAATCGAAGATTGGACCAGAAAAAATGGAATACATTCACATTATATAACGGTTAATTAGGAAGATAAGTGTATTTTTGAAACATACAAAAAAAACGATATAATATGTCATACTACTCACCTCAACATATTATCAGATGTGAGAACCAAAATATGATTGTGGTGGATACTGCCAGGATGAAATTTTGCTTGTCTGACTTCAACATTCTCAGAACATGATAAAAGTCGCTCGTCCAGGCTGTGGCTCCTAGAAAATATACAATATTCATCAGTGTCAATTGTCTGCTACTGGATTCTTCAGATTTTCCTTATTCAGACACAGAATACTGATTCGAAGGGAATGTTGATTGGGATTCAATGCTACATCTAGAGCAACTCGTCAGCTAGGAGTCGAATCAAAAAACAATTATTATGTGCAGAAGCAGGGGGATGACAGGGCGAAAAGTAGCACTTTATCGCCCGGTGTCGACTCTGTGAAGTGGCGCTTCAGTCCCGGGGTGAATTTTATATTTTCAATAATCAACATGAAAAGAGCGAGAACATACCGTATGAAAATAATTTATGCATAGTTATGCACGATGGGTAGGAATCAGAGTTCCAAAGTTGTGGAAATCGTTTTAGTTACAAGGATTAGGGAACAAAGACTCTGAAGTGCAATTATGGGATTATAATACTGTCATAATATACATAATTCGGATTAAAAGAAACCGAGGATCATCCTGTTATGCATAGGGAAAAAGTACATTACGGGAATAATCCATACATATGTACAGTGGGTCCTTAATTGATGATATATGTGTTGCTCGCTCAATATTATGAAAAAATCAGCACCTCAGTTGAATTCAGAGAATTTTACAGTTTGGCCAATTTCAAAAATGAGTTCATTATTGAGCATACTGAGTGTGACAATTTTTCAATCTAGCAACAATAGAATGCGAATCGTACAAACCTTCAACATTTCAATATTCAAATGGAAAGTTTGACAGTTCTCGACATTCCTAACGATTAGAAATGAAATTGGAAGCGTGCAAGCTTTGAATATACCAACAAAACAATTCATAATAATTATCATGATTCCAATACCGCATACGTTAGTATTGCTACAAGTGAATTGCGACAGGGTTCTAAATATAAAAATGTGGGTTTTTCAATTCCGCATCGAATTATATACAAATATTCAAGGGTTCCAACTATTTGAAAAATGAATATTTCTTGGAGGAATTCTAAAATAACTACATCTATTTATTTTAAATATTGTCAGAATGTGTTGATAAAATTCTGCATTTACATTCTCCGAAAATTCGAACGGAATATTAAAGTAATATATCGAATGAAAGTTTATATAATATTTATTACAGGATTAGAATCTTCTTGGATTATTGGATTGGAATATTCTACAATACCTATTTTAACATTGTCAGAATATTATGTGTGTCCGTAGGATGTTGTTCTTGAGATACGTCAATTACTATACCATCTAGGACATCCTAAGGACATCCTCTCAGATACATTAATAAATATTATGTACCGATTGGGATGTCAATGAAATGTTGTTCTCAGGACTTTTTGAATGTACTTTACGGAATATCCCATAGACTTCGACGCAGTTATAATACATGGTGTGTATCGATTGGGACGTCCATAGGTTGTACTTATGATTTTTGACATCCTATGGACGTCCTCACAAAGACATTACATGAGATTTACTGACCGAGACGTCCTAGGGACATTTTGTGCAATTAGGGGGTTATTTCATGAATGAAATTTTTTTCATTCCAAAACCGTTTATTGGGTTACATTTAGACATTTTCAATACTTTAGTTTCGAGACAATTATTTCTTAATTTGTTGACGTATAAGAAATATACATACTATTTATTTTATTCCAAGAAAAAATCATTTTTCTGCAACCGACTCAAAAGTCTCCATTTTGTTCTGAAAACAGCTCTATAAGTTGACGTTTCTCTCTTACTGACACAACAAAATTATCAAAATGTATGTTACCAGGCAACACTTGTACTGCCTATAGCAGATGAAGTTAATTTTTGAATCCTAGAATTATACCATTGTGATTTGAAGAAATATAATAACCATGCATTGTGCTAAGTCAGATTATCTCTCACATTGTACCTACAAGGAATTGTGCATGATATATTTTATATTTTTCAGTCGTTTCAAACCAGAGGACTACAACTTCATTGCGAGGTAAACTGGTGGACAAGTTCAGAAATAATCTCTACGAATAGGGGGAAAAGTTGTCAAGAAGAAGGTCTGCAAGTGATGATGTGATTGATGAGAGCCCCAATAAGAGAACGGAAGTTGAGGATGATTCTCATTTCAAGAAATCGATATAATTCCTCTAATTTGATAAAATTCTTGATAGAAAACAATCTACAGCTAAAACTGAAAATCTGATTCTTTTTGTTCAAGAAAAATGCGAGTCATTGAGAGATTATGATTGTGTTGATTTGAATATATTGTGTTCTCAATCTGAAATATTGTATTATTCTCACGAAGAACTCCATTCATTTACCATTCAAGAAATCTACAACATTGGTATGAGTGTATTTAGTTGGAAACATAATAGTCTTAAATTGAGCAGACATTTATTCCAGTATATATAAACAAGCCATACTCTTGAACAATGATGGAAATAAGACCTGGTGGCGCTACTCTTCAATTGTTTCAGCAGACAAATCCTTGATTTGGAACAATTGAATTTCAGCTCATTACGTGGGGTTCTCATGTACAACAGTAGATGGCGATACTGTCGAAAGATTCTGAAGAATTTTCTTTCAATCATGTTCGATACATATTCGCATCAAACTCATTGGAAAATGGCTCCATGAAATTATTAGAAACGATTAGAAGTCATTCAGAATCAAATATTCATATTTTCGTATTGACACCTGCAGTAACCTGTAAATTTGGTTGAAATCGCGGCTTCACTTAGCGAGATTCACACACGCCATGTCACGTTATACACGTTTTATCGAAGTAGGCGAAATCAAGAGATTTGGGACCAGTCACAGGATAGGAAGTGATTTCACCAGTCTATCTTTCCACCTCTTCTTGAACCAAAGCATATCAAATCAAATCAAGTAATTCTTTTTATGTGTGTACCTACTATTCTATGTGTATGTAGTTCTGGAAATGAAATCGGCGGTATCGCTGCATATTTCGGGTATAGGAGACTTTATTAGAGTTAAGGGGGTGCTAACTCGACATTAGATGACTCATTGGCGCTATAAAAAAAGATTATCGCCCGTTTATTCAAATACTCCATAACAATAATTGCCGCGAACGCAGGACCTGTGAACGTTAAAATCCAAATGAATATTCAAAGATTGGCGAGAAGGAGCAGCAATTAAGAACTCATAGGTTATAATGCGGAATTATAGTTGGCGGTGCGAGCTTCAAGATTTCTCCGGCATTACCATAAAAAAGCAATAAAATTATTGTTGGATTAAGTTTTGGCAATGGCGACGAGCCGAGCACAGATCAGCGAATATCTGGGCGAGGTTCAACGGGAATATAATGTGTTCCGTGGTTGCGGGATCAACATTGCCGTTTAGCGGGATTCAGATGTTTTCCCAACTCATTCGGAACGATATTGGTTTCGTGAATGACGAAAATAAAACCTGGGGAGGCCACACTTCAACTTTTTTGTCAGACTAATCCTCGACTTTGTCCTTCTGACAGTATACTATGCCAATTTTTATTCATCTCTTAAGTTTGGTATCGCCATTTGGGGCGGTAGTCATAAGTTAAACAAAATAATTTTTTTTTATGTCAAAAAAGGGTTGTCCGAGTCATGTTCAATATCAAACTCATGTCGTGGGATCTTCAAGGCAAACAGTCTGCTTACAGTTCCTGCTATTTACATTTTCGAAACACTTAAATTTTCAATGGAACATCCTCAATATTTTGAATCTTTTAGAAAAACCCATTGTACAAGACATAAAGGTGATTATGCGACTTTCCTATACATAATAGAGGATCTACGGAGAAAAGTACAATTTATAGTGCTCTCAAATTTTTCAACCATCTGCCCCATGAATTAAAATCTATTGCTGGGCACATTGGCAAGTTCATGAAATCATTGAAAATCTATCTGATTGATTTAGAGCCTTATACAGTAGATGAATATGAGACTTCAATATCATATCTTGCCCAGGAAATACCCACATTGGCCTGTTAGCAGAAAATAAAAAAAATGCATCTCCAGAAATCCCTCTGTGTTGTTGCAAAGTTCATCTAGTTTTTTCATTTCATTGTTAAACTGATGTGGATTTTCAATGTATGGACGTTAATATGTCAGTAATCGTATAAACGAATTTCTCTTCATTCTTATTAAACTCGTAATTCTTTTTTTAATAGATTTTTATCCAGTTTGATTATTTTTCTGACCAAAATATCATACTTTTCTGTAAACTAAACAATGGCCTACAGTTAAAAGGTCAAAAGTCTTTCGTTCTAGCGATTTGTACTAGACATGATATACAATTTCGTGATTTTAAACAATACAAGACTAATGCAACATCTCGGTATGAAAATAGTAGTTACTGATCAAATCGAAATAAAATAAATAAGTTCATGAAATCATTGAAAATCTATCTGATTGATTTAGAGCCTTATACAGTAGATGAATACTTGGATAGGAGAGTCTACTGAGAGTAAAAAATTTCTGTGAATCAAGGATTTCCTGAAATGTATTATTTTTTGTGTAGGAATATGTTTAATTTATTTTATCTTGCGATTTCCTAATTTTACATACCTGTAAACTATTCATTTGTATATTTTATATTTAGTATTACTATATGTATTTTCCATACATGTTTGTAGACCATATATTTGCATATTTTATAATCAAATCTGTACATGCTTGTCTTCGCGTGTAGGTATGTTTTTGCGCTCTTTGTGACTTGTTGCTGAGACCAACCATTGTTTGTCACTTGCTATTCTCTTGATGGAATTTTTTTGTAGGAGGCATTGTAATCTCTAGCAGTAAATAAAGTTCCTTTCTTTCTTTCTTTCTTTCTTTCTTTCTTTCTTTCTTTCTTTCTTTCTTTCTTTCTTTCTTTCTTTCTTTCTTTCTTTCTTTCTTTCTTTCTTTCTTTCTTTCTTTCTTTCTTTCTTTCTTTCTTTCATTCTTTCTTTCGATATGTAACAAATGAATTTCATATCGGAATGCTCCATGATGAATAGCGTCAGCGTCTATATTCGGGGCAAAGTTGCGCATTTTTATGCTGAACAATTATGTGAAAGCTACTTATATGGATAATTTATCGCTTTTGAATTATTGTAAAAAAAATTAAATTCTTATTTTCCGTTTTTATTTCATCAAGCGATAACGAAAAGAACTGGACGTTTTTAACTAGAATATTACTCTGGTATTTTTCACAAGTGATACATATCTGTCATTGTGTTTTCCAAAGCGTTCTTGATATCAGAGATACAACTTTGGTTTTTCTTATGGGCGCCTTATTGGATTCAAACGTTTTTTCAAAATCTGTTATTTTCTCAATACAATGATGTATCACGATATGTTTGAATCTTACATTCTAATCAAAATTGAAACAAAAAGATCATTTTTGCGAATAGTGCCTTTTAAAGAACAAAACTAATTTTTCCTACGACCCCGTATGAGAACGACATATAGCACACTGTTTTCATAATTGGAAAATAGCTCATATACCATGGTGTTGTTATTTGAAAGAAAAAAGCACACGTGTTGAAATGAAAAATATCACACGCTCGCTTGAATTGATAGAAATAATTAGGTATATTGGTTGTCACTGTCAATATAAGTTGTCTCAAATCAAATTCATATTATTTATTGAAATGTATGTCTCTTTTCGGATTATACCGAGAAATCGTTATCTATAAATTTCTGAATTCACTTTGATAAAAATTACGAACAGTGACTGAAATGATTTCTATACATGTTTGATGATGTTAATGGCAGCGGGTACGAATACAGTTTTATGCGGGGCTTGCATCAGTTGCATGTTGCAGCATATCACAGATGTTTGAACTATTTGCATTTGACAATGACAAGGAGTCAAGGACGCACTATAACTCGTACGCACTTGCGCACTACGTACTTTTGTGGTTCTGTATTCCTGGTTGCGCGATTACTGGCGCTACCAGGCGTATGGTGTCAAATATCAATAAAATTCTTTATCCAAACGAAACTAATTCAATCAGTAATTCACATAATAAGGAATTGTCGGAGAAATATTCAAATATCATCTTGAATATGAAAATTAACAGTACATGATATCGAATCAAAACCACCTGAAATTGTAGAGACCGCTCAAGTTACATTTTTGACAAGACTTCCTGCGAAATGAAAGTATTCGGAGTCGTAGGAAAAATGGTGTACAAAACTCGTTGGAAAGTGCATTTCCTTCACTCGTTACGTTTCCGCACTCACCGCTATACGGCTCGTGCTAAACGACTACTCGAGTGAAATATGTCATATTCCACACTTGTGTAATATACTATAGTTTCACAAACTGAATATGACGGTTTAATTGAGTATCGGTAACGTTTACATTTCTATCAAGTGCGTACTCGCTTTAAACCTGAGGTTTCAAGACAGGAACGAACATGATAGAAAAGCTAGAAGATTTTTCTCGGATTCAATTGGATTTAATCGTTTTAGGTTTTCTCTCTCTGTCTTTGAATCCATAATTTATTAACTCACATGTCGTATTATAGTAATTATTGAAAGTGTAACCGTAAAGAGAAAAATGGAAAGCAAAAAACAAGCCACTCGCGCTTAGTTATCCTATCATTTTTTCTTCGAACGGTGAAAAAAAAAATAACCACCAAGAAAATACACCACCATTCTCTTCTAGACACAATTTCACTCGTTCTTCTTCCTAGCTCAGCAATATCGATGATAAATAATTATACAGTATTTTATCTTCAAAAAGGTGATTCTTAGAAATGTACCCATCGATCAAGCTATTCAGAACTTAGGGAAAATAGTAGACTTGTGAATGGTGGAGTATTCGAGCCTCTTTCATGACTTTGTTTTGTTGTGCGAAGAAAAACTTTTATAGCTACAAATATTGTTCCTAATTCAGAACCTTGGTTTTTATGTAAGTACACTTCATTGAAAGGAAAGAATTTGGATTATTAATAAAAATTGTTGCATTTATTTCCAAAGCACTCGACGCGAACACGATTTTTTCACAATTTTGACCACCATGTAAGATTCAATCATATCGTTTGATACGTCTTGGTAATAAGAAAAAAACACACTTTTCAATATGGGGCACATAAGAAAAAAGTTGAGCATTGTATCTCTGACATCAAGAACGCCTTGGAAAATACGATGACAGATTTAGATTCCTTGTGAAAAAGTGCCTCGAGAATGTCTTAGTAAAAAACATCTAGTTCTTCTGGTTTCCGCTTAAAAAAATAAAAACGAAAACTACAAATTTCCGTTTTTTTCCAATAATTCGAAAAATAATAATGACACATCAAATGTTCTTTCAGATAATTGTTCAGCATGAAAATGCGTAACTTTGCCCCAATTCATCCGACCTCGTATCTCTTATAATAACTGAGATCCCCATGGTAGAGTTCGAGAAACAGGCACCCTGTATAGTTAGTTATTTAGTTTAATTTCTACCTAAAACTCTTTTCAAGATGGGATGAAGACAAGATCATGAAATTTTCAAAGACTTTCCCATAGCTATTTGAAAAAACAGAACTTTGAATTATAACTAGCTAATGACCCCCCCCCATTTTTAAAATTCGACAACGTCACTGGATTCTACGTGAAAAAATAAGGTCCTCTTACGAGTAAAAAGATAACTGAGAAGGCTGAGATACAGGACAAAAATTCGATATTTTCCACAAAGTTTCACAAACGTTCGTGAAGACCGCAAATCTGTAAAAATATGCGAGATCTGCCGTAAGGACATCGTAAATGGGATACCCTGTACACTGTACAAAAATAGAAGGTTTCATGTGATCAGTTCATTTGTTGATTTGAAAATCAAAATCGAAACTTGTCTTGGAGTAAAAAAACACTTTTGCCTAAATAGCAACGTCAACAGCCAGTTTATCTGTGTTGTACGTTCATATGGTCTGAACCAAGGTGGATATAGGATGGTGAAACAGCTTCCTATTAACAAGCACTAGAATAAACTGTAGACCTTTGCCTACTTGATTTCATACCGTAGTAATATTTCCTGAAATTAACAGAGATGGCGACATACCTTGTGTCGGTAAAACAGAAACTGTGCATTTTTTCATTCGTTTCATCTGTTCTAGATGAAAAATGATTGAGAAGAGTCAAAATATCAATATTCATTCCATATTTATCGAAAATATATTGTTTTAATGTCGTTTCAAGTCACGTCTGTCAGATGTGAACCACAGAAATACGTAAGCAGCAGAAATCTTCTGCGATAATCGATCTTAACGCCATCTTCAAACAAGTCGTCGAAATATTACTACCTTCTTAAACGGTCTACAAGTTTTTCGCAGAAACAATTGAAAAGCTGTTTCACCATCCTAATCCACCTTGGTCTGAACATTGGTCATTTTCAAATTTCAACTTTTGCCACCGAATGCCGAATAAGAATCTATAATTTCGAGAATATTCGAAAACTCGTGAATCATTAACAGTATCCATCCATCTTCTGTCTCGTTAGGAGAAATTTTCATTTCCATTGTCGTATTTCGAAAATAAATTAGCTGAAACTCGATCCGTAAGCCGAGTGCTACATCAGATTTTTTCTCGTTCGATAATCAAATTTGCTGGTACGAACATATACCAAAATCGATAACAATGGGGGTGGTTGAAAAATAAACTTGTTGCATAAACTTAATATCAATGAGACCAGTGAAACATTTTTCCGAAAATAACTATTAGGAATAGTTATTTATTATACAAGTGAGAAAAGTATTAGATTTCAGCTCAAGGTTGGGTTGTTTTCCGACGACGCATAGCCGTTCATATTCGTGAATTTAGTTGGGTATGAAATGGCTAAAATTACACTTTTCAACCGTTCATTAATATATGTAAAATAATCACTTTTAGCAGTAAAGTGAACGAGAAAAAACTGTTGAGAATGTTGAGCAGATTTCGAAAATGGAATGGAACTATTTAAAAACAATTCAAGATGCCGCTCAGTATCAATTGGTCTATGTAGTGCCACTGATGAGACTGCGTTTTCAACCATATATCCTTCGGAGTCTAGTTTATCATCACATACATTTTATTTCAATACATTTGATATGGTGTTCCTTCCCACCATAAAAGAGAATTTCCTCGAAGTAGGATTCAGGATCAAGAAAATCACAAACTAGTGTTTGTAGTAATAACGTTATTTTGTTGTGGTTAGATAAAGTTTCAACACTCACATTGGAATAACGTATTATTGAATTAAAAAATTATCTTGATCCGAGGAATATATAAACGAATAAATATTCTACCATGATATAAAAATCTATTTCATGATGAAAGAAAATAAATTATCTTAAATTTTTCCGATTTTCGTCGAGTTTTACTTTGAATGATGGAGAATATAAAACGTTCTTTATCATAATGAGTTTTTGTCGACGTTTATTCAACAATATTAGGGTACATTTAATAGACGTATTACATCCATCAAATGTTATTTCAAAACGTTCAAATGAACTATTATTTGGTATATATGTGAGTTGTTTTTGGTAAAAGTCAAAAGAAATGTATTGATGTGTAGTTTTTTTACGAAGAAATTAACGTTTCATTACTAAGAATCATTAAGGTTCAATTTCAACAACGTTTGATAGATGTCGTAAATTAACATAAAGTTATATGAATTACATAATAAGTTTATGAATTTTTCACTATATACTTTATCAGTCAAAATCCGAATGTTATATCATTCGTTATATCAAACGTTGAAATGAACAATAATTGGTTGTTTTGATCAACTTTTTCACCATCGTGATATACATCATGTTATTTTTAGTAAATATTCGACAGTTTATTGTCATGGTGTGGTATCAGGAGAACACTTCATTCTTTACACTTATCCATTTAATTTGAACGTTTAAAAAAGGTCGTGGTTCGAATCCTTGTACGTTTGAGAGACTCATCATCAACACTGTTAGTTAATATTCCTTTATAATTTCTAATGTTTCAATAAGTAATAGTCGAGGTAATAGTTTACTGTTTCAATGAACTTTACATTTATATAACGTTATTTTCAGTAAATAGACAATAGTAAATTATGAAAGTATTGTTTTATTGAAGATTGTTATTCCTCCCAATCATCAGACAACGTTAAAAAGATGTTGTGCATCGACAGAAAGTTGAAATATGATGAGGATGAAACGTTATAATGACGTCACGTGAATTCCAAAGTTGAAATATTCAACCAATAACGTTGTTTCAACCATCTCAACCTAAAACAATCGGGACCTCAGGGAACACCAAATGATGTAATTTTTCCACTGTATGCATGCTTGTCGGATTGATCATAAATAAAAAATATATCTGTGGGTGATCCGATCACCGAATGCATCGATTCGCTGCCCAGACCAGCGAACATCCTCCCCCCACCCCTTCCATCCTTCCACCGCAGGACGTCCGATTTTTCGCGATAAACCCGGACTTTTTACCTCTTCCGCCGGTCCGGGCTGGCGGACCCGTCGCCCGTGAAATCGCAAATAATTATAAATCAAAGAATCGTCGACGAAAATGCTAACGACACCACCCGAGAGCGGCAGATAAGGTCCGAGGCGGTCCGGGAATTATTAAAAGTCCGGTCGCCCTCTACTCTTTCCCTATAATTCTTTTGTCGCACCGAAAATCCGGGGCGGTCACCCGCACACATTATGAATTCCGGGCCGGGTCCGGTGGATGCACGGAATTGCGCTCCGGGATGGACTGCGAAATGCGAGTTGTTTTCGAAAAACCGGACAACTTTCATCACCTTTCTGTACAAATAGTGGGGTTAGGTTTGTAAGATTAGATTAGCATGTGGCTGATGAGATATTCGCTTCCAAATGGCAATCTTTTTAGATCCATTGTGTTTGAAAAGTGTTTTTCTACAAACGGTTAACAAAGTAGTCTTTGACACTTTCAAATCTCAGCACAAAGTTGACGTTTTTCGAGGAATGTCATTGAGTGACAGCATTGCCGCTCGTGCGCAAAAATAATGTTATTAAGTGACAGCATATTTGCGCAAGAATGTTCGGTTGGTCACCTATCTCCACCCGCTAAAGGATACTACAAAAATGGACCCTCTGGGCCCAAAGGCCAGCGCATCAGCGCACTCAGTTTTCACCATCTTGATCAGTTAGACTAGTTAGAGGTTTAGCCCTGTCTTTACTATTAGAATCCGTGGGTTAGTTGTTAGATCCTCAATATAACTAGAAGCATTTGGTTTTTTTCTTTCATCATTCTTGATGAGCCCTTGCATATGTACTGCTGTTTCCTCCTCTTCCTGACAGAATCTGCACAGGGTTTCTTCTGACAGGCCAATCATGCTTATTGAACCTACCGTGTCCTGTTAGAAGTCTCGCCATCATTCTGGATGTTCTTCAATTCTGGCTTAGAAGCTAGTTCGTGAATGTTTCGTTTTTTGATAAAATCTTTAGCTTGTCTCATTCCAGGCCATTCTTTACATTTATGAGTCCAGATTTTGATGCTAGTTCTTTGTATAGCTCCAGCTATACCGCGAAACGGTTGTGGACCATTCAGAGCCCTATTTGCTCCATCTCGGGCTAGTTCATCAGCCTCTTCGTTTCCCTTATAAAACGTATGGGCTAGTACCAAGGCTAAAGTCACTTTATTTTTATTGCCTAGCTATTCTAGGGTATCTAAGCAGTCCCAGAGACCAGTTTCGAGTTGACTTGCATCAAGCTAACTGCTTTAATTGCCGCCTTGCTATCGCAGTAAATGACAATGGTTTTTTCTTCGAATTTTTGCTTGATATGCCGTTGCATATTTGCCTAAGCACAGTGAGATTCTTGTCTTTGGTTTGGTACCATATATAACGGCTCCTGAACCATCTTTGGTTTGTATGGATGGCAATTTCTGTTCTTATAGGAGGCTCCCTTTCATACCTCCCTACAATTATGTTACTTCAACCTTGAAAGTCTTTCCGTAACTAAACCCAGGTTTTTGGGGTGGACTTCATGGCACGCCTACCTTTGAATGCTACTGAACATTCTGATCATTCTGGCCACCAAACCAGTGAGGTTAGGTCAAATTAATGATGAAAATGAGACCAGGATAGAAAAAACTATAAAACAAATAATTACATAAAAATAAAAGATGATAATTGAACATTTAATCAGTTGTTCGTAATATTTATACCTAATGACAGAACAATTATTATTGACATTTTGCGAATTGATTGCAGATCCAGCCAGTTCATTTTAAGGTTTAATGGCTGTGAAAGGAATTTTTAGTAATATTCAATGATATAAAATACAAATATGGTGCCCATTAGAGAAACAAAAGTTGCATTGTATATCTGTGAAACTAATGAAGATAGAATAATTCTGATAACTCCAACTTCTTTATCTTGTTTAATTACTTTTAATTACTTGATCGTGCATGATTTCAAATTTCTTGTTCGGATATTAACTCAGAAAATGAATTAAAATAAAATGAGTGATTTTCAGTTTTTTCAAAATATTTCAGGAACGGCTGAAACTTTTCCAGTTTGCAAAAAGGTATTTTGAAGAGGACTGGATTGCGCACCTTTTGTCTAATTTGATCAACTTTTTATGTCTTACCGTTTAGGAAATAGCAATACTGTCCCTATGAATTCGGCGGAACCCTGAATAAAGGGTGTGTGAATCGAGATTTTCCTACTTTTGGAATTTTTTGTTGCAAAACTATTCATCATTGCTCGAAACGGCTTCAATTTCCCTATATCAACTTTTCATTTACTATCAATTAACATTTGATTGAAACAGATATAGGGTGATTCAGAATTCTGATTTCAGAACCACCCTCAAGATTAAAAAAGATTGGGAACTGCTGGGAATTCATATTGCCCATCTGAGATGGTATTGTCGCTACCCATATATACTTTGTGATTTCGTAAGTTTACGGCAGTTCTCATAACTTTGGATCACGATCGGGAGATAATTGGCTGGTTCTGGCACAGTTTTCTTTTTCTTTCTTGAGGTTCGGTTGAACCCGAGCAAGATACTTGCGAGCACAATAACGTCAGAAAAGGAAATACAATTTCGGAACGCTTCACTCGGCTAATAAAACTAACTTTTATTTATATCGCCGTTATGATATCTGAAAGTTGTCGCTTTCCAGGACACTTTGACCCGACTTATCCATTACGGTTGATGTAGAAACACGTCACATTACCATTTGCGAGGACGGTGCCCGAGCGTGGAATAAAAATCATAATTCCCGCACTCCACACCGAACGTTCTGGCTCTTATTTCGCTAATTAGAATTTCTTTTCATTAGCCCTAACGTACGGACCTGGCCATTACGTAAGGTGGATGAATTATTAGGCGAGGTGTAAGAAAATGAGGGTTCTCATATTGCTACAGGTTTATTTTCGAAGCACATAGGAGTTTTTGGTGTCTCCACTTCACCGACTATATTTTCGGTTTTAATGCACTTTCTGATAGTTATGTGTAGTGCCAATGGAAGCTGTAGTATGTAGAGTTCCACAGGATTTTACCCTGGGGCTTAATGTTTATTTTGTTGGCAATGCAAGTCGAGCAATAGACTAACAAACGGAAATTAAACCAGACAAACACCTACTTATACAAGAAATGAAGAAGAATTGAGCCTGTGTTTTCTCTAAAATGTCAGACTTCACAATGCCTAATATGATGATGTCAGACATGATTTTGTTTCGATGAAATCCATGCTCGATATTACCATCCACAATACCCTATTCTGGGATGATCATGTGGGGTCTATTGCTAAAACTTCTTCACTAAAACTTGTTTTTTTGTTCCGTGCCAAAAGGTACTTCAAACCGCAACACCTTCTGATGATCTACAAATTCGACCTTTCATCATATGGAGTTGTTCGCATGTTTGGGTTCATGGATTCTATCCAGAGGAGGGCTGTTCATTTGATTGGTGATCCTGCACTAACGACTACATTAAAATTTATAGAATATCGCTGAAAAGTAGGCAATCTCCCTTTTTCTATGGATATTTTCATCGAAATGGATGACTTCAATGGTATGGTTACTCCTGACTGAATTATGTTGAGCACAGTGAGACTTTTCTAGAGAAAATACATGCTCGTGTTTTGTATGCATTGAATTCTACCAGGTTATCAGATCCCCACTCGAGAATAATTGTTGCTAAGTCCATAATTATTTTATTAACATTTCCCTCGTCCATTTCTGGTTTCACAGGCTGATATAGGAGCTAAAATTGATCCCTGCGGAACACCAGCATTTAGGAGTAGAGTATTAGATGAAACTCTATCGCCCACTACATGGAGATACCTGTTTGAGATAAAACTAGCAAGCAGAGAGCACAGCTGAGGGGGCAAACCATAAGGTGGAAGCTTGGCGAGGAATCCTTGGTGCCAAACTCGATCAAATGCCTTGGAAATATATAATGCCACACACATAAAAAGAATTACTTAATTTGATATGCTTTGATTCAAGAGTATGGCTTGTTTATATATACTGGAATAAATGTCTGCTCAATTCAAGACTATTATGTTTCCAACTAAATACACTCATACCAATGTTATAGATTTCTTGAATCGTAAATGAATGGAGTTCTTCGTGAGAATAATACAATATTTCAGATTGATAACACAATATATTCAAATCAAGACAATCATAATCTCTCAATGACTCGCATTTTTCTTGAACAAAAAGAATCAGATTTTCAGTTTTAGCTGTAGATTGTTTTGTATATTTTATCAAATTAGAGGAATTATATCGATTTCTTGAAATGAGAATCATCCTCAACTTCCGTTCTCTTATTGGGACTCTCATCAATCACATCATCACTTGCAGACCTTCTTCTTGACAACCTTTCCCCCTATTCGTAGAGATTATTTCTGAACTTGTCTAGCAGTTTACCTCGCAATAAAGTTGTATTCCTCTGGTTTCAAACTACTGAAAAATATAAAATATATCATTCACAACTCCATGTAGGTACAATGTGAGAGATAATCTGACTCAGCACAATGTATGGTTATTATATTTCTTCAAATCTGGGTTCACATTCTTACTACTGAATTCATTTTCCTTGGATCGAAATTAGGTAAAAAAATGTAAAAATATGTTAGGTATAATATGCAGTATCAAAATACCTAAGATGTCTACAAGTTCAAGAAGCTCTTTTCCACTGTTCAATCAGTGTTTGGACAAATTTAAACGTTCATCCGCACATAGGTACCTACCTAACCCCAATTTTCACTCACTATGCCGATCCTGGTTATTCAAGTTTTTCACGAATTATCAGTTTTCGAGATGATAAAGCTACGTTAATTGATTGGATACACAATAATACCTACCCAAGAATGAACGTCGATAAGATGTAGGCATGTAACTTACCTCTAAAAGTGGTAATTATATCCTCAGATATCTCCTAAGACCATATAGTTTTTCTTTCGTGGTAAGCCAATATTTCTATGCCAATAAAATAGGTTGAACTGGTTGAACAATGATGGATGCACGACAAGAGCACCGAAACAACACACTCTCGGCTCGAAGGGATCGCAATTATATTCATAAAAATATTATGGTCAATCCAAAGAAACTTTCTCAGAGATTTACTCATTCAGAGATTAAATGTTGAAGACATTCCGTGATATATTTTTCAAGAATTTAATTTTTTTTTCTGGATACTTTGAATTTCTTGAATTGAGAACATTTTGTTATACCAAATGAATATTCCAGTAAAATAATTTTCTACAATTGACATATTCAATAAATTCGTTTCAAATAAATTATTTCAGAAGAAGAATGCGCTTTTTCAAAACAAGAATTGGACGTTGAACAAATATATCGTTTTCATTTGAGAATTTGTTTTTATGTGTGCACGGCTAAAGTTTCTCCATATTCTTCAATAGATAGCTGCCATAAATATGAGACGTATGCGAGCAGGTCACCAGTTGATTTCTGATGACGGAAGCCATATTGCCATATCGTTGACAATTCCTGAGTGTTCCAGATATTTCATAAGCTCTATGTTGATGGCTTTTTCCATGACCTTTGAAATAATTGAGGTCAGGTCTTTTTGTCTTTTTTGGGACTGGTTGTACTCTTGCAATTTTCCAGTTGGACGAAAAATCCCCAAATTGTAAGAGGATGGCGCAGGTTTTTCGGCCTGTTGTTCTGCTTCATCCGTCTTCAACCAAGCAAAGTTGTAGACATTGAAATCTCCCATGATAATCATTTCAGCAGAGGGATGGTTCTTCTGGATGAAGTCAAGTTTTAGATAGAGGTATTCGAAGAGATCACCAAAAACTTGCTCGTGTAAGTAGAGGCAGCAAAGACAACTGCTCGCGTTTGGAATTTTCAACTCGTATCGTTTTTTCAATTGTAACTGTACCTAACCTCATTAATGAAACATCATATGATATTTACTATGACCACTCACCCAAAATTTCTCAAGCTATATAAACAAAGCTGAGTTTTTTTGACAATTCATATTCATGCCAGATTAATCTCGAGCCAAAGCGAAAGGTCGTTGAAGAACTTGAGGATATCCAAGCCGTCCAGATTAAGTGAATGGGCCCATTAAAAAGTTAGATGGTGGTTATACTCGCGAGCTGATGGAAGAAGGCAACAAGCGACAGACATCAGAATAAACACGGCAGACTTTATTCACTATTCAGTGCTCCAAATGTCACTTTTATGCTCCTTCGGTTTCATTACGTCGAAAAATTATCACGACTGGTGAGGCGAGATTTCCAGAATCTGTACAGTGTGTCCAATTTTTTAATACTTTTGCGAGAGTTGCAGTTTTCACTAGCAGAAAAAACAGACGCGCTTCGAGTTTCTCTTCAAAATGATTCAGTGCAAAGAAAAAAATAAAACAAGAGACCAAATTTGCTGAGTAAGGAATGTTGACTTGAAAACTAATTTTCAACATAAGAAAAAGCAGTGGCACTTCATTTTTTTTTCATATAATGAATCGGTGAATGCCACTGGCAATAGTAGAAAATTGATGTATTTGAGGCATAAAAGATGCGTAGGTACTTCGTTTCACAAAAATATTCAGGGTCATATACCAAAGTAATGAAAAAGTTATTTCTCAAACCGTTTCGTTAGGTACATTTGAAATGAAATTGTGTCAATCAGTAACATCCCGATTGTATCTTGCCCGTCTCCATGTGAACTTTTTCACGTCTTAGGATGAAAGAAACATTTGCGATCTGCATTTACAGTGTAAATTGTTGGATGGACTAAGAGTAGATATAAATTCAATGATCTGGGTGGTATTTGCTAGGTAAATAGTTGTTTTCTGCTCGTTTTCTACCAGTCACTCAAACTGTTTTTGATTGAACAAGACGAGATATGCCTTTCTTTCTATTTAGATATTTCGTTCAATGTCATGCGGCTTTTTCATTTTGCATTTTGTTTTGTATCTTAGTACTTCTACTCATATACAAGTCCTAGACTTACGAGGAAAGCTTTGCAACTAACAGTTTTTCAAACACATATGTGTCAACATTGTCATTTGAAACAACATTTGAAAAGATATCCAAAAGGCCACAAAATACTTTTTCTATTTTGGTTCTTTAATGTTGTCAAATGTGGTGAAATCGAACTCTCAAATGAAAGTTAGGCCCAGTTTACTGCTAAGCGATTTTGAATTTGGTGACACTAGCAGTGAAAACGCGATGTTGATATTGCTGAATTTCAATAGAGAGTGTGATTTGATTTCAATTGACCAATAAAAACAATAACAACTTCGAATTTATCACCGCTGGTACCTATCGCAAAAATCAAAATCGCTTAATTGTACACTGGGCTTTACGCTTTGGCGTCAGATTTCAAATATTTCGATGTCATCATTGTTACCAATATATGTTCCCATATTTGGAGTGCGGCACCTAAACATATCCTAAAACTATTGGATTCTGTCCAAAAAAGGGCAATTCGTCTCGTCGGTGATGCCTCTCTTACAAAGTCGCTCACTTCTCTGGAACACCGTAGAAAAGTTGGCGATTTATCTCTATTTTATATATATTTTCATGGGCGATGCTCTTGTGAAATATCAACAATCGTTTCTACATTAGCAGTCTCTTCGAGATTAACTCGTCAAGTTTAGTCTTCACACCCCTTCGTGGTCACTTTGAAGACCTGCAGAACGTCCCTTTCCAAAGACTCGTTCATCCAACGAACATCGAGATTTCGGAACTCATTGCCTAGGGAGGTGTTTCCCAAGGCATACGATCTCCATAAATTTAAGAAGGACACCAACCCTTTCCTTTGGTTCTCACGATGTTCTCTGAACATTACAGGATATCCCTTTTCGTGAGAATCAGATCATAAAAAAATCGAAGATGTTTCTGTTATTCATCGATATCAATTTTTTCAATAAAAGAATTAATGTTCCCTTGGAGCACTCCTCGCTATCACGTTGTCCAAACAACGCGTGCGACAAAATAGCGTCTTGTACATCAAAATATATTATTTTAGTGGGTACTCCATAACTAGTTCGACGTTGGATTGAACCACTCTTATATCATGCGAATAACTATTTTGAAATAAATGTCGCAACACTCTTCACAACTACCTACAAATGCACCCAGGATTGTTTTTCACTCGTCTATTACTAGCGAACACGACTTGGTATCAATTTTATGTTGAACATGCATCTCCAAGGCATGCCAGTCTCTATATTTACCCCGGCAACAGTGACGTAGAAGTATCTACATTTAATATGGAGCCGTTTGTTTTGTATGGATGGCTTTGAATTGACTCATTCTTATTATAGGAGCTAGGTTAAGAAAGGTGTCAACATCGTTGGTAACTTGCAAACGCAAAATGGCACCTTTCCAGTGCGCCATGATGATGAAATTGTACGCAACAACGAAACGTGTCCTGATATTTTCACAGAGACGATATCAAGTAGCCAACAAATGGCACAGCGCTCTTCTGCAAGAGGCTCAAGTTCCTGGAAGGGGCCTTTTTAGAGCCCTCCGATATCAGGAACCTAGCTCCCAGGAAACTGATAAACTTTGCACGAAATCTCGGAATCCCGGGCTTCGAATAGATTAAGGGTTATGCACAAAAGATCCAATAGGTCGAAGTGCTTGAGAGGCTGCACAGCCTTAACGACCCCCCCCCCCCCTACAATCTACCCAACAAATGAAAAACAAATTTATTTGTGATTTTCAACAAAATAAAAAATGCCAGGCTCGTGTTTTCAGTTTCGTCTTTATTTCTCCCTTTTTCAATTTATTTTTGGATGAGAATGTTCGAGGAGAAGCTTATTAACAATTTGAAGGTCAGAAAAATCTGTACTTTTCGAGGAATTCTACAATAATCGTTTTTTTCAACTAATTGCAAATACAAGAAATACGTTAGTTTTTAAGAATGACCTCATAGATGTTGAAAACTGTAAATTTTTACTTAAATTTCATAGAACTCATTCAACATTGAATTTTGTGCAAAAACGTAAGGTTTTTGTTGCAAGGCACTTTTTTGGCAAACTACCTTTCAAGTTTCATAATCCATTTGAATAGCTCGTAAAAACTCTAATCCATCTATCCATCTCTGATGCCAATGAATTACTATCCAAATGTTACCTAGTTACTTTCCGAAAATTATATCTTTTTTAATCTCAGAAAATGCGTTTTTTGGATAAACTGAAAATCCCTCAGTCTATTTGATCTAATGAAATTGAAATGCGAACACAATGTCAAGAAATAAACATATTATGAAACAGTCGGTGTATCTGAATTGATTACGCCATAAAATGGACCCAAACGCAATTATTCACGTACCTACTTTGTCATGAACATATCGAACATTTTGTTTGATGCATTCTATATAGTCTGTGCTGTTAGCTAACCTCAAACTTGATCAATTTTGAGAATTCTTTTCAGAATACTGGTCCATTTTTGTTAGTCGTTATGGATTAAATCATGTATTATTGATCATTATCCATTTCTGTATAGGGAATTCCACTTGTAAAACTGGTGCTCATTATCCATGAAAAATTGATGATATATGTCAATTTTCAAAATGTATTCATTACCTGTAGTTTTATATCATTTTCAATTATTGTCACCTGTAATTCAAATTTCATTTGATCATATTTTGTAAGTTGATCAAGAAATTTGACCAATTTCTATACCCAGAAATGTGGTTGTTTCAACGCTATTTGGGTATATTTAAACCCTCTTGGAAAGGGGTACTGTCCCATTCACCAATCATTTTCAAAACAAAATGTTCCATTCGAAGTTACCTCTTTTTATATTCCTTTAAAGGTACGTTACAATATTTTTTCTCTTCCTAATGATCATGCCTAATCAACTAAATTCTTCTTGGTGGAACGAATTCGAGTGGTTTTTATGTTTGTTCCTCACTTGTAAATCAAATTTGATCGCACGAAAATAATAAAAAATACGTAATAAATGTTCACAAACTATAAAAATCTGATGATTTTCCTCGACAATATTTCGTTCTGCGATTGCAAGATGTTTGTTATTGTTGTGGCCATAACTGAAATATAAAACCAGCAACTCGAAAGTTTCAAAACGAGATTATCCCGCCTCCTGCTCCCTACCCTCTCGTACGCCTCTGCCGCCGGTCTTATCGTACCCCGGTAATTTATTAAACGAAGTGCCCTTCCGAGGGCATAAATTCGAAGGCGGGCCGGGGTTGACAGTCCGAAACGCGATTTGTGAAATATTCAGGTGGCGATTCTTCACGTTCGGTATGCGGAGCAGTAAAACCGAACTGCATCATCTGATGTATATCCGGGTTCCGGTGAATCCGGTGGCACATAGTCCGCAGTCATGCGACGCTGATCGTATATATATCGACGAGGATCGTTCTTCTGTCGACGAAATTCCGAATTTGCACGTTATTCGGATTTACACATTGTCGACGTATCTTTTTGCACCAACAAAAAAAAATCATAACTTTTGACTGAACATAAATAGGTACACCAGGAGCAGAAGTAACAGGACACAGGTCAATTTTGAGGAAAACTCAGTTTGGCAATGACGCAAATAGGTCATCAGGAAAAGTTTATATCTTCCAAAGATTGGGAAGAGTTTGGTATGCAATGAACAAGTCAGTGGTTCTTAGCACAGCCAAAGTTGCTGTGAGTGTGCCGAACAATTTTTGGAAATTCATTTATTGTTTCGGCAACCGACTCAAAATTCGTCCATTATTGTTCTGAAAACAGCTCTGAAAGTTGACTTTTCTCTTACTGACACAACAAAATTATTGAAATGTATATGCCTAGGAAACACTTTCAGTTATATTTGGTAGAAGTCCATATAGTAGCTCAAAATGGAGTAGTGTATATTGAAAGAAGAAAAATACTCTAAATCATCTCCACAACATTTAATCTGAATACCTATATCAGGGACATGTTTCGAACGTATGACAAAGTACCCTACAAACCTACAAACTTCAACACTGAGTTGAATATAATTAGACAAATTGGTCATAATAATGGGTTTCCCCCTTCTTTCATTAATAAAATTTACAATAGGCATCAAAGAAAAATTCTAACCAACAGTTTGAGACCACTTAACCCACCTGGCTCTAAATTTTACTCCATTCCTTTTATAGGTACAGTTTCATATCGTTTGAAGAACATTCTCCAACATTATTACAACGACATAAACATATCTTTTCGTACCCTCAACAACACATCAAATTTAATCAATTCAAAAGATAAAATCCATATATTACAGAAATCAGGAGTGTATCGAATTTCTTGTTCTGAACCTGATTGTAAAGCACAGTACATCGGTCAGTCTGGGAGGAAAATTATTACTAGAGTTAATGAACATAGTAAACTCATTGAAAGATCTAGAAATTCACCCTTGGAGAATTTTAACACAAAAAGTTCCTTTGCTAATCACATTCTCAACTCAGGCCATCATTTCGAAGTTTTACATGCGTTTGCAATAAAGGCCCTCTTTTGAATCTTCTGGAAATTTTTGAAATTAACAAATCTTTGAACAACAGTGATATTTTGTCTCTGAATGAACAAACTCATTTTGACTGCCAAAAACAGATTAACCTTTTGATTATTCTCTTTCTGTTTTAGTTTTCTTCTTACCTTGGTCCAACCGTTTCTCGGGATTTTTCCTTGAAATCCTTAATTTCTTCAACAATTGATATATTTTCTTACCTACGCCTATGGTCCGTACCTAACCTTCCTTAACCATAGCACCTCTATGTCAATGTCATGATGTGTTCCTTGTTCAGATTGTCAATTGAATATTCAATCAAGGTCAAATTAATTCCCACATTTCCGTTAACAAGATGTCGGTGGTTGATAATTTTGTACTCATGTATCCTCCATTTTTCTCCTTCTTTATATTTCCATCTTGATGGACTGAATTATAGGGCACAGGGCCCTAATAATTAACCTGTTTTTTCCCATTTAAAATTTAATATGTTGTAAACATTTTTTCATCTACATGTAAGTAGTGATGTAAAATTGTATTGTATAACATCTAACTTTAATTCCCCCCTTTTTCTTTGTAGAACGTTTTATTCAGGCTGAAGATGAACGTATATACGTTCGAAACATGTCCCTGATATAGGTATTCAGATTAAATGTTGTGGAGCTGATTTAGAGTATTTTCTTGTTTCAACACTTTCAGTGCCAAGAAGATGAAGTTAATTTTTTAAATCCTAGGATTTATAGCATTTTGATATTTATGATCTTCATTTCAGAAAGAACTAACCCATTTAAGAATAAACAACATCGTATTCATTATGAACAACAAGACACTGATACAATTATATTCCTACATAGGTATAATATTCAATCCATTTCTGATATTGATATTGAAACTAGACTTGAAAATTGAATAAACCTGAATTTGTCAACAGCTACAAATAATAAAAATTTTATTGTTTCTTCATGTTCCTGGGGCAATTGGCCATCACATTTTTCTGGACATTTTCTAGGGCCACCTTTGAAATAAGTATATCCAGTTAAGTTAAGTATAAAATGATGAACTTCCAGTACTTCCACTCTAATAAAATTCATTATCTCTCAAATAGAAATCAAATCCCCAAATACTAAATACTTGAATCTTTCAGACCAGGAGAAATGGAGGTTAGGTTATAGTTCTTCTTCTTTTTTTGTCTTATTGCCCTTATTGGCCTCTTCCCTTCCTGTCAGAAAGTTGGTAAAGGTTTGATTTGCGTGAGCCTCAATGGTATGGTTATTTCACTTACACTTTATTTATTAGATATCAATTATTTTGGTTGCAGAAAAAATTGCATATTTCTTTCGAATCGAAAGTGTCTTAGCTTGTCACGCAATGTCACTTAATATAATGATGAAATATATTGACTTGACATATAAATATAAGGAGATAAATATAAATAGAGTTGATAAACAAGAGAAATCTCAAAATTGAATATAAATCAAGAAATGCTTTAACTCGTTTCGAAACAAGTCATATATGAAACATATAAGCAAACCTCTTTGCTCTCATTTCTTCTGCCTCCTCAACTTCGAAAGTTTGAACGAAGATCGCTTTGGAGTACCACAAATTTTGGGAATGTGCTGCTGTTGAAAATTAGGGGTTTCTATTTCGATTTTTGAATTAAGGGGTGTAATAAGAAAAATTGAATGAGGTTTGCTAATATACAGGTACTTAATATTGTGGTTACATGTCTCGAAACAGTAAACATAGCTGTTATATCCACCGTATGAAAATATCTGAGATTGTCCAATGTAACTTCAATATTATGGTAGTCCATGTACAAACAAGAAGTGGTAGCACATTATAATATTTAAGATACATTCATGATTATTTGATATATATATTTCTTGCAGAATGTACCTATTGAAACAACATGTACCATGTAGAAAATGCGCTTACCACTGTGATTATACCTAATGTTATACCTATAACATTTTTTCAGTGTCCCTGATGTCTTGAAAAATTACCAAGATACAGCTTGAAAGGTGATTATTTTTAATGTCACTATGCATCTCGAAAATTCGTTAGGTTTGCCAAAAATTGTTGAATTTCTGGAAAAAATCTCTTCCTCGTGGACACCTCATCGTGAAGGGATCATCTTAACAAATATAAGAAGAGGAAACCACTGATTGCGAGAAGCTTTCAGTGAAAGAAGCCTAACAGGGTTAAGTCTGGTGACCTAGGCGACCACTCCTTCTGATCTCTGATGAAAATTTGATATCCCTAATTATCAAATCAGAATTAATATTACAATTTCCACCAAATGAACCCCCAGTAAGTAGCTATTCATAATCAACTTTGTAGGTATATAATACTTATGCTGTCATGACACTTTTATGCCCGACTCAGGGAAAAATATTCTTGGGATTCCGTATACGGGAGTGACTTAATTAGTGCTACCACGGATGCAGCCTTCCTGAATGAAACCGAGAAACAATTGAAATATATCTAAATAAAGCAAGTAGCGCATAAATAAGTCTAAATTACACCAAGTTTAAATTATGCTCGAATATATCACGAATAATATAATAGTTAGTACGTTTGTGTGACAGACCTAATGGCTGTTTCGGAATTTAGATACAGGTGTTGTGCATTATATTTTCAGAAATATTACATTTCGCTCGTTGCCCCAAACTTTTCAGGAACTGTATAATAGTACTCAAAAAGGTTCAATTTGCGAGCATAATTGGAATTTATTTAGAATTCAACTTATTCATAACAGGATACACGAGAAATAATTCAGAATTTAGTGTGATTTACCAAATCTCATTTTTTCGCTGAGACAACTACAGAAAACTACATGCTGAAATGGCAATTTAGAATTGAAATTTACGTTTACGATCAATTTTATGGAATATTTTCACTCAAAATTTTCCATAATTCCTCTTTTGCTCTTGGAAAACACTATATAATTTGGGGTTATGTTGAGTGACGTGATAATGTCAATGATTTTGCTTACCTAATTCATTTTGTTATGCAATCCTAAGTCATTGAAGATGGCCTATACAGGGTCGTAACAATATTATTTAGTTTACTGGGTTCGTGAATATTTGAGCAGGAGCAAGAAAGGTGGGTGTAAAAATAAAGACAGTCATCACAGAGTACAAATATCTATTAACAATTTGAATCAGTTAGACTGGCAGAGTTGGCGAATATATATAGAATTTCTCGAATGATCCTCCCTTCATTGACTTCCAGTGACTTTATTCAGACTCTATTCCTCAGTTCTAAAGTTTCGTCAACCTGGTAAGTTTAATCTATAGTGATAATTATGCTATGTTTCACATTTATGAAATATTCATATCCTATCATACTTCTTCATTCTCTTAATAATATATTATGCTTCTTCATATTAATCGTTACAACCCTCGTAGATGAATTTGCCATTCTTCTGTTTCGTACCTTCTTCTTTCAGAAAATGTTATCACAAAACACTCATCCATAAATGTAAATATAGTTTGGTAGGCATCTCTAAGAATAAAATATGGCCGTAAAAATTCAAATTTGCTTACATTTCTAGCCGAGATAACCTAGCGACTCATATAAATATTACAAACAGGTGGCCACTTAAACGGATATTTGTTGGTACCTGATATCGAACTCATTACAAGTAATTCATAAGTTCTTCTAGACGATAAAATATATGACAAAACTGGGCATTATAACAATCTGTTGCTCTTGGAAAACAATGCATAATTTTAGGTTATTTTTAGTGACGTTATATTGTGAATGATTTTGCTTGCTATAAGGAATCCATATTTTTGAAGAATACTGAAAAAGCTTCAGCACCCAAATTCTTCACATTACACCATTAAACCGCCACTCCATTCCAGTCACGTGTCCGTATATATGGATTATGATGATATACAGTATGCTATCTAACTATCGCTGACCATTTCTTGACAACTTTACTGACGCCTCATTATTGAAAATAAAATGTAGTTTTCAGAAAACCCCACAGAAAACTGCATGATGGTATGTCAATTTAGGATGAAAATTAACGTGTCCAATCAGGTTCATGGAATATATGTACCCAAAATTTTGCATAAATCATCTGTTGCTCTCGGAAAACAACAAGGTTATGTTGAGTGGCGTAATATTGATAGATTATGTGGAATAAACTGAAGAACTTCTTGTAGAAAGAATATATTGACAATACTCTGAATTATAATGACGTTGTTATAATCAAACTAATTCACACTTCTACTACAACTGTTTTTACTTACTATATCAATCGTTGCAAGAACTCCAACAAATATTGTGAATGATTTTGCTTGCTATAAGCGTTGTCGTTCTGAATGAAAACCTAGAAGTCTGGAACTATAATAATTGTCTGTTCACTCTCAAGTCCCAAACGTCTGTCAAGTTGAGGTCGCGAAGTTATGTTCTTCTTTTTTCTTACTAACTTAAGCACATATTATTATCTATCATAAATATTCTTACTTCTAAATAACGCATTCCAAGGAGAAGACAAACATTTTGGAGGTACTCACGTATTTATTTAGCCTCCTAAACAAGAATCCGAAGTCACCATTTGACATCATACAATTCTGCTCCTAAAAATACAAAATTCGCTCTTCTTTCAACTTAAACAACATACACGCTCAAATTCACATGTTTTCAACACTGTTTAGTGTAAAAAATCACTGTCACAAATATTTCAGCTGCCGCGTCATGCTCGGTTCTCGATGGGCTTTAATGTTTTGAAGAGCGAATTTCTTCAAATATACTAGTTTTTTTTTTGCATCAAATTGTTGAAAACAAGAGAGTGTGAGTGTTGTTTGGTTTTTTAGTTGAAAGAAGGACTAATTTTTGTGTGCATTTTTCACTGGGTATGAATTTTGCGTAGAGCAAATATACAACTCAAAGTAAGTGATTAAAGTTGTATTAACTGTCGTACATTCGATATGCCAATATTTTTCACATGCCTCGCATTTTAGTTTTTTAATTTTGAACACGTTCTTTATATACTTTTGTGATATTACACATTTTTCACAGTCACATCACTGACACTGACTGACGATGTTTTTTCTGTTTCCTGATTCTCTGATCAATGAATCAATGATATCGAACAATTCTGTGCTTGGAACAGCAGCTACGCTGTGATAAAAGGAGCGCGTAATTCAAAATGTAAATAAAAACGTTAGGTTATGCCCGGTTTGACACTTCAAGTCAAGGTGGATATAGGATGGTGAAACAGCTCTTCAATTGTTTCTGCGAAAAACTTGTAGACCGTTTGAGAAGGTACTAATATTTCCACGACTTGAAAGAAGATGGCGGTAAGATCGACTATCGAAGAAGATTTCTGTTGCTTACGTATTTCTGTGGTTCACATCTGACAGACGTGACTTGAAACGACATTAAAACAATAAATTTTCGATAAATCTTGAATGAATATTGATATTTTGACTCTTCTCAATCATTTTTCATTTAGAACAGATGAAACTGATAAAAGTATGACAGATGCACAGTTTCTGTTCTACCGACACAAGGTATGTCGCCATCTCTGATAACTTCAGGAAATATTACTACGGTTTGAAATCAAGTAGGCAAAGGTCTACAGTTTATTCTAGTGCATGTTAATAGGAAGCTGTTTCACCATCCTATATCCACCTTGCTTCAAGTTTAAAATAGTTCACGGTTATTATGAGAAGATGTATCTGCCTTACGGAGAAAGTGACGTAATTGTTTCCAGTGAACAGACAATATTATACCGTCTACAAGGTGTTCATTTAGATCGACAATGCTATAAGCAATCCATGCTTTTGAAGAAGGCTGAAAATGCTACAGATCCCAAATTCTTCACATTACACCATTAAACTCGCCACTCCATTCCAGTCCAGCGTCCGTATATATGAATTATGAACATATACATTGTGCTATTCTTTATCCCCAGCCGTCGTACAGACACGTTAACGTACCTTATGAATACTAACTACCGCTGACCGCGACTCTTTTTATCTCTTTCTGGCTCGCCAGAAATTTGACCCCTCGCCCTTCCATTGTTGAAGGGCCAATTTTTATTGGGGCCGTCGTTCCCCGAAGAAAACGAATTAGCGTCACAAGTGGAGAGCTCGTTTCGGTGCTAAAATGAGTTTTAAACATTTACATTTGAGGACGTTCTTCTATAGCAGATCGAGGTGAAAAAAGTGCAACAGGTTTTTGTGGGAGAACGTGTCGGTAATTATGATGGCTTAGGTGGAAATATGCAAACGAATATGAATGTATGGTCATCTAGACCTGAAATAGGTCATGTGGATTTTAATACTGGGATGCTGAAGTAAAAACATCTGAACTCATCATCAGTTTCATGTAAATCATCCTGTATTTTATTTTGCGAAAAAGCAATTTTGTCATACAGCACAACTGTATTTATGAAATACCAGAAATAGTTCAAAAACATGTTATCATTAAAAAAAAAATTACATTCAGATAAGAAAAAGTTGAAGATAACTTTAGTAAAATGGGAGTCAATGGAATCTAAGTTATGTCCATATTGGAGGAGGTAATTTTATAGCTCATTTTAAAACTGAACGTTTTTATAAACATAATATGTTTCAATTTGACCATGAAAGATGGAAAGGTATGGAATGTGAAGAGTGGTATTGAAGTTGATGCGCTCTTATTCATCAAATAGACATCAGTGTATTGTTATGCAAACATCAGAAAGTCCTACTCTAGTCATTAACAGAGTGTGCCTCAAGGTTCCATACAGGGCCTCCTTTTATTTTTCGTTTGTGCATCAAGTGATCTCTCAACAATACTAATTAAGCAAAGTAGGAGATACCTCCTTCGATATGGACATGACATTTAGGAATACCCGGCATGTGTTACGATTTATTCTGTTTTTGTTCCTCAATCTGATATTATATTTGCAATTTTCAATAAAAATAAATGAATAAATTATGAATAATTAGTAGTGGTGCGCTTTGGAGTTGTTGTGTAGAAGCTAAAACATTTAGCATCAGTTCAAAATATCCACATGACGTGGGTAATCATTGATTAATCATACTCCTCATCCAGAAATAATCGGAACACTTTTTTCATCGTGGTTTTTCATGCACGTGTTGCTCAAAACAAAAATAAATGTTTCATTGGGTTCATCTCATTTATTATTCAAACATCCCGAGCACCAGACTCCACAATATGAAGAAATTTCGGATTCTAATCACAAAGTAATGCATCTCAAAATTATACGACCCAACCATAAACAGTAATATTATACACGCCGTACATATGCACACATATCACCAGAACTGAACATTTAGACCGACGTTAATATATCTTTTATTCACACGTCCACGAGAACATGTCAGACAAAAGAACATCATGCGAAAACGAATGAGAATAGGGTTGAAATTATATAAAATTTGACCGCAGTGGAACAATTGTGGCATGTGCCCGTTATAACAAACATCTCGGTCCAGCATACTTCCGCAAATTGGCTAAAGGTATAATCTCATTCATTCATTTCTATAAGCTGAAGATATTTCATTTGAATGCTGCGGTAGAAAACCTCAATCATAATGATTCACCTAAGCAGCATCCAAGATGTTTCAAAATATAGATAAAGAGCAAAAAACAACTACTTTCCTGGCTTATATCACGAATAAAATTGAGCAAATGCACTGGTTCACTAAGTGAATACAGTTCAAGTCAGTGCTCACATTGAGACAGGTACGCCTGTCCCAATGAAAGTAGGTATTTAACTGCATGGATACATCATTCAAGAGCAATTTAGAACAGCGACACTATACGGCGAAAGGAAGAAACACTCCAGAAAAAAGACTCACATGTCATGAGACATGGGAAATTGTAAGGAATAATAGTAAAAACGAAATATAAATCAATATTTTTCAGAAAAATGTATCGTTCTTCGAAAGGACGAGACTTTGATCTGTCAACTTGACACTGTCACAAAAAGTTCATCTCCCTACATGCTCGGTTCTCGATGAGCTTTAATGTTTTGAAGAGCGAATTTCTTAAAACATACTAGTTTTTTCTGCATAAAATTGTTGAAAACAAGAGATTGTAAGTGTTGTGTGGTGTTATAGTTGAAAGAAGGGCTAATTTTTGTGTGCATTTTTCAGTGGGTATGAATTTTGCGTGGAGCAAATATACAACTCAACGTAACGATTAAAATTGTATTAACTGTCGTACATTCGAAGAAACACTCCAGAAAAAAAGCTCACACGTCATGAGACATGGGAAGTTGTAAGGACTAATAGTAAAAACGAAATGAGAAAAGCTCAACTTCTAGGATGATTAAAAAAGTAGCCAACTGAAGAATCCACTGTTGCTTCAAGTTATGATACATATATACATTTGTGGAAGAAATTAGATGATATCAACTATGATGTGGTCTTTCCTTAGGGCGCCATATTCGATTTTCGCATTTTTAGTCTGTTTTTTTCTGATTACAATGACATTATCACATCTTACATGCTTGTCAAAAGTGGCAAAAAAAAGAGTGGTTTGTAAACAATGCCAACAATTCAGGTTCAACAAACGAAATTCTGACAGTTCAATTGAATTTGTGAGCTCACTAACATAATAACCAAGGTTATTTTCAAATAGGAACGACATTTGAGGCTATAAGAGTTTTTTCATCGCCAAACAAAACAAAGTCATGAAAGATGCTCGAATCAAAGATCTTATTGCTTACGCTAGATCCGGCATCCTGTCGTAATTTTTTGGTCTAGAGGGGTCTGCAAGAAAGTAGGTACTATGGTCACGTGGGACAAAACATTCGTATGGTCAACAACTAAAACGACCAATCAATGGCTTTGTACTTTCAACCCCGCTGGACCTACAAAACAAATAACCGGATCTAGCGTAAGCAATAAGATCTATGGCTCGAATATTCATATCAATGGAGAGAGAATACTGGATTATTATTCAAGAAAAAATATAACCATCGATACTATAGCTGAGCTATAACAAGAACGAGTAAAATGGGGTCTAGAAGCAAAGAGTATTAAAGCTTCTTTTATAACTTTGTTATTTATTCAGTATAGTTTCGTTTTGTTTCGAGCTTTCCTATCATGTTCGTTCCTAACTAAAAACCTTAGTTTTTGAGTAAGTGGCTCCCAGAAGAATAAACAAAGTCGACTGTTGTATCTCTGACATCAAGATTTCTTGCAAGAAAGTGCCTCAAGAACGTACTAGTTAGAAACTGCTACTTCTTTTGGTTTCGCTTGAAACTGAAATTAGAAAATTTCTGTTTTTTCCCAATAATTCGATAACTAAAAACGACACTTCGAATTTCCTTGCAGATAATTGTTCAGCATGGAAATGCGGCATTTTGCCTCTATTTGAAAACGGGCAGCCTGTATATGGAACTGACAAGTATTGCGAAATTTGTCATTCATATAACTTTCATAAGACCACATCAGTATCCAAACTATGCCGTCTCCCGAAACTTTTCGGCATGCACTCCCATACGTGTATTTATTTACGCGAATAATGTGACTTTTATGCAGATAAGGCAGTAAACAGTGGCTGGAGGCCCGGTCTTAGTCAGTTATTCGTTACCGCTGTTAATCTGCCGTTATATTAGCGAAGTTTTGTCAGGAATACATTACGAAAAGGCGATTCCGGGCCATGAGCTTCCACGGTGGCATTATTCGAACTTTCCCTGTATAGAAATATTACGTAATTTATTGTTGCCAAGCGCTTTTGCGCCTAATTGCACTTGAGGAAGTTTGTCTCTCAAGGTGTGCTGAAGATGAGTCATTCAGGGCAGATAAATAAGAAGCTTTGATGGTGAAAAGAGGTCGCCAGGCCATAAACAATGGGGATTCTCGACAGTGTTGGACTACCTCATAGCATCTAACATTGATTATTTCATTCATGCTAAAATACACGTTTTTGATTGGTTGAAATGATTGTGTTGATAAGCAATAACACCATGTTTTCGATTTTATATTTCGGCTCCTGATTGGCTATTGGATACCTACATGCTGTGTTTTCGTTTCTTTATTTCGTTTTCTGATTCGTAGGCAGTAGGGTAGTTTAATTAAACAACGACTTACTAGTTGCAATCTGTCATAGTATTTTCCGATTCCCTGGTAAATAAATGAATGCCACTACACCAAATTTTCGTCTGAACCATGATAAACACACACTATTAATTTGTATCCACTTCATTTTTCACAAATTCTAGACAATTTCAGCATTAATAGAATTAATCTAATGTAACCCAACCACACAAATTGTGACAACAATCATAATGAATTTAGCTCAGTAGTACATAGTGCTTAGGTAATCTTGCCTACATCATACAATGGCATAAAGGTATTGTCGGTTGCATAACAAATCTTCTTGTGTCGAACTACAATGCATAATCAAAATAACTAACTCCATATTATATTAACAATAAATAGGAAATCATCAAAATGGCTTTGATTTTATATATGAAATAATCTGAACAAATACAACTTGTGTTATTGATGATTATCGATAATCATCAATACACTTGTTGTATTACATGCGAAAATTTCACATGCACCTAACATTTTTGAAAAGCCTATATTTTGTATCGTTACCATAGCAACAAGAACGATTTCCGGACATTTTTCTCTCTTCCTTTGGGGAAGGAGCATGATATTACACTGGAATACTAATATCGTTTTCCATTGGTGAAACTGGTGCGTACTCAGTGTAAATATGTGTCTACCAACTTCACCTCAGTGGTTCAGAGTTTTCTGCCATGATTATTCAATGTATCCGGCAGACTCGCTAAATAATGATGAACTGAATTGTTGATTCACGATTTACGATAATATTTCGATAATAGTGGACAGGTAGCGGCTGAATATGAAAACTGTAAAATTTAATGATAATCAAATTCGTGTTCTACGATTATTGAAATTGTACATCTTGATCAACATAACTCACGGTGAATATAATACGACTTAAACAGTCAATCTCGTCGAAGTTGTATTTTATTTTACTGTTCATACACAGCCGTACGGTCAACTAACCACTTGTATGCTCTCTTGGCGTCTAGACAAATGAGAAACGAGATCGAACCTCTCATATCTCTTCAATCTCTATCAAAAATGATACACTTGTTCGTTTTCGAGATGAATCGATTCTTCTTTGCACCATTCATTTAATTTTCGAGCAAAACAAAGAAAATTCGATAGAATAATGAAGAGTAAAAAGCATATTTTTAAAATCGATTAATCTCGAAAACGGTACTATCTAAAACTAAACAGGAGTATCATTTTTGTGTAAAAATGTTTAGATATTTTTATTTTCTTATCACTCTGGCGAAAAATGCATAAACAAGAAAAGCTGGGGAAAAAGTACCCCTAGTCTTGCCAAAGAACGGACAAATTCACAATTTCTGGACCCAGAACCCTCCCGTGGACTCTACAAGACCCACTTGACAGAATAGGTTCGACGTTGGGAAGCGTATGAAATGAAATCTCACCAGTGCCAGGACAAAGACAAGCGAAAGGTTATTCAGCTTCTCGCCAAGGAAACCTAAACAGCTTCTCGAGTTGGACAAAAAAGACTTGAAACTGGTAACGGGACTCCTCCCTGGACACTGCCCTCTGAGGTTCCACCTCAAAAAGACGGATAAAACATCGAGTGATTTAGTTGCCGCTACTGCGATAACTTTGCTGAAGCTGCAGAACATTTGCTATGCGAATACTCAGCGCTCTTCTGCAAGAGACTCATGTTCCTGAAAGGGGCCTTTTTAGAGCCCTCTGATGTCAGGAATCTGGCTCCCAGGAAACTGATAAACTTTGCACGAAGTCTCAGAATCCCGGACCTCGAATAGATTAAGTGTTAGGCACAAAAGATCCAACAGGTCGAGGTGCTTGAGAGGCTACTCAGCCTTAATGACCCCCTACAATCTACAATCTACTCCTAGCCCCTTCCGTTTGCCATACCCCTGAACAAAATTATAAAACTATTTCCAAGATTTTTGAATTGGGCATAAAAAGATAAGTATTTGGACAAAATTAGGTTATTTCATCTCGAAGAATTTCGAGAATAATTATACACAAAAAACCTGTATCTCCTACTCACCTTCAATTAGCTATAAATCCTTAGGAGCGCAATCTGCAGCTGAAATCTTTCTATGTGATTAAGGAACACCTTGTATATAGGTGCATTTTGGGTTATTTTGTATTTTCCCATTTGTGTGTGAATCACGCCCTTCTGACGTGTATTTAAGTTATATGTATGTCTTTATTTTGAGCTTGAAATAGGTAATGTTGCAATACATGTAAGACACAATTCAAAATATGCATAAACTAGCAATACGGGTTGAAATACTACAGGATTTAAAACCTCATCCATAAATTTTCCCAAGAGGGATATTGAAAATGCATCTTAACATTGTCTTTGGTGCAGTAAATGCATATATTTTTGACATGGTAGATTCCATATCAAAGACGGGATTCAATAATTATTATTTATAAAGAAAGTGTCTGTATTTATGTGGAGTCCATCTCTCCACTATCCACTCTTTTATAGCGTCACAAAAATTTGAGATATGATTCTATAAAATCCATTTAACCAGTAAATTTCTAATAACAACATTCGATTTTATAGATTTGTTAATCTATCGAGTCAGTAAGAATTTATCTTATATTCCGAATAAACAAGAAAAGCTACAGGCATACATTGCAGTCAAAAACCAATGCGTGTATTTTCATTGGTACAGCAGCTCCTTCGTTCAATTTAAAAGGTACCACCAAGTTGAAGTTGAAACATTCACCAGAACACATAAAAAAAAATATGCGCATCCACCCAAATTCAACATAGCATCGAATCATTCACCAAATACATAAAGAAAATATGCGCATTCACCAAAATTCAACACGCTCATCCGCCAATTACTGAACTGTGCAAAAACGACCAAGCACTGAGTTAAACAATGCTGATACAGAAAGAACCTGAACTAGTAACGATCATATTTATTCATTTATTTTCCAATATAGGGATTACAAACAGATTAAACAATCAATAAACAGAACCCTCTACTTGATAAATCCGTTTAGTGGGTTGTAGACAAGAAGAAAAGGAAAGAAAACATGATTTTAAACAGAAAGTAAATTCAAATTATACAATGAGTGTGAAATCGAGATCAATAGGTCACTTGAAGATAGAAGATGTAATACTTTTTAATTTTGAATTTGAAACAATTCAAACTGAGTTCGAAATATTTAATGTCATTACATGTTTTGTTGAATGTTCTAAGCATCCTGCATAGTGGTGACTTCTGAGCAGCGTTGGTTTTTTTGAAGGGTATTTTAAAGAATTCTGGATTTCTCACTCAAATCTGTTACATTTCGCCTTTCTTTGAGTGGTAATATATTGTGTTCACGCATTAGTGGAGTATAGTCACTATTAATGATTTGTACATTTGTTTTATAAGCAATATATCTAAGAAATTTTCCCTGTACTCTCTCAATTCTATCTATGTGAACTTGATACTGGGGATTCCAAACAACTGATGCGAAACAAAGTTTGCTGTATATATAAGCATAATAAATACTAAGAAGGCATCTTATATTTCTGAAATTATGGCAACTTCTTTTGAAAAATCTCATAACTTTGTTGCATTCGTTAATATTTTTTTTCAAGTGCGGCTTAAATGTTAATTTAGAGTCCATTAGTACCCCTAGATCTTTCACTTCAGATACATAATATTTCAGTTCATGGTTTTTTATTTTGTATTTGTAGTCAATTCTATGTCTGTTTCTGGTGAAAGTGATTGAAACACATTTGTCGAGATTCAAGAACAGGCTGTTATTATCACAGAACAATGTAAGGCGGTTTAGATCTTCTTGTATCCTTCTGCAGTCACACAGTATAATTAATTAGATAGGACGTGACAAGTACTTCTTTCATCTTTGAACTATTACTGAATCAGTGAATTTCTGAAATCAGGTTGCTGAAAAAGTAAGAGGCATATTAGAATGACGACAAGCCAGATAAGAGGTCAACTTCATGTGAAATTTCCAGAACTTCTGGCACGTATAATGACGGAAGTATCTGAATATATAAAGAGAGGACACCTAATAATGTTTCCATAGCTATAAAGAACAGCTGCTATAGGTATTATGCAAATAAAGCAACAAGGCACATTCTTCAAACTTTTGTGATTAGTTATAATTTGAATCGCGCACTCCTAATATATAGGTATAGTTCGCCGAAAGTTTCTATTTATTGCCTTGTTCAAAGACAATATATTTCGTCAAATAGAAATTTGAATTGCAAGGAAATTTATGTCCTTCCTCTTGAACATTATGAGCTTGATGAGTTTCTCACAGGGTAGGACTTTACACCCAAATTCTTCGTGAAATATATAGGCGAGTCAATGTTTTTTGTTCCATGACTTGAAATGATTATGAAAATTATTTTCGACGATTTTCAATTCTTGATATTTTCACATGATTTGAATCTCTAGAAGAAAAAAATCTACAATTTCACAAGTAATTCCTAACAATTCCAAGTGATTCTAGAAAGCGTCAATTCTGAAATATTTGGAGAAGAATGATCGATGATAAAGCTGTTAACACAGTGGAAAAAAATTACATCAGCGCACACCAGCTAACACCGTCTGGTGTCCCCTCAGGTCCTGATTGTTTGAGTGTCAGTAAACACCGGCATATTATTCACCACCGAGGGGTTGACCACTAGGAGAAAATGTGTACACTGGAATTCCTATAAGCCAAAATTCCCCTGGAATTCCCCGGAATTCCTCCGGAAGAAATATGTCAATTTAAACCGAGATTTGAACAAATAACGATAAAATTTTGAAACTAAATGTAGATGATACTCGGAATTCCGGGGAAATTACGGGGAAAAAATAAACAGATTGGTATGAGCGAAGTTGAAAATTGGTCCATCCGTTCGAAAGTTATGGCGATTTGCTACATTTTTTCTGTGTTAAAAAAAAGTATTTTTTGATTTCGATTTTTTCGATTGGAGAAACGGATTCTATGGAAAAAAATTAGCAGATTGGTATGAGCGAAGTTGAAAATTGGTCCATCCGTTCGAAAGTTATGGCGATTTGCTACATTTTTTCTATGATGAAAAAAAGTTTTTTTTGATTTCGATTTTTTCGATTGGAGAAACGGATTCTATGGAAAAAAATAAGCAGATTGGTATGAGCGAAGTTGGAAATTGGTCCATCCGTTCGAAAGTTATGGCGATTTGCTTGATTTTTTCTATGATGAAAAAAAGTTTTTTTTTTATTTCGATTTTTGCGATTGGAGAAACGGATTCTATATGGAAAAAACTAAGCAGATTGGTATGAGCGAAATTGAAAATTGGTCCATCCGTTCGAAAGTTATGGCGATTTGCTTCATTTTTTCAATGATGAAAAAAAGTTTTTTTTGATTTCGATTTTTTCGATTGGAGAAACGGATTCTATGGAAAAAAATAAGCAGATTGGTATGAGCGAAGTTGGAAATTGGTCCATCCGTTCGAAAGTTATGGCAATTTGCTTCATTTTTTCTATCATGAAAAAAAGATTTTTTTGATTTCGATTTTTTAGATTGGAGAAACGGATTCTATGGAAAAAAATAAGCAGATTGATATAAGCGAAGTTGGAAATTGGTCCATCCGTTCGAAAGTTATGGCGATTTGCTTCATTTTTTCTATGATGAAAAAAAGTTTTTTTTTTATTTAGATTTTTGCGATTTGAGAAACGGATTCTATGGAAAAAAATAAGCAGATTGGTATGAGCGAAGTTGAAAATTGGTCCATCCGTTCGAAAGTTATGGCGATTTGCTTAATTTTTTCAATGATGAAAAAAGTTTTCTTTGATTTCGATTTTTTCGATTGGAGAAACGAATTCCATGGAAAAAAATAAGCAGATTGGTATGAGCGAAGTTGAAAATTGGGCCATCCGTTCGAAAGTTATGGCGATTTGCTTCATTTTTTCAATGATGAAAAAAAGTTTTTTTTGATTTCGATTTTTTCGATTGGAGAAACGGATTCCATGGAAAAATATAAGCAGATTGGTATAAGCGAAGTTGAAAATTGGTCCATGCGTTCGAAAGAATTCCCCGGAATTCCTATCAATTGTACACCGGAATTCCCATGTGGCCAACCCCTCGTTCACCACTGTAGGTGTTATGTGACCTTTCCCATTAGGTGTTCTCAATAATCAAACCCAGTTGTGAGAAACACTAGTTTCAGTGCGGAATTTATCAAAATGAACACTTTGGTGGTGTTCTTTATGCATTCCCAAAAGTGCGATTAGACACCGCAGTGGTGTGATGCACATTCTGTGATTTGCTTCATTATGAATCCTACCTCCACGAAATTCTCTTAGGTGCGTTTAAACACTGAGCAGGTACATGCGAATACTTTTCTGGTGTGAAGGAACACCATATCATGAGTGTGTTCATTCGAATCAGTGCATTTCTTTACCATATCCGGTGTTTTTCACTAAAATGGATTTCCTATTGAAATATAATTCATATGATGATAAACTAGTCTCGAAAGAATCTAGGGACGATTCGGAAGATGACGTACTGTTCAGGCTCATTCATCCTGATCAGTGGCACTAGGGCTTAGGCCAATAATTATTGATACTGATCTATATCAAAGTCATCTAATATACCATGCCTAATATTGGCAAAAATTCTAAGGTTCTAAGATCGAACAGATGAGCTCATGAAATTCATAACATTCAGATGCCTACACATTAATTTATATCAACTCTGGTGTTTTCAGGAATTGTCACCAAATCAGATGATTCATACACCGCCTCGATTCCATCGTGATATGACACGGTGTAACTTGGTGTTAATTTTATATAATAAGTGTTTTTTATGCGTTAACGTCAATGATAGCACCATTGAGAATATTAAATTTCAACCAATTGGTTTTCCTTATGATTTTATGTTTCAGAATCTTTCTACTTCACCACATTCGTGTCATTTCTCACTACTGAGATCGGAATTAGCACCACTCAACACTCAATTGTGAAATGTATAATAAAAAGGACAGAACTTTGATATTCAGGTGTTGTATTCATCGGAGTTTGCTCTGAAATCCATTCGATTGAAATTACATCCACGTTTTTTATAATGTGCACCTCACTTTTGAATCTATCGTGTATTGGTTCACTCTGTATAATAGGGGTAAACTAATCGAGCAGCTATAACTCTCCATTTACTGGTAAACAATTAACAGGATCAGCCGAGAGTATATTACCAAAATAAACTCAATATCCTTCCTCCAATAACCTAACTGCGAGCTCCATGTGTACATGTATGATAAATTGCTTCGTGAAAGCCCTCACAGGGCTCTTGTTCATACCTTCTGCTTCGCACCTAGCAAATTTATATTCTGTCGTAGACAGCACCAATATTTCAGATAGTCACCTTCGGGAATGACTTATCAATGGTTGAGATACGTGTAGGGGTGATTGGGGAAATGTAATGTCTGAAGATGGATGGGGTTGAAGATTTCATTTGGATGGTTGGGGGGGTATTTTTTTCTCGCAAATCCACATAACGTGAAATTATTCCATTCTTGCTCAATCGAAATGCAGGGTGAAAGCAGAAAAATTCATCAACGTATGAGAGCGATGGACACATGTCACAAATGAATACCTTTACTATTTCAATTCATTGTTGAAAATTGTTCAGGGGTTTGTCGAGGTCAAATAGTTATTCGGCTTTGTTAGCCTGAATTGATGAATTGATCGTCTTCTAAGAAAACTCATTCTCTTGTTATATATCGAATGCTCCTGATTCAATGATATGACTATCCTGTAATGTTTCAACCTTCAAGGTTATGGACTGCGTACAATATCAGGATGATCATTTCTTTTATCATCACAATGCTTTGAACCCCCATGTAATCAACTCCAATATTATTTTTGAGTGCCTAGAGAACCTAAATGAACTAGACAAGAACAACAGTTTCCCTTTCATGGAGTAGACGAAAAACAAGGGACTGGAACATCTTTTCTGGGACCTCAACCTTTCTATGGAATAAGAAGGTATCAAGAAATGACTGGGGAACTATAATCAGAAGAGATCGAATGACTACACTAGCTCATACCTACTGAAATTCTAACAGGACACTGCCGGTTGAAAGGACACCTTAAGAAACTGGGATTAGTGGAGGACGAATAATGCAGATATTATGAGGAAGAGCACGGAACATCTACCCACATTCTCTCAGAATGCACCACCCTGAAAAATTTGAGGTAATGACACATCAGAGAACCTCAAATAGAAGAGCCTGAATCCATCTGATAATCTGAAATGTTTTAAGCCATAGGACTGGAGGAACTGCTCAAATCTTTGGGCCATCCTGAATGACTGAGCAGCGGTAGATGGCACAATAGATTTTATAGGTTGAACCGTATGACACCCCTACTAAACATGTACAGAACAGTAGTACCAACATTCCGAGAGAACCGATAAACAATTCTTCACGTGAAAAATTTTTCCTTGGCTTGCGATGCAATGATTTACTTAGCTTAGCTCGTTTCATTTGAAACAATCATTTCAGATATGTATAGTGAATTCATACTGTTATAGCAATTCAAGTACAAAAGATATATTCGATGGATACATTTTTTATATGTGTGTATCCACTTGGATCTGGTGCTGTATGTTGTGCACTGTTCTGCATTCTAGTACTAGCAGATTCATCTCAGGTTAAAACGGTAACAGATTTGAACTATGAAAATCAATCGACCAATTTCAGGTGGAAAGGGCCTTGTGCAGGTGATATAATCGTTTGGTATGACCAATAGATCATTTGTTGTTTCAGACCTCATGTCTTGCCAAAGACTCTGCGACATGTCCAGCTTACCGCTATAGCTCTGGAAAGAATGTGGTTGAGTTGGCTGTTCCAAGATTATCATGCCCAAATATTCAACTTCTTTGGAAAAAGTGAGCTGGATTCCATTTAGAGTTGGAGCTTCAAGTTTATACTTTCGCCTCTTGGTAAATGGAACCAGCACTGTTTTGCTAGTATTGACATTGAGTCCATCCTCTGCGCACCAGCTTCTGATTGTGTTTAGGGCTTTGCATGCGATTGGAAATTATCCCGTCATATTCGCCCCTGATGGTGACAACAAGGTCATCAGAGTAACTTTGAGTCGTGAAACCAGAATCATTCAGCTTTACTATCAGGTTATCGACGACCAATGACAACAGCAAAGGCGATAGAACTCCCCTTTGGGGATAACGTTTCTCTACTGTCATCCTGACCGTCTCTTTTCTGAGAGTCGCCACAATGATTCTGCTTTTCAGCATTGATTGTATCCATTTAATCAGTGAGGCGTTTATATTCCTTTCCTCTAGTGATCTCGTTATGGAGGCATGCGAGGTGTTACAAAAAGCTCCTTCTATGTCAATGGAGGCGAAAACTACCATTTCTTTTTCCACGAAAGTCTTTTCAATGCTTTCAACTAGACATTGTAGAGCATTAATGATGGATTTACCTGCTTGATAAGCAAACTGATTCTTGTTATGATATAGCAGTCATTATTTTCTCCATTGCTTTCAGGAGAAAAGAGGTGAGACTGATGTGGCGGTAAGACCATTGGAGGTTTTCCAGCCTTTGGAATAAACGCCACTACGGCCTCTTTCCAAGCTTGCGGTATGTAACCGAAAGATTAAGCTGTCCTTGAATAGCCTTTTCAAAGAATGCTCTTTTATTTCAAGGCGTTGTTGTGAGGCGGGAAATATTCCGTCCTTTCCCGGCGACTAGAATGGTTTGAAGTTTTTGATAGCCCATTTGATTCTTTCAGTTGTGAAGATCTTCCCAGCAAGGCTTCTGCTGGATCTGTTGGGGTTCTGGACAACCCATTCCAGGTGAGCGCTTTGCTCGCTTGTTCGTTCTCCACAACTGTTTCGGAACCAAAAAAGTGTGTCTGCAAGCTTTCCTCAGGGTTATCAGTATATAACCAGTCAAGATTTGGAGAAAAAGGACTGAGTCACAATTATGAGTTTAAGAAATAGGTTTGCCAGTTCTGAAATAAAATCAAAGTACACATACGTAAAATCTTCTCCTATAAGTCCATAAAGAGAGCGGGTTGAAAAAAGAGATGTTCAGTATCACTTTTGCTCCTTTCGACCCCACCTTGAGACGATCCAAGTCCCGATGTATGCGCCTGGTATAGATTAATTAATGAATAAATAATCAAGAGTGCGGCCAGGTTTTGATTATAAGATATAGTTGGCCACGGTTGGAGTCAGGGGGAACCGGGAGCCAGCCATGTTTTATAAGGTTGTTTATTATGTATCAGTTCACCGCCACCTTTGATGAGTTGCTTTATTGCTTTATTTAGCCAGGGCGTAGTGTAGGACGGTTATTGCCGACCTGCTGAATTATTTATCAAATATCTGTGGAAATTCCGAATTGGCGGGTGATGAAGTTCTCAGTCCTCTTGAGTCTTAGATTGCCAGAGCAGATCAATGGAGATTGCTCACTTTTTTGAGTGATTCTTTGATAAATACCTACTAGAGTAGATAAAAGTGCCACTTTCTCTGCATGTTTAATAACTTTTGGCTGCCGATCTTATTGAAATTCTTTCTTTTATCACGGATTCAGCTGCTCGCTTCATAATTCCTAGTGGGGAACCTTTTTCGGTTTTTCGGGAATAATTCCGCATTCTGTAAAAATAAAAAAAATATAACGCAGGATGTCGTAGTTTTCCCATGGTAGCCGTGTTGGATTCATATTATTGAATTTTCAGAAATAGCGACGGTTGGAACTTTTTACCCCTGGCATTTTTATCCTTGGTCCACCCTACTGATACCCAAAAAAACTCCTTTGAAACCAAAATATGAAATACTTACAAAGAAAAACGAACAAGTCGATATCATCACATTGAAGATCTCTGTATAAGTATTTTTTATTCGCACAAGAATGTGCGTTTAGCGAATAAAATGTTTTCCTATTTTGGTTCTATATAGAATGAAGTCAGTTTGAAACGCAAATGCGTATCGAAATAGCCTCTGTTTCAATACGAGTTTTTCATTATTCGGAGGTTGGTACAATCGAACTGTCAAATGAAAGTTAAAAGAGTTAGGCCCAGTTTACTTCTGAGCGATTTGGGTTTGGTGATACTAGCAGTGAAGACCGCAATGTTTTGTAATTGGTGAATTTTGTTATTGGATTTGAATTGAGGATCTATATGTAGTTGAAGAAGAATATTTATTTTAATGGGAATTTTAATAGTCGATAGCCTGAGAAAATAAAGAGATAGTTGAGTGTAAAATGAAGATATGGTAAAGGATATCAAAACCAGTTTGTCACCATGTGTCGATTGTGTGTATACAAAAGATTGTAATAAATGGAAACCATGTGGAACATGAAAAAAAAAAAAAAGAAATATATATTGATTTATATCAACAATGAATGAGTAGAATGTGATTGACTCAATGTTAGAATTTTCATCATTTCACTAGTAAAATGAAGTAATTGCATTATCCCACTAGTGGATGAAATGGTAAGTACTTTACAGTTCATACCAGTGGTTAAAATTTCAATTATAAGGTGATTGTGTATAAAGATAATTTATTGCACTTATATTCACATAATGAGAAATATAACATTGAAATAATCTTTAATGCACAAATGAGATCTGCCTACTTTGTCAAGTTACCATAAATCAATCAATGAAAAATCATACAAGGAAGTACAGGGTATCTCATTTGAGAAGAATATGTGAATCCGAGTTTATTTAATTTTCATAATAATCTTGTCAACACAAATTAAGTATAGAGTTATAGCCATATCTTCTGGAATACTCAGTATACAACCTGATATTGTTAAAACGAAAAAACAAAGAGAAAACCACTAATGCAGAAAATAGAGGGTGTTCCTTCTGTATATTCCAAGTTGATTTTGAAATATGGTCTGCAATGGGTTCTACGATTTAGAATTTAGCAGTTCTCTTCTAAATCCAAGAGTATCAGAAATATTGGACCTCGTGGACCACTAATTGGTCACCCTGTAAGAATGATTTGAAACGACTGACCGTACCTCCGCCATTTTAGATCTGACTTCATATTTCAAAATGTCAAAACGTTGTGAATATATTCAGAAAAATATAGCATGTTGCGTTAAAAACAAAAGATGGATCAATTCCTGAGAGAACTTCTACTTGAATAATATCAATTTTTAAAATCTTGTCTCTAAAAATACAGCAAGTTTCAGGGACGTAAACAAAAGCACTTTGGCTATAACTCTCACTACCAACATTTTTAATTTTTGTCCCAAGCGGCTAATACTGTCCTACCGATACCAACCCTCGAAACCCTTTTAACCTTTTCATTTCGGTCTTAGAAACGAGCCATCGGTGACTATCTAATTGCGCCTAATTTTAACGGGCTTCATTAAAAGTTTTTTACCGGCGAACAAAGAACAAACTCGCGTAATCCCCACCAGGAAACATAACCTGTTTTTTTAGGGCTGACACCAGGCTGGGAAAATAAGTACGAGCTTAATCAACTTAATCAAAAAGGCAATGGCTTAGCTCACACAATATATCGAAAGCTTGGATTGATCTATGAATCTACCGCGTCTTCGATGTTGCCGAGCCTGGTCGGACTGAAGACTGAACGCACTGTCTGGCTTGGGAATTTTTTTTATGTTCTGGTTCTCACAAAAAGGGACAACCTGTAATGTTCAGAGAACATCGTGAGAACCAAGGGAAATAGGTTAGGAGTTGGTGTTCTTCTTAAATTTCTGGAGATCGTATGCCTCGAGGAACACCTCCCTAGGCAATGAGTTCCAAAGTCTCGATGTTCGTTGGGTGAACGAGTCTTTGGAAAGGGAATTTTTGAAGTGACACGAACGGGAAGTGAATACTGAATTTGGCGGGTTAACCTCGAAGAGACTACTAATGTAGAAACGATTTTTGATATTTCAGAAGAGCATCGCCCATGAAAATATCTATAAAATAGAGATAACTTGCCAACTTTTCTACGGTGGTCCAAAGAAGTGAGCGAGTTTGTAAGCGAGGCATCACCGATGAGACGAATTGCCCTTTTTTGGACAGAATCCAATAGTTTCAGGATATGGTTAGGTGCCGCACTCCACATATGATAGATAGATAGATAGATAGATACTTTATTGTCTAAGAATAACTTCTTATTGACAAAGTGTCATAAATAATCATTAAACTAATGAAAGTACAAAATACAAGTAAAGAATAAAAGTGGAAGTATAAAAATTAGTCGAGACGAATGAGATGAGATAAGATTAATGTGTATAAACAAATAAATCACAAAAAAGTAAAAACAAGTATAACAAAAAGTAAAAACATGCGTCCAAGGCGCTCATCAGCCTACTATACAAAACTATAAGGTAAATACAAGACAACAAAGACGAAGCATTAGTTTTACACTTAAAGCGAATCGTTAAAAAACTCATCCGAAGTGTAGTATGCCTTATCAAACAGAAACTCTTTGACACTTTTCCTAATTTTTCTTTCTGAATTTAAATTTTTGATATTCTGAGGTATATGATTGAAAACTTTTTTTGAGTTATAAATCAGTGAATTCTTAACTTGTGTAGTGTTAGGCTTAGGAAGATCCAAATTACCCATTTGTCTAGTCAGGAAACGAGGGTTTCTTATGGTGTTTCTATTTAACTTATGTTTTTTTAACATCAAACACACCGTCTCTAGTATGAATATGCAGGTAAGGGTTATTATTCTATGTGATTTGAATAGTGGACGACATGAATCTCTGAAGCCAGCCCTACAAACATACCGGACAGCTCTTTTTTGGAGCTTTAATATCATATTGATTGATGCTTTGTCGGAGTTTCCCCAGTAGCAGATCCCATATCCCTGGAAACAGTATTCCAAGACAGGTCGGATCTGTACCTTATAGATCATAAGCAGCTGACTGACAGTGAAATAGCTCTTGGCTCGAAACAGAAAACCAAGTTTTTGGGATGCTCTTTTGGCAATGGACCTCACGTGATTTTCCCAAATAAGGTTATTGCTGATAGTAACGCCAAGCATCGAAATGGATGACTTCAATGGTATGGTTACTCCTGACTGAATTATCTTGGGCACAGTGAGTTCGGCTTTTCTTGCATTGAATTCTACCAGGTTATTAGATCCCCACTCGAGAATTGTTGCTAAGGCCATATTTATTTTTTTAACATTTCTTCCTCGCTCATTTATGGTTTGATGGGTCGATATAGGAGCCCTGGAAGAGAAAGCAGTATGGAGGGTGCTATCATCCGCGAAGCTGTGTATGGGAGGAGTCTAAGAGAGTTATAGAGAGTTGATAATTGATTGGCTCTAACAAGGATTCTCCATCACCAATCTATAATTACAGAGAAAATGAAGACAGTTGTTTCTACTGAATGTATGTTGATTTAGAATTAGTTACATCAAACACGATGCATGTTTCAGATATCAGATACTAATTATATGAGTGATCCACCTCCGAATAGTGATATGTCCAGTTATTATTCACTACCACATCAGTTGACAGGTTCAATATCCAGTTATTAATATATGTGTATATATATTTCATCTAGTTGTATAAGGTTTGTGATATTTCTATTTACCACTTTACGTTGCGGTAAAATATATGTTTACTTTCGATGATGTATACAAACTGGTATGGTAGAGAGGTATATATAATCTTCATTTTGTTGTTCATAATAACATAATAAACTTGAGTTGCTTTTTTAATTCTCAATTTTATCTATAACTATTTGTTATCACATTCTTGCAGAATATTGAGTTTTCCACTTTCGCCTCCGAACACAGAGGCAAGAATGTTTCAAGGTTGTTGTGAAACAATTTTCTTGAATGAAGCCGATTTCTCAGCACATCTGAAGGAATCACTTTCGATCCATTCTTATTGACCTTTGAAGGATTGCAACTCTGCATGCCGATAATTGAAAATTAAACATACAGCAATTACTTATCACTTCAAACACAGTAACATGACCTGACAACACAAAACAAAGCATTCTTAACACCCAACAGTGCCAGTGATACGACGCCATGTCCACATATGTTCTAGATTGTTTGCTTCCAGAAAACCTTTTACGTCCATGTTGAGTACTCGAGTTATAAAGAATTCGCGAGCCTGCACTCTGCACTATAGGAACCCAAGTACCATCAAACAAAACTTAACAGTAATCTGTCACAATGTATCTCTTGATAGTCTTAATATGGCGGCCAACGGCGTTATTGTTGGCGTTGTCTAGCTGGTTCTGCGGACAGTGCGCGGACTACGCATCTTCGCCTTGGGCGCTAATTCTCAATTATGCTTATTGGTCGAGCTGGTCACGTGGTACATGCTTCCGTCATCAAAACACATTTTCATAAGAAACGATATTCTTGAGCTGAGAGAAATAATCTTCACTGACATTACTCACAATGTTTCCTAAGGTGAAGAGTGTGGATGATTCAGTTCAACCAAATTCATTTCAAGAAAATTCATGCAAACAGGCAAACAACGTGATTAGTTGAAAAGAGAAACTTTCCGGTCAATCTGAGATTATTATTCTTATCGGAAGATCATACAATTCATGAATATATATATGTTTGATTTAAGAGATCCGTTTTTTTTGTGAATGTCCAAGAAAAATATGGTGGTAGTGAAATAATAGGAATGCTTTGGGACTAAAATTTGTTTTTCTCGTATATTTCAAAACGGTTCGTCATATTTCCGATTTAGAAATACCATTTCATCGAGCATTTCATAGTTCAATGAAATGGACACCATGTATGTAGAAACAAATTATATAGGGAGTCTGACTCACATCTGCAAATATCAATTCCAATTTTTTCCACTCCGCTCTGAAAACAAACTATTCATCACATCCACATTCCAAACGTGGCTATCGGAAAATCTCCGATATTAAAATTCCAATATTTGACCGTTAATTTTTAGCGCGAATAAGCGTTGTGAACTCGAAAAGCCGGGAGGACCGCACACGTTTTTTTTATCGAACATGCCCACACACGAACAACCGAAGTTTTGCTGATCCCGTACATTTTCCGGCGATTTTCCGCTTGCTTTTCCATCGACGGCCGGGAAGTGTTTGAACGCGGGTAGTATATGCCTATATACTCGATATCATTCCTCGAATAATCATTATCACATGAAATATTTTAACAGAGTGAATAAAATAAACGTGGAAAAATATATTCGAAAACAATATTTTAAACGAATGCACTAAAAAAGAAAGTCTATCGTTGTTCATAGCAAACTTTTGATTCTGTGAATCACAGAATAACCTAGATTGAACAATGACAGACATTATATTTTTTCCTGTTTAGTGGCTTTGTCTATAAGCTTGTATTTTGAAAAATATTTATTTTGTACTCCATAGCTTTATACTTTGTTTAATCATTTGTGTTAATACATCCAATTTCGAATTCAATTTGTCTACAATCACAAACTTCAACATCTTGATGTCGCCATTTCAACTTCATTGATTTTGACACCTGCATACACTTATTCTCAATAGGATCGGATCATAATTACAAAGCTCGTCCGCCATCTTGGAGCCGCCATTCCGTTTTTTCTCTAATTTTTCATCTTCCGAATTTTAAATCAATTGAACGATTAGAAGTGGGTCAAATTCAATTTGTAAGATTCTTTGAATTGTTGGTTTTCACAAAAACGAAAAAAATATTTTCCACGTCTCAACCAATTCTCCGAACACAGTTTGGGTAACATACAGAACGAGTAGAAAACTACTTTACTGGTGAATGCCACGCAGAACATTGAAATATATCTTCCCGCAGTATATGCACTGATTTACACAGTTAATGCAGACATTTATTCTCTTCTGATACGCAAAATTTACCAGGAAAATCATTGTTTTCTGCTCGTATTATTCCTGATGGTGTACCTCAAGAATCCATTTCAGACCCACTTTTATTTATAGTATACACGTCGCAGTTTCACAAAACCTTGAAATGTTCAACAGCACATTTTCATGCAGATGAAACGTAGATATGTCATTTCTTCCTGAAAATAATATGGAGAAAGCTTTGTACGAAAATGAACGAGAATCAATTATCTGCTATATCCCTGGAATACTGTCTTATCATTGATCCTACTAATCAGCAGCTTTATTTTCTGGTGTCATGAAAATGACAGTTTTTTATTAATGATGATTACCAGGAAATTTGTATATTCTAGTTTTTACAATATCACACTTTCAAATTCGATCGTTGAATAATGTTGCTCTACGAATCTGTTTTTTTCTATCATCATTGTATATATTGATTATTTGGATTAACTAAAATTTGCTTTAATTTTTGAATGACATCAATACATGTGCCAGAAACGTATGGAATTGTGTCGTCAGCCAAAAGGTGCATTTTGCAGTCACTCAATTGAAAAAATATCATTTACGAACATTATGAAAAGCACAGGCCCCAATACACTACCTTGAGGTATTCCCCAGCTCATATTTATTCATGTTGAATACGTCACAAATTTCTGTTATTCGCAACTATTCTTCTAATATGATTGAAATCATGCGTGAGTTGTATAATCAAAGTACAAATTGGACCTGTTATGGAGTATTTTTCACATATATCAGTTCAGAGATGAGCAAGTTTCCAAAATATTTTTCAAATTCGATTATCAAACCCGTGACAAACTGTGAACACTTAAGCACAGCATGTTATGCATATTATTGTCCATATAGTCACATTGACAAACACCACCTTTGAGGCAAAGTAGAGAGTGAACTCATGTACTGGACACTGTCGATTTTTTACATCATCAGCTACATTAAAAAGATTTCCCAAGCCATCATGCATGGGCGATACGGAAAGTGAAATATATATGATTTTTGGGAGAGAGAGACCCATTATATCGGAGATGCGGATAACATGAAGTATGCGAATTGTAGTCCATTTATTTCCATTGGTCTGCATCGAAAAAAAAAGCCAAAGTGCGGAAGATGGATGAATAAAAAAACCGTGAAAATAGTGGCCACTAAAATATGACGCACGCGCTATGGTGCTATGGTGAGAAAGAGAGAGAATGAAGTAATATAAGGGAAAATATGAAATGCTTACAACAACTATCATTCCATCAAAAGTAACTTGGCACCTCTGGATGCTGTGATCAGATTTGAAGTAATGATGATACTTATAGAATTCATTCAGTAGGACATACCAATTTATAAATCACAATCAATAAATCAATAGTTGAATATACATAGGTACACAGTAAAATTTGCTCAAAATAACACACATAAATTAATGAATAATGACACGACTATATTCCAAATATTCATTTAGTGTATAATATACTTCCTTTATGACTGTTGAAAAATGTACCCTTTTTATGTAATATTTTTGTTGAGTATTGAATGCATTACATAAAACAAGCCACGCCTTTACACAACAGGCTATGGCCAATCAGCGACAAAGTAGATTCATTACCTACAAAACAATTGACACCAGTTGTACAAAACTGAAATTGAATATGGGGCATGCAGTGCAATGTTTCAATCAGACTCGCCTTGAAAAGTCATAATTTGACAATACCTAAGTACCTACCTGATGCCTAACTGACTTTTTGTAAAAATGGATTCAGAAAGCGAAAACGAATTCAACTGCACTCCATAAGAAGTACTACAAGCTGTCAGTTTGAGTAAAATCTATACATGTTGTGGAGAAACTTTGCTGGCTGGCGTCGAATAAATTTCAAGCTATTTTTCTCAGACCGTAGAGACAGATCAGGAAATTAGAGGACAAGAAGCATCCCCGGCCGTATGTAATGGGGAATATTCTTAATTACCCCTGACGCAGCCACCCTTTTTTCCGACAATATATCATGGCGGCGGCACACAATGAATTCTAATTTTTGCAGCGGCAGATTTCCCGGCAATAAAAGACACTCATAGGTTATCATTAAAAGATACATTAAGGTATATACGACATACGTTTCGGCAAATGAAAAGAGCAAAATCGGATGGTGGAGTCGCAGATAATGGCTTGAGAGCTTTGACTCCGCTGAGAGCGACCCACCAAATGATAGCTAGATAGGTTTCAAGTGAGTGGGTCACTAAGACCCTTAAGGCGCGTTTCCATTACGCGCAGCAGCCGTGCGAGCCAATGTTCGAATGTTTGCCGCGCGTGATGGATACGCGCCTTTATGGGTCTATTGTGGCTCATACCAACGAAAACCTGATTCTGGCCGCAGCGGGACAGAATAATGTTCTGCTGTTTCATCTGTTGCATCTTCCAGACATAGACGTCAAGTCAAATCTTCCGACAGACCAAATCTCATCATATGATGATTCAGATGTCAGTGAGCTGTAAGAAGGCCTTTCAGACATCTCTTCCGTGGTCTACAATTTGATTGGTGACATTCTCTGAAGGAAGTATAAATGCGTTGCGATGGACCAATCCTGGTTGATTCTGCCAGAAATCTCTAACACTCCTTGCAGTCCAAGTATTCAGTGTTGGATATTTCGGAAAATATTTCCATAGAATCCATGTCTAAACCGACAGATATCATGCCAGTTAGGTACGACTTCGAAATGCAGTTTGAAGTAGTCATAAACAACCACCAAATTTGCACAGAGAACGGACCTCAACTGGGAAGGGATGCATCAGTGTGGTATACTGATGGATCCAAGATGGATGAAAGGGCTGGAGTGGGAATTACAGGGCAAAATTTCGAAACCCTTTGGTAACACCAAGCAGAAGTACATGCTATAGAGATATGTGCCAAGGAGTGCATCGAAAGGGACACTCGAAGGACAAGAATCTATGTTCTATCAGATAGCCAAGCAGCACTAAAAGCTCTGAAGTCATACAATTGTGAGTCTAAGCTGACTTGAGATTGTAAACAATCCCTGAAACAACTGGCAGCGAACAAACAGGTCACTTTGATGTGGGTGCCATGTCATAAGGGAGTTAAAGGCAACGAGGAAGCATACTGCCTTGCCAGAGAAGGGGCAAATACACAATTTCTCGGACCAGAACCCCTCTGTGGAATTTCCATAGCCCACCTGAGAGAAGAGTTCCGACGCTAGGAAGCAGATGAAATGAAATCTCACTGGAATAAAATGCCGGGACAAAGACAAGCGACAAGGCTAGTGAGACTCTCGCCAAGGAGAGCTAAACAGCTTCTCGAGTTGGACAAAAAAGACTTGAAACTGGTAACGGGACTCCTCACTGGCACTGACCTCTGAGGTACCACCTCAAAAAGATGGGTAAAACAGAGAGTGATAGTTGCCGCTACTGCGAGAACTTCGCTGAAACTGCAGAACATTTGCTTTGCGAATACCCAGCATTCTTCTGCAAGAGGCTCAAGTTCCTGGAAGGGGCCTTCTAAGAGCCCTCCGATGTCAGGAACCTAGCTCCCAGGAGACTGATAAACTTCGCAAGAAGCCTCAGAATCCCGGATCTCGAATAGATTAAGGGTTATGCAGAGAAGATCTAATAGGTCGAGGTGCTTGAGAGGCTGCACAGCCATAACGACCCCCCTACAATCTACAATCTACAAGTATTCAGTGTTTGTTTGACAATACTTGATAAGATTCCAATGGCGGGTTCTGGTCCGATAAAACTGCTTGAGGTTCCTTTCCTCGAAAGTCAGTCCACCTTTTCGTTGCCTTCCAAACCAGAATGGTCAGGAATCCATCGGACCAGAGACAATTCTCCTATCAAGGAGAGTCTCTTTTGGCAGTTTGATACCAATACCAGTTTGGACGATGCTCAGTTGGCTCTGGTGGACAAACTATGCTGAACTCACCTGCAATACACCACTTCTTTGTTCTTCTCGAAGGCTCCATAAGGTGGACATCTTGACGGCAGCTGCAGAACAAGAACTCCACACGGACCTGCCACAGCCAGGAGAGTTCCAGTATCGTTTACCAGCAAAAATTCTGGCGAGAATAAAGGGGGATGCAGTGGAAGTAGTTCCTAGAACAAAGAGAACAGCTTAAAACACATATTCTCCAGTAACACCATGGTGATCAGGAGACAGATGAAAATGATGCTTGATGAAGCAGTTGATGTCTTTTTACTGTCACCACTATATGATTAGTAGGTATGCATAATCTGTTAGGCTACTTTTTTTCCTAGAAGTAAAAGTTGGAGTTCAACTCCTGAACTGAAAATGGGGATTTTCAATTGGCTTGTCTGTTACTTGATGAAAATCCATAGTAATTGAAGAGTAACATAGAACGATTAGATTTTAACAAAATATAATTTCATACACATAAGTATATTTAACTCGACATGTTTCGTCAACACAGTAGCTTCTTCAGGTATTAGTACACTGAACTTATAACTACAAATGCAACCATATCCGTACATATATCATTGAAAATCAAATGAACCCGATCTTTCGACAATTTCAATCAACACTCAGGGTTATGGAGTTATTTTTTGTCTTATGATAGGAAATGTCTTCAAGTGGGGTACACAAGTGTAGGATCAATTTTGTTGAAACTTACTATAAGAATCAATAGATTCATTTACATCAGTCCAAGCAAATGCAGATATTAATTGTACACCTGCCTCGTGTTATTCCTATGTAGACGTTTCTTCCATATGAAGATCATTCATTTTTATTATTATTATCGGTAATTCTACTCGCCAATTCAAGTTCTTTATACCTGACGTTCCCTCAGTATATCTCGGCATCTTCCGGAAACAAACTGCCTCATCAAATATTCAATTAAAGACAAATAGAAATTAGCTTTACTTCTACGAGATGCAGACGATGTCAATTTGTATTTTCCGCGTTCTTTTAAATGAGAAAACAAATAATCTGATCTTATGAAATATTAAAGACCATTCGGTTAATTTTCCAACTGAAAAAGCTCATTTTCAATAATTCATTTTCGTTTCCGTTGAAAATGATGAAGTTGAGGAGATAATTTTGTCGGTACTAACACACATAATCACACATCATACGCTCCAGTGAAATCTATCCACCTCAGAATGAATCCCAAATACATTCATCAGAAGGTAGGTAATAACTAGTTGTTATTTCATTTAAAATAATCGATATCACAATTAATTCCTCAGAGATTGATTCAAAATACTTTCCACATTCCTACAAGAAGCCATGTTGTAATAAATGAGTGGAATAGTCTCAATTCCTTAGTGGCTTAGTATATCTAGATTGGACAACCTCATGTAGTATTTTCAGCAGAGAAGTGTTGAGACATTTTGGAGAATATTGCCCTAGAATCCAGGTCTAATCCATATTTATATCCACCTTGGTCTTTTGTGATTTACCTAACTCAGATTTCTTCGGTTTTTGTTTTGGTCGGAATTAGGTTTACCTTTTTGAATAAAATACTGGCTCGAATTTTGCATTGGACTTCACAAGATTTTCAAATCCCCATTTCAAAATTTAAGATGAATGTATGGGTAATACAGATATAAAAGTATAGTGTGAAGTGTACTGAATAATACGAACATTATAAGTTTTTCTCTCGTGCAGTTGGAGGATAAAAAAATATGGGATTTCCACTTGGGATGGTAAAGATATATTCGAACTTTTTCACAGGCATTATTATGAAATAATTGCGCACATTGAGAGAGGTATGAAATATGATGAGTATTGTGCAGAAAAATGAATTGGTTATGTAAGTAGTATGTTTTATCGGAGGAGATTTATTTTATATGATCATAGATTGAATACTCCCTGATAATCAACTTTTATGGTTGATAGTTTTTTTTTTCGATTGAAAACTGAGTGAAGGCTGCAAAAATCGTGAATGGATAAGACGAAAAATGTCTAGAGAAGATGTATGAGAACCCAAAGGAGGAAATGAGCTCGGTGGATTTCCATCTCGGCCAGAAAATTCCAATTCCCAATTTCCATCTCCGTACAATTACACGGCACGACTCTATCTTCCCGTATATCAATACTTCCAGAACTCGTTTCGGGTCGCTTGTTAATTTTAAATCTATTTTTACTGTGCTTAATGCCGAAAAAGCCCGCAGGCAAAGAAAAATAGCTATTAGTTAACGGAAAACGTCGAGATAATGGTCTTCTTTGACTTCTTAGATGGATTTTTTAATATAATAATTCCGATAATTTATTAGGCGGCCCCGATTTAAATTAGGCGTTCGGGGCAATAACGGGGATTAGATTTTTCTCTTCCTTATTTTTTATGCATCAATATGCGATGGTGTGCGCGGTTTGCCTAATTGGGCCGTTTATCAATTTGTGCAATAAATATTTGCGGGGAAAACGGCGGAAAAACAATTCCACGGCGGCCATAAAATTTTGATTCAATCAGACGGATGGAAGGATCAAACGTTCAGCAGGCGGACTGAAGAAAAATGCTTCAAGTCATAGCGCTGCTATTTATGATCCGATTCAGATGAACAAAACGCAAATGAAATTACTCAACTTCAGCTCCGATGACAGCGATTTTAGATTTATTAAAAAAAACCTGATAACGGTCCTGGTTAATTCTACCAGAAGTCTATAACACTTCTTGCAGTCCAAGTATTCAGTGTTTGTTTGGCAATACTTGATAAGATTCCAATGGCGGGTTCTGGTCCGATAAAACTGCTTGATGTTCCTTTCCTCGAAAGTCAGTCCGCCTTTTCTTTGCCTTTCAAACAAGAATGGTCAGGAATCCATCGGACCAATTCGTTGAGTCTTTCTATCAAGGAGAGTCTCGATCTTTTGGCAGTTTAATACCAATACCAGTTTGGACGATGCTCGGTTGGCTCTGGTGAACAAACTATGCTGAACTCACCTGCAATACACCACTTTCTTGTTCTTCTCGAATGCTTCATAAGGTGGACATCTCGACGGCAGCTGCAGAACCAGAACTTCACATGGACCTGCCACAGCCAGGAGAGCTCACAATGCATAATAAAAGTTCTGGTAACCAGTTTAGACCTTTGGCCATCAACAGACAAGAATATATAACAAAAAGAGTAGCAATCTAGACTGGATTCAGGATTGGGTCTTGAAGACTATGCAGCATCTCAAGCACCTCGACCTATCAGACCCTTGTGCATGGCCCTTAGTCCATCAGTTTCCTGGGAGCTAGATTCCTGACATCGGAGGGCTAAAAGAAGGCTATAAGAGCGCTGGGCATTCGCGAAGCAAATATTTTGCAGTTTCAGCGAAGTTCTCGCAGTAGCGGCAACTATCACTCTCTGATTTGACCATCTTTTTGAGGTGATACCTTAGAGGGCAGGGTCCAGTGAGGAGTCCCGTCACCAGTTTCAAGTCTTTCTTGTCCAACTCGAGAAGCTGTTTAGCTTTTCTTTGCGAAAGGCTCACTAGCCTTTTCGCTTGTCTTTGTCCTGGCACTTTATTCCAGTGAGATTTCATTTCATCGCTTCCCAACGTCGAACCTCTTCTTTCAAGTGGGACTTGGAGAGTCCACAGAAAGGTTCTGGGCTAAGAAATTGTGTATTTGCCCCTTCTTTGGCAAGGCAGTCTGCTTCCTCGTTGGCTTCAACTTCCTTGTTACCTGGAACCTAAATCAAAGTGACCTGGTTGTTTGATGCCAGTTGCATCTGGGATTGTTTGGAGTCCCCAAGTCACCTTAGATTCACGAGTGTATGACTTCAGACCTTTAAGTGCTGCTTGGCTATCTCATTGTGGAATTCTGCTCTCCGGGCACTTCTAGGCACGTATCGATATACCATTTATTTCTGCTTGAAAAATTGTTGGAGTTTTACCAAGAGGTTTTGAGAGCCTGAAATTTGGCCCTGTTACTCCTACTCCAGCCCTTTCATCCATCTTGTATTCTTGTAGGTTGTTATTCTAGGGGAAAAGTTTCCAGAATCTTCAAATGTACGATCCGATTATCTACTTAGAGATTTGCTGTCTGGCTCAGTTTGAAGACATTGATTGCTGCTTTTTTCATTAAACATGGTGGATGGTTCAGCATTATCTCTAATGCTACAGTTTTGCGATTTTAGGTATCGCAGATTACTAATTTCAAGTTCAAATTCATGGAATTGAAAGGGCGGTTCCAAGATGGCGGATGGCATAAAATAAAATGGGAGGAGATAGTGAAATATCGAACAGAGAAACGATATTCATATGATGTGTGAAAAAATTTGATAATGAAAAAAAAAGTAGTGGATGATGGAATTATACAAAGAGGCACATTTAACATTTGTAGCTGTTGACAAATCAGGTTTATTCGATTTTCAAGTGTAGTTTCGATATCAGTTTCTGGTTGAACATAATAAATGCGATGTTGATTATTCTTAAATGGGTTAGTTCTTTCTGAAATGATGACCATATAACAATGCTATAGTATAAGGTACCACATTTTTCAATACCAGGATTTGAGAAATCAACTTCATCTCCTAGGCACTAAAAGTGCAACATACATATTAATCATTTTGTTATGCAAGTAAGATGAACTTCTAGGCTGATTTCAGAATAAAATGGACGAATTTCGAGTCGGTTACAGAAAAATGGATGTATGACGATGTTTTCAATTCAAAAATTCCTTTTGAACAATTGCATATGTTTAATAACTTTCAATTTTATATAATTTCGTAAAAAATTAAAAGAACTTTTATGAGGCTCGACCCCTATTTCCTTTTTTAACAAGACACAACTGACGCCTACATGAACAACTTGAAAAAAAAACGAAGAAGCAGTTTCCGAACGACAAACGTAGAGATTTTTCCATAGCAGGCCACTGCGGAAATTTATTACAAAACGCAACAAATTCACTATACCTACAGCATGCACCACTAATTTACAGCATCACATACCCCCCACGTATTCAAACTATCCCAATCCCGGACATTATTTTCTCCATTCACCGTACACACCCCTTTCGTTCCGCAATCGCCATAAATTCGACGAAGACATTTTCCCGAACGTAGCAGTGTGTACACGACTTTTAACTGCGTTTTATGCCACTCATCGCCATGTTTCGTCTCTTTTCTTTACGGGACTACGCGATGTGCGACAGAGACAGCGATGTATTCGCCACGTAGTCGAACGGGTCAGGGCCGTAACGAGACGATTTTGAGCCCACGCATGGCACAGCTATTACTATTGATATGAATAATAATACATCATTGTGCGTAGGAGATTCAAGTTTTTGATGAATCGTGAGATTTGTGGTACCAGCTGAACTTACCTTGTTCTACCTGACTTAGATGAATAATACGTTTCATTAGGATTGAGAGTAACACTTTGTTAGATGCGCTGCGAACAAAGTCACATTTTATCCGAATGAAAAAGAAAGAATAAATATTGAATTAAAATGAAAGGTTAGTAAACAGCATTGTGGCTAACTTCAATGTAACTTTTGACAATTTTCGTGTAGGAAGATGTCAATAAAACGAAGAAGAATAAGAATAACTAACATATATGTATTTTGTAGTATTTGTCATTCATAAAATTACACGAGAGCTTTTTCTTGACGAAGTAAACTTGACATGTATCAATGAGAATTAAAAATGTCACTAAAAAAAACTAAAGTGTAATTCGGTAAGACAATTTAATGAATATGTAAATCAATAAATCAGAAAATAAGATGTAAATTAGTTAACTTAATTTAAAGGAAAAATACAATAATTGTTAAAGAAGCCTCTTGTCTTGTCTCTTGTTGATAGTTTGCTGCATGCTAGTATTTTGAGCGGTGGTAGTAACTGTTTCCTGGATGTTCTTCATCTAACTCCAAATTGCGATATTTCCACAAACACGATATTTTTCTTACAAAAATTTGTTTACAATGATGGTTGTCATGCTGTGAACAATTTTTTTTCGCTGTCATATTGACAAAACACCTCGACATATGGCATTTTTAGTGCGTGAATTGAATTGTCAATTAAAATGTTTCCAAATCAAGTTTGTTCAAATTTCAAGAATATTCAAATTATTGTAATTTCAATAATAATGTTATAAATTGATTGCATATTATTTATGTACCATTCTCAGGATATTTTCTTATATATAGTATGTGTATATAGTGTAGTCTGTGAAAACTTTTCTTCAGGTTTCAGGTCAATTGTTATTATATTAAGTTGTCTAGTGCTTCAGCACTTTTCATGAGAAACATTATGATGATTTATGGAGCAAATTGCTCTGCATCCTCCTCCTTTACCAACCCTCATTTTATTATTTTTCATAGATATCCCAATTTTAATTTCAATATTCAAGTTTTTTATTATTTTATGTCCAATCAGGTCTCTGCTTTCATTGAAGAATATTTTGCAACCACATTTTACTACTTTGAATAGATGAAATTCTACTTCTATACTCTGATCCAAACTATTTTTTATTTTAGCTTCAATTGAAAAGAGAACATTTCTTCTCGAAAACGAATATTTCCAGTAATAATTGAAGCTCCAGTGGTATTATAAGTGAAAATCATCTGATCACAATGTGCGAGACCGGCCCTGGAGATCGCTATCATCGGCTATACATTATCGTGTGTATGGTATTTGTAATACTGTATGGGGGTGTTAATTTGCGCCACCTTATTAAATAGTATATTATGTTTAGATGTTACCTTGTGGTAGTTCGGTTTCAAAAATGTCTGAATTTATGGCATTTCGCCTGGTGAATTAATAATTTAATATGGGCGAAGTAAATTTTCTAGCTTATCGGTTGACGGGGTGTTCGGTAATTAAGGATTGTGTTGCTTAATTATTTAGAATTAATGTTCACGAGGGCTCATGGGTTCATTGGTGTACGTTTTATGTCATCAATAATGATGTAAAATATATGTGTATGAGGTGTAGAAGCTTGGTCACAATATGATCACAACTTCTTGGTAGCACACCCCAACCAGAGGTAGATTGAGATATGTGCCCAAAATCCTATATCCTATTAAATAGCCAAGCAGCACTGAAAGCTCTGAAGTCTAAGCTGACTCGGGACTGTGAACAATCCCTGAGACAACTGGCAGCAAACAAACAGGGCACTTTGCTGTGGGTGCCAGGTCATAAGAGAGTTGAAGGCAACGAGGAAGTAGACTGTCTTGCCAAAGAAGGGACAAATACACAATTTCTCGGCCCAGAACCCTTTCGTGGACTCTCCAGAGCCTTTTTGAAAGAGGAATTTCGACGCTGGGAAGAAGAAGTAATGAAATATCACTGGAAGAAGAGTGTCAGGACAAAGACAAGCGAAAAGATTAGTGAGCCTTTCGCAAAGGAATGTTAAACAGCTCCTCGAGGTGAACATCAAGAAAGACTTGAAACTGGTAACGGGACTCTTCACTAGAAACTGCCCTCTGAGGTATCACCTCAAAAATATGGGAAAAAGTGGCAAAACAGACAGTGATTGTTGCCGCTACTGCGAGAACTTCGCTGAAAGTGCAGAACATTTTCTTTGCGAATGCCCAGCCTTCTGAATTCAGAAACTTTGCTCTCAGGTAACTGATAAACATTGTACGTAGGAAGTCTCGGAATAAAAGGCCTAAATAAAAGGTCTCAATCTACAATCTGGTCTTCCAACCAAACGTAGGAATCTTGAAGAAGTTAAAAACATCCATGATGGTTTGACGTCTCTTTCAAAGGCGAATTAGCCTCATTTTATCTCGTTTGCTAATTCATGTAATGCTGTGCGTAGTCTTCTTTATAGAATTCTGCAGAAGAATATAGTTACTTTCCAGAAACAGAAGAAGTGGTCATGGAAAAGGTAACTGCTCATGCAGGGATATTTACATGAATATACAACAGACTCAGCTCCAATAGCAGAGTTCGAGGTGATTTTGATTTCAAGTTGTGCCGAAGGGAAAACGATTTCCTGAGGATCTACAAATGGGGTATTGATGATATTCTTACTTCCTGGTATCATTGAAAGTGGTCTCACTGTTTTTTTTTTAATTTTGATTATTCCTATCCCGACTACCCCATTTTGTGACAAATAGTTTGAATTTTGACAATACTTGTCAATGTCGCTTGACTCAGAATAGCCTATAACTGCTGTACGACTTTCTTATACACACAACTGAACATACCTACGCATGCATAGTTTAGTTGGACTGAAACATAAAATCAATATGTATAAGGGTGGTGAAGAAATTTTGAAAACATGATTTATATCACTCAGCAAAAATATATAGGAATTAAGCATTTTTGTGCTTGAAAACCAAAATCACATCAACCAGTGTGATCTATTCAGAGGTGTTTGGAAATTTTGATCAACTTGCGCAACTAGATCTTCGAACAGTATGTTCCTGGTAAGTAGCCTTCCTATTGTCATTTTCTTCCACTGACGTTTCCAGGGCCCCTATTCTTGAATTCTAGCGAGTAGAAAAACTGATAGAAAAGGGAGAAGGAAATATATCATTCATCTGTCAAGAAGTAAGATAGTTGTCATGTTTTCTACTCCCTAGAATTCAAGAATAGGGGCCCAGTCAGGTTGAACCTGCTGATCATTTCTCAACGATGTGTTCAAGAAAGATTCTTGAGCCTAAACACTAAGGGTATGGTCCGTAAGCTAACCAGGTTAACCATCACTCAACCACTCCGGTTAGTGATCGGTTGCCTGAAAACTGGTTTCATTACGGACCACACGGACAACAGAGACAACACGGATTGACACAAGGACTCCCAGATTTGCCCGCCAGTTTGTTTGAATATTCAAAAAAATTACGTTTTTACACTTTTCATCATTGTATAAGTATAATGGAAAAAAGAAGTAATGTTGTGCTGAATGCGATTCTCCTTACTAGCAGTAGTAGTGAAAGTGAAGATGAAAATATCAGAGGACCTTTGGGCTTTGGGTGAGGAACGAATTCAAATTTCTGAGGAACGAACCAAAATTAATTCTATTTTCCATAGTTCTCAGACCAAGAATAATGTATTTTGCAAAGGATGTGATAGACGAGTATTCGGATAAGGAATTTCAAGAACATTATATCGGATGTACTGAGGTGGTATAGCAGCTGATGGGACATCATTCTAAGCCGACTGTTTGAATATTCCTTTTGAGATATTACTCGTACAATCGAAAGTGATTTCATCAAATTTATGGAAGCATGCATTCATGATCAATGCCTTATTAATATCTGCTTCTAATATTGTGTTCAAGCGTGTTCAAGTCGAGGTACCTATTTCCAGGCGACAATGGAAACAGGTACATAATGCAATCAAATTGATATCCTATGAAATGAAAAATATATATATACAATAAACTGATGAAATTATTTTTCTATCTAGATTAGGTACCTCCATTACAACTCAATTACTGAAAAGTGCTTAACGAACTTTTTTCGAATATTATGCGCTAGGTGTGCTGTCAGTTGTATAATAACTTGACAATATAATAACCGGAATAACCGACCTCCCAAGAACGGTTTCTCTGGTTGTATATTCTGACCACTTTTTTCAGGAACCGTGTCCCGTAAGTCACGGTAAGTTCAACCCTTCGGTTTTTTCAGAGTTTACGGACCGTTTTTGTTTTGTTTTCATATTTTTGATATTTGTGTCATTGTGACATAGGTGTCTTGCCACCAAACTATAACTGAAACAAGAAAAACGATAAGATTTCACATGTATTTCACCAGAACATCTTTCGAAAAACTGCTGGAAGTAAAGCTTTCACATCAGAAGCAAACATAAACAAAACAGAGGTTAAGTTTGTCTGTGGGTTATCCCTTAGAGAGTTCAGTGGTTATCCCACTACGAGTAGTTCACGAGTCACCGCTAGGTGGCGTATCGCTTAGCACCTATCGCGAATTGAATTTAAACGAACCAAAAATCTTGAATTTTTTGCCTGAATACGAAGAGGAGTGCTTGAATTGGGAGAATAAAACATAAAACAACTATATTAGTCTCTCTAATTTTGTGATAATTGTGTGACTACACAATTTTAATTATTGGTATGTTAACCATCTCGATAAATTGAAACGATGGATGGACAGGCAGGCACGGCTCTCCCGCGGGAATGTCCATCTATTTATCGGACAATACTTTATAGGCTATAATTTGTAATTTCCATTAGTTGTTACACATCAACGCACGTGCGTCGGATGTTTATCAAACGGTTTATCATTGATACACCGAGGGATGGGATATTAATTACATTTTCGATCTGATGTACTGAACGCGATCAGTTACCGGATGACGTCATCCTGTGGTGTGCTCTAAAGGTGAATATGTCAATGATCCAATAATATATGTACTGCTGGATATCCCCTATAGACATAAGTACCTTCAGACTGAGCCAGACAAAAAAACTCAAATCAGGAAATCGGATTGGACACTTGAAGATTTTGGAAAATATTTCACTATAGAATCCATGTCTAATCCGACAGATATCATGCCAGTTAGGTACGACTTCGAAATGCAGTTTGAAGTGGCCATAAACAAACACCAAATTTGCACAGAGAACGGACCTCAACTGGGAAGGGATGCATCAGTATGGCATACTGATGGATCCAAGATGGATGAAAGGGCTGGAGTGGGAGTTACAGGGCCAAATTTCAGGCTCTCAAAATCCCTTGGTAACACCCCAACCATATCTTTCAAGCACAGGTACATGCTATAGATATGTGCCCAGGAGTGCCTCGAAAGGGACACTCAAAGGCAAAAATATATATTCTATCAGATAGCAACGCAGCACTAAAAGCTCTGAAGTGATACACTTGTGAGTCTAAGCTGACTTGGGACTGTAAACAATCCCTGAGACAACTGGCAGCGAACAACCAGGTCACTTTGATGTGGGTGCCGGGTCATAAGGGAGTTAAAGGCAACGAGGAAGCAGAATGCCTTGCCAAAGAAGGGGCAAATACACAATTTCTCGGCCCAGAACCCTTCTATGGACTTTCCAAAGCCCACTTGAGAGAGGAGTTCCGACGCTGGGAAGCGGATGAAATTAAATCTCACTGGAATAAAGTGTCAGGACAAAGACAAGCGAAAAGGCTAGTGAGCCTCTCGCCAAGGAAAGCTAAACAGCTTCTCGAGTTGGACAAAAAAGACTCGAAACTGGTAACGGGACTCCTCCCTGGACACTGCCCTCTGAGGTATCACCTCAAAAAGATGGGTCAAACAGAAAGTGATAGTTGCCGCTACTGCGAGAACTTCGCTGAAACTGCAGAACATTTGCTTTGCGAATACCCAGCACTCTTCTGCAAGAGGCTCAATTTTCTGGAAGGGGCCTTTTTAAAACCTAGCTCCCAGGAAACTGATAAACTTCGCACGAAGCCTCGGAATCCCGGGCCTCGAATAGATTGAGGGTTATGCACAAAAGATTCAATAGGTCGAGGTACTTGAGAGGCTGCACAGCCTTAACGACCGCTCCTACAATCTACAATCCCCTATAGAGAGATGGATTGACTACAACATAAAAGTGAAACAAAATGATCTGGATCATGAAAGTATTCTTCAAATTTTGGGATTGTTTCAATGCATAACATTTTCAGAACATCTTGTCACTCAAGTGCATCTAATAGTGTTTTAGACTTGAAATGTCAGTTTCAATTCAACTGTTATACCTATATCTAAACGAATAAAACAAAATGGTGATGTTCTGTTCAGCTTCTTCTAAACCTGCAGTCACGAAGTTTCGACTAAAAATCAATCAATGAAGACAAAATTTCATTAGGTAACAATGATAAAAAATATACTACAACGGATCAATGAACAAAGTGAAAATAACAAATTGATATTTTAAAAATAATGACTTGTTCTTATAATAACTGTCAAAATACTTTCATCGATTCGAAACTTCGAAACTGCAAATGAGGTGTTTGAAAAGTGTTTTGAAGATATCAACTTATTCAGGTTCGCCAGGTGGTTAAGAAAATGGGAATATGAAATGCAGGTCCCTTTTAAGAAGAAATAGATGGCGGCCGTCGAATGACGAAACGTCACATCACAAATAGTAGGTTTGTTCTAGCAACGATTTCAAATAGTTTGCAATCGTCCGGAGCATGCGCACACTGATTTATGCGTCTATTAAATCAGTATGCGCATGCTCCGGACAATTGAAAACTATTCGAAATCGTTGCTAGAACAATTCTAGTAACTGCCAAGTTGAGCATGAAAAACAGCTGTGACAATGTGTCTCCTTTTTTCCGTAGGTATCTATTAAAATGAAGTAAAAATCAAAAATTTGGTATTTTGAAAATATCTTAACTATTTATATATTGCGGCATATAAATACACTTTTTCCTAATTCAACCGACTTTCTATCTCCAACTGTTGAGTTGTACACGTTGGCCCGTGAATTTGGGAAACCCTGTACACCGATAAATTGTATTATGATGGAAATATATCCAACATTACAGAATACTGTCATAATGGCACGATGAGAAAAATATTACTTTCTTTTCATCATATCAAACGCTTCTGCTTCAGTTCTCGAAATTTCAAACCAAAGATGAATTCAATTTAAAAGTTGATTGAATATTTTATCTTTGTTATCTCTTTACACATATATCTTGAGAAGCGATATATTAGGGATACCAATTTGAGATTCTTGTTGTGGAAGTTAGTATATTTACAGACTTTTCAGAACATATATTTCCCAAATTTGTTGCAGGATGAAGCCAGACTGAAGATCTTGAATCGAAACCTACTACACAGAGTGATCATCTAAATAATTTAGAAAGTTAAATATTCCATGAACGTTTAGGAAATATATTCTTCATTCTTCTTCGATTTTATTTTATTATCTATTCAGTAACGTATATAGTAATGCTGAAACTTCAACTTGTTCAGTTTTTCAAGAAAAGTTCCTAACGAATTTATAACTCGCCCCAGGATACAATTTATTTTTATGCTGAAAGAACTTCGAGAATAATAATTTCATGTCAATAATAAGATTATCCAACTTTTCTTATTAGGATCTTCGATATTAACGTGCGTGCTCGTTTTCTTTTTCAAATTACTACGTTGAACGAAAATAATGGAAAAGAATCAGTCGAGGAACATGTTTTCTGTTAGTGAATGATTTTTATAAGGGCTACTATAATAGGTTGGTATGTAAAACAAACCATGAATGTCGTGAAAAAAGCATAAATCTCGTGAATATATGATGCAACAAACGTTGGAAGAGGCACCGCTTCCGGTGTAAATAAATGAATTTAGTACTATTGCGATCACACATGTACAAGTACAAGTTTCCGAACATCTAAACAGATTTTTGAATAAAACATTGTTAGTTTCTTCTGAAGACGGACCTGGATTCTGATTCACATTTTCACAAAGGTAGTTTCGATGGAAAATATAAGAAAATTACGCATATATACCACGTATGATTCGATCATATACGAAGTGGTTTGAAATGTATGATCATTTAACGATTTTGCCAAAATGAAGATGACTTCCTGTAGATTATATATGATTATATCGTAGGGGGGTCGCGAAGGATATGCAGCCTCTCAAGCACCTCGACACCTCGCACCTCTTTGGTGCCTAACCCTACTAATCTATTCTGATTTACCTATCTTTCTGAGGGCAAATATCTATAGAATGTACTTTTGCTCGAAATATGGTTACCAAGTGGTTTTGAGAGCCTGACGCAGTGTACCACACTAATGCATCCCTTCCCAGTTGAGGTTCTCCTTCTGTACATGATATTTGATGGTATAGACATGGATTCTATGGAAATATTCTCCAAAATCTTCTAGTGTCCAATCCGATTTCCTGATTTGAGATCTACTGCCTGGCTCAGTCTGAAGGCACTGATTGCTGCTCCTTTCATTACACATAGTGATTCCCATCAGACTAGCTACCTGCTGAACTATCTGGAGCTAGACTTGTGCAGACATTCGTTGCGATTTTGGCCACCACATCAATGAAGCATGACCATGAGTTAGATGATTATTTGGTATGACCACATGTCCAGCTTGCAGCTAATAGCTATGGAAAAATGTGGTGGAGTTGGCTGTTCCCATGTTCAATTTCGGTTTACATTCATGCCCAAATGACCAACCTCTTTTAAAATATCATTTTACGTCCTGCATCTCACAGAAAAAAGGCAGTCGACAGATTATCAGGAGGTCATTTGAAACCACCAAGGTTTCCTCTATCCACTGGTATTAAATGTTTATCTGAACATGCGAAACATCTTGTACATGAATTTATGATACCTTTCTTTCGAAACAATTATTATAACATAAGAAGTAAACGAAAACTTCATTGAGAAAATTTGTGTTAGAGAAATGGTTTTCATTTGTTTTTATATTTTTTTCTGTGCCATCAGAATTATTTTCTTCACTGAATAGCGATATTTTGGAATTCAATACCCCCCGTTGGCTCACACGATGTTCCAGATCAAACATTATGAGTTTATGTAGATGATAGATAGAGAAATAGGATTTTGTTTCAATGTCATCTTCTCAGGAGGAGTCCCCGAATGTGCTGAATGGTTCTTAATCATTACCGTCGCATAAAATTCAACTTTTTTCTACCGAGTCTTATCCCCCGAGGAGCATAGCATCGCCTTGGGACTTCCCCGGGCCACTTTTCCTCCACCCCCCCACCCCGAATGGATTAATTGAACGGCTGTACATTTTTCTCCCGAGCATGCGGACACAACCTTCACCCGTTTCTAATGTTAATCTCCTCTAATAACTCACAGACGATGGCCGCCCGTCCTTTTCTAATTCCTGATGGTTATTAATCGTCCGAAACGAGACGGAAGATCCCGCTCGCCTTTTTTCTGTTCGTCATAAGTCGCGATGAATTAGTCAACAACTTTTCGGAAAGTCGACGGATGTAAACTGCCGCTTTTTATTTTGTTCGCCTGGAGTATTTGCATAATATTGTTTCCAATCCTCTTTTGTGCGCCGTCAGGTGCGGATTGGAGTTGTGCGGGAGTTCAGGAGTTCGGATCTCTTTTGATGATTCGCGTCCGAATATCGCAATTAGGTGGGAGTTTTTGGTGGGTGGATGTTGATTGTCTTTTTTGATATCATTCTGGTTCTATGCCACAGGGCATCCCACTTTTATTGCATTGGTGATGTCCTTGGAGCTGAACCAGCATCTATGACACTATAAGAAACCTAGTTCATCATTTTGTACACATTCATAAGAAGTTTGCGTCCCAAAAAAACTGTTTTTACAGCTTCCATCCAGAAAAAAGACGTGGGCTTGCTTCTGATTCAAGCTGCATCACTCGCTCTGTATTTTTAAACATATGAAAAATATGCATATTCGACGTAGAACCTTGTAGATTGTAGGGGCGATCGTTAAGGCTGTGCAGCCTCTCAAGCACCTCGACCTATCAGATCTTTTGTGCATAACCCTTAATCTATTCGAGGCCCGCGGGATTCCGAGGCTTCTTGCGAAGTTTATCAGTTTCCTAGGAGCTAGGTTCCTGATATCGGAGGGCTCTAAGAAGGCCCCTTCCAGGAACTTGAGCCTCTTGCGGGAGAGTTCTGGGCATTCGCAAAGCAAATGTTCTGCAGTTTCAGCGAAGTTCTCGCAGTAGCGGCAACTATCACTCTCTGTTTTATTACCCATCTTTTTGAGGTGATACCTCAGAGGGCAGTGTCCAGTGAGGAGTCCCGTTACCAGTTTCAAATCTTTCTTGTCCAACTCGAGAAGCTGTTTAGCTTTTCTTTGCGAGAGGCTCACTAGCCTTTTCGCTTGTCTTCGTCCTGGCACTTTATTCCAGTGAGACTTCATTTCATCCGCTTTCCAACGTCGAACCTCTTCTCTCAAGTGGGCCTTGGAGAGTCCACAGGAGGGTTCTGGGCCGAGAAATTGTGTATTTGCCCCTTCTTCGGCAAGGCAGTCTGCTTCCTCGTTGTCTTCAACTCCCTTATGACCTGGCACCCACATCAAAGTGACATGGTTGTGCTGCCAGTTGTCTCAGGGATTGATTACAGTCCCAAGTCAGCTTGGACTCGCAAGTGTATGACGTCAGAGCTTTTGGTGCTGCTTGACTATCTGATAGAATACAGAATTCTGCCCTTCGAGTGTCCCTTTCGAAGCATTCCAGGGCACATATATCTATAGCATGTACTTCTGCTTGGTGTTACCAAGGGGTTTTGAGAGCCCTGTAACTCCTACTCCAGTCCTTTCATCTATCTTGGATCCATCAATATGCCATACTGATGCATCCTTTCCCAGTTGAGGTCCGTTCTCTGTGCAAATGTGATGGTTGTTTATGACCACTTCAAACTGCATTTCAAAGTCGTACCTAACTGGCATTATATCTGTCGGTTTAGACATGGATTCTAGGAAAATATTTTCCAAGATCTTCGAGTGTCCAATCGGATTTCCTGATTTGAGATTTATTGTCTGTGAAGGCACTACTTTTTGGTGAAACTCACGATATCACAAACAAAATTTTCATTCCAAATTTTGTGATCAAACTTACACATACCTACTTGAAAATTCAAAATAAAATCTCTTCCAAAGTGATGAATTTATACATCCCTCGAAAACAGTAAGACAACAATATTTGTACTGATGAGCTTTCTATAATTTCTATATTGTTCCTCGAACACCCTCGACGGTCTAGAAACAATTCATGGAAAAGCAATAATTGTAGGGGGTGAAGTATTTTTTCTGCAATATTTTCAAGTCAGGTGTATGGCTGATATTATTTTCTATAACGCAATATCACCTGACCTGGTGGTACTGGGATAGACTTTACTAAATATTGGGTTACCGTCAACAAGTAGTTTTACATATTGAGAGCATTTTGAACAACACGATGAAATAAAACATAATTTTCAAATAAATAATTGTTTCAATATTATAAAGTTTTTATAAGCTACTTAAGAATTCAGTCAACTAATTTCATACGCCATTGGAGTCGACTTATTACAGTGGATTTCAAAGTCTGCAAGTCGTATTCGTTGGGAATAAAAAATATGAGTTCATTTTAAAAAAATTACCCTTTTTTGTGCTGAACATAAGTATGTACCTGTCACTAGTAGTCCAAATGACCTTACAAGGTCTGACTTGTCCGATCATTCCTCATATACTCTCTTCTACACTGTGTATATCTGAATGAATTTTCACATATAGCAGAAACAGCTTACTGTGATTTGCAAACATATTAATCAAACAGAAAGACTTGGTTAATGCTATGCTTTGTCATACTCATAATATCTATACTTCCTCTCCCTCACCTACCATTCTATTAGCTTGCACTATGTTCCACGAACCTCATATATATCCTTTTTTTTCATGCAGTTATGCAGAAAAAACACCTGTATTATAATATACGTCCATAGCCTGGAAAACAATATCTCGTTCAAAAAGAAAGTGATGTCACAATACAATCTCATCATTGATTAAAAGCACTATGTCGCCCCCACCCCCATACCAATGAAAATCCATCAGCAAATACCGAAAGCATCTTTGCCCTCACCCTAAACAAAACATTATGCTTTGCGTTTTAATTTTTTATCCTTGGAGATATTCCTGCGAGATTAATAAGGCTTGAAAATGTGATGTCTGCTTTCGGTGAGAATTAAAAATAAAAGGGAGGTTATTAAGAATCGGTGGCGTTGGGTGTACAGGGAGGGGTGTTAGGCTATTCGCAGATATTCCAGATGAGCAACGTGAGAGTGAAAATGTGATGATGTTTTTATTCGCATTTTTCTACTGGTGAGGTGCGCGACGAAATCCGAGTTTTTCTAATGCTATGCATACATGGTGGCAGGTGTGGGATTATAATTTCACTCCACAAAAGTTTTTCGGTGTTAATCGAAATATTTGATATTCCGGATGAACAACAGTGAGCAACGGTGTTTTCAGTCATACCTTCTCGTATTTAAGCTGCTCGATACTCAAATTCGCACTCATGTTGTCAATAGATGAAGTTTAAAGGCGATGACACCTCATAAAAATGAGTTGATATTGCTGCTACGACTTCATTCGATGCTTTGTATATATGGTGGCATGTGTCGGGAGTTGAAAACAGGCGTAGGCATAAAAAAGGAGAAGCAATGAAAACAAGCGTATTGATTATGAACTGTAGGCGGCAATAATCAATTTACGAAATTACAAAACAAACTAATGGCATTTAATCTACATAGAGCGACAAGAAATTCATTTGTTTTCGATTACAATCTAGCATGTCGCACATCATCATCACACCTTCGATGGGGGCTAATTAGAAAAATTGAAAACATGCATTGCCCATAAGTCCGTTTCGATGTTGACATTTTGATGGTTCTGGGAGATATCATGGGCATATGGGGCGGTTCAGAAGTCCCACAGGAACTATACTAGAACGTGTCATGGAAAATGTTTTTTCCACATAAAGTTCTAAGCAAAGAACTTATCCAAGTCACATATTAGAAAAGTGAAAGATTTGATGGTCTGTGCACGTATCAATAATTCTAAAAAAATCCAATTTTTTTTAGAGCGCTTTCGAATGCTAGGTCATCATCAGTGCGTACCTGCGAGTAAGTAGGATCTTATGAAAAAAATCAAACAAATTATCAATGTAGATAAAAAGAAGAAATTTGAAAACATTTTTTGTATGTTAGGCAAATCGGTACTTACTCGTCAGGTATTATGGAAAATCTTGTGATACCTGACGAGTAAGTACCGATTTGCCTTACATCAAAACCTTTATCTTTATCTATATCGATAATTTGTTTGAATTTTTTCATAAGATCCTACTTACTTGCAGATACGCACTGATGATGACCTAACAGTCAAAAGCGCTCTGCTACGATTTTTGAATAAAAAAATGCACTTAATACAAAATTGTATTTTTTTTTGGTATATATAAGAAAGTCTTACAAATGAGACAGTTAGACAGAGCGAATATAATTAGACAGAGATGTCGAAATCGCAAAATTAAAAGGTCCAGTCATAGATATGCACAGGAGCTAAAATATTGATCGAGTTTTGTTCACATCGTTGTCATCAACAAATGTTTTCGTTTAACACGATTCACGATCCAGTATTTCGGATGAGTTTATGGTGTTACAATGTATAAAATATTTTTCATCGAGTATAATTCAGAAAAAAAAGTAATTAAGTAAACAACCTGTGATCATAGGTATATACCTACCTTCATTATCTAGAATGTGAATCAGGTACAATAATATGTCTATTATAGCAATCATTACTGTGTATAAAGATTGCAAACCATCTTCAAATAAATCGGAGAATATCAAATTACATTAATTTCCAAAGGACGAAGAACTTATATTAATAATAATAATTTATTGCTTCTGAAAACAAGTTTACAGCAAGAAATGTATGGGGGTAGCAAATAGAAAAAAAATATATATTATGAATTTCACAATTCAAAGTAAAAATAGAGAACAGTTACTCACTTAAGATGAATGATCATAATCTAAGAATGTTGCAAATGTATTCTGATATTTTCTTGGCATCAGTCACGGATACAGTTTGTAATTTGTATTGTATTGAGTGATGTAATTGACTCAATCAAACCTTTCCATTTGATGAGAATATCACCATTTTTGCTATACCTATACTACTATATCACATTTCAAGTTGGGGAATTCAGAGTCTGATCTTTTTTTTTAGATAACTGTTTCGTATTTTATTTTCTCTGATGACAATAAATGGGCTACATCCGAAATATTCGAATTTCATCGTAAAATTCATTCAGAATCCATCTTATTTCTAATAGACACTAATTTCTGATGACAACTTGTTCATAATACATCACTCAGAAGTGGGTAACCTTTTATATTGGTGTTGATTATGCATTACTTGAATGGCAAAATTGCACATCAGTAGTTCTAGCGGTAACAACGACTTTCTGGCAACTGAGATGCGCAAAATTTAAAGGTCCGAGGTCAATGAAAACGAATGTCGGCACATCAGACAAAATGGGCGGAGAGTATCATCTTTGAGGTTTTCTAATCTGTATCCAAGTACACTAGATATTCATCATCAGTTTCTGCAGTGCCAGTCCACTGAAATATGGTGGAAATCAAACTATGTTCTCTTTTTTTTTCGTTCTCTTTCCCTTTCTTTTGACGCATATTTGACGCTCACTTTGCGCCAGGGTTTATGAACCTGCGACGTTTCTTTGTTTACGTCTAATTTGAACGCGAAAAAATTACATCGGGATTAATATCGGTATTCTGGGAATATTTTGTTCGCTGGCGATGGAGGAATATTACTCAAGGAAGAAGAGGGTCTTCTTAAGATGTGTAATTTGTATGCCAAATCGAGGGTGCAAAAAATAACCAGTATACGCAGTATTCATTGTTTCAACTCAGACTTGAAATGATGAATATTTATTTTGAGGAATCTGCGAATATCATCAAGGTAATTTTCCTTTTACAATGCGATTTTATATGAGATTTTATAGCTGATTTTCATATGCCTATCATTCTTCATGAATCTCCTTGTATGATTATACATGGCATATTTCAACTCTATTTATATCAAGTTGCTGATAATTTTCGTATTGACAGTAGTTGACAGTTCTAATGAATGAAAGTGTCGAGAACTTCGATAGAATAATAATAAATATCCTAGAAATATTGTTAGGAGGAATTGGGATTCACATTTTGGCACTCCTTCTGGTAGTGATAGTGAGAAAGTATAATATATACAGGGTATTCTGTCCATACTCCGGCTATTATTTACATTATGTATACGTAGGAAGATGTACGTGCTTTATATGCCCCACGTGCCAGATGGGAGAATCAGCAAATAGTGTTTTTTGTTGCAAGAGGAAACATTCAATTAATCTGAAAATTCACTAATAAATATATCTACCTCCATAAAGTTATGTTTTGATTTTCCCGAATTATTCAGTTAATAAATTATCAAGTATGGATGGCAAAAATGTGCGATGCTCATATCAGATATTCCGATGACAAAACAAGTTATTTCGATCAGTTTGAAAGATTCAAATAATCAGGCTAACCTAAGCAAATCTCTGATGACGAAATAGTATATTATGATACAAGTATTATAATACGCTATTTTGTCGCACGCGTTGTTGAACAAGTGAACAAGTGCGACAACGTGTCTTATAGAACGTTTGTCATATGCAATTTTTTCTATTTTGAATTGATTTGAAGAAGAAAATGGATTAAAATCGATAAATAACAGAAACTTCTTCGATTGGTAACAATGATGACATTGAAATAATTAAAATCTGACGCACAAGCGTAGAGCCCAGAAAAATTCAATGTTGTTATTGTTTTTATTGGTCAATTTAAATCAAATTACACTCTGAATTGAAATTTACCAATTGAAACATTGAGTTTTTCACTGCTAATATCACCAAATCCAAATCGCTCAGAAGTGGGCCTAACTCTTCTGACTTTCATTTGACAGTTCGAATTCACCAATCTGCGAATAATAAAAAATGCGTATCGAAATAGAGGCTATTTCGACACGCATTTGCGTTGCACAATGACATCATTATACAACCAAAATGGAAAAATCATTTTTTCGGTCGTTCACGAGTTAAGATCTCTCTGGATATATTACTTTATAGATGACATATAGTACAGCGCAATTTGAAAGAAACTGTACAAAATATCAATATATCTTTAAAGAGCATCAAAATATATCTATAAGTGAATCTACAAGTAAATGAACTCATTGAACACCAATAAATCTAAGGCAATGATTGTTTCATCAAATTCAAATCAAAGAATGATTGATACTATAAAGCTATTGCTATCAGAATATTCGATAAGCAACTCTTTATTGTAAATTGAATTAAGTACCTAGGATTTATTATATATTATCAATTAACTTTGAATCAGCATGCTGAATATACCATTAGAAAGATATGTAAGAAAATATATTTTTTCTCTAGAATTTCAGAATCTTTATAAACCTTTGCTATAGATTAACATGTTATAATTGCATACTTAAGGCTGGTTCATGCTCATACGAATTTCGCAAAATTTATGCGAATAAAATGGCCGCTGAAAAGAAATATCACAATAAAGTTGAAATATTTGAACTTTTTTGCGGATTTTTTTATATCATCATGATATAATGATACCACAGAATTCATAAATCAATAGTGTTATAGAGTAGGAATATCAATTTAATATTTATAATTTTCCGATTCGCATAAATTTTGCGAAATTCGTATGAGCATGAACCAGCCTTAAGGCTACACAATGACTAGGTACTGTGCCACACTGATGTATCTATTCAACCAAAATCAAATGGAACAGTTGCATAAATTACAAAATCAAGGTATGACAATTATTTTGAGATGTTACCAGTGTACTCCTATTGATTTTATTACATAAAATACTGTATATTTGATCATGATTTTTAATTTCAAAATAACGAGGGATACGACCTGCATAATTATCTCAGCAGATATTTAGTTCGAAATAGTGATGTTCATTCATATAACACAAGAACATGTAAATACATTTCATCTATCCCGAACAACAAGAGTGCATGGAATGAATTCATCATTGTTCTTCAAACGTATAGATGGCTTTAATAAGTTACCTGATGAAATGAAACATGTACGTTCATTGAAAGTAAGTAATTATCAGAATCTTAAATCATATATATGATACTTATAGGATACGGTATCTAGGTTATATGTTTGGTGGGTTTGTCAGGAGGGTTTAACGTACCTACTTCGCCATTGATTGGTCGTTTCAAAATTTTGACCATACATATGTGTTGCACCACGTGATATAATAGTACTTTCTTGCAGACCCCTCTAAAACCAAACAAATACTATAGATGATGCTGGATCTACCGTATAAGCATATATGATCTAAGATTAGAATATATCAAATTATAATACATGACGTCCTGTAAATTATATATGTACGTATATAAATTATTTATATATGTATAAGAAAAATATAATTCAGTCTATTCATCTAAATTTCCGGTATTTTTACTCCAGTAGTCAGTCATGGACTACCCTTCTCCTATATGTAACAGGGTGTTCATTTCAGGACTTCCTACCCTAATTTTCTCGATATCTGTATAATTTTCAAAAAATTCCAAGACACGTCAACAAATGTATCGAAGGGGACAAGTTCTCATCAGAAAATTAACGCGCCCTCTTTCATCCCCTGCAAGGGGATGCTATCAACTTTAAAATCTTAAATGCGAAGGGGTATCATATCATATCTCATTTTGAAGGTCTTTGTAATCTCTACACGTCGATCTTTCGTTTTTCAAAATTGATCGATCCGTTGTCGAGATATTTAGGAAAATCTGTTCGTTGCTGGGTACCATTGAAATAAAATTTGTAACTGTTTTAGCCGTTTTGAGCAATAATAGATAGTTTCGGCACAAAAAATTCCTTGTTGAAGTTAAGACAACCATCTTAGAGGATGATGTTCAACTCTTGCCTTTCCATTATGATAGACTGTTTCTTCTGGTGGTCCAGCAAATTTAAAAACCATCAACACAATTTTTGGTTTGTCTTTACCTCAAACTGAATCTTGGCGCTGACATGTTTTTATAAAAATCTTCACTGAATATTGGACTGATTGGTTGAAATGATTGTGTTGATAAGCAATAACACCATGTTTTCGATTTTGTATTTCGGCTCCTGATTGGCTATTGGATACCTACATGCTGTGTTTTAGTTTCTGTATTTCGCTTTCTGATTCGTAGGCAGTAGGGTAGTTTAATTAAACAACGACTTACTAGTTGCAATCTGTCATAGTATTTTCCGATTCCCTGGTAAATAAATGAATGCCACTACACCAAATTTTCGTCTGAACCATGATAAACACACAATATTAATACGTATCCACTTCATTTTCCACAAATTCTGGACAATTTCAGCTTCAATAGAATTAATCTCATGTAACCTAACCACACAAATTGTGACAACAATCATAATAAATTAAGCTAGTGCATAGGTAATCTTGCCTACATCATACAATGGTATAAATGTATTTTTGGTTGCATAACGAATCTTCTTGAGTCGAACTACAATGCACAATCAAAATAACTAATTCCATAAACGGTACGTTTAATATTTATATTGACAATAGATAGGAAATCATCAAAATGAAATGAAATAATCTGAACAAATACAGTTGCTTTGGGAAACCACACTCGCGCTGTGTGCTCGTGTAGTTAATACACTTGTTGTATTACATGTTTATACATAGTGTTCTATTTGTAAAACCAAATTAGTGTCCATTTCGGGAAACAGCATCTGTAAATTAAAATTCAAGTTATCTCATTTTTCAATCTTCAAAAACAAAAAAGTCGAGGAGGGCTTCCATTTAAAGAGGATCCAAAAATCATGATCCTGATTCTGGAGAATACTGTCATTGAATCAACTGTTTCTACCCCCATATTTTGTTATTTGACATTAAAAAGCCGAACATCTAGCACCAAGTAGTTCGTACCGGGATCCCGGATCCAATTCCTCTGATTCCTTCTAACCGAAAAAATCGGCTTGCGTCGATGATGAGACGAAAAGTACCGACAATTTTCCGGAAGGGCGAACCGCTCGCCTTTTCCTCATCGCTTCGCATCGGATTTTTCTTTTTCAATCAAGCCGGCGGTGGGTCTTTCGCCGGCGAGGCGGCGTGCTTCGCTTGTTTTTATTGAAAAATTATTCAATTACGAAGTTTTTAAACAGATTGGAAATCATACGGTCCCGGACGGATGACGTCAGATGTGGAAATATGATGCGGGGTGAGGTTTGCCAGGTATGGGGATTATCTGGCTGAAGGAGAGAATATTTCGGCGTGGGATTCAAATTCGACGATCATCATTGGGATCTCGAGAACCGTAAGAGATACGAAGAACTTTAAATTGGGGCAAAGTATGCTCATTATTATAGGAAAATCCACAATCACTCTTCTCAAAATTGTTGATAAACAAACAACATTTTCGCATAATCACGTACACTTTTTTTAGTTGATTCAAGGATAGCACAAGTCGTACCTGATGGGACGTCCATTTTAGGTCCCCTTACACAGTTATAAAAACTTGGGTGTAATTTCAATCAAATGGATTTTAGAGAAAACTCCGACGAATACAACCTAAATTTCAAAGTTGTGTCTTTTTTATTATACATTTCACAACTGAGTGTTGAGTGGTGTTAATTCTGATCTTAGTAGAGAGTCGTTGAGTGCCTCCGAAAGTGAGAGCCTATAATACTTCATATGAGAACTTGCTGAGAATTAAGTCGCTACTTTCATATATATATTTATTTTAGAGGTTGAACAAATATTTTCTGCAACAGCATTTGCATTTCATTGCCTATTTTACATATGTTTAAAATAATAACATAAACTGGAGATGTTTATAGGCGATGCGTTAAATGCAGATTATGATCGAAGTGGATCAAAATTATTGACTTTGACAATTGACATAACCTAAAATCTTCTGGTAAATTTTCTGGAAGAAAGATCTCAAAAGTTACTATAATGAAAGCTCTGAAAATGTGGTAAATCGACACCCAGGAACCTTATATTATTATAAAGTCAGTATAGCGAGCATAGAATCATTCACAGAAGTTAAGCAACGATAGTCGCGGCTAGGGTTTGGATGGGTTATTTTTGTTATTTCTTATTAGTTTTCAAATAATATTCTTAGAATAAACAATAACTCTGTGGAAATGTCAGAAGGTTTTTGTTTTTGTAAGTAAGTAAGTAAGTAAGTAAGTAAGTAAGTAAGTAAGTAAGTGAGTGAGTGAGTGAGTGAGTGAGTGAGTGAGTGAGTGAGTGAGTGAGTGAGTAAGTAAGTGAGTGAGTGAGTGAGTGAGTGAGTGAGTGAGTAAGTAAGTAAGTAAGTAAGTAAGTAAGTAAGTAAGTAAGTAAGTAAGTAAGTAAGTGAGTGAGTGAGTGAGTGAGTGAGTGAGTGAGTGAGTGAGTGAGTGAGTGAGTGAGTGAGTGAGTGAGTGAGTGAGTGAGTGAGTGAGTGAGTGAGTGAGTGAGTGAGTGAGTGAGTGAGTGAGTGAGTGAGTGAGTGAGTGAGTGAGTGGGTGAGTGAGTGAGTGAGTGAGTGAGTAAGTAAGTAAGTAAGTAAGTAAGTAAGTAAGTAAGTAAGTAAGTAAGTGAGTGAGTGAGTGAGTGAGTGAGTGAGTGAGTGAGTGAGTGAGTGAGTGAGTGAGTGAGTGAGTGAGTGAGTGAGTGAGTGAGTGAGTGAGTGAGTGAGTGAGTAAGTAAGTAAGTAAGTAAGTAAGTAAGTAAGTAAGTAAGTAAGTAAGTAAGTAAGTAAGTAAGTAAGTAAGTAAGTAAGTAAGTAAGTAAGTAAGTAAGTAAGTAAGTAAGTAAGTAAGTAAGTAAGTAAGTAAGTAAGTAAGTAAGTAAGTAAGTAAGTAAGTAAGTAAGTAAGTAAGTAAGTTAAATGAGAAGTAATTTACTCAGTTAATAATGAGGGACAAGATATTAGTAAAAACATATTCCCCTCGCTTCGCTCGTCGTACTCAAAACAACGCGTGCGACAAAAAAGCGTCTTAGGAAACTTGTATCATAATATACTATTATATTTGAATAGAGATAGTTCAGAAATGATGCTGAGCATTTGCTGTTATAAATCTGTTCGCGATATTCTCCTAAAATTCCAATTCCAAGGTGCAAAAATGTCATTTCACAAATCATCACCTCCAAATTCAACACTCAGTTAATTCCGACTGGAATATTGCATAAAATTAAACTATATCAGACATAATTTTCGCTTATTTGACAATCTGAGCAAAGCAACGTCAGGAAATATGAGACGTTCAGCAGGTGAAACATGAAAAAAAAACGTGACACATCAACGAACAAATTCGCTGCTGGCATATTGAGGAGATTCGGTGCGAAATTTTGTATGATTAACTCAATTTGTTTGTAAATCAGAGCAATTCGCAGCAATCGCCTACAGGTGACGACTTGCGAATGCAAATGCCTGCAGATTCTTATGCACCATTTATTTTTCGTTTTGCTAGCTCGTAGGTGAAGCCAGTCACTTGAATTCAGAGCTTTTGTACAGAATTGGATAAGTTCGTTATCAATTCGAATACTATTTTGCTTGGGAAAAATGCTAGAGCGCGTCATATTCCATTTGAGTATCTTTTCAAAGGTTCTTAGCGTGGACGGTATAACGTCATCTTTATCTTCTTCAATGGCTTCCTGATTTCCAGTATGAAATGGAAATCATTCAAACTCTAAGTGACCCAGGCGTATTTTGATTCGAATTGAGATGAAAACTCAACGTTGGTCGACCACAAATATTCAATGAAAACCAAATGATGGAAAGTAAAGGTGTATAAACTAGTTGAATCTATGATGAAGGGGAAACGTTTTATATAAATGCTGGTGTTCCGCAGGAATCAATTTTAGCACCAACACTACTTCTACTTCACATCAACGATTTGTTGGAAGCAACTCTATGTCCTATACACAGCTTCGCAGATGATAGGAACCTCCATACCGCTTTCTCTTCCAGGGCTCCTATATCGGCCCGTCAAACCAGAAATAAACGAGGAAGAAATTTTAACAAAATAAATATGGACTTTCTTCTCGTCGGTAATGTCCGCTTAAAAACTCGCTCACTTCTCTGGAACACCGTAGAACGGTTGGCGATTAGTCTCTATTTTATAGATATTTTCATGGGCGATGCTCTTCTGAAATATCAAAAATCGTTCCTACATTAGCATTCTCTTCGAAATTAACCTGCCAAGTTCAGTCTTCACACCTCTTCGTGGTCACTTTGGAGACCTGCAGAACGTCAATTTCCAAAGACTCGTTCATCCAACGAACATCGAGACTTTGGACCTCATTGCCTAGGGAGGTGTTCCCCGAGGCATATCATCTCCAGAAATTTAAGAAGAACACCAACTTCTACCTTATTTCCCTTGGTTCTCACGATGTTCTCTGAACATTACAGGATATCCCTTTTCGTGAGAACCAGTACATGAAAAAAATATATGAGAAGCCTCGTGAGAAGAAAACTAAATTAAAACCTCAAAAATATAGCCATGTTTGTCAAAAAAAGGATGGCATCAACCGTATACTGAAATATTTGAACGGGTGTGTGCACGTGTCAGTTCAATTCAAAAATTCAAGTTTGTATATTGCTAGATACATTAATAATATTAATAATTCTCCCATGAAAGGTGTCAACACCAATTATAAGAACATATTCACTGACAATACCATACAAATCTGTATCTCCTCGTATTCTCACCAACGACTATAATACGGTGTAATACATCCTGAATCATAGCTCAGGATCATCGATAGTACAAGTGGGACAACAAACGAATCAAAGTATCAGGCGCGAAATTCAAAGACATAGCAAAGCGCTTTCGACTGTTAATAATTATAAGAAGTTAATAATATAGATAAAAAGAAAAAAAATAAATCAGGTTCCTATTATAGGAGTTCCATAAAATTTATAAAAATGATATAATACATCTGGTTTGAGTTCTTATCTTTGGACAGAGCAATAAAATTATCTGCAGGAAATGTAAAAAGTTCAACGAAATGTATCAATGAAAGTCAAGTTTCTCCATATTATCATGCATAGCTTACTTGATCACAATATAATATTATTGGAGGCGTATTTCAAAAATTTTATTGACAACTTGTTATTCGATATCAACCTGTGATGTATAGTTGGATTCGGAAAATTCATAGTGCATTCAAAATGGTTTTCAATTCTTTAGGCTTCAGGCCCGATATCCAATAAGTGATGAAAAAAGTGGCCGAATTCTGATATTCACTTTTCACCTTCTTGGCTGCTGTCCTTGAATTTTCATTGTCTGAACACGCGGTATACACAAACCCCTTCATGCTTCTATCACTAATTATATTTTCCAGATACATTAATGCGTCGAAGGGGTGAGTTGTAAATATATATCTTGTTGAGTTTCTCGCACAAAATCTACTGCACATCAACCACGAAACCGCCATCGATGAACACTAAAAAAAGAATTTCAGAAGTGGGATGGAAAACCATCAGACGTGAAGAAAAGTCAAAGGCGAGATTCAAAGACCGTTGTTCATTTTTTTTATCGATGTTGAAGTGATATTAAGCTCGTGACCGTTTAGTTGAAAAACTTTTTAATGCTCTCGCTGAATACTATTCCGAATTATTTTTTCACTTTGATGGGGTAATCCAAAGGAAATTAAAACGGTAATGAAGATATGTTTCTAGACCGAACATATTTCAAGGATTAAATGGGAGACCTACTGTGAAGGGAATTATTATTATGAGAGATGTTAATGACTCGAAAAATGCGCGATTTAATTTTTACGTAAAGCTCATAATTAGAGAGATGAAGTTGTATGGCTATCAATAAATAAACTGTTATCATGTGAATTTATTCTGACGCAGAAAAAACGAGACGATTTCATTTGGCAAGTATTAAGCCCCATGAGTAATGAGAGAGGATTTTTAGCTCCAAAATAATACTAATAAGTTGGTATTCGTATTGATATAGTAGATCTTACCACGACTCATTCGTCATCTTTTTTGTTAATAGCTTCTACAATTAGTCCAGAACAAACTTACACTGAGAAAAGTACCAGGAGAAAGATCTCTGCTGATGAGTTTTTTTTCACCTGTGGTAGCCAAAAAAGTAACAAACCTAGTTATATTGCTTCGCTCTTACAGAAAATATCACTTTAATGAAACCGCTTTATTGGAACTGCGAAGAAACTCTCTATCACAGAAAAAAAATTGGCTATAGTAGTAGAACTGTAATTCTATAAAATTATTTTTGCTACCATGAAAATGTACTCTTTCACGATAGTTAGATATGTTACTGTTGTAGCGAATCAATGTTTCTTTATGATAACCGTAATGTCCTCTGCTATCCTAGCAGGAAATATTTGCATCACGAAATATTTCTTTATAATGACTGTAATGTTTGTTACGGCTGTTTTTCGGGCTGCGATCGCTTGCCTGAGGGTCAACTATGTGCCGTATTTCTTTGATTCAGGGATTCCCAATGTTTTCCAGAACGTAAAACCCCAGATTTCTTCAAATATTCACAAAATAACAAGTCAATAACCTGATCGATTCTCGCCCCATTTTCAAAATGTTATGACAGTCTTGCGTATCCCGTCACTATTTGAGAATTCATGATATGACTTCTGTCAATGTCGTTGGGAGCTTGTCATTTGGAACAAGTGTCATTTTCTCCCGTTTTTTGCATAGATCTTACTGCTTACGCTAGATCCGGCATCATGTAGTATTTGTTTGGTATCAGAGGGGTATTGATGAGAGGGGGTGAAGGGCAAGAAAGTACTACATGATACAGTAGCGTACAATTGAGATATTTTGAAGGATACAAAACATATTCAATTCTTCACTTTCTAATGAATGATTTGACTTCATTGGTTACAAAAAAACAAAATGAACAGTAGGTAAATAGGGGTAGGTAGATATCGAATTGTACTTTGTACAGATTGAGGTGACTAAATAATGAAAACCTTGCTGATGAACATTGTTTATTATTATTAGGCATATCTGATTATTATAAAACAATTCATTTACATCAATTCTGGTAATATCATTCTGATATTCTAATATATATCTATGTATTTTTTCCTCTTGATGTGATGAACTGGATTTTCAGAGTAGATGTTTTTATTCTCAATCAGAGAATAAAATAGAATAAAATAAGTATAATAACACACAGAAATACTTCCATATATACCCTGTAAATAGCTTCCGGTATTCCCTCTCAGTTTCTGAAGCTGTTAAGGTTGATGATGATCAGGAGAATCATTTGGAGTAAGATGGCGGCCGCTGGAGTAGATTCGATAACCCCCCAATGAATCACTATAGCGAATATAATTTATCTTCAAATGTACCTATCTCTTGATTTGCTTTCCAAATCCATATTCCAATGGCATATTCTTTACGTAGTTCTCCTTGTCAAGTTTCCAATGACTCAATGGTTGATATCATCAACAAAAAGAAAAAGTATATTATCAAATATGTGTTACGTGAAAGAATTGAAGAAAAGTTATTACCTCTCAATATTCTTTGGCTGCAATACTGAAACATCAATAAAATTGGTAAAGTTCCAAGTACTAGTGCATGATTTCTTGCCAGCTGGTGAAATTCTGATACTTTCTGGAGAAAAATGATCAGAGCACAAAACTCCATAGAAAGGTATATTTCCGGTAATACCCAAAACATTGCACCAACTTTTTTTTTGTTCGATATTTTTGGGAAACCTATAAAATGAAATCATTTATATTACACACCTATTATATACGGCTGTATCATCATGCAATCGGTGAACAAATTGACAGAAATGGCAATTCATTCAAGAAGAACTTAAGATTGCCGAAGGGTCTGGACAAAGATTCTGGATATCCAAATAAGTAATTCAAATCTATCGAATATAAAGTATTCATAATTTATTTTTAGTTTCTATTCTTACTTCCTGTCCTATCCAACAGTACGCCTATGGTTTATGGAAACAAATACTATGATAATATAAGTACATACCTATGAAAAGATCTGGCAGAACCCTTTACAAATTTGTTACTGCAAATCCTACAGGATTTCGGCATTGCAATCTAATTGTTCACATAAAAACACTCAAAACTATGTGAATCAGACCCGATCGACACCGGAATTCGCTGAAGATTACAATACTTGACATTTGTCGGAATTTTAAATTTGTGTCAAACTAACGCGGGTCGTCAAAATTTGAAAACGACCAATCAATGGCTTAGTACTTTCGAACCCTCCCGGACCTACAAAACAAATAACCTGGATACCGGATCTAGCGTAAGCAGTAAGATCTATGGTTTTTTGGGTGCAGGTCTTTTCGAGAACGCGGAGAGCTGCAACCGCAGGATTTTTCTCCTCAGTTTTTGATTTTTATAAATGTTCCCGAAGTACTGATACAATTGAATAACCAGGTAGAATGAGGTCGTTAAACGTTCCCTAACGATAATTACCCCCAGCAGTGCTGGTCAATACTTTGGTATTCCATTTTTTTTTATAGGCCTCTCAACACCCATGCGGTAAGTAACGCCATTTTATTTATGTGGAAGTTCATGAATTCGATCTCAGGCTTTTAGTTACTGATTGAGAACAATGTACCGAGAATAAGGTTGAGTTTATTTAGTTCCTGTCCCTGGAAGATATGAAGTTTCCCTGAGTCATTACACCCGGTATAGTGTATTCCCAAATACCTTGGATTTTCACTTGTTAAAAGGAGGAATGTATCCTTGACGCTGGCGCTGATACACTGGATTTTCACTTGTTAAATTGGAGGATGAGAAATTGATGCAGCTAACAATGTACCCTGAGACATAAGGTTAGATCAACCCATTTTGTTATTCCGGCTGAAACCAAGGGCTGAAATAGGACTTCAGTACCACCTGTATTGGCAAACCCTTTTTGAGACATAATTTTCACCTTGTGAAACTTGAGTATGGCCATACCCAGGGGGGTTTTTCATATGTAAATTGTACCACCTTCCTTTCACAGTACTTGGTTTGTCAAACTATCAATAACTTGCTGCTTTATCAGTATTGCACTTCGATAACAACTGAAATATTGTGTATTTCTCCACTGTGGAATCATGATCAGTTGTCAGGGTTTATAGGTTATTGGTTAATTTTTGCTCATGCAGTATTATTGATCAGGATCAGAGTTGATTGATCCCTGAATCAATTCATTGGGAATATATGTTGATATATTTTTGTTCAAGAAATACCTTTTCATGTAACACATGCATTTGGGGGATATAATATAATTTGATATATTTTTGTTCAAGTGAATCCTTTTTATGTACTAGGGTACGTAAATAGAAAAAGGGGCATCGATATTCAGGAAATTTGATATTGGGATATTTAAATTGGGTTTGTATTTTTTTTATATTGTATTTGATAGGACAGGAACAAATTAAAATTGGATAGTACTTTGTTATACATATGAGAGTTTCATTTATGAATTCTTTGCTGACGTGAGATCACTTTTCCTGCTTTAAGTTCGCAATATACTCTAATGATAGTTGGCGCCTCCCCTTTGAATTCTAAAATTTGACCCAGACCCTTTTTCACTGAGTTAAACGGGCACCCCTAGCAATAACTAGAGTTTTGGAAACTTTCCTATTCAATAAACATCCAGTAATAACAAATAGGGGTATAATTTTTTTTTTGTTCCCTAAATTTAGGTAGCATGTTCTTTGCTAGCCCAGCAAAAATAAATTGCTGAAAGCGATTTGGACATGCCAAAAACGCAAGTCGGTTGGTATTGTTTTCATTTTATCGCCAAACTTGCAACAGTTCATCTGGTCTGTCGTCCGTCCCGTCCACTATTTCGGTGATTTTTTGTTCTCACGGAGTAACAGTTGGTAGGTATTTCACCGTATTACGAAATATTAGTGTTCTTCTTCAATATAATACCTATTTAGTTCTTAGGTGTTTTGTTTACTGTTTATTCAAATACGTCCGTGGTTTGAATAAAACCCTTAACGAATGTTCGATGTGAATTTTTGTGAAACCTACGATTGGTATGTGTAAATTATGATGTTATGCTGGGATTGTCTAATTAAAAAGGAATTCATCAGCAAGTGGAAGTTAATCATCATACAATAGCATTATGTTTGCGGGAAATCTCTTCCAAAGTGGAACCATAGTGCGTGCAACAATAAAACAAGAATAAAAGAGCTTTAAATAAATCTCTTAATTTTCAGAAAGTGCTGACAATGATTTGAATATCGATTGAAGAACATTAAGAGGTTTGGGTAAACTTTGTTTATCCTAGTTTTGTTGAATGCGCTAAATGGATATTTCCAGCAAATATCTTTGCTATTGTAAGAGAATTAACTTCCACTGACTAAAAAAACACTCACGCTACTCATTGCAAAGAGCCTTTCCTGTATCAGTAAGCATTCATATTGACAATAACAAATATCTCTCCTGTATTAGTAATCTACTTTTCAACAACAAAATAATAGAATAAAACCTCTTTCCTACCACAGCATTGTTACTTTTGCGACTTTTACGATAACAGAGTTACTTTCTGAAGTAGCTGTGCTACCACAGGTAGACGTTGGCAGGTAAGTGTTCTCTTATGCAGAGTAGTAAATATATTTCCTGTCCCCTATGTAGGCAAAATTTTTGGCTATAGCAGCGGAAAAATCTCATGTGACGATGACAAAATTTTCCCAGTTACCTACTCTCTGGGTTCATACCGGATAACGATGACGTGCATAAATTCAAAAATGTCAGTGACAATTCAGGTTCCATGTAAAGAAACAAACCTCACCAATTAGGAACGATAAGAAGACATTTCCAAAAAGCGCATAATATTATTAGTTTTAGATACTCAAAACCCTTTTCAACCATACTGGGAAAACGGCATTGTCTTCAATGACGCAATCTATCAAGGCTTATCATGAGACAAAACAAAAGAGAATATTGATATCTTCGCGTTCCAACCACCCTACCTCGATCCATCAACCCTCAACCCTTCATCCAAGGAGAAATGCCAGTTCTCGATATAAAAACCCCCTCGAACGATATCTGTCACTGCCTAAACATCAAAAAGAAGAAAAACAACGACCGGCTTAGACGGAACAAATGAACGAGAATAGCCGATTAAGAAAAAACAAACGAGATACGACAAGACAAACAGGCCGCAATTAAAAAAGTGCGGCGCAACCCTTTGCTTTCTACCAGGCTCCGATAATAATGCAGATAGATAACAGCATAATTTTTGAAAGACGGTGTAGCCACGTGCCGATAATATTTTTTCATATAATAAAACAACAAAATTGAGCAAATAACCATGATTCGCTTTGGTTGCTGTACTGTGTTTGAATTTCAACAACATCAACCTGCACTAAGTCACTTTATTTTCATTACAATAAGAGATGACAGCGATCTAACCTCACATATCATTGAATTTATTATTCAATTTGTTTTTCCAATAAGATCATTATGCATACATACACCACTTTGAAATTCAAGAAATAAAGTGAAGAATCAGGGAGATAAGGGAATTCAAATATACACTGTTGGATTCCGATATGCAAAATTGATCCAAGTTGTCTTGTTAAATTATTGTTGTCTTATGTGGAAGGTGAACAATATGTTTTTTTGTGATAAGATTCACTTTTTATTTCAAAATTGTTTATTATATTGCATTTTGCAATGTATGGGTCGTGAGTAACCCTCCAAGAAAGGGTGTGGAATAGATGTAAGGATAACCGCAAATTTTCCATACAGTTGGAAATTCATATCTGACACACTAAATAACCAAATTATTGCATTGGTACCTCGATTGGCACCTTATGTTGACTGTTGAAAAAGCATTTTGGCGTAAATTTCGAATGAATATTCACAATAATTGTAATTTTTTCGACAAAATCTACATTTTCTGCAGGTATTTTTCTGGAAAAAGTATATACTTCCAGTGGCTTTTTCGAGGACATGACGAATCATGATACAGGAATCAATATAACTGGATGAGGGAACACTATAGCCTACTATGGCGGTTTGTGAAAAATATCTCTAGAAATTATTGATGTGGTCTGAACAGTATGGGATCAATCTCGTCCAGCTTCTCATAGACAACTTAACAAAGATAGCGAGACAGAAGTAAAATATTTGGGAGTAATACTTGACCAGAAACTGACATGGAACAGCCAACTCAACATGCCGCAGAGTCTTTGGCAAGACATGGGGTATGAAACCAAAAATGATCTATTGGTCATACCTAACGATCATCAAACACATGGTCACCTACGCTTCATTGATATGGTGGCTAAAAATGCAAAAAATTTCGGCACAAGTCAAGCTGCAGAACGTGCAGCGGCTAGCTTGTCTGGGAATCACAGGGGCAATATTCACGTGCCCCACTGCAGCCTTAGAGGTAATGCTGAATTTTCCACCATTGCAACTATGTGTAATGAAAGAAGCAGCAATCAGTGCATTCAGATTTAGCCAGATAAAAAATCTCAAACCAGGACATCGGACTGGACAGTTGAAAGATTTTGGAAAATATTTCCCTAGAATCCATGTTTAAACCGACAGATATCATGCCAGTTAGGTTCGACTTCAAAATGCAGTTTGAAGTGGTCATAAACAACCACCAAATTTGCACAGAGAACGGACCTCAACTGGGAAGGGATGCATTAGTATGGCATACTGATGGATCCAAGATGGATGAAAGGGCTGGAGTGGGAGTTACAGGGCCAAATTTCAGGCTCTCAAAACACCTTGGCAACAGCTCTCAAGCAGAAGTTTAGATATATGTGCCCAGGAGTGCCTCGAAAGGGACATTCGAAGGGCAAAAATATATATTCAATCAGATAGCCAAGCTGCACTGAAAGCTCTGAAGTCATACACTTGTAAGTCTAAGTTCATTGGGGACTGTAAACAATCCCTGAGACAACCTAAAGCGAATAATCAGGTCACTTTGATGTGGGTGCCAGGTCATAAGGGAGTTGAAGGCAATGAAGAAGCAGACTGCCATGCCAAAGAAGGGGCAGATGCAAAATTTCTTGGCCCAGAACCCTTCTGTGGACTCTCCAAGGCCCACTTGAGAGAAGAGGTTCGACGTTGGGAAGCTGATGAAATGAAATCTCACTGGAATAAAATGCCGGGACAAAGACAAGCGACAAGGCTAGTGAGACTCTCGCCAAGGAGAGCTAAACAGCTTCTCGAGTTGGACAAAAAAGACTTGAAACTGGTAACGGGACTCCTCACTGGCACTGACCTCTGAGGTACCACCTCAAAAAGATGGGCAAAACAGAGAGTGATAGTTGCCGCTACTGCGATAACTTAGCTGAAACTGGAGAACATTTGCTTCTCGAATGCCCAGCACTCTTCTGCAAGAGGCTTAAGTTCCTGGAAGGGGCCTTTTCAGAGCCCTCCGATGTTAGAAACCTAGCTCCCAGGAAACTGATAAACTTTGCACGAAGTCTCGGAATCCCGAGCCTCGCATAGATTGAGGGATATGCACAAAAGATCTAATAGGTCGATATGCTTGAGAAACTGCACACCTACAATCTACAATCTAAAATCTAGCGAAGAGTCTAAATATTTCATAGAAGCGAATTACGGAAAGATTGGTAATGAGGTGGAAAAACCGGGAGGTCTTTGAGGAGTTCAACACCAATCATGTAAACAATATTTACTACATGACAGGTCCAATCTGGTGCTTTGTTAATTATGAGAAGCTGCAGAGGTTGGCATTAAACAAAAACCCATATCAGATCAAATATCCAAAACTGTTCTGGATGTGCTTTCAGATTCTTCATTCTTGCACTGTTCCGATGTTTTTTAATACCTGTATTATCCCATAGCGATTCCACCCCCATATTCGATTGCCAGTATAGAAAAAAAAAGATAAAAAGAAATAATCGTCAATGGTTGTAGTAATCACTTAACGTTCCATTTGCTAAATTGGCCTCAAATATTGACAGAAATCTCGAATTCTAATTTCGGATGATCCATCCGAGTGGGTTGATCCTCTGACGGGTTCAGTTGGAATGATAATTGGCGAGAGACAATACCATGTCGGTATCAATACAGAACACGCAATCGGGGCGTGCCTTGAATAAATGACAAACTCGACTGGAATAGGGAAAATTGATCAACTTCACGTCTGATTCTACTTCGTTCCGTGTTGGAAAATGACTGAAAACTAATCCGAAAAGTAAAGTTATCAATCTGTAACTAATCAGAACATGATGCATGGAGAGGGGTTACATAGATTCATCTTAGGAAATATTGTTGAGATATAGTCTATATATATATATGAAGTGCGGAAATTAACATTTTTCGCACTAGTATTCAATTCTTCTTATATATAATCTGAAAAGAGATGGAATTTCCAATGAAATGAATATGAATATGAAGTGAGAAACGCTTATAGTGACAGTTAGTAATAATAATCTTTATTTTACATAGAAAGTTACATAAACAGAAAACAGTAAGCAATAGTCGAGGCAATAGTTCAAGAAAATATATATGTATTCTTTTGAGAATTTCTCATAGACCATTCATCAAATTATTGTTATTCTTTTTTCTTATATGTATAAGAACTCGTTCCTATTTTTGCCTCCTTTGTTCATGCATTTGTATACGAATTAATAATAAATACTATTATTTCTATCCATATTATTAATATATTATCAAATACTTTTCAAAAAACAAAACAGTGGCATGAGTTTATGATCTCAAAAAGAAAGGTTCTCAATTCATAACTCATCTCAGCAAAAATGTTGAAATAGTTATCCTATGACAAGTGCGAAAAGTTATACGTTGAGGAAGATTTACTCTCCGCAAGATTTAGGTTAAATATTATTCCTAAAAGCACATTGAAGAGACAAAACGATTTTGAGTTTTCAATTTTCAAAAAATGATGTTACGATTCATATATGAACGAGGAAGAAATGTTAACAAAATAAATATGGACTTAGCAACAATTCTCGAGTGGGGATCTAATAACCTGGTAGAATTCAATGCAAACAAAACACAAGTATGTCTCTTCTCTAGAAAAGCAGATCTCACTGTGCCCAACATAATTCAGTCAGGAGTAACCATACCATTGAAGTCATCCATTTCGATGCTTGGCGTTACTATCAGCAATAACCTTTCTTAGGAAAATCACGTGAGGGCCATTGACAAAAGTGCATCCCAAAAACTTGGTTTTCTGTTTCGAGCCAAGAGCTATTTCACTCCCAGTCAGCTGCTTATGATCCGACCTGTCCTGGAATACTGTTCCCATATTTGGAATGCGGCACCTAAACATATCCTGAAACTATTGGATTCTCTCCAAAAAAGGTTAATTCGTCTCGTCGGTGATGCCTCGCTAACAAACTCTCTCAATTTTCTGGAACACCGTAGAAAAGTTAGCGATTTATCTCTTTTTTATAGATATTTTCATGGGCGATGCTATTCTGAAATTTCAACAATCGCTCCTACATTAGCCAGTCTCTTCGAGATTAACCCGATAAGTTCAGTCTTCACACCCCTTCGTGGTCACTTTAGAGACCTGCAGAACGTCCCTTTCCAAAGACTCGTTCATCCAACGAACAAAGAGACTTCGGAACTCATTTTCTAGGGAGGTGTTCCCCGAGGTATACGATCTCCATAAATTTAAGAAGAACACCAACTCCTACCTTCTTTCCCTTGGTTCTCACGATGTTCTCTGAACATTACAGGATATCCTTTTCGTGAGAACCAGAACAAAAAAAATGTTGTCAAAGCTTTACTTGATAACTTAGAGTGAGGTAAGTCGCCAATTTGTAGAAAACTCTTAGGTGGGTAGGCTTTATTTCCGCAATAGTGAGGAAAATACTCATGTTCGGACAAGTATGGTGTTTTTCACATGCTTGTAGCAAAAGTAGGTAATATTACAGAATGTTCAAAGTTGATGGTATAATGAGGTGTTTCTATATATTTCATTCCTTTCAGATCGACAATGGTCTATTTTGAATACCTTCAAGTAGATGATCTCACATCTACAAATCGAGTCAGACATATAAAACTTGCATTTCAAACCCTTGACGCGACCACTCGTTGCTTCTGGTGAATAGAAAAGTCGCGTACACACAGCCCCTATCCATACTGCTTCCCTTGATAATTACGTTACCCCCTTGAAGAACAACAGTAAAGGCGTATTCTTAATCATGGACTGAAAATAAAGGAGCAACTGTAATTAAAGGAACTTTTCGAAAAAATCCGCGTCTAGTATTAATTGTATTCGACTAATTGTGACATAATTTCGTGTGTACTGATCCCTCAGGCGAATACAAAGGGCTCCAGACTATGCTGGTAGGTACCATTGAAAAGGTATTGTTCCGTAGTGGGACTGCCAATTTGTTCTATTGCTCTTGAAGTAATCGGCGATCTCAACTCGATTGCGTTCAACGAGTCATACCTGAATATACAGGTAGATTCATTCGAACATATGTTAAAAAATTACGACAATTATTACTATTATTATTTGAAGATTGCATTTTTTCCATTTCAGTCATGACCATGTGGTTCCGTTATGTCGCAGAGTCGAGCTGGAGAGAAACCAGTGACCACTTTCCACGCCGCGACACTGGAAAGAATATCATGTACCCTGAGTAGACGTAATTTCATTTATTTATTTTCATTCATTTCTGTAGGAGCGTTCAACTACGCTGGTTATTTCGCTATTCACGAGTTTCATTTTTCTATCGGTACTTCAAAGTTGGAAGCCAACTTTCCATAAGTCGACACCGCAGTGGTGTGATGTACATTCTGTGATTTTTTTGATGCTGAATCCTAACTCCACGAAATTCTCTTCGGTGCGTTTCAACTCTGAGCAGGTATATGCGAATACTTTTCTGGTGTGAAGGAACACCATCATGAGTGTGTTCATGCGAATCAGTGCTTTTCTTCACCATCTCCGGTGTTTTTTACTGAGTTGGATAACCTATTGAAATGTAATTCATATGATGATTAAACTAGACTCAGAAGAATCTAGGGACAATTCTGATGATGACGAACTGTTTCGGCTCCTTTATCCCGATCAATGGCACTAGGGGCCTATGGCAATTGATACTAATCTATATCGAAATCATCTAATATATCATGCCCAATATTGAAATCAGGTATGGTGGGAAGGACGTCAGTGCCACCTATTGGCAAACATTCTAAGGTTTTGAGATTGAACAGATGAGCTCATGAAATTAACACCATTCAGATGCCTTCATGCAATATTTCCATTAACTCATATCACAGAAAAAAATCACTATTACTCTATCCACCAAACTCTTCCGCGAAAAGTTCCTCATATCTGGCAATACTCTGTAGACAGAAGATATACAACCATTATAACCAGACTCAGACTAAACCATGGTCAATTCCCAGCACACCTACATAAAATAGGAATCTTAGAATCACCACTATGCCCACATGATAATTTAATAGCCGACCTTAACCATATATTTTTCGAATGCACCCAATACAAACAATTAACAGAAGATTTATGGAACAAAATAAAAAAGTATGTACGACTCCCAATAAACATTTCGTCCTTACTTAGTACAGGCAAAAAGGAAATTTATGATGCATTAGTAGAATTCATAATAAATGGAAAGATAATTATATAAATCACAAATAAGTTGCATAACCAAAATCATTCTGTGGCAAAAAGACTGAGTGCTAATGCCAATAACAAAAAAAAATATGTGTGTGATAATATCTGAATCACGATTGGATCTCTGCATAATAGAAGTTTTTCAGTACTTGTAGTGTCAGTACTCTATGCATGCACCGCATTTGACTGGAAACTTCCGGATATAACACACTGTATTTATATTCGTTCCATCCAGTAGAAAAAGGCGATATTTTTCGCTGGAAAGGAGAAAAGTGGAACATCGGCATGTACAAACCGCACTCTAATAAATAAAATGTCAGATTTAATACGAGTTTTTCGCATTCCCTCGGAAATGTCATATCAGGAATCGGAAAGTTCACACTATGCCGATACTTTCGGTCTCCGTTTTTATCGACTGCCGATATGGGCCATTTGTCGGTTAATGAATCGGAATTGTTCCAGAAAAAAATGCTGGCGATATCGGGGGTGTCTCTGATTTGTGTTTTACGATACGATTTGCTGTTTTTTTGTTTTTTTGCCGAGGGGGAACCAGATGGGGGCGAAGTTAATCAAAAGGTTGTGATGTTTGGCACTCGGTTATTGGGTCCGTGAGTTGGCACGCAGGGTTGATCAAATTTTGTTATCAGTGTGAATTTTCTCTACCAGCAAATAAATCACCTTATCATATATGAAACAGTGTTTATTGCGTATTGAGTTGAACATTTTGGTGATAAAATGAGTTTATAGGGCTGTAGAATAAATTCCAGAGATTGCATTTACGGTATGAAATTATACTTATAGGAGCAAATACATCAACAATTTTGAGAATCAATAGAAAACGCTATTTTGCAACAACATGTCTTATAAAACGTATGTCATGTATTATATTTGTTTTATTTGCATCAATTTGAAGTCTTTTGATGAAAAAAAATGGATTCAATATAGATAAATAACAGAAACATCTTCGATTGGTAACAATGATGACATCGAAATATTTAAGTCTGACGTACAAGCGTAAAGCACAGTAATAAAGATGAGCAATTTTGATTTTTGCAATACCAGCGGTGAAAAATGCAACGTTGTTATTGTTTTCATTGGTAAATTCAAATCAAATCACACTCTGAATTTAAATTTACCAATAAAAGCATTGAGTTTTTTTACTGCTAGTATCATCAAATCCAAAACCGCTCAGAAGTATGCTGATGGGCCTTACTCTCCTGACTTCAATTTAACAGAGGCTATTTCGATACGCATTTGGGTTTCATAATGGCTTCATTATAGAACCAAAATAGAAGAATACATTTAAAGTCTCATAAACCTCATGATACAAACACATTTTAAACGACCGGTAGACACTGAGTTGAAAATAACTTCTTTCCTGACTGATGCCACGCAAAACATTGAATTATTTCCATTCGTAGTGTATGCAACGGATTCACACTGTAAAAACAGAATGCACATATTCCTCTCTTTCTAACACGTGACAAAGTTCACATCGAGAACGGTTTCGGGCTTATTCGCTCTCGTCAGTGCATTTTTTTATGTGCTGGTTCTCATGAAAATGGATATCCTCTGTAATGTTCAGAGAACATCGTGAGAACCAAGGGAAAGAAGGTAGGAGTTGGTGTTCTTCTTAAATTTCTGGAGATCAATGAGTTCCAGAGTATCGATGTTCGTTGGATGAACGAGTCTTTGGAAAGGGACTTTCTGCAGGTATCTAAAGTGAACACGAAGGGGTGTGAAGACTGAACTTGGCGGGTTAATCTCGAAGAGACTGCTAATTTAGTAATAAGTCCATATTTATTTTGTTAACATTTCTTCCTCGTTCATTTCTGGTTTGACGGGCTGATATAGGAGCCCTGGAAGAGAAAGCGGTATGGAGGGTACTATCATCCGCGAAGCTGTGTATAGAACATGAAGTTGCTTACAACAAATCGTTAATGTGAAGTAGAAATAGTGTTGGTGCTAAAATGGATCCCTGCGGAACACCAGTATTTATGAGTAGAGAATCATATGAAACTCTATCGACCACTACATGGAGAGACCTGTTTGAGAGAAAAGTAGCAAGCAGAGAACACAGCTGAGGGGGCAAACCATAAGATGGAAGCTTGGCGAGGAGTCCTTGGTGCCAAACTCGATCAAATGCCTTGGAAATATCTAATGCCACGGCTAAAGATTCTCCATATTTTTCAATAAATTTGAGACGTAAGCGAGCAGGTCACCAGATGATCTCTGATGACGAAAGCCATATTGCCTATCGTTGACAATTCCTGTTCATAATCAATATTGAATCATTATTTTTCAATGAAAGACTCATAGCTTCACGCTTGCGACAAAATAGCGTCATATAAAACTTGTATCAATATACTATCTTCTATTCGTGTGAACCATAATCTTCAAGTAACTATATTCATCAAAAGTATTATTTTGAAGCTACCAGCTCTGAAGTAATTCGTCAGTGGAAAATAGAAAAAAAGATGGAAAATATGTTGAAAATTCCTCTTTCGTCTGAGACTGTTCAGTCACCGAAGAGGTGTTCGACAACCACCCCGTAGAATCTAGTCAGGAAACAACCGAACCGATTAAAATGCTCCCAATCGGGAGGGCCGATAACGCAAAGAGCATATCTGCGGAAGGGTTGTCGTTATCTGAGATGCGATTTCTATGCAAATCGTTCGACGACACTTTTGATTGTGCTCTTGATCGCGCATCCTGATGGGGCTATATTCGTAAAAGCCGAATCGAAATTTCTCGAAAGGGAGTTATCAGCGAGAGAGCTAGTCGATGGAGGGGTAATTAACAGTATACAGGGTCCTTCACGGCGAGTGGTGTTTGTAGAGTACAGGATGTCCAATTTGCACGACACCTCAGTTGCCTTTGGGGTTAGAGTTGCGGTTTTTGCTAATTTTTTTGTATAACAAACAATGCCGGAAACAAAAATTCGAAATAGTGAAAGATTTTATCGGCTGTTTGCATGTATCAATGTAATTCAAACAACTCAGATTTCCAAGCAAATTATATTTTCTAAAATCATCATAGCAAAGCGCTCTCGACTGTTATGTCATCATCAGTGAATACCTGAAAGCAAGTATGATTTTGTGTGAGTAGAAAACGTTTCTATCAATGTATGTAGAGATAAAAAAGATTGATAACATTTTTTGTATGGAGGTAAATCAATACTTATATACTTGGCAAGAATTCCATAAAATCATAAAGACGAGAGTGAAGCAGCATAGAAATAGAAATTTTGTGATGTGACTTGAAATGGACATGGAATAATAAATAGAAGAAAATTCATTTATTCATCAGAGACAAATTTTTGGAAATTAAATATCTTTCATGATTATTTCAATCTTCCATTTAAAGGAATGTATGATCTGTTTAAATTAACCTGTGAATTCAGACATAGATCACTATTAAGCAACTCCTCTTCAATACATAAATCCTCCAAAAAATCTAATCTATTATAATTTTTGGATAAAACCGATTTTAAAACCTGTTCCTGTTGGGGCTGAAATTATGGTTATTAAATCGAAGGTGATGTCCAACAGCTGAGTTGGATTCAGATGTTCACTTATGCGGACTCTCAAAGATCTACAAGTTCTACCAATATATGCTGCATTGCAATCACTACAACTCAGTTTATAAATGCCACTTTTTTGAAGTTTTCCAATTTTATCTTCTGAATTCATCAGGTGCCTGCTGAGGTTATTATCAGTATTGAAAGGAATTTTGATGTTCTCAATATTACTCCTGAAACATTTTGTAATTTTATTTAAGATGTTGTCATTAATAAATGGAAGCGAAACAAATTTGTCTATTGTTTTGATTTTTTGAAAAGCTAGGTTACGTTCTCTGTTTGTTTTTATTTTCTGAATTAAGGTGTTCATAATTTTGGGATCGTAGTTGTTGTTGGAGGCTATTTGTTTAAGAATATTTAACTCACTGTTGCATTCATGTTTGGAAACAGGTATATTTGAAAGTCTATGGATGTAACAATAGAATGCAGCCATTTTGTATTGATGTGGGTGTGATAAAATATTTGGGATAACATGATCTGTTTGTGTCGGTTTGCTAAATATGCTGAGTGCAGAATTAATTCCCTATATTTTTTGTCTCGGTTTCACTCATGTTTTTGTCGATAGAAAATTTCCCAACAACAAAAATACTCGTGACCTTGAAAAAAAATTATCGGTAATAATTACAAGTGAATATTGCATTATAATAAAATGTTATCGATTCCATGAACAAATGCAGTAACAATATTTTATGAATTTTCATATTCGTAGGTCATAAATAGTGAGCGAAATTTCTAGAATCCATCCTAAGTGGTCAGTTGCGTAAGATGAGAATTGTCAACAGAGATAAATCCAGAAACTATTGCGAAATAGCTTGCGGACTACTCAAATAGAAACTGAAATGGAAGAATTGATGGCCAGCTACCAGCTTCGAGTCGGATAAATAGTGAACAATGGACTGAATAGTCTCTTTTCCTTTATTGGTTCAACTTTATCTTTATTATCAATCATTCTGGCATCCCACGATTAGATAGATTTAATTAAGAAATAAAAGACAGGCGATGTATCTTGGGAAAAGTGTATGGGTCTCGAGATTAGGAAAAGGAAAATAAGTGAAACCGTACGTTTATATAGATGTTCGTTGTGTGTCGTCGAAAATTGACTTCATTGGTGAAAAATGGTTGATGATCCTCGTTGACTGATCTGTGTGGTCGGTATTTTCTTTTTCTTATTTCAGCGAAATTTGGCCAACAGTCAAGTTGGATTTTCGTCAGTCTGATATTTTTAGTCAGTATGTATATGTAATAATAATATTGATATAATTTATTTCGTATGTTGAAAATTAAAGTTGTTCAATAACAAAAAAATCGTCTAGAATAAATGAAAAAATTATGTAAACATGAAATTACCTATTGAGATATTGACAAGATCCGGTATCCAGGTTATTCGTTTTGTAGGTCCGGGGGGGTTGAAAGTACTGAGCCATTGATTGGTCGTTTTAGTTATTGACCATACAAATGTGTTGTCCCACGTGACTATAGTACCTACTTTCTTGCAGACCCCTATGATACCAAAAAAATACGACAGGATTCCGGATCTAGCGTTATAAGATCTATGGACAGAACAGTCACATATTCCGATTATACACCACGGTTATGATGAATATATTTGAATGTGATATTTTTTTATCAAATAATTATGATTTCAATCAAGTTCCACTATTCATTTCTTCAAATGTCCTCGTACTCAAAATGTTTTTCTATTGTAATAAGTAGAATTATGCTGAGTGTCCGAATTAGAATAGGAAAGTAAGGGTCATTTCTGGTCAAACCGGAGTGATAAAAAAACAATTGAATACACCAAAAAATGTATATAGATGTACTATACCCAAACACCGAATTTAACATACCTATCTGTAAATAGAAGCAACACAATGGGGAATATTCCTCAATTGTTTATTACAGCGAATGCAAGTATGAACTTATTGATTATGAGTTTCATTCATGAATTTTTCGAATTCGTTGCGGAAACTATCTAAATTAATTTTTCAAATGTGGAGTTTTAAATTTAAAATTGCTTTGTTTCTAGTTCACAAATTGGCAACAGCGCCTAGTAGGCTACAAGAACAACAACTCACATTTGGCCACACTTTCATTATGTACACTTGATGTCTATGTATAATTCAGGAATCAAACTGGTAATATAAGAAGATAATCAGTCAAAACATGGATTTCAGTCCAACAAAAACATCAATCCATCCACAAGTCAAATATAAACATGACCTCCAAAACTGAGTAGCTTATCTTTTGAGGAGCATAGAACAGAAATAAGCAGGATGGCACCTAACCCACAGAACTTATTGGTAGTATTAGTTTTGTGTTCTAACCTGATCAAAATATTACTATCTTTATTTACCTAATCACCCTAATGGATTTGTTGTCCTTTATTATTTATGAAATCTGCAGTCGATGTTGCCAAATGGTGGAATAGGAACAAGGTGCTTTAAATTTTAAATCCCCATATCAAGTCTTGTTTTTTAAGCACTTGTAATGTTTACTTTTGGAAAAAGGTTGAAATGGTGAGTTTGAAATGCGAAGTTTTGAAGATACCTAATAAGAATTACTCCATTATCGTCCGAAGGAGAATTCCCCATTACGGCACTGACCCACTTTTGAGGAACACCCCTTGATAAACATTTCCTATAAATTGGAATTAGAATTTCACCCGAATAGGTTGGAATTAGCTTTGTTCTAGTAGAACACCAGGAATTCTGAGATTGGAGAATTTGTCATCAACTTTGATATGAGAAGAAAAACTCTCGAAAACTGAGAAAACCACAATTTCAGGAAAGCGACTTTTCGTCGTGACGTGGAGAAATTGACGACTTGGATTGCAAGTTGGGATTTTCTGCTTTCACTCGATTTATTTTCATTTTCCCTGAGAATAAGAGTAATTTTATTGATGTTGGTGATATATAAAGAAACACCATATATGCTGGGATCTGTTCCGATATATAATATACAGGGTAATGCAAATGTCAAATCAGAAACAAAGATAGATACGAATTAGGTTAAATTACGAGAAAAATGTGCAATTTCATGGCCATTTCGAATATCAAAAGAAATCCAGGATATCTTACGTAGTTCCTGAAATATCCTAGAAAAAATATTCATCGATAACTTGTCGCTGCTAGAATTTTGAAATTCTGTACAGTTACTAAAGTTTGAATGCTGAATTCAACGGTGATATGAATAAAATAATAGGCCCACTAGATTCGAATATATCAAAGCCAACTTTGATATTTTCAATGGCAGCCATTTTATATTTTCACACCATAGGATAGATCATGAAATTACCAATTCATACTCGAATACACGAATGAATAGATATGTTGTATTGGTTTACCATTTCTTTATATACTATTATAATTTATTAGGTGTTTGATAATTATTATAACTACCTGTGAGCTATCTGTTTTCAATATTAAACTTTTGAAATGGTTGAATGCTGCCTCCCATGCACCAAAATGTATAATTTATAGGACATGCAATAAATACACATTATTATCATTATTATTATTATTATAAATGATACTTCCACAATAAAAATATCAACAAATGTAGAGATAAAATGATGAAATTTTTCCAAGCTGTAGTGAGCCTAATTTCTTTATTATATTTTTTGTTATGTTCCTATAAACCTGGAGGTTTCTCTCTTGAATATGAAGTTATTTTAAATTGTCACTCCATTGTAGAATATTTTATATAGTGTGAATGGAATCTATAAGTTATAAGTGTAGGTATAATAAAGGGAATTGGCAGCAGTGAATAGTTTTTCTTTCAAATATCGAATAACTACATGTCCAAAAGTAATCCCATGAATGTTGTTGAAATTTATGTTATTATTCATCAGAAACTACGAATAGAAATATCATGATAAGAGGGTTGTGCTCTGCAAAAAGTTTCTGTTCATTTATACCATTTTATTTTTTCTACAGGGTAATGCAAATTATCATCATCATGTGAATTTTCAATGAAGTTTGACAGTAGGTCGTAAATAAGAATTTTGCTTATATACAATAAACATAATATTATCGTGCTCTCTTCATCAGGTATTTCGAAAGCAAAAGTATTTTAATGAAATCCTCAATAATCCCATGAAATTAGTCCCCTATATCACAAATCTTTTTGTATAACATTCAATGCAAGAGCGGTGCGTGAAAATAAATGAAATTAATGCCTCTAATCTCGAAGACAATCATCCGGTATACCAGATAAAAATGAAAATTCCCTGAAATTTCACAAAACAGTTCTGCCAATGACAAACTGCTATGACCCTCGTGAAAACCTTCCATACGACACTTTCCTAATGGCGACATACGTCATCTTTTGTGGAAACTTAACGTATTGGTGTCGTTATACAAGGTGAATGGTGGACAATCACGCTAACCGAACATGCATAGCTTTCATTGTTTGGACATCTTCCGGGATGTACGAGGATGGAACAATAATTTCTGGTTGTTCACATAAAAAGTGATGCGATGAACATGGTGATTTATCCAACTGATTCATCAGAGGTTTACAGAGAATTGAAAGAACTGAAATTTTGGTTACAGCTGTAGCGTGATGTGTATCTCAAATTATTTTCAATGCCCAAAATTAACTTTGTTTTCTTGAATGGAAAACTCTGGTGCTATCGTATTTCATTCATTTTACTATCCAACATTTTGATAGGTGGAGTGAATAACTTCAAATGTCTGTATCACCAACAAACGATATTGCAATGATAAAATAGTATATATATGTCATAGTATATATATGTCATATTATATTATGAAACATGTGGGACAATGTGTTTTATTTAACGTGTGTCATAATTTAAAGTATTATATTGGAAAAATTTGATTCAATATCAATAAATTACAGAAACATCTTTGATTTGCAACTACCTAGTACCAGAAACTCTCTAACACATACTGCTGGGCTGCCCAATGTATGTTAGCTTAAAAAACAACCTAATTAAACCACAAGGACATTCAGAAGACCTAGACTCAATCATGTCATCAACAGATTACAAAAATATCAACAAACTATATCAATTTATAAGTGGAGCAATGAAAATAAAGGCATTTATATTCAATGAATAATAGTATGACATTTAATATCTAATGCTACCATCCAACTTCTATTTCTGTGAGTTCAGAATATAATAGTAATATGTTCAAGTGTATATTTATATATATATTTTTTTCTATGTATCACTTATAGACTAACTCAAAATATTGTTATTCACATTCCTTCGAAGCATAATCACTCGTTTTAATCTCTGTTTTCTTGTTCATGTATTTGTATACGAATGAACAATGAATTAAAAAAAACAATACAAAAATTCGAAATTTGAAAGATGTCAGTTCATACAACTACTGCGAAAGCATACTATTCTGACTTTCATTTGACAGTTCGATTTTATCAAACTTGGAATAATAAAAAATGCGTTTCGAAACAGAAGCTATTTTGATACGAATTTTCATAACGAAAAAAATCATTCGTGGTATATAAACCTACCTATCCATTAGAAGCCCGAAGTAGCATTCCGAAATGTTAATCAGGGTGATATTTAGTTAAATTTGTTTGCAATTTTGAATACCAATAACTTTGTTATTCTATTACCAAAAATTTGAAAAAATAGTCATTCGACTGTGCATGTATTATCAAAAGTGTACTTTGCAAGGTTTTAAATTTCATATTTGACAAATGATGTGAATGTAAACAGTCCTCTCATGATGTCTGCCAACAAAACTTTTTTTAAACTTGTTTTATTTTATATCCATGTATATATGACGAGTGTGGCAAAATTTTGGAAAGAACTGTTAGGACTTTTGAGGAGATGTATTCTAATTCAACTCCTCTCACCAAACTCAGGATTCCAAAAAAAGAGAAAATGTTAATTGGTGCTTTGTTAATACACAAACTGAAAGAAATATTTGGACAGACGAGAAGCAAAATTTTTAAGTTGATAGCCGGAGATAGTCAATGTCAAAAACGATCAATTTTTATCAAACAAAAATCCCCACATCTAGTTCAAGACACTACAATTGAAAAGTGTTTTTGAAAGTGTTTTTAACCGCCAACTTAGTTGCAAAGCAACCCTCGAAGTCTCATCGAGACTTGTATGAGTAAGGAAGACGGGGACCTTAGCTTTTCAAGTGTCATCCGAAGCACTACTCGGCTGGTTATCATTGAGAATCCGAAGGATTGAAATCTAGGCACCAAGAATGTTCGGTTGGTCACCTATCTCCTCCCGCTAAACGATGCTACAGAAATAAATAAAATTTCTAATAGCCCCGCCGGGATTCGAACGCGGAACATATCTTGACTATAAGTCAGCGATACACGCACTCGACCACCAGCCCAGTTTGATTTGATTATTGATACACGATAAGTTTGAGGCAGAATCTTGAGGATTGTCTCTAACCGACTATATACGGAGTAAACACTTGGTGTGGATTTATGACAACATCAGGAAGAACAGTCCCGGTAGATTCATGGTCATACAAGGTGGAATGGAGGGATATCACGTGAGCCTTTCGTATGTATCGCCTTCATTGTTTAAGAGGGTCCTTTGAAGAATCCTCCGCTGGATAATGACTGAGATGATGGATGACTCAGTTCCGAACTTAACGAGGAGCGAATTTTTGTTGACCAAATATCCAGTGCAGTGCGAATGCATACAAAGGATTTCATTTTCTGACCAGGTTAGATTTGGTCCATATCTTCGATCATAAAACAGACTAGATGAATAACGCTCAATCCTTACCACAGTAGTTGTTTGAAGCCAACATCTAAATCAGTTACTAGGGTTACCTCGTTCTAAAACAAGGATAGCAACGACAGAATCCCACAGCACCAGTGTCTTGCTATCTGGGAAGGGTCTGAATATGAATAAATTGACCTACTAACAAAATTATCGTATCCATTCTTCCTAAACCTGAATCAAAGTTTTCTGAAAATATATATCTCTGATTTATTTCCCTAATGATAATAGATTTAATTCACTGTCACAACTATATTGTTTATTTTCTGGCAATATAAACTTTCAAAGTGTTTCAAACTTGTGAAATATAACATCGAACATATTGTTATTACTTTTCAATTCCACTAAATTTAGGCTTATCTACTACTCCGAGCATTTTCTTACAATTTCATCACTTGTAGTGAAATGATGCGAGCATACTCTAGCGTCTCTTGAAATATTCTCTTTCCCGATCATATTTTTCCATAATATATTCACTAACGTTTCATCTCGGGGAAAACCGAGAATGTTTTCAAATTAACACAAATTGTTTTGCATATTAGGATGGGTAAATAATGTTTATACAACAAATGATACGACACTGAGTAACTCACCAGTGAAATGTTGTGTTCTGGTCACCACTTTCAAAATCGTCACTTACACATTTGACAGCGTTTCACCATCCTTTAAATTCGATTTGAACAGAATAAACAAGGTTTTTAAGTGAAATCCTAGTCAATTTTTCACACAAAACTGGAAATATGCCGTTTAATGAACCACCAAACAAAATTTGATTTGAAAATGAGACGTTTCGCGCTGTCACCGTCAGCGTTCGGTCGATTATCGGTTGAACGAAATTAGAGGCGTTGGCGCAATCACCAAAAATGCTCCAGAAATACGTACTATCTATAAACCACTTATATATAAATGGGGAACTATATTATATGACGAACATTGAATACATAGCTTCTGATACACTCATTTGACTCATATAAGTACCAACAGGAAGGATATACATATTTGGGAACCTTTAAAAAATGTGGTCTTGGGATGATTGTCACTTTCAAATGTTACGTTGTGGCAACCTCTGTGGGGGAAAAATATATGAATAAGAATTTCATATTGGCTTCAGGAAGTTTGGGGTGTTAGTTACTATTCTAGTGGGTTTGTTGTTCGGAGGTCCATATTGTTTTTCGATTGAAATCATCATATACTTGAACAGTTTTATTTCGGTCAGATATTTTCTCATCCAAACACTAAATTAACCAAATTTGAAATGGGGTTTTCATTTTTTCTGAAAATATACATTTATGAATGAATTATGAAAGTTGATGGTTGCTTCCTAGTTTTGCGACATCTACCATTTGTTTCGTCTGGTTTAATTCCATGAACGCTACTTCCATGAACAATATCCTGATGATTCATCAATAATTATTCTTTCTGAGTTGACTGCCATGTTCCAAACTAGCCGGGCAATTAGCAACCCTATAAAGTCAGTATAAAAAAGTCCACCAGTCGGTCTACGTGCGCATTAAGTGACACCGTTTCGAAAAGTCATCAACAGAAGATAAAGATAACACTAAGAAACGAGAAAGTTCACGATATCTCATTTACCTGTACCTTTGTTTCAATCTCAGCACCGATTTTAATTGAAACCTAACGAAATTATCGCCATACCTTGTACAAATTATCATTTTCTAAGAGAACGCGATGGTCTATTGTTCATATTTGATGAAATCCATGGGTTGTCGTGTGTCGCTTTTTGTTGCAGACGATTGTTTTCTTCATCATGTTTTACTTGTGCAATACGTCAACTTGATTGAGTGTCAAGAAAATTGACGATAATGATATTGCCAGAAACAATAATTACTCGGTATTTTATTATGTGCTTTGAACAAAATCTCATTGTAGGTATATTGCGCGGGTACACATAATTTATGATTGGTAAGGAAGTAATTCAATATGAACTTTAATTAAGCAAGAGGGTCTACCAATTCATCAATTAATTTCAGATTAATTTACAATCATAATATGAATGCGGTATTCATACGTATGCAATATCAATATTTTTTTGCAAAGAACAATATCGATTTTAAAAAAATGTATATTTTATTCATGAAAAATGAAATAGCATTCACTAATTTACAATTCTTAACAAAGTTTGGGTGACAGGTAGACAAAGAGCAGAAAACAACTACTTTCCTGGCAAATTTACGCGAAACATTGAATTATATCCATTCGCAATCTATGCACTGATTCACACAGTGAATGCAGAAGGCCCATTTTTCTTTCTTCCTGAAACCTGATTTGAAATAATTGTGAATTGTTGGAGACGTATAGAAAGTTTTTATTTCATATTTGTTATATTGCAACAGTCTAGCAATTTTTTATGTATACTCAGTCTTTCTTAGTCGAAACTTTCAAATTTGAAACTAAATTCGACAAAATTTTGAGATCTATCGAAGGAAATTTTATTTTTATTATTGGTATAGTCAGAATCAGACAGACAAACTTGTATTCAGATTCTTCACTACATTTTGCGTGACAAATGCTGTCGAAAGTATATATATATATATATATTTATAATGGAAACAATGAAGATTCCAAGTTTCTCGTCGAAAAAAAATACCTTCGCACCTACATCATTCTAGGTTGATTTATCAATAATATCAGTCGTACGTGGGCACATTTTCAGACCGCTGAATCGACAAATTGGTGTTTGAGGTTAGGTTTATCCATAGTTAACCTAAAAGAAGATGAAAAACTGCTCGTTCAAGATTATCTTTATCTTGGTTACTGAGTTTCTTCGAAATTATGTCACCTATTAACAGTTTATATATTACAGGGATAGTCTGAATAAGACCGACACACTAAATTTTACCTGATACATATTGTCGAAAGTATGTAAACAATACAGACTAGGAGAGTTTCTCAGAAACGCCCGTAGGAAAAAAAATTTGGTACCTACACCAATCTAGGTTAATCAATCAATGATCGACTGTGATTTTCTGGAAAAAAAAGCTCAGGAGATAATATAATGGAAATTCCTCGAATCCGAAGATTGAAGATATGATAGATTGAACCCCAAATCATTGTTTTTCAAGTCACATTGGAGTGTTCCAATTAATAAAAAGACGGTATGTCGAACATAGAATGATGAAGTTAGTTCAATCACTAAAGTCAAGCAACGATATAGGCGGTTAGGTTTTGGATAGGTGACTGCGTAATGGCGTTTTTTAATTCTTTTTATTTCTTGTTAGTTTTCAAATGGCATTCTTAGAATAACAATAAGTCTGTAGAAAAATCAGAAGGTTTTTGTTTCATCTGGGGTATTATGTACCGGAAATATCCTTGAATGGTCCTGTTCAGACCTAAGGAGGACCTAATTCGTACGTTCTGGGGACCTCGATTTTGTATATCCCCATAACGTCCTGAGGACTTACGCCGTATCTAAAATGGACATCCTCGGGACGTCGTTGAGGTCTGACGTTCTATCTGAGTAAGAGGAGTGCTCAGAACTCAATTTGTATCAAAGGTCTGAAGCATTTCAACGAAATACCAGAGCCACAAAAATCAGTGTCACAGAATATATTATATGAGAGAGAAGCAAACAACTATTCGTTGGATGTGAGAACCTGATATGATGTATCTGCTACTTATACCGGATGTCAACGAATCAATTAGTCATATTTCTAGAATATGAGGTGTATAAGATTTGGTATAGGTGAATGGCACCTGAAGATAAAAGCATAATTTTCACTTTCTGGTCACTTTCGGTTTCACCGGAAATGGCTCCGGTTTTGATTTTTCTTCATGACCACCTAGATGCAATATTAAAAGTGACCCTAAAAAAATTAAGTAGGCTTGAAAACTTTTTGAAATGTCACATTCTGATCCAGAATTGTCTCAGAAATCAAAAAATATTTCAATATATATAAGGTGTTCCATTTGAAAATTCAAAACCAGAGCCATTTCCTGTGAAACCGGAAGTGAAAAATATGCGAAAACTTTCCTCTTCACGTGCCATTCACCTATACCAAATCTCATTTTGATACACCCAATTTTCTAGAAGTTATGACTTGTCTAATAGATTCGTTGACACCCGGTATATATTGTTTAATATCTATCTAATGGGTGAAATGTGTTTTGTGATTATTAGTTTTTGAATAAATGAAGGATATACATCAATTACTCAGTCATTTTCAATCTGAATATGCAACTTTTTGATATCACTGAGATATACCTGTCAAAAAAATCACCATCAAATCAAAATTCAAGTCATTTCATCCAACTTTTCCATCCATCCAGCATCATTCCATATCTTCCGAAGAGAAAAATTAAGAGTTGGTTTTATTTCCAGACCACCACCCCATACGGCATCCGGAATCTCCGCGGAATCCCCCCCATCGTTCGAAATCCCGACAATCGACAGCTCGGCGATCAACCCCCAACCCCCACCCCCCATCTCCTCCCGGAGCGGCATGCCGCCTTCCCGGAGCCGGCACACCTGTTGATGCGGCGGCGGCGGCCCGTGGTCAATCGCACCCTTGCTGTAGGGGTGCGATGTCCCCTCCCCCCTACCCCCCCATTGACCCCCACTCACCCTTCAAGGAGTTCCGCTTCCCACGGTCCGGGGCTCCGGGGTCAGCTGAATAATTCGATTGGGGTCGACCTCCGAGGAATTGATGGGGGTGGAAGGGGTGGTTCGCGCGGGTGTGATGGGGTTCGTTTCTTGGATTGGGGAATGGGGAGCGTTGAAGGGTCAAGGGGTCGGTTTTGGTGAAGGGATGTTTGGAAATCTTTCGATCACCTTCTTTACTCCAGTACATGCACACCACTTTTGCACTTGTGCATGGGATTTTTAATTCACGGTCAAACTATTTGATGCAACTATGGAAGTGTGATGTCATCAATGACGTCACATCAAACAGCAGCTCAAATTAGAACTTATTCTAAATATTTTACTTGTTTGATGAAAAAGTAAGGTTAGGGTTGTTTGTTCACACCGAAAATTGAAACGTCAGAATCTTAGAATACTTAGGCTTAAAGTTTTGGACTGTTGGAAATGTCTGCTGCTTGAAATTGGACCAAGGAGCAAGTAACGTTCCTAATAGATCTCTATAGAAACAACGAAATTTTGTATAACATCAGACAAAAAATTAACATAAGAGAGATAAGATGTCAGATGCATTGAATGCTAGTAATTCTCACGGCCAAATAACTTGTAGGTGTTCTAAATCACTCGTCATCCTTTCAATTGATAATATGTACCTACATAAATATATTCCATAGAATCAGGAGTTAAGGCATTGTTCAATGTTTTGCAAACAGAGTTCAATAGGGAACTGAGGTAGTTTCTATAATTATTTGGATCTACGAATCTGAATTCTTGAAAAATCATTGGTAGGACTCCTCTACCAATATGTCTTCTTTGGAGCCACTGCCTTGTCCATATTTTTCGTTTCTTCTTCACTAATCTCTGAAGGGGTGCGCAACATATCATGAAATAATTTTTCAGAGATTTTTGTGTTTTTCTACCTATTCATATACTGTTGGAAAAAACGCGTTTTGATCATGAATGCAGATTTATCCTCCGTTATGATCAATGAAATATCTGAACAAACTTCTTCAAATCGTGTGAGCAGGATTTCGGCATATTTCAAACATTTGAATCAAATAGACAGAAATGACGTCACGTAAACAAATTTGATAAAATAGTTTGACCGTGAGACACGGAGTTTAGGATCAAAAGTGACACAAAATAATTGATATCCAATTAATAACCGCGCAAATATAACCTTGACAATCTTTCTGACAGAAAGGAAAGAGACCAAACCTCTATTTCTTCTATACACCAAATGGAACGTATTTGGTTTTTTTCAAATATTTTGTGGTTTTCGGGTTATATTTCCATTTGGTGTATATTTTCAAGCCACAGTCCTCAAATCTCTACTTTATCTATTTCTTCTAGTCAAAAATATTCAAGTATATAGAATTTGGGGATTTGATTTTCATTTGAGATATAATAAATGTTATTATAGTGGAAGTTCAACATTTTATACTTATTTCAAAAGTGGCCCTAGAAAAAGTAAAGAAAAATGTGCTGGCCAATTGCCCCATCAGGAACAGATCGAGTCCATATGCAGAAACAACAGAATAATTATTATTTGTAGCTGTTGACAAATCAGGTTTATTCAATTTTCAATATCGATATCAATATCAGAAATGGATTGAATAATATATGTAGGAATGTAATTATATCAGTTTCTTGTTGAACATAATATGGATTCGATGTTGTTCATAGCTCTGCAATGATGATCAAACATATCACAATGCTATAGTATTGCATTCTTCTTTCTCCACTAAACCAATTTGAATCGGCAGTTCCCTGTAGTATTCTGAGCTTTTTTTCACTCTAGCTAGTGCGAATTTTATAACTCGTTTCGAGTTTGAGGTTTTAAAAAAACTTTTATTTTCAAAACGGTGATACAAGGTATGTATGATGTGAGCAGTACGAACATAAAGTCAAGACTAACTACATGAGAAATGAACTATGGAAAAGGTGAAATAAAAATGCTGATTCAATTCCTAGAATTTCTCTCGTATCTCATGGGAACGAGAAGTGCTGAGTTGCGGAATTGATGATGTAGCTTCTTTCTCATGGTTTCCTTGAATAGGTGGAATGTAACTCCTCCCATCCCAGAAGGATCCTTACACGGGGTGGATCCATCACTCGTCGTCGTCTTCGGTCCTTGGATAGGGGTGAAGTCTTTTGGTGGGTTGTCTTGGTTTTTCAGGTACCTCACTGGGTGCCTCTTGATGTACGGCGGGTTTTGGTACGGAGTGTCTGGACCGGTATCGGTATATCAGTCCGAGAATTGATATAGCTATCAATAATATATAGATAGGTGTGGCCCAAATATACGATATATCTTGCTTCAGATTCTTCAGAGTCACCTGGTGGATCTTCTGCTGCTCTTTTTGGATTTGATGTAGTTGGTCCAAGGGTACGTTGTGGAGGACTAACTCTTGTTGATGTGTACGAGCTGTTGTGTTGGGGATTTTCACAGCAGGTAATAGTAGGGGTTGGCCGCTGATTGTCTCTTCATTATTCAGGTAGGTATTTTGAGACGTTTGGAAGCTACATCCAGATGGAACTTCGATGAAGTAGGTTCCTTTGAGAATTGTCAGATCGCTTTTCCGACATTCGGTTTTGATTTTCGTATCTTCGTGAAATATGGCTATGTACCTATGTAGTGTGCGGCATTGATTTGTTCAACGATTTCTTCTTCAAGAACGACTGGGACTGGCTCGCAGGATGTCGGTTCTTTCGCTTTCAATTGAAGAAGTTGGTATATGCAGTCCTTTTGATTGGAGTGCTGTTGGAGTTTTCCAATATTGCAGTAATATATTGGGTGTGTATTTCTGCATTCTGTATCTTGATACTGGTAGAGGTTTTCGTTCATAGCCAGAAAGGTTTTGGTAGGTATCAGAATTGTATTTGTTTTAGTAGGGATCGAGTATAGATGGAAATATGAATAGGTTTCGGAAAACATTATTGGAAAGTGAATAATGAAGACAATTTTATCGTTTGATTGATAAGATTCGATTTCTAAAATTTCATAGTATTTGTGTAAAGTAGAATTATCATTACCAAATAAAAGTTGATTTGGTTGATGGTGACGTAGAACTATTTGAATGATTGATTCTAAATCTTCTATTTTCAAAATACTAGTATGAATGATTTTCAATCTTGCAAAGGTGATAGCATTCTCCAAATTATCGAGTATTTGCAATAGGATATTTAGTATTGCTCCTAACTGATCTAAGGCAATTTTCGCTGAGATGTAACTATTGAAGTCGAATAAAATTTTGTCCAGCTCTTTATCAAGTTCGTTGATTTTATCTGATATTTGATTCTCGTTTTGTTTGATCATTGTTAGAGATTTCTCATAATCATTTATTACCTTCTTCGTTAATGAGATCTGTTTGTTCAAAGTTATTGCTATGTTTTCTTCATTGGTTTTAAGGGTTGTGATAGCGTCGTCATATCTCCTGCCATCATCGGCGTCTAGATTACCGGATATACTTTTGAAGATGGTACCTAAGCCGTCAATAAGTCCTCTTTTAACTCTTTTACTCGGATGTAAGGAATTAAATTTTTCTCTAGCAAGATTGAGATTGAAAAGAATGGCGTTATCTATATTTTTCAATTCGATATAGTATAGAGGGTGTCGACTTTGAATAATTCTTCCTATAGATTCATATTGATTGGTTAATTTTAGTAACTCGGTCTCGATTGGGTTGAGGTCAAAGTAGTGGATGAACGTGTGATGAGTAGCCTTCAATTTGGCATCACCTAGCTTATATGGTAGGATTCCGGGATTGGAATCCAAGCTGGTAATCCTAATTTCCTGAGCATTGTTCGCTTTCAGAGCGAGAAGCGTCCTGTAATGTGATACGTTTTTGATTAGATAATGGTCTTTTCAGATTGTTTTTGTGGTAAGTGGTGGTTAGAGCAATAAGTTTTGTTTTGTTTTTCAAATAATTCGTTTTTGTTGATCTGTTTATCATCGAAGGAGTAGTGGACTTTGCCTTGCGCATTGTTGTCGTTAAAATATTAATTCCTTGATTTTTCTTCGAAGGGTGAGATTTGAATCTAGGACTTGCTTTATTACGAGCTCTGGTTTTGTGGTAAACTAAGGTGTCTGGCTGATAAGTTAGTGGCTCGTGTCTATTTTGATTAACTCTAGCTAACACTTTTTCTTTCTGCTCTGTCATCTGTTTATTGAGTTTTTTGTAAATTTCTTTGGTGCATTCTTTATGTTGGTCTATATAATTGCTATATAATTTTTCTTGGATATCGATGTCGAAAGGACTATTTGAATCGAGGTGTCCATTAATGATATCTATAGGGCGCTGTTTGGTTGCTGAATGAATGGCATGGTTATAACCAAGTATTGCATAAGGCATCTGATCTAAAATATTCAAATCTTTTTTCGTCTCTCCAATAATTCTAAGGTGCTCAATGATCGTAGAATGGAACCTCTCTATTGAACTATTTGAATTGGGGTTCAGCGCTGTAGTATAATGGATATCGATTTTGTGTAATGCAGCGAATTCTTTGACAATTGTATTTTTCAGTTCAGTTCCTTGGTCTAAAACAAGTAGTTTAGGAGTACCATGGTGGGTCATGAATATTAAGAACGCTTTTGCGATGTGAATAGCAGTTAATCCAGTAAGCGGGTATGCTTGCGCGTATTTCGAAAACTTATCTATTATTGTGAGGAATTTTTGACCTTTGATCGTGAAAACATCTCCATGAACTATTTCGAATGGTTTGTTTGGTGTTGGTGTTAGTTCAAATTTTTGTTTTGGTGGATTTCTGTCATATTTCATTCTTTGACACAACTCGCAATTATTTATGTATTTTGTGACTGTACCCCTGATATTGGGCCAATAAAAGCGTCTCTTTATTTGGGCTTCTGTTTCTATAATCCCACGGTGATTAGTTTTTCCCTCGTGACACATTTTTACGAATTCGTCACGAGAATCTAATGAGAATACATCTTCCAGAACATTATTACACAAAATTAATTTGAATGCGGAATTCTTGAATGTGTTTTTCAGTATTTGGCAGAGCTTTGGAATGAAATCTTTACTGTCCAAATTAATCGCGAAAGTTTTGTTAGTCGTTGTGAATTCTTTAAACGTTTTTATCACATCCTCTTCAAAATTTTGTTTTGAAATTTGAATTGTTGTTCTCGTCCTATTTTCGAATAAGCGTTTAATTTTTGGGAGTTCCGGTGAATGTAAAACTACCTTGAGAAATATTTGATTTTTGAAATTATTGATTGCGGTTTCAGAAATGGGAACTTCAAGTATGGGATTTTCATGACTTGTGTGTATGGTTTCATTATCATCTTCTTCGTTTATGTCGTTGACATTGGGGTTGACATCATTCAAATTTGGGCTTTCGTCAATATTTCCAGCTACTGATTCTGTATCATTTTCGAAATTATTTTCATGATCGTGTATAGTGTTATTACGCGATGTTGATGCTTGTGGGTCATTTGAGAGTGATTTGTTAAAATCTTTCATGTATGAAAAAATGTCGTTAGTGTTGGTCTCATTGATTTTTATTCGGGAGAGGGCATCTGCATTCGAGTTCAACGAACCCTTTTTGTATTGGATGGTATAATCATACTCGTCCAATTTGAGTCTCCATCTGGTGAGTCTTGCACTTGGATCTTTTATTGAAAAAAGCCAGTGAAGAGGTTTATGGTCGCAGAATATTGTGAATTTTCGGCCATAAAGATATGGACGAAAATATTTGGTGGCCCAAATAATTGCAAGAAGTTCTCTCTCGATTGTGCTATAGTTTTGCTCTGCTTGATTGAGTGTCCTAGATGCGTAAGCCACTGGCTTGTCTTGACCAACCGGACCTTGTGACAGCACAGCTCCAAGGGCATATTGACTCGCATCAGTACAAAGGTTGAAAGATTTCGTGAAGTCGGGGTATTGGAGAATTGGATTATTTGTTAATAGTTCCTTACACGTTTCGAAACATTGCATATATTCTGAGTTAAGCTCGATTTTTGCTCCTTTCTTTAAACAAGATGTTAGGGGTTTTGTAATTTTGGAGAAGTCTGGAATGAATTTACGGTAATAACCCAGAAGACCTAGGAAGCCTTTTATTTCCTTGGTGGTCTTAGGAATTGGAAATCTTTTTATCGCGATTATTTTGTCAGGGTTTGGTTTTATACCCTCTGTGGTGATCACGTGACCTAGATAGGCGGTTTCTTTCTTTAAAAATTCCGACTTATCCATTTGAATTTTGAAATTGGTTTCGCGTAGACGATTGAATACTTTCTTCAGATTTAAAATGTGCTCTTGAAGAGATGATGAAAAGATGATAATATCATCAAGATAAACGAGACAAATTTCATTTTGGAGTCCTCTCAAAATGTTGTCCATTACCCTTTGGAAGGTAGCAGGAGCATTTTTGAGGCCAAAAGGCATTCGTAGGTATTCATAATGCCCATTTTCGACATTGAATGCTGTTTTTGGGATGTCATCTGGATTCATCTCAATTTGGTGAAACCCGCTAGCCAAATCTAAGGTGGAAAAATAGTTACACTTGCCAAGTTTGTCCAAGACGTCGGTGATATTTGGTATCGGGTAGCGATCGTCAATGGTTTTTTCATTTACTTTTCTGTAGTCTACCACGATACGCCACTTCTTTTTACCGGAAGCGTCGGCCTTTTTTGGGACTACCCAGATGGGGGAGGACCATGGTGAATTGCTTGGCCTTATTATGTTTTGTTGGAGCATTTTTTGAATTTGTGAATTAACTTCGGCTTTGTGAACAAACGGGTATCTATATGATTTCGTATGGACGGGAATTTCGTCGGTTGTTTGAATTTTGTGTTTTACTTGGTTCGTGAAAGATAAGTTATTCTCGTCCGTATGAAATATATCTGCATATTTTCTACACAATGGGAGAATATGAGATTTTTCTTCCTCATTCATGTGGTCCGTTCTAATTAAACTGTCTATATCACATTTACTACTTATTTCTGATATCGGCTGAATATTCATATGATAAAATTCAAATTTATTCTGAACTGGATAGGTCTTAATTGGATGTAAGATCGTGAAGTTTGTATCATCACTCGAATTATTATGTATTTCTACAAAAGTCCAACCATTCGTTGATATTGACAAGGTTTCTGGTATTGTGCAATTTTGAATGATTTGTTTGGGAATGATGATTTCGCCAGATTGAGTGGTAACAGGAATTCTTATTTTTGTCACTGTATTTCCAGGCAGAAATTTTTCATAAAATATTGTTGGATTCGCATTGAAATATTTGATTGGAATACATGTGTTGGGAGTCGAGAGCTTCAAATTTGAAAAGTCTAGATTGGCATTCAATATTTTTATGATGTCGATTCCTAAAAGACCATCGAAAACATTATGGAACTTGTATGAATAGAATTTGAAATTTTTGCCTTCATTGAATTCTTGGAAAGCTGGTATGTTTACAGAAATGTTGTGTTTAGAAGACGCAAATGAAGTGGAGACCACAAATGGATCATTCATTTTATATTGGGAAAAATATTTGTTAACAATAATTGGATCTAAAAATGATTTTGTTGCCCCTGTATCTATTAATAATTTCAGGGGTGGATATTCGATAGTAATATAAGGCAATTGCCGATCATCAAAAGATGTATGAAATTCAATTACGTCTCTGGATTTGGAGCAGATTCCAACTGAAAATCCACGGATTCCTCGAAATATTCGGGATTTTCCGAATAATCGTACTCATTTTCGATTTGACCCTCTATCTGATTTTGGAAATTTTCATCAGGAATATCTAAATGTTCGGTGTTATGCAATTCCTCTGAAAACCATTTTCGATTTGTCGATTGAGCCTGAGGTCTGGTGTTTGCCGTGAGCTGTCTAGAAGTAGTACTCATGGGAGTTGGTTTTGATTGGTTATAATTCTGAGCGTTTTGGTTTGGTTTCCAAACATTTCTTGGCGGCCCAAAAACTTGATTATTTGAGAAAAATCTCTGGGGATTATTAGGTTGTGGTTGAATATTCACAGCACCTGTTGGGAAGGATGGTCTCGGTTGTGGTTGAGATGTTTGTGGGGCAAAATTGGGGTTTTGATATCTCTGCTGATAAACATTTTGATTGAAATTTTGACCGAAATTTGATCTCTGCATTTGCTGTTGATTTGTCGGAGATGAGTATTGATAGGAAATACTGGGGTTTTGTTGTCTACCAGGATTTCTCTTGAATTGATTCGGATTCGAATTTTGATTTGAATGTGGGACAGAATTTTGGAGATACCTAATATTATCTTCCTTTCTGATGAAGTTTATTGCCTCCAACATAGTTTGAGGTTCTTTCGTACGAACCATTATACCATACGGGTTTCTCAAACCTGCTAGAAATACTTCAAGACCCTGCTGATTGTACATATTTTGTTTAAAAGCGCGCAAATTTTGGTCTACTTCGTGAATCGCCAAGTAATTTGAAATCGTGTTGAGTACTTTTCTAACTCTATCATGAAATTGGTACGGGGTTTCACTAGGACCCTGTCTCAGGTTATTTAAATCTAGGGACAAACAGGTCTCATTTCTGTGGTCGCTGAAATTTCTTATTAAAACATCTCTTACTTCAGTAATAGTTTTTACGCAGCTAATATTAACGACCTCGCGTGCTGGGCCTTTCAATTTACTAATAATAGTGCGAAAAATAATCACATTTTGATAATTATTTGGATTTTCGTTATCATAAAAGTAGGTGGAAATGCTAGCAATACTTTCAAGAAAAAAATTCAATTCATTAACGTCACCGTTAAAATCAGGTATAGTTTCAGCGTGAACTTTAGTGAAATTTGGAACTGCCATGATATTGATTGCAGGTATATTCTCGACTGATGAATTGTCGGTTGTTAATGTAATATTATTAAGTGAATTTGTAAGAAAACTTATTTCTAACTCTAGGGGATCTTCACTATCACTTGGGGAGGGAAAATCACTAGAGGAGTCTGACATGAAACAAAAACGACTTACAGCAAGAGTATCGTCTTCATCGAACTTCAGGCTTGTCGAATTTTTCTGGTTGCGTCTGCTTCTTGATCCTTTGTATCCTTAGTATCCTTAGTAACTATATTGTCCTTTTGTATCCACTTTTCGACGATCGAACGAACAGACACGTAGGAACTTTTTCGATTGTTACTCAACTATTGAAATAGAAAAAGTTATCCGCGATGGATTCTTTTGTAACAATCCTACCGACTGCGCCAATTTTATAACTCGTTTCGAGTTTGAGGTTTTAAAAAAACTTTTATTTTCAAAACGGTGATACAAGGTATGTATGATGTGAGCAGTACGAACATAAAGTCAAGACTAACTACATGAGAAATGAACTATGGAAAAGGTGAAATAAAAATGCTGATTCAATTCCTAGAATTTCTCTCGTATCTCATGGGAACGAGAAGTGCTGAGTTGCGGAATTGATGATGTAGCTTCTTTCTCATGGTTTCCTTGAATAGGTGGAATGTAACTTGCGTCACTTGATCTCTTATGGTTATTTTCCCGTAATATCTTATTGGCATGCCTCGTTCCTTGTGATTCTATCCAATATTGTGATGCAAAAGAGTTCGGGTCCTACAATTGTTGTTGCCCTGTACCCTTTACTCCAGTGTATCTCGAAACTCATAAAAGGGTGACTGTGTTGTTCTTGCCTACCTAAAAAGCTTAACTTTTTCTAAGCGTCTTCATAGTGAACTTCACACGAGCCATTGGTTCGCCATCCCTGTTTTAGATAGTGGGAAAACCTGTTTTTTCGATTTCAAACGTTGCATATGAGTTCCGTTTTTACAGATTTTTTTTTCAATACAACACTTTGTATCTTGAACATGAAAAATTATTACCGAACATATGTTTGTATAAGCTTTTCGTCAGGAAATTACCACTTGAATTACCTACATTACACCCTGTATATGTCATCGGAGAGAAGAACTCTGTATATATCAATATTATAGTGAGGTGGTAACCTATTATGCGAATACGAATGTGAAGCTCACTGACAAGGAAAGCACGTAGTTTGAGTACATTCCATAAAAAAGCATGGCTTTGATAGTATTCACAGTAGAAGCATCAAGAGCATGGGTCAAAGCTGCCATATGTGTTAGAAATGCATTTTTTATTTAGCAGTATATGGGACAATTGAAGAAACCAATAAAACAGAGTGAAAAAATGGACAAGCCATGAATTGGACATAAATTTTAAAAGAGAAAATAATCCATTCAATTGATATTTTAATTGGATGGACTATTTTCTCTTTTAACAACTGATTGAGGTCACAAACTGTGCATCAGTCAGATTAGTAGGACTGATGATTAGTCGAACATTTGTTACTTAGTTACTCGGATAACTAGAAGTGCGTGAGCAACTTGTCTGCTTCTATGCACACATTGAACGAACATAACATTCACGTTTTTTATAATTGCTAACCAATTGAACAAATTTTGGTAAAAGTCGAGCTGCAGAAAGTGCAGCGGCTATAGGTCGTTTGGGAATTATAGGGGTATTATTCACATGCATTGGATGTAATGCTGAACCTTCCACCATTGAACCTATGTGGGTCAAATGAAGCAGCAATCAGTACCTTTAGACTGAGCCAGACAATTAATCCCGAATCAGGAAATCGGATTAGACACTTGGAGAGTTTAGAATATATTTCCCTAGAATCCATGTCTACACCGATAAAAATCATGTCAGTTAGGTACGTACGACTTCGAAATGCAGTTTGAAGTGGTTATAAACAACCACCAAAATTTTCACAGAGAACGGACCTCTACTGGAAAGGGATGTAATGTGGTAGATTAAGAAGTCCAGATCCCTGATTTGTGAATTTTTGCTTTTTAGGACATTTTTCGTAAAACATTCGCAGAGTTGTTGATAACGGATATATGGGGCGATAATTTACAGCATCATAACATGATCCAAATTCGAATACTGGTGAAACGGAACCGTTTTTAAATGCTTCTGGACACCCTGTGGAAGTTAATTTTTTCGTTAATGGAATATCTTGGTTTCTCCTGGAATTAAACAGCTCCGTTATTTACCAATCAACATTTCCATCAATCTTGACCGCGACTTGACGTCCACACGAATTAATCAAATTCCACGTATCAACGTGGAACACGAAAAGCCGATGATGATTTGCATTATTTTGCATCGGCCCCAATTCATCACTTTCTCCCAGAAATTCCGTACGAACGTCATTCTCTATTACTTATATCAGAGTAATTAGGCGCGTATTTATGACATGTTGAGGCGAATTCTACCGTGTACAGCGGCCATCAGAGAATGGTATTCCTGATAATGTTCCGAACCACTCCCTCGATTACCGAGACAGAGTTTTGTGACAAATTTTACATGTTTTATTCATGTTTGTCCAAGGTGGTGCGCATCAATTTCCCACCCTCTCCAATATTGGGGTAGGAAGGAGACAGAAGACTGACGGTGTGGTGGTTTTCATCTCCCGATCATTCCGCAAATGATAACAGTATTCATGAGTTATTAGTGTTATTAAAAAGAAACGTTGCATGGGTCTTTCATCATCGGGAATATCTAAACGAGTTGCATTTAGATAATATGACATTTTTAATTTTCGTTATTTCACCTGATGAGGTTTTCTGAGTGATTCATAGTGAGAGGCATATTCATTCGGATATCATGACCATCTGTGAAATTAGGTGTGATAATGAGTATTCCTAAAGTAGATTGGAAATATACAGCAAAAGAAAATATAGTCTAATTTTCTTTCAGATTTTTGATAACGGAACCGAAAACATGTTTTCATTATACTTCTTTGAAATCACTTTATTTTTACTCATATTAGTAATATTCGAGGGGTTGACCACATGGAAATTCTGGTTTACAATTGATAGGAATACCGGGGAATTCCAGGGGAACTCCGGGGAATTCCTTTCTTTTTTACGCCAGAAAAAATACGAAATGTTCAAGAAAATCTAATGAATTCTCACTAAAAATGTTAAATAAATTATTTTAACCACTCATGATCATCGATAAGTTCATTCCCGTCTTATTTTTTAGAAAAAACAATTTCTGCTGACTGTGATTTTGTAACTTTAGTAGTTTGTATATGAAGGCTATATTTTGAAATTATTTTGAAATGTACAGGAAGAATGTTCCAAAAAAATGTGGCATATCAATATTAGTTATCTTGTTTCTTTTCGAACACCCTATATTTTATTGCTTTTTCAGATTCTCTCTGAAAATCTGATTTTTATTATCATACTTGGGGTCTAGCTGGAACGATTACAGAAATATAGGGTTGCTGTCTGGTTCACTACTAGGAACCACCTATGTAAATTGAATCATATGTTCGATAGATATGATGATTTACAGTTTACACGCTAGATTTTTGGATTTTCCTTCTTACGGATTCAGATCTTGAAAAAAAGGAGGAAATAAAATAGAAAAATACCATCAGATGATATATTCTGTTTCCAACGAGGATTTCGATATAATACAATACAACCTATAGCCTTACTGATGACAAATTTCGAAATTTTGATATCAATATAATTCGGTATTATTCAAATTCTGTGATATTAAGTGACATCACTCTGGAGCTAGGCCTGAAGTTTATCTTGACCTCAGAAATCCCATCGGAAATCCCGAATGATTTTGTGTGTGATGTTCCTAAATATTTCATATTTCACCAGATTTCCCAGGAATTCTCCTGGAATTTCGAAAGGATGGACCAATTTTCAACTTCGCTCATACCAATCTGCTTATTTTTTTCTATAGAATCCGTTTCTCCAATCGAAAAAATCGAAATCGAAAAAAACTTTTTTTCATCATAGAAAAAATGGAGCAAATCGCCATAACTTTCGAACGGATGGACCAATTTTCAACTACGCTCATACCAATCTGCTTATTTTTTTCCATAGAATCCGTTTCTCCAATCAAAAAAATCGAAATCAGAAAAAACTTTTTTTTAACATAGAAAAAATGTAGCAAATCGCCATAACTTTCGAACGGATGAACCAATTTTCAACTTCGCTCATACCAATCTGCTTAGTTTTTTCCATAGAATCCGTTTATCCAATCGAAAAAATCGAAATAAAAAAAACTTTTTTTCATCATAGAAAAAATGTAGCAAATCGCTTTCGAACGGATGGACCAATTTTCAACTTCGCTCATACGAATCTGCTTATTTTTTCCCATAGAATCCGTTTCTCCAATCGAAAAAATCGAAATCAAAAAAAACTGTTTTTCATCATAGAAAAAAATCGCCATAATTTTCGAACGGATGGACCAATTTTCAACTTCGCCCATACCAATCGGCTTATTTTTTTCCATAGAATCCATTTCTCCAATCGAAAAAATCGAAATCGAAAAAAACTTTTCTTCATCATAGAAAAAATGTAGCAAATCGCCAAAACTTTCGAACGGATGGACCAATTTTCAACTTCGCTCATACCAATCTGCTTATTTTTTTCCATAGAATCCGTTTCTCCAATCGAAAAAATCGAATTCAAAAGAAACTTTTTTTCATCATAGAAAAAATGAAGCAAATCGCCATAATTTTCGGACGGATGGACCAATTTTCAACTTCGCTCATACCAATCGGCTTATTTTTTTTTATAGAATCCATTTCTCCAATCGAAAAAATCGAAATCGAAAAAAACTTTTCTTCATCATAGAAAAAATGTAGCAAATCGCCATAACTTTCGAACGGATTGACCAATTTTCAACTGCGCTCATACCAATCGGCTTATTTTTTTCCAAAGAATCCGTTTCTCCAATCGAAAGAATCGAAATCAAAAAAAACTTTTCTTCATCATAGAAAAAATGAAGCAGATCGCCATAACTTTCGAACGGATGGACCAATTTTCAACTGCGCTCATACCAATCGGCTTATTTTTTTCCAAAGAATCCGTTTCTCCAATCGAAAGAATCGAAATAATAAAAAACTTTTTTTCAACATAGAAAAAATGTAGAAAATCGCCATAACTTTCGAACGGATGTACCAATTTTCAACTTCGCTCATACCAATCTGCTTAGTTTTTTCCATAGAATCCGTTTATCCAATCGAAAAAATCGAAATAAAAAAAAACTTTTTTTCATCATAGAAAAAATGTAGCAAATCGCTGTCGAACGGATGGACCAATTTTCAACTTCGCTCATACCAATCGGCTTATTTTTTCCATAGGTTTATCCAATCAAAAAAATCGAAATCAGAAAAAACTTTTTTTCAACATAGAAAAAATGTAGAAAATCGCCATAACTTTCGAACGGATGTACCAATTTTCAACTTCGCTCATACCAATCTGCTTAGTTTTTTCCATAGAATCCGTTTATCCAATCGAAAAAATCGAAATAAAAAAAAACTTTTTTTCATCATAGAAAAAATGTAGCAAATCGCTTTCGAACGGATGGACCAATTTTCAACTTCGCTCATACCAATCGGCTTATTTTTTTCCATAGAATCCGTTTCTCCAATCGAAAAAATCGAAATAAAAAAAAAAACTTTTCTTCATCATAGAAAAAATATAGCAAATCGCTTTCGAACGGATGGACCAATTTTCAACTTCGCTCATACCAATCGGCTTATTTTTTTCCATAGAATCCGTTTTTCCAATCGAAAAAATCGAAATCAAAAAAAACTTTTCTTCATCATAGAAAAAATGAAGCAGATCGCCATAACTTTCGAACGGATGGACCAATTTTCAACTTCGCTCATACCAATCTGCTTATTTTTTCCATAGAATCCGTTTCTCCAATCAAAAATATCGAAATCAAAGAAAACTTTTATTCATCATAGAAAAAATGAAGCGAATCGCCATAACTTTCGAACGGATGGACCAATTTTCAACTACGCTCATACCAATCGGCTTATTTTTTTCCATAGAATCCGTTTTTCCAATCGAAAAAATCGAAATCAAAAAAAACTTTTCTTCATCATAGAAAAAATGAAGCAGATCGCCATAACTTTCGAACGGATGGACCAATTTTCAACTTCGCTCATACCAATCTGCTTATTTTTTCCATAGAATCCGTTTCTCCAATCAAAAATATCGAAATCAAAGAAAACTTTTATTCATCATAGAAAAAATGAAGCGAATCGCCATAACTTTCGTACGGATGGACCAATTTTCAACTTCGCTCATACCAATCTGCTTATTTTTTCCCATAGAATCCGTTTCTCCAATCAAAAAAATCGAAATCAGAAAAAACTTTTTTTTAACAGGGATTCCATAAAAAACTCTACAAATTTTCATCAAACATGGAACAGAGCAATAGTAAAATCGAAATATCTCAAATCTGTTACAATTCATCATACTGTATCACCATAAAACAGTTGTCTTGAACCTCGAATATAACCCCCACGACACAAATCGTCAATTTTTCACCTATATAGAGCCCCATATAAACCCGAGGCGGCGAAATTGCTTTATAAAAATGGCTTATACTTTGGCTGATCAAGACAAATTCCGATAGATTGTTTATTGTGCGAGAATGCGAGGAAGTTGTTTTCTGGTGGCCAACACAACGCATTTCAACCTCAAACGACTTTGTTTCCCTACGCACGAATCACAAAAGATCAGAATCGCGTACAGAGACAGGGAATTTCTTTATTTTCCGGTCGGTATGAATGATAGATCTAGAGGGCCGAGGGAAATGCGGAAATATATCTATATGCTTTGGGGAATCCACACGCCGAAGGAATATTCATACGCCTACGTCACGTATTAAGACAAATCATATAGTTGTTTGTTATTTACGATTTTCTTTTGGAAATGATAGAAGATCAGGAAGATGATTTTGAACACCAGTCACAAACTACTTACTTTTTCTTGAATGTAATATTTTAATAATTTTCCTATATATTAACAGATGTCCATGGATGATACTGCTTGATAAATCTTATCAGGCATATTTTTATACCAGTGAAACCTTCGAATAAAGTTTTCGAGCTGAAGTTCTCTTGGTAGTTCGATATAGGCAGAAGAAATCAAATTTCAAAATTGCCACCTTGTTCACCAGATCTCACAAAATTATATATTCTTATAGTCACTTGAAAATAAACATACATGCATGACATGCGCATTCGAGGCCCGGGATTTCGAGAATCCGTGTTTTTTTGGGCTCTCTTCCTGACGTCGGAGGGCTATAAGAAGGCCCTTTCTAGGAACTTGAGCCTCTTGCAGAACAGTGCTGGGCATTCGCAAAGCAAATGTTCTGCAGTTTCAGCGAAGTTATCGCAGTAGCGGCAACTATCACTCTCTGTTTTACCCATCTTTTTGAGGTGATACCTCAGAGGGCAGTGTCCAGTGAGGAGTTCCGTTACCAGTTTCAAGTCTTTCTTGATGTCCAACTCGGAAAGCTACTCAGCTTCCCTTTGCTAAAGGCTCACTAGTCTATTCGCTTGTCTTTGTCCTAATATAATGTGCCAATTGTTCAAACCAATAAAACAGTTGAGAAAATAGTATATTATGATACAAGTTTTATAATACGCTATTTTGTCGCACACGTTGTTTGGGAACAAGTGCGACAACGTGTCTTATAAAACGTGTGTCATATGCAATTTTTTCTATTTTGAATTGATTTGTAGAAAAAAATGGATTTAATATCGATAAATAACAGAAACATCTTCGATTGGTAACATTGATGACATTGAAATAATCAAAATCTGACGCACAAGCGTAAAGCCCAGTTTACAGTTGATCTATTTTGATTATTGATATACCAGCGGTGAAAAATTCAATGTTGTTATTGTTTTTATTGGTCAATTTGAATCAAATTAAATTCTAGTTCGATATAGGCAGAAGAAATCAAATTTCAAAATTGCCACCTTGTTCACCAGATCTCACAAAATTATATATTCTTATAGTCACTTGAAAATAAACATACCTATATATATTTTATTCATTTATTTATTCAGGCAATACACGATAATAATTGAATGGGAAATTATAATTACAACATATATATCCATTATGTAAAGAGAGTTCTTGAAATTACGCCTTCATCATTGTATATTTGAACAAAATTATCAATATCTCGAAATATAACAATGATACCCATGATAATTTCTGAATGAGCACACGTTTCACTGCAAAGTGTATACTTAGTACTCAAGAAAATCGATTGAAATAGCATTGAAATTGGCGATGTATTAACAAATATTTTGGACGCCCTGTATTATCGAAATAGACAAGTTAGGATAGTTTAGGATCAACTGGGCCACTACGTATGAATTTGTACGCAAGCAGTGGTGGATAGTGAAATATTGTCACTTGATGTTTGGGAACAAGTGCGACAACGTGTCTTATAAAACGTGTGTCATATGCAATTTTTTCTATTTTGAATTGATTTGTAGAAAAAAATGGATTTAATATCGATAAATAACAGAAACATCTTCGATTGGTAACATTGATGACATTGAAATAATTAAAATCTGACGCACAAGCGTAAAGCCCAGTTTACAGTTGATCTATTTTGATTATTGATATACCAGCGGTGAAAAATTCAATGTTGTTATTGTTTTTATTGGTCAATTTGAATCAAATTAAACTCTAGTTCGATATAGGCAGAAGAAATCAAATTTCAAAATTGCCACCTTGTTCACTAGATCTCACAAAATTATATATTCTTATAGTCACTTGAAAATGAACATACCTATATATATTTTATTCATTTATTTATTCAGGCAATACACGATAATAATTGAATGGGAAATTATAATTACAACATATATATCCATTATGTAAAGAGAGTTCTTGAAATTACGCCTTCATCATTGTATATTTGAACAAAATTATCAATATCTCGAAATATAACAATGATACCCATGATAATTTCTGAATGAGCACACGTTACCCATCTTTTTGAGGTGATACCTCAGAGGGCAGTATCCAGTGAGGAGTCCCGTCACCAAGTCTTTTTTATCCAAGTCGAGAAGCTGTTTAGCTTTTCTTTGCGAAAGTCTCACTATTCTTTTCGCTTGTCTTTGTCCTTGTTCGAGTGGGCTTTGGAACCAGTGGACTCACTGAAGGGTTCTGGGCCAGGAAACTGTGTGTTCGCTCCTTCATTGGCAAGGTAGTATGCTTCCTCGTTGCCTCTATAACTCGCTGGTGACCTGCCACATCAAACTAACCTAATTGTTTTCAGCTAGCTGTCTCAGGAATTTGTTGTAGTCCAAAATCAGCTTATACTTATACTAGAGGCACTCCTGAGCCATCTCTATAGCATAACCTTCTTCTTGAAATAAGGTTGAATATTGCCAAGTGGTTTTGAGAGCCTGAAACTTGGTCCTGTAACACCCACTCCAGCCCCTTCATCCACTGTTGCAACTCTTTCTAGTTGAGCTCCGTGCTCTGTGCAGATTTGATGGATATTCACATAGATCTTATTGCTTACGCTAGATCCGGCATCCTGTAGTAATTTTTTGGTCTAGAGGGGCTTGCATACCCAGTAGGTACTACATGATCACGTGGTACAACACATGTATGGACACAAATAAAAGCGACCAATAAATGGCATAGTACTTTCAACTCCCCCGGACCTACAAAATAAGTAACCTGGAAACCGGATCTAGCGTAAGCAATAAGACCTATGGATATTCATGACCACTTGTCATGATATTTGTAGGCTTTGATATGGATACTGGGAGAATGTGAAGATGTCCAATCCGATTTGTATAGAGCATAGTCAAACACAAATCGATATCGACCACAGATCGAACCCGATACCGAAGATTATGAGTCTAACGACTCGGCCATTGGCTGACTTTGAAATGAACTATAACTGTAGGTAACTATTGAATGATAATCATTGTTGAAATGATTATCAGCAGCGAAATGGACATATCCCTGATCTGGTAGCCTGAAGGGCAGTTCTCCAGGACCCCATTCGAATTTTAAACTTTCCCCTGCGAATATCTGACCCACACGACCCACCACACCCAACAAAACAATCGACTTGGCAGCATCTCCAGAGCATCCATCGAATTTATTATTGCATTAAGCCCGTCTAATAAATAAACGTTATTGGATCCATTTCCCACCAGGCCGAGGCCCCGCTAACACATTGGCCTCACGTAGAGAGGCCCGGAAGTCTCGGCGGTCATTTCTCGAGTACAGGCGTAATGACCGCGTCCCACGGGAACCCCCCCAGTGATGGAGATCGCCGGGGTGGCCGTGTCATCCCCGTCCATCTTTCCGACTGGCTTTCTTACACCCCATCGCTCGCCCTGATGCGATGTCGTTTCGCGTTTCTTATTTTCGTTCTCGTATCGTGGTTGTTTGTTTCGCGGGAGATTGTGCATTTCGGGTTATTGTGGGGATTTGTCGCAGTCGTCAGGAATGGAGGTCGATGGGGTGGGTTTGGAGTGGGTGGGTTGATTTGGCCTCCACTGCTACAAGGAATGTATAGCGGAGAATGATAGAGCCATGAATTAGACGAAAAGAAAAATAGTCTATCCAATAAAAAATGACTGTGTCTATTAATCGGCGCGTGATCAACGCATGCTCATATTCCGCCCCGACGAATAGAATCATTGATTCAACATCGGGATCACCATTTTTTGTGTATTTCTGAGGAAGAAACAAAAATTTATCAATAATTGGAAAAAATAAAAATGTACTTTGTAATCCTGGATCAATCAACGCTATATATCAATGAGACTGCCTGAACCAAAGAAACTAACCTATCAGTAAGTGTCTAGGAATTACAGGGGCGATATTCAAGTGCCCCACGCGGCAGCCTTAGAGGTAATGCTGAACCTTTCACCATTGCAGCTGTGTGTAATGAAAAAAGCAGCAATAAGTGCCTTCAGACTGAGCCAGACAATAAATCTCAAATCAGGAAATCGGATTGGACACTTGAAGATTTTGGAAAATATTTCACTAGAATCCATGTCTAAACCGACAGATATAATGCCAGTTAGGTACGACTTCGAAATGCAGTTTGAAGTAGTCATAAACAACCACCAAAGTTGCACGGAGAACGGACCTCAACTGGAAAGGGTATGGTATACTGATGGATCCAAGATGGATGAAAGGGCTGGATTGGGAGTTACAGGGCCAAATTTCAGGCTCTCAAAATCCCTTGGTAACACCCCAACCATCTTTCAATATAGATAATACATGCTATAGAGATAAGTGCCCAGGAGTGCCTCGAAAGGGACACTCGAAGGGCAAAAATCTATGTTCTATCAGGTAGCCAAGCAGCACTGAAAGCTCTGGAGTCATACACTCGTGAGTCTAAGCTGACTTGGGAATGTAAACAATCCCTAAGACAACTGGTAGCGAACAAGCAGGTCACTTTGATGTGGGTGCCAGGTCATAAGGGAGTTGAAAGCAACGAGGAAGCAGACTGCCTTGCCAAAAAGGGGAAAATACACAATTTCTCGGCCCAGAACCCTTCTGTGGACTTTCCAAAGCCCACGCTGTTTTGACGCTGGGAAGCAGATGAAATAAAATCTCACTGGAATAAAATGCCGGGACAAAGACAAGCGGAAAGGCTAGTGAGCATCATCTCGCCAAGGAAAGCTAAACATCTTCTCGAGTTGGACAAAAAAGACATGAAACTGGTAACGGGACTCCTCACTGAACACTGCCCTCTGAGGTATCACCTCAAGAAGATGGGTAAAACAGAGAATGATAGTTGCCGCTACTGCGAGATCTTCGCTGAAACTTCAGAACATTTGCTTTGCGAATGTCTAGCACTCTTCTGCAAGAGGCTCAAGTTCCTGGAAAGAGCCTTCTTAGAGCCCTCCGATATCAGGAACCTAGCTCCCAGGAAACTGATAAACTTCGCAAAAATCCTAGGAATCCCGGGCCTCGAATAGGGTTATGCACAAAAGATCTGATAGGCTGCACAGCCTCAACGACCCCAGTACAATCTATAAGTGTCTGGATCAATATCTTCGTGAATTTTTTAAGGAGGAACAATTAATTGATAGTTAAAAGTCGTTCGATGCTCATTTGTTTCAGATTTTTTCCTGTCAGCGACCCAAACTTAGGTTTAAGTTATGTTTTTCTTTTTTTTCTAACTTCAGCACATATATTATGTATCGATCGTAATCTGACATATGTTCACTTTTATACATATTTTCACTCAAATAGGTTCAATACCAGTTCTTAGGAACAACAATAACGCATTCCAAAAAGAAAAAAAAACATTTTCAGAGGTATAATCATGTATTTTTGTCTCCTGAAGAAGAACTCGAAGTCGAAACAATAGTTTCGTAAATACACCATGAAAAATATCATCAACTTTTTCATTTTTCATTTAGTACCTTAGTGTAGCACCACAAAAGTTGGATGTTTATCAAAGAGTTTTCCAATGATGATGGGAATACCATTTGATATGATTTAAAGTGGGAGGTGAAAGTTTGGAGGAAAACTCACATGCAGATTCGACCATTTCTTGATTTCTCATTCAATTCTCCAGATTTTCAACAGGTAAGTTTCAAATTTGCCACACTGTATTACCATGATCTATGAAGAATAAACTAACGGGGACAAATAAAAACTATGCTGACTCTAAGCGACTTGTTGAAGAAGATGATAACAGGAATTCTCTGATTTCCCTGAAGGAATTCAAATGATTAATGATAGAGGAACGAATGTGTTGGAGGATTCAGATTAAACAACGCTTATGTGAAGTTTCTATCTACCGTTCTGTGAGTGCGTGAATACCAGAATAATATACTGTTTAACGATAACAGAATGATACTCATTTTACACGATTATGATGTTGCAATGCAGCATATCATAAGAGTGCCAAATGAATATTACGTTTGAGTTATACACAATACTCTCTGCGGCAATCACAAAATCATAAAAATAACGAAAATTTTCCATAAATTTCGGTGAGACTACGAGACTCGCGCGAGAAGATTGTTGTAGTCTCATTAAATCGTGGTAAAAGTGAATTGACATAGCTGTCATCAGTTTTAATTGCATCCGATGTAATCATGAAATATGAAATCATATTGGAGGCATAATATAATGTGCCCAATTGTTCAAACCAATAGTTGGGTAAATAGTATATTATGATACAAGTTTTATAAGACGCTAACAAGTGCGACAACGTGTCTTATAAAACGTGTGTCATATTCAATTTTTTCTATTTTGAATTGATTTGAAAAAAAAAAAGGATTCAATATCAATAAATAAACGAAACATCTTCGATTGTTAACAATTATGACATTGAAATAATTAAAATCTGACGCACAAGCGTAAAGCCCAGTTTACAGTTGAGCTATTTTGATTATTGCAATACTAGTGGTGAAAAATCCAATGTTATTATAGTTTTTATTGGTCAATTTGAATCAAACTAAACTATGAATTAAAATTGACTCATACAAACATTGAGTTTTTCACTGCTTTCTGACTTTCATTTGACAAAGGCTATTTCGATGCGCATTAGCGTTTCATAATGACTCCATTATAGAATCAAAATAGAAAAAGTAGTTTTGTATTACTTACAGCCGTGAAAAATATTTCAATCTGTCATCTGTCATAATCTTACAAGTTAGTGGGGTAAGTTGAAAATTATTTCCTGATTTTCAATAAAAATCCAATTTTCGATATCAACTCGAAGCAAATGATGGACGAAAGAAAGCGAAGAGAGTTTTTCTCGAATTCCCGACAAACGATTAATAACCTGCAATACGAATGGGTAATAAAAAGTTGATTTATAGTTTCATAGCAATCTGGCACGGTATAATGTTGCCAATATCCGACATTAAAATTAACTTAGAGGGGACGCGAAGGAGGAAATATCCGAGGAAAATATTGAAATTATACTGATTGCGGTTCGGCTAATGTCTTTTGTTCGGGTTTTTATGGGTCTGTTTTTCGGTCGGTTGGAAAATTGAATGATTTTTTTAAATTGCTCTCTCAAATACAGATTGAATGAGGAATAGGAGATTCACATTATTTCCGTTTCTTTCAGATATTCGTGGAATCTCTTTAAAACGGAGGATTTGCCTCTTCCGAAGGCCATTCGTTTAGATGAAATCAACATTATTCAGGACGAGTTTCACATGAATGATAATAATTGTTTTATTCATTTCTCATCGAACAATTCTAAAAGAAAAAAACGTGGTTAGGTCAATCATTGAAAAGTGTTGAGTTGAAGCGACATCTGTCATTCTCTTTTGATTCCTATCTCATTTTTCAAACCGCTCTCAAAGAAAGAAGATTGAGTTCTCCATGACCAGTACTGAATGTTATTAATCTGAAATTATCTTAAATAATATAATGTACCCATTTCATTCAGAGGAGATTATCAAGATGCGTAGAACTCCTATACTGACATTCAATACTCGTGGTGATTTTTTTTCTATTATTCAAGTCCATTTCTATTATTGGTATTCAGACATGAAAGTTTTCCTATATAACAATTTATGAGAATGTCATAAAGCACTACTCATATCATCATGGTATTATTATTTGATATACTTATACAATAATAAAGCACACGTATTGGAATTTGAAATAAAAACATACGCTCGCTTGTATGGATTTAAGTATAATCAATATCAGTTGATACCCACTATAACTATAAACGTTTCGTACTTATTTATTGGTTTCTGATGTCCCTTTTCGGATTATAAGGAGATGAAACTCTAGCTATGACTGCCCAGGAAAAATCCAATATCTTTGCGCACCTATTTGCTGGGAATTCCACTCTGGATTCATCGGGAAAACAACCCCCGAACATTACACCTATTGACAATCATATGCCCGAGATCACCTTTCGCCATCCTATAAGTAGGATTTCGTTGAATCACAACGCACAAACAAAGCCTGTAGACCTGACGGAATCCCACCGATTGTTCTCAATAAAGGTGCCCCCGAACTAACACCTGTTCTTTGCAAGTTGTTCGACCACTCTTACAATTTGGGGGTATTTCCGTCCAACTGGAAGATTGCAAGAGTACAACCAGTCCCCAAAAATAGGTAAAAATACCTTGCCTAGCAACTACAGACCTATCGCGCACTGCAATCAATTATTTCAAAGGTCATGGAAAAACATCGAGCTCATGAAATATCTGGAACACTCAGGAATTGTCAACGATAGGCAATATGGCTTCCATCTATTGAAAAATATGGAGAAACTTTAGCCGTGACAGATATTTCCAAGGCATTTGATCGAGTTTGGCACCAGGGACTCCTCGCCAAGCTTCCATCTTATGGTTTGCCCCCTCAGCTGTGTTCTCTGCTTGCTAGTTTTCTCTCAAACAGGTCTCTCCATGTAGTGGTCGATAGAGTTTCATATGATTCTCTAATCATAAATACTGGTGTTCCGCAGGGATCAATTTTAGCACCAACACTATTTCTACTTCACATTAACGATTTGTTGGAAGCAACTTCATGTTCTATACATAATTTCGCGGATGATAGTACCCTCCATACCGCTTTCTCTTCCAGGGCTCCTATATCAGTCCGTCAAACCAGAAATGAACGAGGGAAATGTTAATAAAATATGGACTTAGCAACAATTTTCGAGCGGGGATCTAATAACCTGGTAGAATTCAATGCAAACAAAACACAAGCATGTCTTTAAAGCCGATCTCACTGCCTAACATAATTCAGTCAGGAGTAACCATACCATGGAAGTCATCCATTTCGATGCTTGGAGTTACTATCAGCAATAACCTTTCTTGGAAAAACCACGTGAGATTGCCAAAAGTGCATCCCAAAAACTTGGTTTTCTGTTTCGAGCCAAGAGCTATTTCACCGACCTGTCCTGGAATACTGTTTCAATATTTGGAGTGCGGCACCAAAACATATCCTGAAACTATTGGATTCTGTCCAAAAAAGGGAAATTCGTCTCGTCGGTGATGCCTCGCTTACAAACTCGCTCACTTCTCTGGAACATCGAAGAAAAGTTGTCGATTTATTTCTATTTTATAGATATTTTCATTGGCGATACTCTTCTGAAATATCAACAATCATTCCTCCATTAGCAGTCTCTTTGAGATTAACCCGCCAAGTTCAGTCTTCACACCCCTTCGTGGTCCCTTTAGAGACCTGCAGAACGTCCCTTTCCAAAGACTTGTTCATCCAACGAACATCGAGACTTTGGAACTCATTGCCTAGGGACGTGTTCCCCGAGGCATACGATCTCCATAAATTTAAGAAGAACACCAACTCTTACCTTCTTTCCCTTGGTTCTCACGATGTTCTCTGATCATTACAGGATATCCCTTTTCGTAAGAACCAAAATATAAAAAAAGACCGACGGTTTCAAATCGCGTCTTCTCGAACTGCCAGCCCGGGTTTCCATCCCGGGGCAGTGCAATTCTTTTTCAATCTATGAGTTATTTTCCCTTCTTTTCTGTTAGATGTGTGGATTATTGGATTGAATTTTAATATAATAGTGAATAATAAATGAATTTAATGATTTAGATGAAGAATATTATGAAATGTAAGTTGATTGAATGAAGTATCGAGTTTTTTTTTTGTCTATAGGAACTGTGTTTGTAGAAAAAAATATTGTGTGTATATTTCGAGTGCAAAGTGTCTTGCTGCTCTCGAAATATTATCGACTTTTTCGATAAAATAAGCACATCCACCAAGGAATTGTCTCTCAATTCATTCGGTCTGAAGTTACACCCCCCAACGAAAGAAAACCACATTGGAGCAGCAAACGGCATTGGGTGTCCCGATATGAGGCTCCAGCCTCAACCTCACTCTCGGATATCATCTCCCGCTGAAGATGCTGGATGATTTTAATTAGATATTTAATTGCCGAAGCCGGGGCGAGGAAAAAATCGTCATTTGTTCATTTCCACTCCGGACTTTTTCCGCACTTAACTACGTGTAAATTACCGGAGTTACAGTCGGGCTAAATTAAAATCTAATGATTAATTTAACGGCGACTGGAATTGCAGCTTCATCACCGAACGAACGTTTCGCAGGAAGAACGGCCTGATTAAAAATGTCAACTTGCACTTATCGTCCGGGAACGGCTCGTATATTATGAGGTTAACTTTCAGAAGTGGGACTTCAGCAGTCATTTTCAGTTGATGCGCTGCCTGAGAAAAAGTCGTAATTTGCAGAACCACCATCTTGATGATATCAGCACCGACACGAAGTTTCCTCGAGTTTTCCTCACGAACTGAGCACAGAATGATTCGATATCAGCCTGATTTTATTCATTTCACCACCAAAAACTTCTTATTTTATTTTTTTATATGTATAATCATGAAGATATGTATAAAAAATATTTATTTATGTATCAAGGGCATAAAATAGGCTTTTATGGTCCGCAACGTGTAATAGCCTGAGCGATAGTGAGGGCTACTAACACGCCTAGGTCCATAAAAGCAAGTTACGCCCGAAATACATACAACATTTTATGCACGACCAGTATATTTTATTGTAGATACATCTTCACCTCTCAAGCATGAGATGAATAAAACGGTTCTTAAATACCTTTTGAACACCTTTAAAATAAATAAAAGTATCACATGGGAGTGTTTTTACTTTTTCTCTATCTCTTATAATAAGGGAGTTATTAAGGGTTAAAAATTCGCTCATGTTCCAGACTGCTGGGTGAATAAATAGGCTAGTAGCCATATTTGCTGTCAATACAGACAATAGCATTCCAGTGACGAAGAAAGTGTTAATTTACTCCACCAGAAATCAGTAAAGCAGCTGAGGATGCGAATAATTAATAATGTATTGTCTGGCGGGCGGTAAAGTGCCATTTTACGCCCGGCTGGCGGTAAAGTAGTCCGAGGGCGATAAAGTATTATTTTACGCCCGGTCGTACCGTAAGAAATTAATGCTCAAAGTAGATCATAATAAAATCCATATGGATTAAAATCAACGGGCATATCCCACAAAAAATAATTTTTTTGGCAACCTCCCGGAAAGAACCTACCCACTTCCCGGACGTGTTTTCTTCAAGAAAATATCAGCTTTCCGGCCTATTATGGAAGGTACGTACTTGAACTAGGCCGGAAAGAATCGCATCGTTGTTGTTTTCATAAATATGAAAATCTTGGTAGTCATGCCTTCAATAAAAGCAGTTGATCATTACCATAGCAGAGAAATAATACTGACAGCTATTCAACTTTAAATTAGTTGACATTTTGATTTTTGAAAGTTTTCAAAATTTCCAAAGCAGCATCTGCTGCTACAAAACAATAATAATCGCATTAAAAAAGTCCACGTACGGTAAAGTTTATGATTTGTTCACGAAATTGATGGATATAAAGATATGAAAAACTATACATAGGATATAATTTTGGCTTATTTTGGCGCAAAAATCTGGAACGTTCAAATCCTTCACCTTGTACTGTATATGTTGAAGAGTACCATTTCAGTGAAGAAAAATATAAACCTAGTCACTTTCCCAAAGGTTAGGTAGGACAAAGAGATCATAAATCTTCAGCAGCGAGCATAAGATCAACAAATTCATTAGAGAAGCAGATAATAAGAATTATAATGTTTCTGTTAGTACAGTATAATTTTGTTCTACAAAGAAATACTTATTATTATAAAGAAATGTGTCTCATTGCTTAGTTTTTCTTTATGGATGCCTGAAAAATAGTGCACTGAATTTTATCAACTGGCCCAAAAAATGTATTTTCCGGACTTTTTACGTAAATTATCATTCTTTGCGGTGACATTCCAATCTATTTTCCATTTCTGTCAGACTGATGAAGCGATATGTTTATATCGTACTTATTCTAATATTCTTATGAAATGGGCTATCCAGTCATTTCCAATTTTTCTTGAAGTCGACTGAAAAACCAAAATAAAAATCATGATTGAATTTTATAAAATTATTCAAATCACCATAACTTTACGTTTTGGTCATGTTTGCATCATTTTCATTCATAGTATATAATCCAGTAATCGAAAAAAAAACGAATAAAACACGGTACAAACGGAGAACCACTGATTGGAAGGAATAAAACAAAATGAGAATTCTCAAGCCTCAACCAATTTTTTTGCAAACTCTGCACCTGTTCACTAAGTGCATACATAATGATGCGAATGTTTCTTTCTTCGAACAGGAGGTAATACGAGTGGATAAAACCCAATCCTCTGTGTGGCATCAGCCAGAAAAGTAGGTAGTTGTTTTCTGCTCGTTGTCTACCTCTTCAAACACATTGATGAATTGATGAAAACGTTGAATTTTCCCGTTTTGTATTATAGAAGGTGAATTTGAAACCTTTTAGAATATTTTCAATCGCCATAACTTCCGGAAGTATACTCAGTTCATGTGATCTGCGAGAAAACCTTTCGACAGAAAGCGAGAGCCTTCAGCTCAAACATCTACTGGGTGATCAAAATCGCATTCCAACCCATAGATCATCAGGAAATCCATACTGTGATCCTTATTGTTACTTTCTAACTGCAAACTATGAGCGAATTAGGTGCAAAGAGTGACGCTTCTGAACATTTCTCGGAAATAATTATTAGTTATATGACTTTTGATACTTATCCGACTTTATTTAATGTGCCAACTTCCACCAACTAATTCTCCGTCTTAGGTGTATCTTACGAATGTTATTTCGGGAGATTTTAATGGACCCCTTTTCCGTGCGCTTTCTTCTTCATTTGAATATGTGTCGAGACGTTTCGGAACCCACTATCTACAGCGTGTACCAAAAGTAAAGAAATGGACAAATATTTCATACCGCATATATACTAGCATTTGATAAAGTTTTGTATATTCCAGTTCGAATTAATGCTGGAACCAATAGCGAGTTCCATATTGCTGCCAAATTAACCTTTATTTTGTTGTTGGGCGAAAATTTATTTTTGAATGGAACAACACCATAGTTTGTTGAGTTTTGTTTCGAAAATCTGTACAAAATTGTAAATATTTATGTTGACAGTGAATATTTTTCATGCTACTTCTGGTGATTAGGTATTTCATTCATGCTGAAATTAACGTTTTTGATTGGTTGGAATGATTGTGTTGATAGGCAATAACACCATGTTTTCAATTTTGTATTTCGGCTCCTGATTGGCTATTGGATACCTACATGCTGTGTTTTCGTTTCTGTATTTCGCTTTCTGATTCGTAGGCAGTAGGGTAGTTTAATTAAACAACGACTTACCAGTTGCAATCTGTCATATTATTTTCCGATTCCTTGGTAAATAAATGAATGACACTACACCAAATTTTCGTCTGACAACAATCAAAATGAATTTAGCTCAGTAGTACCTAGTGCATAGGTAATCTTGCCTACATCATACAATGGCATTACGGTCGTGAGGCCTCTATGTATTGTTGGTTGCATAACGAATCTTCTTGTGTCGAACTATAATGCATAATATCAAAATAACTTATTCCACAAACTGTACGTTTAATATTACTATTAACAATAAATGGAAAATCATCAAAATGGCTTTGATTTTATTCGTGAAATAATCTGAACAAATGCAACTCGTGTTATCGATGATTATCGAAAATTCCTTCTCTTTTTCGAAACAAATCGAAGAAATTTGTGTTGATAATCATCAATACACTCGTCGTATTACATGCGAAAACACTTCAACAGTTAGCTGAGATCGCTTCATACGATCGCGGTCGTGTTAGAAGTAAGAAATAAATAATTCGTGATGAATATCGAAGCGTTAAAACTTCAATTGAGTGGTCAAATCTCTGATAAACATTCATGAATAATGAGTAATTTTCCTACTTCTATTCCGAGAAGAATGTAATCTGGACCTGTGGTATAAATTGATTTCATTGGATTATTTTTTAAATTTTGCAATTGTGCTTCTTAGGATAGAATAGTGTGACCATGCACAAAGATATTCACCTGCCGATTCACTACAATAAGCTAGCAGTACATTATCCGAAAAATCTCATTGGGTACATGTTAAACGTTGCACTGCATATCCTATACTTCGTATAAAAAGAATTTTCCTATGACCCCTTATGAAAATGTCATAAAGCACATTGTTTTGTTATTTGGAAAGAAAATAGCAGACATATTGAAATGAAAAAAATCGCACGCTCGTATGCAAGGATAGATATATAAATAATTGGTAGGCAAGTATTTCTCACTGCCACCATATAAGCAAACACCACATTCATATATATGTTCGAGTTTCTGACACTTTTCCGATTATAATATTCATCATGAATACAAATTTGAGATATTATACGATACAGTACAGTTATCATACAACCAGGAATACGGGAGTTATTCCTAATAGTTGTGTGATTACTGGCGACTAAGTCTGTGGGAGTCCGACCATATTTTGAAAAAAAAATTGTTACTTTGTTGGTGTTTGATATATATATATATATATATATTTCTTCCAGTTGTTAATACATTGCCCAAAGGGTTAGGATAGAACATGAATTATAAGTTTTGATATGATACTAACATATATTTTTATTTTGAAATGTCAAACATTATAACTGATCGATCTCACCCGCATATCCGGGTCAGACCGAACACCAACTACGGGTGAGATCGACTACGAAAAATAACACAATATTAAATACCAAAACATATTCGAATATCGTTATAATTAAAGTATTACATAAACAAATTCATTTTGTACGATTTTTTTTTAGTTTTTCACATAAATCGCAATATTTCTCATTTTTTTTTCTTTCAAAGTGTTTTAATTGGTTTTCATTCATCATATCAATGATTCCCTGCAAATCGCATAATATTTCATCATTATCATTATACCTAATACCAAATGTTCGTGATCGCTCTCTTCCGGATTGATGTGGTCGTATATACTCTACTGAAGTTACGGGAGAGATCGACTACCTTGTTAACCGAAGAAAAAATAAGAAACGCAAACATTTTTGAGGTTACTTTGTAGTTCCATCATCCAGTATGGAAAGGATTCAAGGTGGATATAGAATGGTGAAACAGCTTCCTATTAACAAGCACTAGAATAAACTGTAGACCTTTGCCTACTTGATTTCATACCGTAGTAATATTTCATGAAATTAACAGAGATGGCGACATACCTTGTGCCGGTAAAACAGAAACTGTGCTTCTGTCATCTTTTTATCAGTTTCATCTGTTCTAGATGGAAAATGACTGAGAAGAGTCGAAATATCAATATTCATTCCAGATTTATTGAAAATATATTGTTTAATGCCGTTTCAAGTCACCTCTGTCAGATGCGAACCACAGAATAACGTAAGCAACAGAAATCTTCATCGATAATCGATCTTACCGCCATCTTCATTCAAGTAGCTGAAATATTACTACCTTCTCAAACGGTCTACAAGTTTTTCGCAGAAACAATTGAAGAGCTGTTTCACCATCCTATATCCACCTTGAAAGGATTCAAAAGCTAACCCGTCTTGAAAATATTAGCAACAGAGTGAAACAGTCAAAAAACTTTGAACTTAGCACATATTCTTGTGACAGGCCGTGTTGACTTGTATAGTATATGCAAGAAGCTCAACTGATTTCATCATATATTTGGCACACACGAGCCATCTATTGCATTGTTCTCAAGTTATCGGTACTGGTCGGTAGGGGTGTAAAGCTGTGGTTCCAAATATCTACGATATTGTTTGAGCAAACGAAGCAAATTCAGTAATTCACATCTGGAATTGTTGAAAAAGTTTTCAGCTACTCAACAAAAATGTTCCATAAAAAGGGCCTGTTTCTCAACAGTCATATCAATGGAAAAAATAAATATCTCAAGGCCACTACAACAAATTATACGAAGCCAGTGGTCGAAAGAAAACCTCCATCCCAACGACGGAAACCCTCGCCGAGAAGGAAATGAACCCATCCATCCGAAGCCCCACTGCGAACGGGGGTAGATCCGATCGAATCGAACAACCCTCCGACGTGCCATACCGCTCTTTCGGACACCACTAAAAATGCCTGCTAATGCCAGCGTGTAATTGCCCTGGACCGAGCATCCACTAAACGTTGTTTAAGATGATTGGATCGGGGGATTCGGGAGATCTTGATGCCGAGACGATCCTCTTGTCGGTGAGTTCGGCTGTGTCATAAACTTATTAGGAGCGTCAAGAACGAACTAGGAAATGCTGGGCGGTTGTTGGTGGGTCGGTTTTATTATAGAAGGTGAATACTTGCAGAGAAAGTTTTCAGTTACAATTTTACATAAAGTCAAAAATTGAAGTAAACTACGCAACACTAATTACGTCGCACCCCGAAATTTTGCCCCTGTTAAGGTTTGAATAACTTTTTTCTTCTTTGAACAATTTGAATTCTGTTTGCACTGTTCGCTAGCTCAGTCCTTCAGCTATAATCTCGTACTTCTTCGATACATAAGGATATTTCAATAAAATTGCTACAGGATGTTTTTTGGAACTGTGCAAAATTTCGAAATTTTCAAAAGGATCCCAAATTAAGAAAAACAGATTTTTTTCAACTTAAACAGCAGAGGCATAAAGGTGATCTAATAATCTTTGGCCATCTCCAGAATTGTCTTCTTGTCAATTTTATTTACAGAGTGATCTCAAAATACTAACTTTTTGGTTTTGCAGTTATAACTTTTTTCCTCTTCATCCGATTTTCAAAATCTCAGGATCATTTTGAAGCTGAAACGTTAGATGAACAGACATGAAGATTAGAATTTACTAAAAATAAATATTAAAGATCAAGGGTTTATGCAAAGGTGACCCAAATCTCAATTCTCCTCAAAATCCCGATTAAAAAAGAAAAATATCCAAAACGTTGTTTGATCGAAACGAAAATATCACCACCAAAAATACTGATAAAAATTTGTTTACCCCCTCCCCCCCATAATTATTTTTCGGGTAAAATTTTTGCTGGTCAAACGGTTAGATATATCGGTAAACATCATGTCCATGGTAAACATATCGGGATAGGATATAAAAAAAAAATTCTTTCGCCCCCTTTGCCCCCTTGGGGTACTTTGGGTGCGAATGAAGGGGAAGGAGATTTTTGTAATTTTTTTACATATAATTTTCGTGAGTTTCGTACAAAACTACTAAGAATCGCCCAAACTCGAGTTCTCCAAGTATCATAGTTTGATGTACAGGGCGAAAAAAAAGTTATTTTTCAGAATCGAGACAAGCGGTACCCATAGCTGTGTTCAGCGGAAAAAGTTGATCAAAGAGATAAAAAAAATTGTTTCATAGGCGTAAGTACAAAATTTTTTTGAGGGTCTAAAAAATTTAATTCTTTGAAAAAAATCCAAAACAATATGGTAGACTTTGTATAGAGGGTGAGAAGGTTACCCTGAAATTTTGTTGTATTCAGAATTTTTTTTTATTTTCAATTTTTTTATGAAGTCTTATATCTTCAGAGAAGAAAGACCTACGAATAGTTTTTTCTGTCCTGGTCTTTGTTTCCACGAGAACGTAATTTTCAACCTGTCTTGTCAGTCACTCATTATGATTTTTGTTACGTTGGTTACGGACCATGCATTTTTTTTGGGCTGTTTTTTTTTCTTATTTCGGTTTTCTCGCGCACAATTTTTGACTACTGAAAGAAAAAAAGATCTGGATGTGTCCAGAATGAAAGATCCTTCCGAAAACAAGTTGATTTTCATTTAATTCTCCTCCCAGTCGGGATTTACAGAGTGTTTCAGATTTGGGTCACCTTTGAGGAAACCCTCGATTCTGAATGTTCATCTTGAGTTAATTCTGATCTTCAAATCTTCTCATATGAGCTTCAAAATGAGCCTGAGATTTTGAAAATCGGTTGAAGAGGAAAAAAGTTATGACTGCAAAACCAAAAAATTGATTTTTTGTAAAGAAAACAGGGGCAAAGTTTCGGGGTGCGACGTAATTAGTGTTGCGTAGTTTATATAATAAACAATCACTAATCTTTCTGAATCAACAACTGAGGTAACTTATCTTAGACAGCAGAGGATGTAATTGTATAATATTCATCAATACTCAACCTCAATCATGAGCAGGTCGATCCTCAACTTCAAACTCGACTTCAAACAGTTTTCGTGTTTGGATTGTGGAAGTAACTTTGTTAAATGGTTCTTTGCAAGTTGTAGTGCTCCTTAATTGTCACTGAAGATCAAAATAGGCTTTATATGCCTATCGCCATTGATAATGTAAACAGATGAATGCTCTCTTTTGTTTCTTCTGTAAGAGACATGTACTCTGCCTCAGTACTGGACAAAGCCACTGTATTAGGCTGTTTCTTGGCTAGCCAACTTACAGCTGGTCCTTCATATTATATAAAATATGACCTGAATAGGATTTTCGATCTGTTATAACGCTTTCTCAATCTGCGTCTGAGTTATTCACCCTCTTATAGTGAAGTTCCATATTGATATAGGTTCTTGAAGATATCGATATGAATCTCATTACAATTATTGTTGAATAGCCTGAGATAATATACCGAGAAAGTTATATCTGACTGTGTTGATGTAGCAAGATACATCAAAGATCATACGAAAGACCGAAATGGGTATGTTTTCATCCCAATTTCATCTCAGTTGGAAGTTATTATAATTGAATTCCACTATCCAAAGGCGTTGCTACAGATTTATAATCATACATTTTGAATCTGCTAATAATATCTTTGGATATTGTTACGATATTTCTACTTGGAATCGTGAATTTAAAACACTCAGTACAAAACTGAACAATTTATTTCACTAAACACCCTAAATACAACAAAATAAACACTTACTAGAACTACAGCGATGAATCATCCGCTAATTAGTGAGTGATGTCATCGCGAGGCCATAAATCACGGCCTAGACGCGACCTGCCGAAAAAATGACTTCCGGTCTTCTTGGAAGCACAGCGCGTAACAATATCAATGGGAAAAGGGCTAAAGTACACTTTTTTTTATTTTCACAAGCAAATTCTCCAACTATTTCGGCATCAAGCCATTCTCAGGGGAAATTTCTCAGAGTGAGTTAAAGTTAAATGCATAATATTATTTGAAGTTAGGAAAATTAATGATCAATAATCATATCAAATTATGTCGGTCAAAGGAATTGTACAAAAGAAAAAAAAATAAGAGGACACGAACTAATGATCAACAAAGGACATTTCAAGGATTATCCAAAAAGTTGATCGATACATTTAAAAATAACTTAACTACCTCATTCTCTTATGAAGACATGTGCGTTTTTCTTATAACATTTCAACAAAACCATGGAAAACATGAAGATCAAATAGAAGGATGACTAAGGTGACAACATGAGTTGACAAGGAGACATATTACAATATTGACAACATCGAGAAAGTTGACATGGAACTGATATCTGTAGTGGCATTGATGTGATGTCTCTCGTGCTGCTGTTAATGGTTGTCTGGAGTTATTGCGTAAGGGCCTGAGTTTTTTCTGGATTCTTTATGTGTCTCTACATGTCGTCAATCTGGTAATTGTGCACTTATCACGCGATGAATATTTTGATGAAAATTTTTGTTGTTTCTTACGTATTTTGACCTGAAAAACACAATTTCAATAATATTATCGAGAACATATCTCTAGTTTCCGAGATAATCGATGCCAAAGTTCGAAATTCCACTTTCTTTGTATGACAAGTTTTGGGCAAGTGTTGTATCTTCTTAGGTCCCAGGACATATTTCATGCATTTACCATGGTTAATTATGACTTTCGTCTAAGACAAACATCAAAAATATGTAATTTTCCTGTAATTTTCCTATTATTTCACCAACTAGGCTACATAAACAACGGCCATTTTGAAAACCTCTGTGCGAATCTTGAGCGAATAAAGGTGAATTCATAGCTGCCTTATGACAATACGAGATTTTCTCTCTTCAATACATGTCAAAAAAAAAGATAGATATCAGTAAAAGAAGGTGGAATTTCGAACTATGGCATCGATTATCTCGAAAAATAGAGATATGTTCCCGATGATATTATGAAATTCGTGTTTTTCAGATCAAAATACGTAAGTACCAAAAAAAATTGTCATCAAAATATTCATCGCATGATAAGTGCACAATTACCGTCAATCTCAATAAACATCTATTGAGAAGAGTGATAACTGGCTGATGATGATGTCGTATGTAGTCTTCATGCCAAGATTGCAATGATAGAAACTGAGCTTCTTGAATCCCATTTGGCATTCTGGGATTCGCGAAATATGAGAATTTAGAAACATTGGCGATAACACCATTATTTTGAATAATCCTGCGTGAAAAATCGAAAAGACAAAAGGACTGATGTTAGATTGATATATGCACCATTCTCGAGTTCCTTTTCCTCGCTGGATTTAGTGGAGATTCGCGATATAATCATAAAATACGAATAAATCCTCATAAGCGGCCAACTTAATTCTAATTTCCATCCGGGACAATCAAGGAAATTTAGTGCTGCGGAACGTACCGCCGAGGAGGAGAAGCAGCACTTTTTCCTCTCCTCGCAATAATAACCGCGAGCGAGTCCTTCTACTTGTCACATCTCGGTAATAAGCTGTATCTGGATGCCTAAATTCCCAGGCGGTTAGGCAACCTCCGACCACCGTCCGGGTTCCGGCGCGAAGACATTCGGCTTTTATGCCTCGAAATTCGCAGGAAGATGTTCCTGATATACCGTCGAGACTGCATTATAATCGTGATTAATGTCGGCAGACGAAAGTTGGGCCGGTCCCGTTTTATTACTTCTCATTGTTGGTGGGTATTTATGGCGTTCCGTATTAGGATTCTGTTAACGCTGCATCCCGATGATGGGACGAGCCAGCAGGAATAAGATGACGGCAGGATCCGGTGCAAGGACGCAGGATTGTGGCGTATCAAGCGCCAGGCTAAGAGAGACCACGATTGGTAAAATCACGGAACAAATGCACTTACTTAGTCTTCAATTTAACAAAGTAAGGGACTATTTAGTCATCCTTGTCTTTATCTCAAGTCTCAGTCTCAGTCTTCAGTTTTTGTCTTAAAAAATAAGGACATGACTATTTATACAACTCAAGATACTAAGGCATTAAGACAATGACATCAATATAAACAAATATTCATTACTTGAAGAAGTGAAAACATGTATATGGATAATCAAACATTAATCACGACCGGTGTGTATTTTTTGATGAATGAATGTTCTTTGCATTATTCTACATTCGCAAATCGTCACAGGCGGTCAACACTGTGGTTACCCTGGAATGGGGAGCATGCGCACTGACTCCGTGGCCTTAGTCCTAAAAACATAAAGTTTAAAATTAGGAACTCTCAAGGTCACGTTTTTAGGACGAAGACTTGAGACTAAGACAAAAATTGTTGTATAAATGCTCTTATGTAAATGCATGGATTCAATTTGGCTTTGAGACTAAAATTAGGACAAAGACTGAGACTGAGACGAAGACAAAATTGACTAAATTGACCGTAACATTCGAGAGAAATCGGACTTGGTGTGAATGTTGAGTACATGCATTAAAAACTGGGTTGGTGGTCGAGTGCGTTGAGGCGCTGGCTTTTGGACCAAGAGGGTCCGGGTAAGAATCCTGGCGCGACTATTAGAAATTTTATTTATTACTATAACATCTTTTAGCGGGAGGAGATAGGTGATCGACCGAACATTCTTGGTACCGGAATCCTAACAACGTAAAACTTCTACTCACCATATACAACTCACTGGTAGAATCTACCCTTAGATATTTTATAATAATTTGGGATGGTCTACCTAGATTTCAATCCTTCGGACTCTCAACCATAGCCGTGCCGAGTAGTGCTTCGGATGACACTTAAAAAGCTAAGGTCCCCTTCTTCCTTACTCATACAAGTCTCAATGAGACTTCGAGGAATGTTTTGCAACTTAGTTGACGGTGATACACTTTTCATAAACACATTTCAAACACTTTTCAAATAGATCAGATTGAAGAGTGCTTCGCAGCCTTCCAAACCCCACGGCTCATCAGATCTTTTATGCATATACCTCATTCCTAAGAGTTAGGTTCCTAACGTCGGAGGGCGTTATGAAAGTCACTTCCAGAAACTCAAACCTCTTCCAAAAAGAAGCTGGGCATTCGCTAAGCAAATTTTCTGCAGTTTCAGCAACGTTCTCGCATCACTATAGCGGCAACTATCACTCCCTGATTTGTCCATCTTTCAGGGGTGATTCTTCATTGGGTAGTGTCCAATGAGCAGTCTCGTCACCAGTCTTTCTTGTACAACTCGAGAAGATGTTTAGCTTTTTTGGCGATAGACTCATTAGCCTTTTCGTTTGTCTTTCCAGCTTCCAGCGTTGAAACTATTTCAACGCTGGTACTCACTGAGCTTCAGTGAGTCCGTAGAAGGGTTCTGGGCCAGTTAATGGTGTGTTTGCCTCTTCGTTGACAAGACAGTCTTCTACCTCGTTGCATCTACATCAAAGTGACCTGGTTGTTTTCTTGCAGAGAAACGCTGGGCTTTCACAAAGCAAATTTTCTGCTTTCTTGTCCAAATCAAGAAGCTGTTCAGCTTTCCTTGACGAAAGGATCACTAGCCTTTTGGCTTGTCTTTATCCTGGCACTTCATTTCAGTGAGATTTCATTTCATTTGCTTCCCAGCATGGAAACTCCTCTTTCAAGTGGATCTGGGCTAGGTAATTGTATGTTTGGCCTTTCTTTGACGAGGCAGTCTGCTTCCTCGATGCTTCTAACTCCCTCTTGTGACGAGTCTTGTGATGACCTGACATCCACATCAAAGTGGCCTGGTTGTTTGCTGCCAGATGTCTCAGGGATTCACAAATGTTTGGCTATCTGATATGTTATATATGCATTCAAGAACTCGTTCGGCCAGGCACTTCTTGAGAAATATCTCAGCTATTTGTATATCCTTGTATACATGTTATCTCAAAATCAGATGAAGTTAAGCATTATGAATTCAACGATACCAGGACTGATTATTATTCCTGATAACTATACTATGGATAAATAGGAATTTTATATTTGCAGCTATTGTGAAACTTCTAAAGAACTTCTATACCTATGCATTGTTATTGATATACAAGGTATTAAATTCAACAGTTGCCAGCGGGAATATCTCGAAAAAAGATACAGATCAAGGGAACCAGAATATATATACGCAATATCAACAAATCTGGATACTCTCAACCCCTCTCGTCATCCTTCTCTTCGAAAGTTTAAATGGCAACCCCCTCAGTGGAAAGCTCTCTAAACTAATATTTTTTCACGAAAGAAACTAGTTTTATCGACATTCGATTGAAACATTTCTAGACAATAGACAATAGATAATAATAAAATATAGGATATACAATACACCTCATCGAACATATCAACGATGGCTTATAACATGTCGAACTCATCGACTATGTCCATAGCCAATCGAACACATCGATGACGATACACCTATCGAATTCATCGATGAAATCATTTTATAATATATTAACAACCACAATCCAAACCCCACAGCTCTCTTATTCTTCTTCTTCTTGTGGTCTCATCAATACCTTAACCTGACTGACGATATAAATCAACCGTTATCCTTGACTGAAAAAAGCGTGATACATCCTGAATCATAGATCAGTACCATCGATAGTACAGGTAGCACAACAAGTAGCATTACTTGCGATTACCAAATACCAAAAATTGAACTGTTCCTCAAGACTTTTCGTGCATGGCATCACAGAACATGAAGGTAAACCACAGAACTATATAAAACGACAGTTGATAATCACAGACTCATAGAACACCAATGATTGCGATGTTGCCACCTCCATTCGCACACTTTCAACAGCTCGCAATCGAAATTAATGAAAGATATAATCGGGGCGACAGCACGTAGAGCTCAAATGTTTTATCGTCTCCTGTGCATTTGCATTCAACCACCAATATTATCAGTTTCGGCCGTCTGGATGTTAATGAAGGCGATAAATTTTTACTCCCGTTTCCGAACGGGAGGCGGCATCGAGTCACCACCGTAACGCCGCCGCGAAACAAAAGATTAACGGCATAAAACAAAAGATATCCCTTAATACGATTCTTCGGAAACAAAAAAATCGCCGCTCACCGCTACACACAATCGCGGTCGTTCGTTTTAAGTAACAATTGAAAGAACGCAACAATGCCTGATTTGCATTTATCCCTTAATTTAAAACAATCGAATCGCGCGAAAGCGACCCCTTTATGACTGTTCGCCTACTACGAGTTTTTCTCTGACCGGACGTTGTATTAATGGAAATCTCCGTGCTGTGCAGAGAATTAATTCAAGATTTTTATTCCTTCATTTCCGGCGAAAGGGATTCGTCTATTGTTTTCTAGTCGAAATGTATAGCGCACAGGCCACTCAGTTTTATGGTTCTGTTCCGTATGGGCGACTACTATCAACACTTATACATTCACCGCTTCATCGACGTATTTTTTTTATTCGAACCAGTGATGTCTACTCATTTCAGGTAATTGACGAAGAAGTAAAGCTTCTCAGAAATCTCAGAAACTTTGATCCCCTTCAATTTCAAATCAGTAACTGAAAATTAAGTCTAAGTTTTTGCTGGATATTGAATCTAAATCAATTGTATCATCGGGAATGTTTGAAAATTTTTTCAGGTAAACCGATAAAAGATAAGCCTCAGTTCTGATTTCAATTGATTCAAAGGCATTCGATACCATCTATCTATTATCAATTCTACATTTTATAGGATATTGCAAGCCACCTTATCAAAAATCATATGTTCAAAAGGAAAGTATGTCGACCTGTAGTTGGTAGATCATATAAAGAAAGGGGTTCCACAAGGCTCAATTGCCAGCCTCCAGTATAAATTATCTATGTCATGAGTATAATAAAGTATTTTCAGTTCTAAGTTTTATCAATATGCAGATGATTCTCCACTCCTATTCTCCTTTGACCCGAGTGAAGCTAACTTAGCCAATATAACCATCATAAATAATGAACCTAATAAACTTGAAAGCCTCCTTCATGGTATGGTATTTCGCAAAAATGGTGACGATGTTTAAATTTGATATTTTATTATGTAACGTACAAATTGAATGAGGCAACGATGTTGATTATGTCTAAAAGGCATAAACTGCATTCAGTAACATTCCTTCACAAAATCATGCATGACATGCTCTATATCTGTATCATAAAATTAAATTCAGGAATTATTATGTACCTTGAGACATTAAGGTCTATTGTCACTACCAAATATAAAAAGCTTCCTTTCGTAGATCCATCACCAACAATGTTTACTTTTTCTACAATGTCACTTTGTCTTTCAAGAAACTCGAGTGTTACCAACATATAGATTAGTGAAATCACCATATTCCTCTCGAACATTCCATTTATTTATATCCGAAATGTGTTAAGATGAGGAAGGAAATTGAATTCGAATATTAGGAAGGGAGATGGGGAACCTACTCTTGGAAAGTTTTCTTTATTTATTTATAAAAAGGCAATGCAACACAAAATATTTGTATTTATATCGAATGCCACAGCACATACGAATTTTTACACAGATAGATCTGAAAAGGAGAGAACTGAGATCTCAAGACATCAACAAAAAAAAGTCCACAACCATATTCACATATACTCATAATCCTACATGACCCACAACATTTCAGCATAGCATTACCAAACACTTCAAAATTTGCTACGAACAATACTGAAATCCAGGATATATTTCTTTCCCACCATCCCATCTTTGGACAAAGTATTCGCCAAAGCCTTCTTGTACTCATCAAAATTCACCAAAACATGTGGGGGCGCCTTCAACTGTCCATTCTTCATCATCGAAATCAAATCACCAAACATCTCAGCTCGTTCCATTGCATTATCCTCATTATTGAACCACCTGTCCATGTTGAAGCCCTCCAACCGTATATCCTTGAAGATGAGAGCCGAAGTCGGCACGCTGATAGGCTCCATAGACATCCCCCCATAGGTCACCAAAACACCCCCGAAATCCAGATGTTTGATCAGCTGCGTGGCGTTTTTACCCCCCACGCAGTTCAACCCCAGCACCGGCTTCTCAAGCCGGCCCGACTTAAAAACATCTGTGGTCTTGACCTCCTCTTCCGTGAAGACGTAGGTGGCTCCCAGATCCTCCAGAAACCTCTTCAGCTGCCCCACGTCGGGTCTATCCCTGACGACGTTGACGGTGTTGACGCCCCACTGCTTGCACAGCTGGATGGCAATGATCCCACAGGCGGAATTCGCCCCGTTCTGGATGACAGTGCTTCCCGGACTCAGTTCAGCGAAGTCCTTCAACATCCTGTACATGGTGGGTGGGTTCACCGTCAGAGTGGCAGCCTCCGCTAGACCCAACTCCTTGGGCACCCTCAGGAGCATCTGCTCGGGAAGGGTAAGGTGGGTCCTCCAAGTGCCGACGTATCTCAAGGGGATGACGTGGTCTCCGAGGGTCAGGTTCCGGACTCCGGGACCCAGCTTGGTCACTCTGGCGACGCCTTCGTATCCGGGATATTCCAGTTTGATGGGGTACTTGCCCTGGACCATGTTGATGTCGACGGGGTTGACGGCTGCAGCCATCATCTCTAGGAGGACTTCTTGGTGACCTGGTTCTGGCAGCGGGAAGGTTTCTTTTTTTATAACGTCTATGGGGTCTCCTGGTTCTGAGTAGACCAGGTGGTACGAGGTTATGTCAGATGTGGTCATGATTGTTGTTGAGTGGGCGCTTCGATCTGGAACGTGAAACGAAAAAATTATTGTCTTGTCTGCCACAAGAACTGAAGAAGAGACAGCTGTTGGTGTTGAATCAATCAATTCACTAAATACAAATTTTCTATGAAACATGTCCTTTAGCCCAGTGATAAAATAATATGCACCAGTTATAGAGCTTGGTCTTCAAGTTAGGTCCTGAACATATTACTAAAGAGCAATTCCCAATATCAGTGACAGGACTCATGGTCAATACGTTAGTTTCATTAGATTAGATTAGATTCTTTATTGTGTCTTAAGAAATTACATATTCTTATCACAAGAGGAGTGGTTCGAACATTTGAACTGAACAAAATATTACCTATACTAATATTGAAAGTTAACAAAAGGTTGTAGCAGTATATATCAATAAATGTGTGTGTGTGTATATATGTATTTTCAGAGAGGGTGAATAGGACTATAACGAGAATAAAAAAAAAATGAAGTGGAATCAATCAGCTCTTGACTTAATGAAATAAAATAGTTATAGATTATAATGAAAGAACGCAGTCTTAAAACGTTGATTAGGTAGTTTGTGATTGCCAAAAGTGTTTTAGGGGTACCAGTGTCAAGGACATCAATAAGATCATTGATATTTGTAATATGTGGTCGTAACGGGCTTCTTAAGTTCTCATAAAGAGGGCATTCGAAAAATATATGTTCAATGTTCTCTTCTCTATGCATATTGCAAATTGTGCACAATTGTGTTAAATCGATTTTATAGTATATGCCCCTGTATGAAAAAGTTATTTCCTTTCTACTACATGTACGTAGTTGACATATTATTCTGATTGTACTTATAGGGATCGATAGTTTCAGATAGAACAGACCATTTTCGCTTGTCAAATAATTGTAGAAGTATGGGTTAGATGAGGTAGTGAGTCTGTTTAGATCTCATCACGGTGAAGATAATTCTTGTACGATTCAAGAATTTCGGAGCCTTTTTTTTCAAATTTACAGATCCAAAATTATCGAAAATAAAATTTTCATTTCCCGTGATAGCTATATGTTTTTCGATTTGAAGCACCCAGTTATACTTAATATCCATACTATTACGTAGCTGTAGAAGCCTTCTAAAACATAGTTTAGGTAAGCGTGAATCAGACATGTAGTTTAAGTTATAGACCCATGACAAAGCTGTTTTCAATATAAGTAAACTCAATTTTGTTGACTTCGATTCAAGACGAACAATGTAATCAGGGGTAGATTTAGGTAAGCATAATATTCTCTTGAAGAAGTTAACTTGTATACGTTCCACTATATCAGGATATCTTATGCCCCAAATTGACACGCAGTAGGTTAACGATAATAGAACGATGGAATCATATAAATGGATTCTAGAGTCCCAAGAGTTTATTTTTGAGTTGATCATTAAGTTTATGGCAGCGCCAAGTGCTTGCTTCGATTTTGTAACTGCAGAATTTGCCATATTCAAAAAAAGAGACGACGATGAAAATACCACTCCCAAATATGTGAAATTATTCAAAATTTCCAGCTGTTCATTGTTATAGTAAAATGTGAAATTTCTATTAGTACTATATCCACCTTTGCTAAATATAACAATTCTTGATTTAGGTACATTTACATGTAGATTGTTTTCTTCCGAGTAAGCAGCAAGAGTATTCAGTTTTTTCTGCAGGTCAATAGGGGAATTTCCCAAGATCACTAAATCGTCGGCATAAAGAAGAATTGAGAGATCGTGCATATTATCAATATTCAAACCATTGCATCCATTTTCTTTGAAGAATAACTCTATGTCAGATAAGAAGAGCGAGAACAAAATAGGACTCAAACATTCACCCTGTAGAACACCTGAGGAAATTTCAAATTTTTTCGTTAATTCATTGTTAGATCTAATACGCGTAGTTGCGTTATCATAAATTTTTTTGAGAATTCTGATATATTTAGAATTAATTCCTAGACCATATAGTTTATGCCACAGTAAATTGTGTTCGACTGAGTCGAAGGCTCTTTTGAAGTCAATGAATGCAACGTAAACTTTGTTGCCCTTGTGTCGCAACTGAATTTGAATCAACGAGCTCAGAATGAAGACATTATCAATGCAACCTCTGGCTTGTCTGAACCCGGATTGACACTCAGGAATAATATTTTGTTCTTCACTCCAATCTGTTGATCTCATTAGCAAAATATTTGTAAATAGTTTGGCAAGACAGTTGATGAGCGCTATGCCTCTGTAGTTCGAGGGATCTTCCTTAGGGCCCTTTTTATGGAGCATAAACAATATTGTTTCAGACCAAGCAGAAGGGATACATTCCGTTTCGAAAATGTTATTGAATAAATTACATAAGTAGAGTAGCCAGTTTTGCGGTAAATTTTTAAGAAATTCATATGGAATTCCATCGGTTCCCGGAGATTTATTGTTTTTCGATTTTTTTAGACAAATCAGCAGTTCATCTAATGTTATATTGGAGTCTAAGAAATAATTTCTTGCGTCCAAAAACTGATAGTCAAGAGGAATTTTTTGAGTGTAAACTTCGCCATAAAAGTGTTCCCAAGCTTGTATTGATATTGGACAAACATTGTTCTGATCAGTCGATTTGAATTTTTTAATTGTTTTCCAAAATGTACTTTGGTCTTTGACATTACTTAGAGTAGTAATAATGAGTTTTTCATAATCGTTTTTCTTTGTTTTGATAATTTGTTTATATTTTTTCTTTATGTTCAAAAATGTTGTTTTGTGAGGGTCAGCAAAATTGTTCGATTTGCAGGATTTTGAACAAGTCTTCAACTGCGATTTCAATTCAACACATTCTCTGTCAAACCATGGTTTGTTTTTGTGAATATTTGATCCAGAGTTATTATAATTTCTATACTGAATAAGATTACATTGCTCAGCGACATCCCATATAGTTTTATGTAAATTTGCATAGGCATTGTCTACGTTCTCAATAAAATTAACGCATGGTGTTTTTGAATGAGAGTGCGAATGTGTCATTCCATCGCAGTAAAATAACTGTTTGATTTGAATTTTGAGTGGGAATGTCAATGAATTGCTCACCTGAATTGCACATGATATCCAAACATACAGGAATGAGGTCCGAGGTTGTGATGGTATCTAATACTTCGAATTTATGAATGTGATCCAGACTGGAGTTATTGCAAAATGCTAAGTCAATGACACTGGTACCCATCGCACCAAGAAAAGTGAATTTTGCTGGCCTATCAGAAGCAATACTACCATTAATCAAAGAATCTTCATGTGAACTTATAGACAACCGAGTTGACAACATCAATGGGGTTAGAATCATTCTCTGGTGGGAGATCTATATTCCAGTTTTTCAAAATGGTAACCTAATGAAGCTGTCTAAAAGTGAATGTTAGTATGGAGGCATCATATATTGGATGCCTTCGTCATTAGTGCGTGTTGACATGTCCAATCCACACAAAAATTTGAAAGCAGTATTTTACGAAAAATCTCAGTAAGTCGTATAAATAATTCCTGCTGTGCCTGAATCATTGATCAATACATCAGATCAAGGTGGATATAGGATGGTGAAACAGCTCTTCAATTGTTTCTGCGAAAAACTTGTAGACCGTTTGAGAAGGTACTAATATTTCCACGACTTGAATGAAGATGGCGGTGAGATCGATTATCGAAGAAGATTTCTGTTGCTAACGTATTTCTGTGGTTCGCATCTGACAGACATGAGTTGAAATGACATCAAAACACAATATTTTCAGTGAATCTGGAATAATTCTCGATATTTTGACTCTTTTCAGTCATTTTTCATCCAGAATAGATGAAACTGATAAAAAGGTGACAGATGCACAGATTCTGTTTTACCGACACAAGGTATGTCGCCATCTCTGATAACTTCAGGAAATATTACTACGGTATGAAATCAAGTAGGCAAAGGTCGCCAGTTTATTCTAGTGCTTGTTAATAGGAAGCTGTTTCACCATCCTATATCCACCTTGGATCAGATCAATAATTGCTTCGAAAATTATGAAGCTATCTGTTATAATATAAATGAATACTTTATTCGTAGATCTATGGACGATGCTTTCAGGATGATCAATAATGGCTTCGAAAATTATGAATCTGTTATAACATAAATTAATACTTTCAGGATGATATACCTATATAATTCAATCAATGGGTGTTTCAACTGTTCCAAATTAACGTGTGATTTTGATCCTGATAACGAATTATTAGTGGAATAGTAAGGGCCGGCATGAAGGTTATAATGTAGATTTTCGTTCATTATCATTAGGTTTTTTTACTTTCAGACTACTTTTTTTTTCGATCACATGTACATTGAATTTCACACCAAACTTCACCAAGCAAAAACGAAATCTATCTGAGACAAACTTTCCTCGAATCTGCCTCCGAATATTGTAGTCATTGATCATTTCGAAAATAAAAAATTTAATTGTTAGATTTTGATGATGACAAATGAAGCTTTTGAAAAAAGGCGTCAGTTGTCGACTCCAGAGTCGGATCGTAATTCAAAATTTCCGGCTAACCTCTTCAATTCAAGTTTCAATATCGTATTTCGATAATCCAACAAAGCAATAGTTGTAGCAATAATAGCTTCACCTAGCAATTGTGAACTCCTGTACTGTTATAAATGTTCTACATAAAACAAAACGGAACAAAACAACGACAGAAGTACAAATATTGTACGATAATCGACATGTTAATTGAACCTATCTACCATTATGAATAAGGCTCTGATAATGTAATAAATCTCCTCCATATGAATATCAAACTCGATATCAAGGATATAATCTAAATCTACCTACAATATTTATATTCAACTGATATCTACACTCGTCATGGACGAGAAACAAGAATAGGTGACCTTGACTTACCTTGATAAATGTTACGTTTGTTGAACTGCGCTTTCTTTTTTAGTTTATTCACAAACATTCAGTGACGTGTCCACTGAGAAATTGATAAAACTCACACATTCAGACTCAACACATTGTTTATTATCCATATCTTATTCATGAAATTTCGATGTTTCAAAGGTTATCGTGTATTTATAATCACTCGAAAAATCATCATCGCTACAAAAACATGTGTTTCGAGCTAGTCTAGTACTGCTCGAACCGCGAGCACGGCCTGACCCGATGAAAAATAGTACCAGATCTCACTTGGAAAAAGTAGTAGAGTTGAGAAATTAGTACTAGATTTCAATATCCTTCAATTTTGTTTTCCTTGAGGTGCTGGCAGTTCTTTTAATTTTTATTCCAACATAAGAAACAAGAAATATTAGAGGGAACCTTACAATATGGAGATAATATAATAAATAAAAAATAATATTACCGCAAAATGGGGTTATTTGAAATCGGATATCTCCGAATACTTTCGAAATTTCTCAAAACCGTTTTTATTTTTTTCTGGCGTTATTTAAGGAAATCAATCGATATGAATAACACATCATCATTACCACTTTTTCTTCTCTACAAGATAGCGTTATCAAATTTGAAATCCGACGTTTCGTCTTCTAGAAAACATCATCAACTTAATTTTTTTAAATACGGACATGGATTTTTCATTTCATTTTTTGCTCAAAAACTATGGGCGATCACAAATTCTGATTTTCAAATGGTTCGATGACAAATATTGATAGGCGCTCCTGATGAGCCAGAGTTTGAGTTACTTTTGTCGACGCCGACGACTGTGAAAAGAATTGTGAGCGGTTGAATTGTTGAGATAAATAGAAGAAGTAATAGAGAGTTTTAGTAGTGATACAAACAAGGTGTTGTTATGTACAAACTCAGGACACATAAATGTTCCAAAATCGGATCGGTTGATTCGTATTAATCGTACGCTGTCTTTTCGTAAAAAGTAAGTAACAAAATGGAAAGATTTTTGTTATATAAAGAAACCGATAAATCAAGCATCGACAAGTGACGAAGGAGTAAAAAGAAGGAAAAATCGCAAATACGATGATAGCTATTCAAACTTTGGTTTTACTTCAGTAGAAGCATAGATTAAATACTCCGTAAAAGTGAATCATGAAGAAATACCAACGTGTGTGCTCTGTTTGAAAACTCTAGCTGTCGAAAATATGCCATTCATCCTGCGATGGTTGGAAGTCACGCGAATTTTTCAAAAGAAAATTGTAGATTTTCAGCTGTAGCTGTAATAAAGAGCAAATATCGTTCAAAGATCAACGTGGAGCAAGAAATAAGAGGGACAGTGTCAAGCCTTATTCCTCGTTTTGAAAAAAATTGTGGAGATCACCAAGCTCACCCATCACATTGTTTTTTTTTCCTCAATGATAATGTATTCTTGTGTGTTAGTTCAATAATGAACCTATATGAAAGTTAGATTGGGGTTGTTTTCATGCATATGTTTTGTAACTAGTGTCAATATATTATGTACAATCGCGTTCTATAGAAAGTTATACAGTACAACGTTTGTGCTTTCCTACTATAAGTAGTAGGCAAGTTGTAAAGCACATACTTTGTACATTCTGAATATGCAGCACTATCTTGGACACGTCTGTGTATTATGGCGAGTGAGGGCGCCTTGACAAAGTACTAAACCTGGAAGTGCGCCGCACACTGAAGAAGTTTGGGAACCACTGCCCTAACCCATCCACTGCCTAATTATTACGAAATTCAACTTCTGGAAAAATAACGTCTATAATACTCAGTCAGTTGATGAAAACTATGCTCGAATGATCCCCTCTTGCACCTATAGGCATTTTCGTATGCGTCTTCGCAGTTTTTCCGTAAGCGCGCGATGGATCATTCTTCCTCCAGCTCGTATGGTTGTTTTTTCAAACATTAAATTTTGGTGTAAGATATTTATGTCCCGTGGAATATCTTGAAATAAACGGTTCATTTTTGATATCCCAATAAAAAATAATCCAGCGAGGATAAATCGGGGCTCCTTGCAGGTCAGCGCAACACCCCCAACATCAATTGATTGGGTAATGTTTCATTTGCGAGTTTCTATTGAATACTATATGATAAATTTAGACCATATCACTTTTTCTGAATTGGAAAACACCATTTTTGATCCCGCAAAGTTTTTTAAACATTGAACTGTCATACATTGACGATTGGTTGTGACTTTTCATCGCTAAAATCAATGCCGCTTATTTCAATTTCAGTATAATTGCATTATATATTTTAAAAAAATAGAGAAACTGTAAATATTTGTCATCGAAACATTTGTAAATCAGAATTTGTGATCGCTCATAGTTTTTGGGCAATCGAAAGGTAACAAAAAATGAAATAAAAAATCCAGTTCCGTATTTAAAAAAAATTGACTTGGCCGTTACTTGATGAAAATCCATAGTTATTGTAAACAAACGAAAAACGATAAGATTTTCACGATAAATATATTGATATATATATTTTTCACAACATGTTTCGCTAACACTGTAGCTTCATCAGGTATAATTAATTTGGATAACCCTGTTGCAGTTGGATCACAATGAAATATTCCATTGCTATATAAATAATTTATTCATTTTTGTTGAAACCGAGGTTGAAACATAGGTACATCATAATATATTGATTGCTATTGCCAAACGATGAGCTCTAAATTAAATCGTAGATTGAGAAGTCAGAAAAACTCCATCAAACCGAATCTTCAGACGGTCACAGAATGGTGATAATCGCAAGTGAAACTCGGTTGCCTTCAACAGTGGAAGAATTGTTGAAAAAAATAATATTTCGACCTTACCACATTTTGGAGACATAAACGCTTCTTGGAAACTCTTGAAAACGTTCAATTGTAGATAACTTCGACCGTATGCCAATTTGCGATTCCTTCATGATTTTTTACTTGGAAAATTTTGTGAATCATTAAAACATCTTGAAATTCTTTGTAAGTTCCAGTGATTTTTTGCATAATTGAAGTAGGGAGAGCTCGAGGAAGAGGTAAATTTTGAAAACTGAAAAAGCCCATTCTTTTTCTTTCGGATTTTATCGTATTCTTCGAATTTTTAGATTTCTTGTATTTCCTCGAATTTTTTTTTCTAATTTCCTGAAATCCCTTTGGAGTTTTCTGAAATACTACGCAACTTCTTGAAGTTGGTAGGCGAGTTGGTAGGTATTAGAGTTTGGTGCATGAAATCCCGAGTGAAATCCTGTGTATATACTTCAATGAGGAGTTCTGAATGCCTACCTTATTGTTCAGATTTGAAGAATGATCGTATATACTTCATTTTGGAGCGAGTTTTGGAGTTGTTTGAAAAGTATTGGAATTCTCGGGGAAATTCTTCACAGATTTCAGTAATTTATTTCAAAATTCGAATTTGAAATTTTCATCGTACCTATACGTATTCTTTTTCTGAAACACTAACTTGGAGAAAATTTAACCTATACATCGATATATATAGTTCATTGATGGAAAAAAAATTGATACTTATTCGAAGCAAAAATCTCGGCAAAAATATTTATAATGTTCTGAATGATGCAAAGAAAAACGTAGACAAGATTCCTTCGAATAACACAGTCATATAGGTACGTATCCACATTATTTTTCAATTCTCCTTGAAATACGGAATGTTCGCCTCGAAGGAATCGAAAGTACATTCTTGGGGCACTGAGCCGTCTAAAAATTGACATTATTCCGCGATAAATTACGCGAAATTGTCCCCTCGACGGGAATATGTGAAAAATATCGTGCGGGGATATGCGCCCCTCGCGAGTTTTGCATGTGAAAAGGTGACAAATACAACGTTTGAGTGCCGTATTGTTCGGAATCGGGAGATATTCAATCTGCTTCTTGTTGTTCCGTTTTTCCTTCGGTATGTGTTTGTTCAAATTGTAAATATTTCATTTAATTATTCAAAATAAAATTCGCGCAATCTTCCTTCATTATAGATGGGGGTTCAAGAAATTATCGTTTCATCACATTCTATACAAATAAGTACTCAATATACCTACCTATTTGACAGATTCATATAGTGGAATATAGTTGATGAATTTGCTAGAGTATTCTGGATCTTTCATAGCTGTGATAATGGAAATAAGACCTGGTGGCGATACTCTTTCAACAGAAATATTATTGATTTGCAACAATTGAATAATTATAGCTTATAACGTGACGTTTTCATGTACAAAAGTTGAACGCGTTTATCGAAGTAATGGGACCAGTCACAGGATAGGAAGTGAATTCTCCAGTCTTTATCCATATCTGCTGTGATATTAATTGTGAAGCAACTTCTATAGGTAGGTAGGTACATCAGGTTTATTCAAATTCCAAGATCATCATTAGAATCTTGAGAACCGAAAAAGATACGAAAAACTTTGAATTGAGGTGAAGAAAAAATCTGCGATATCTCCTATTGTTTTCGAAATATTCGAAACAAACTGAATTTTTGAACTATCTATTTTATTTTATGCTTGCTTTATTCCTGGAGATACCTATACCCTCGGAGATACCTACAAAAAAACTTAATGGACTTCTTCATTGTCTTTGGTTTTATTTATGGCCGAAACAGACACATTAAGTAGGTAGGTATGATGTACCTATGTCTTGTGAAGTATGTGAGTCTGAGTATGTAAAGATTATACCTACTGATTTCAAATGACGTGATGACTGTTAATAATCCCGAGAGTAATTTGCTGTCTTTGCTGATAACTCAGACACATTAAGTAGGTATGATGTACCTATGTCTTGTGAAGTATGTGAGTCTGAGTATGTAAAGATTATACCTACTGATTTCAAATGACGTGATGACTGGTAATAATCCCGAGAGTAATTTGCTGATAACTCAATACAACGACTTATCCATGAGGGTTCATAAAATTGGACGATAATCGAAGTTATTTGATCTATAGAGAAAAATATACCTACTTCCAGTAATAAATTAGGTCATTTTGCACAATTCATGCATTCAAGTACATATAAAAATTATAAACTGAACAGTACGGCTCAATGGTCTAGGGGTATGATTCTCGCTTTGGGTGCGAGAGGTCCCGGGTTCAAATCCCGGTTGAGCCCTAATTTTTTTATTTTTTAACAACAAACAATTCAAATTTCAATTCTACCTAGATGAAGTAAGTCACAAACTATGCAGGATTTTACTCTTTTCAGACCAGTTCTAACCTACTCACCTTAAACCTACGAAAACAACTAATTGATATTAATATTGAATCAGTTCAGTGTTTAATCGATGGTTGTCACTCGGGTTGTTATCATAGAAGAATTCTACCTCAAGCAATTATGATAATCACCTTATTAAACATCTATTAGAAAATGAGGCGGGAAATGTAAGTATGTAAACATTGTTCCACATGAAATTTTGAGGTTATATCAGAAAATCGATAACAGCAGATTTGCTAGTTTTGTTTCAAAATCAACACTAACCTGGTGAATAATATTATCCCCTTCTCTGCTTCTTGCTGCTTTGATATTCAGACACAAGACACAATTATTTTGGAAATCCCATGTGAAAAAAACACTATCATGCACTGCCACCAAGTTCAGGGTTTTCGTAATGTTTTTCGGCAAAGAATCACTAAGTTCTTTGAATATTTTATGTTCGTTCAGTCGCAGGTAATCTGTAGAACTCATCTTCACATAGATTTCGATCGAATTATAAGACAACAAATCAACAAACCCGGTTCAATTTAACAAACAATCAAACAAAACACAACATCGGCAAGATCATGAAAATTTCTCGGCCGAACAGCTGCTTGCAGGCATACCAATTACCAACGGCAAGTTCGAAATGTTACCAGGTTTGAGCGGTCCGGGCGAAACATTTTGATTGATTGCGGCCTTTTTTATTCATTGGATAATTAGAAAACTGTGTAATATTGAGAAAACTATTTGTTGTGTTGATGTCACTTCTTAAATAATTATAGCTATATTATATTTCAGTACCACAAACAACGACTTGTAAAATATCTTATGGGTGTCTCTCTAGTCTCTATTGCTTTGTAAGTTACTAGGATACTGAATAAAGTCGTAAGAAAGTGTAACGCTGACAGAATACTTATACATATTTTCAGATCTAAAAACAATAATCACTTCAATTTCAAATCGTGAGATTGAATGATTAATCGAATATCTCACAAATTGAATATATTTCTCACGCAAGTACTTCTTTGTGTCGCCCTTTCCTCTGGAATCAGTTTTTTATTGAATACCTACGGTACGATTAAACGAATCGTAGGTACAAATAGACTATGAGAGCATTCCTAGCTACTGATGGGATGTGAAAAATAAACAGGGAGTCCCAAAATTAAATAGAAAAATTTCGGCTGCAGCAGATTCTAGGAACAAAAATATTAAGAACAAATTCTCAAACTCAAACATGGGTCCAGAAATGGCTCCTAAGCAGGTATTTAAAGGTGAGCCTGAGATGAAGGTTTCTTGTAAATATTTTCGAATCCCTTTGATATTAAATAACAAATGCTTGTCCTTATATCGAACTTTTATGCCCAATTCAAAAGATTCGAGACTATTTTTAAATTTTGTTCAGGACAGTGGGAAACGAGAGGACCTAGGGGTTCCTTTTCTCTCAACTTTCTTGTTGATGCATTCTTTGGCAGTTCGATCAGAAATTATTAAAATCTGAACATGTCTCTCTTTGGAAATAAGCGAGATATCCCGTAAGGACACAGGGTGTCTCAAAGATGGGAGGCATATTTAGGCGTATTTACAATGGAGATTTTTCATATTCAGACATTTTTTGTGTCGGAATTATTCATTGATTGATAAGAACGGCTCACAAGTCCATGTCTTAATTTTTGATCAACTATCTAAAGGCATTTAATTTAATGTATTTGTTTAATTTAAATATGAGCCTGTGAATATTGTGAATATTGACGGAGATTTCTGTAATTTGTTGACATGGATTTTTCAGTAATGTAAAATCATCACGACTTTTCCCTTTTTTCTGGATGCATTAAATTAACACTGTAAGTAAAAGGAAGCCACGATAACAGCAACTGTATTGCAATGGTATTACACCAATGGGTTAAGTACTCTTAGTTGGCACCAATAATTCGACAATGCGTGATGAGTGAATGGTATTCGGCAAATAACAGACTTGAATTTGAAAATAATTAAGTTGGTCTCATCGATTAGAAATCAGTACAATTTCTGGTAACAACAATATACAGCTGTCGAACGTTGAAAAAACATTGTAAATACCTCATCAAAATCACATTCATCATGTTAATTATTTAGAAACCCAACTGAGGCTCAGCTGCTCAGCCTGTATCATGCTCAAGTGAGTTAAAAGGATCAGATATGGTATGAGTTTTTGAGGAATTTCCACTTTATCGGCTGTTGCATTTATTGCATAAAAAGTAATCAATCTATAGTGAATATACTTATCTAGAAGAGAGCGTATTCTAAAAAATCGAATATCTTCACTGTGGCCTCGCTATAGTATATATTTTTGAACCTTGTTCTATGTATCTATTCAAACCTTGCTGAATTTAAGTTCAATAGTAGCTTTCATAGTTTCAATACATGCTACAAAAATATATACCATGTATACCAACATGTGAGACAAATATATCTTGTGAGTCGCCAACAATATTGGTCTGAGCTACCAATCAGTTCCAGAGATTTCAAAACGTTTCAACGATATATCTACTTTTAATAAAAATGTGAAATTGTTTTTTATCTGACAAGTCTTACATCAATGTTTGTGAACTTTTTGACACTTGCCACTTGATTAGGTAGGGAATAAGTAATAAGTTTTGTTCTTCTTTTTATTTGTCTTAATGTCACGTGTTCCATACAATTTATGTCTCAGAGGATATAATACGTATATTTTCTTAAATAGTTGTGTTTATCACACAATTATCGTCTTCGGGTGAGATATGTGTTCAAAATTGAAACTTGATTTGAAATCCTTATTGTTCAGGGTAGAAGCAAAGATTAGAAAACTTACAGATGAGACACTCCATCCATTTTGTTTGATGTACCGACATCCATTTTCATTGACCTCGGACCTTTAAATTTTGCGCATCGCAGTTGCCGGATAGTCGTTGTCACCGCTGAAACTACTGATGTGCAATGTTGCCATTTTAGTAATGCATAATAATCAAAACTAATATAAAAGATCTGTGATAAAAGGTTACCTACTTCTGAGTGATATATAAACATGTTGTCATTGAAAATTAGTTTATTATATGTTATGAATGAATTTAACGAATATTTCGAATGTAGCCCATTCATTGTAATCAGGAAAAATAAAACAAGATTCAAGTATCTAATAAATGAACAGACTTCAAATTCCTCAACGAAAAATGTGATATAACAGTATAGATATAGCAAAAATTCCCATCAAATGGAAAAGTTTGATTGAAGTCAATAATATCACTCAATATATAAGTACTCACAGTTTCTTGTCCTTTGGAAAACAATGTAATTTGATATTCTCAGATTCATTTGAAGATGATTTGCAATTTGTATACACACTAATTATAGCCAATAAACATATTATTGTACCTGATTCACATTCCAGATAATGAAAGTATATACCTATGATCACAGGTTGTTCAATCAGTGCTGTGATAATCCTCAAAACCTTTATTACTTTTCCTCTTGAATTTTAGTTTATGGAAAATAAAGAACATAAACCCATCCGAAATACTGGATCGTAAATCGTGTAAAACGAAAACATTTGTAACGTAACCAACAGAATGATGAGAAAGATGTTAACTGAAGTCGATCATCAATATTTCAGCGCATGTGCATATCTATGACTGGACCTTTAAATTTTGCGCTTTAGACATCTCTCTCTAATTTAATTCGCTCTGTCTGACTGTCTCATCTGTAAGGTTGTCTAATCTGTGGTAAAAGTTCATATATCTCCATATAATACGTAGGTTCGAACCTACATAATTCATATGTTTTTATGTCGACTTCTTTTCGGAAATAATGAGCCGTTCCCATGCCTATTTTTCTGCATCAACTAACGATCAGAGTTTGTTCCATGAAAATACATGTTTCACGTTTCTGAGCAAATAGAATTGATAGAAACCCTGGAAATTATCTGGGAAAATATTGATACAAGGTCTTTTAGAGTGTGTGTTCGAGCATAAAGCCTTTTGTGTCTGAAATATCAATTGTATTCCCAGTAGACTTTGATAAAACAAACGAAAGACGTCGGTGGTTCGACAAATCGGATTGGGAATTAGAAACACTCTCGATTCGTTAATATGACAGGAACGCCACAATCCTTCAAGCAGATTCGGGCAGTGAGTTCGATAGCGATAAAGCCCATATTCGCTTAGAAAATTAACAACTTTGAGTATATAAATACCAGTGAAAAGTTTTCGAACGATCTCGACCGAGAGTCGAAATCCAAAGATGTAAACTGGAGGGTGTTTTAATCTTCGGCAAATATTTGAGCGTTCACAAGTGGAATATTTTCTATTCACAAATCAGAAATTAGCTACGATAATTTTCATTGTTGGATAGCTTCGCAGGGATTGGAGGATGAGGCCTTTCAGGAATTCTATAAATATCTGATAATGAGTCTGGTCGACATCCCAAGAGTTTTGATTGATATTAGCAAAAGGGAAACCGACGGTAAATCCAGGAAATTTGTTAGGGGGCAAGATAAAAGAGATGACAATATCATATCAATGAATAAAAATCGTGTACTTTTTTAGCATGAATATATATTGAAAGCGAAACACATAAAAAACGGGTATACAAATTGTTAGTGAAGTAAGTAAACATTCCAAAATGTCTAGGGCTTTATAGATTTTGCAAAAATGAGCTAATCTGCCCGAGAGTAACAAGAAAAATCTGATTTGATAAGATTCTATTCATGTAAGAAGGTATATTACTCTCGGTATTACCACTTTAAAAGAAGAAAATTTAGAACGAAATGTGGTTAATTTCATCATATAGGAGACAAATGACCATTATATGTCTCCTATATGGCTACAACTATATTCTATATTATGGCCACAAAATTCCCATTTGTGGGCCTGAATTTTTCCTAAGAAAATCTGTATCTGTAGCAGTATCTGTAGCATTGGCTGGATCATTTGCAGCATCCAATTTCATTAGTCCTGGGAGTTTCAGCCAATTCGAGGCGAAAAAATACATTCGAAATAGTCAATAGTAGTAAATAATTTTGTTTGACGCAATAACTCGAAAATCACTAATTCAAACTCTGAGAAAACTTCAATCGACTTACTTTGGGTCTAGCTGAAAAAATAACAAAGATATAGCTGTGCAAAATCGAGATTTTTTTAACTTTTTGTGTCAAAACTATTCATTATTAGTCAAAACAGCTTGCAAGTCCCAATCTTGAATTATGATTAACTATCTAATGACATTTAATTCAATCACCCTGAATTCTCAACCACCTTGTATCTGTTTCTTTTTAAAATTGATTTTACTTGTTTATTTGCGCTGAGGTTCAATAGTTTTTTATTTAGAGGGGAATTAAAATTAGTTTTGAATAAATAAAAATGACAGACGTAAAGCCTCTGAGTTCTGGTATTCCACAGGGAAGCCTCAGAATGTATGATGTTAATCGAATACAGAAATGATCTAGTAAACTTTTTAGATTCAATCCACACTGAAATCAAAAATTATGTAGACGATATCAAGATATTGGAACTAGAAACATTTTCCGACCTCATACAAATGACTAATGAAACAAAAGGATCAGTGGTTTCTGAGCAACAAACGAGAAAATCTTATTGTCTTTCACTACGATCATCCAGGGTATGAGTGCCCATCAAATATTTAATTGGAAAGCGAACCAATTGAACTTTAAAAAGCCGTAAAATTTGTAGAAATACAAATAGAAAGAAATATTCTCAGGAAACCATTTGTTGATGTGAATACGCAAATTCATATTAATGGTGTTCTTTACTCTGATAATTGGTTGTTTTCAATCAGATGATCTCAAATTACTAGTTTCATTGGATTTCTACTTGAACAAACAATTTTCACCAAGACATTACACGAGCAAATTCAACAGATATGCAAGAATTTTATGATAACCGCCTGATATTGAGTCGAGGATTTATTTCAACATGTTCTCTAGGTTCGACTTCTTCGTATTCATGCATTTTTTGATAGCTGCAAGAGCTGTAACTATCAATTATACTTAGCTATTGATATTGAGCTCACATTTTCATTTATTCTTTTATATACATGTTGGTTCAATGTTGTCAACATTATCAGCGAAAAAAAATCAAATTGAAAAATAATTTTTCTGCAACCGACTCAAAAGTCGTCCATAGAACATAGAACTGGAGTCTCATGGTTATGAAAATGTTCATTTCAAATAATTAGGTATAAGTCCTGCATATATATTGACATGATGAATCGTCAATTAGGGATCATTGATGCGAATGATCAGACAAATTGTAAAATTTCTGACATTTATATAAATATCGATTAGTAATACCTACTTGAAATCAATGAGGAATTCATCAATATATAACCAGTATATCTGAAGCTCTGACTGTTTTGTATTTGATGGATGCTTTACAAAAATATCCAATTAAAAAAACCGTGAAATGAATCCCAGATACAGGACCACTCAACATAATAATTGAAATGCTAGGCAACACTTTTAGTGCCTAGGAGATGAAGTTGATTTTAAAAATCCAAGGATTTAAAAATGATGTACCAAGTAGCATAATAATTGTGACATGATTGTGATTACCATTTTGGAAAAAATAGCTCATTGAGAACGAACTGCATGACACACTCATTATAGGTTCAACAAGTAACTGTTATAAAGGTACTCAAATATATATATTTATATAATATTTAATCGACTTATAATATTGATATTGAAACAACATGGAAACAACAATAATTGAAAATAGAATAAAACTGATTCGTCAAAAGTTATAAATACAAAATATTCTGTTCTGTTACGTTTCATTATATGGTTATGGAGTATGAAATGATGAACCACCAAAATTAGATAGATAAACGAAAAACCACAAAATATTTGAGACGCAAATTTTGCGTCACAAACAGTAATTTTAGGTCTAGAGGCGTCTGCAAGAAAGTAGGTAAAACACATGTATGGACAAAAATGAAAACGACCAATCAATGGCCTATAGTACTTTCAATCCCCCCAGAACTACAAAATAAATAACCTGTATATTGAATCTAGCGTAAGCAATAAGATCTATGATTATCATACACGCCATGATTAACATTGATCTGTGATCGAAACTGAAATTGACATTTATCCTCCATGCACGTGGACACGCCATGAAACTTCCGATAGCATTTTACGCATTTTTCCTTTATTGCATATTTAGCGACATGATCGTCGTCGGAACTTTCCAATAAAGCCCCGAAGTTTGTCAGACATGAAAGCATCGGAGCCATCAAAGACATAATAAATTGACAAAGACATAAATGACGAATAATCAATTTTTCAAATATTTTACATGCAGCTTTGAGACACAAAATGGCTTAATAAAAGTATAAGCACGACAGAGATTACCAGGCGAAGCTTCGAGTCGATCCTTTTTTCATCAGTCAGGAGGGCGTACAGGGTTTGTTTGGACTGTTGGGGGTGTAAACGATGATGTGAGAGTCGCTCGAGAGATTCCTGATACTTCGTTTTTCAATGGATATAGTAATTGATACGCTCTGGCTGGGATATAAGGAGAAAAGAACCTTTGAGCATAATTCATACAAGGTGTTCGTGATGATAAGGATTTGGTTGAATAAAATTGTGACATAAATTCTGTAGAAAATGACAGGATATTTACGTGAACAGTAGAGGTTTCTAGTTCTAATGAAATGTTTGTTGAAATGAACATTTACATATTCGAAAGCATTTCTTGTCTTGGATTCTTGAGTCTCAATATAACCATCGATACTGTCGTTTTTTTCTATGATGGGTTATGAATTTTGTAGGTTGGACCTTTGATTTATTCCCAAATAGCTACACGTATGGTGTGAATATCACGTGATATTGTCCTGTCAAAGGGTATAGGTCTTTGTAGCACCCTCACCTTGCATCGCGCTCCTGGTGTAGCAACCCAATCAATAACGCTTGTTTTTAGGGCGTTTTTTTTTTAGTTTAAATTCAATCAATTGTGGATACTTCCTGGTATGAGATTCATCAGTAACCCAGAAACATCACATTAGTAGTAGGCAAGCAAGCAATTACTAACAACAGGTAGTATTTATTATTACTATGATTATACACCAAACGGGTGTAATAAGAACCACACGTCTTATAGTCCTTGGACACTACTGCGTGAATTCTGATATGGGTCAATGTCACAAATGATACAGAGGTCGTTTGAGTGCAACTTTTCATATGTCCAGACAATAACAATAAACACCCCTAAATTTGGACCAGAAAGGCAATCCTAAACAGTCTGAGTAAATAGTCAATTTAACCTACATTACTACCAAAAGAGGTTGTCCTTGATAAGAAGATGTCTCATGTCTAGCTCGGCATAAATCTTCGACTATCTCTCCACTTCTGTTCACCTCTTTATAACCCTCTTCCTATATTATCTCGTGCGTGGTGTATTTGTACCAGATTGTTGCATGAGTTGTTGATTCAGCGAATGAACACATCTTCATAATTTCGAAACCATCATGAGGTTTGAGGTTGAGGTTTGATTCAACTTATTATTTGTAAACAAACCATGGTCTCTAGGTGTTCATATCCAAACAAGTTGTTTGAATTCAGGAAAACGAATGTTGGAAATAGAATGGAAACTTGTGGCCAATGTTTTCAATTAGTATTTCGCCGAAGTGATATTGCTTCAACTGAAAAATTAGAAAGAAATACATAGAGACGAATTTGAGGCCCTTACTGATTATTGATATTGAGGAACATATAATATTTCAGGTTCGTTTTCAAGGAGCCCATAAGATTGGAGATTGCCAATGCAATATATGAACTAAACGACTCCACTCATTAGACGCACATGACCTAAACGTCAAAATATTAAAAGGAACTGCCATACATATTGAATAACCTCTAATATGTATTGAGGAAGGTGTATATCCGCATGTAATACAACAAGTGTATTGATGATTATCGAAACACAAATTCCTTCGATTTTGAGAAACAAATCATGTTGCGTGGAAACTACACGAGCGCACAGCGCGAGTGTGGAAAAAGAGAAGGAATTTTTGATAATCATCAATAACACAAGTTGTATTTGTTCAGATTATTTCATGAATAAAATCAAAGCCATTTTGATGATTTCCTATTTTAAACGTACAGTTTATGGAATTAGATATTTTGATTATGCATTGTAGTTCGGCACAAAAAGATTCGTTATGCAACCAACAGTACATGTATGCCATTGTATGATGTAGGCAAGATCACCTATGCACTAGGTACTACTGAGTTAAATTCTTTATGATTGTTGTCACAATTTGTGTGGTTAGGTTACATTAGAATAATTCTATGCTGAAATTGTCTAAAATGTGTGGAAAATGAAGTGGATACATATTCATAGTGTGTTTATCGTGGTTCAGACAAAAATTTGGTGTAGGGCATTCATTTATTTACCAGGAAATCGGAAAATAATATGACAGATTGCAACTGGTAAGTCGTTGTTTAATTAACATACCCTACTGCCTACGAATCAGAAAGCGAAACACAGAAACGAAAACACAGCATGTAGGTATCCAATAGCCAATCAGGAGCCGAAATACAAAATCGAAAACATGGTGTTATTGATTATCAACACAATCATTTCAACCAATCAAAAAAGTGTATTTTAACATGAATGAAATAATCAGATGAATTCAACATTCAGGTAATTAAATAAAAACTAAATTGATAATTATCGTCAGATATCGATTGTTCATATTTTTGGAAAAATATTTGAAATTATTCTGAAGACTAGACTCCTCGCTAGAATCCATAATTATTTCATTAAGAACGACCTATTTAATCTGAATCAATTTGGGTTCATGAAATTGTCATCCACAATACATGCTCTGCAAAAAATAGTTGACACATCAATAATAATCGATATGGCTTTTAAAAAAGTAAACACACAATGGCTGCTCTTATTTCTGGTCTGATAAGAGCGTTTGATTGCGTATCTCATTCAATTCTTATTGTCAGTAAACTAGAAATACATGATATATCTATCTTATAGACAGCCATTAGTTGTACTCGATTTAAATAATATTCCTGAACTGAAACTTGTCAAATGTAGAGTGCCACAAGGGTCAATTTGGACCACTCTGTATATCGAAATTGTCCTAATCTTGGTGTAGGTTGGTAGGTACAATTCATCAAACAAAAATTACGAATGCACTTCGAAATTGTTGTTATGATAATTCTAACTGTTTATTGGCATTTTTCGTTCATCCACTTTTCATCCCCCAAACCAACTTATATTATTAAACGGATAATTTGAAAATGTATCGAATACCAAGGAAATTCAATGCGCTTTTCCCCTGCCAAATTCAATACTTCTTTACCTCATATTGGTATTTTTCTATTTTCGCATATTTATGAATTGGCAAAGTCGTTGTATGAGAGAGGGGTGAACAAATTGAATACGAACCCCCATGTATAATACACGAACGAGTTTCGAGTTTGAGGATATATCTATTCTTCGATAACGCCTATTTAAATATTGAACACGCAAATTGCGACCCTCTTATGGCTTGTGTTAGATATTTTCACTTGCGAAATGTCACAAAGTGAATTTTAGATTAGGAAAGAATAATATAAACTGCATACAAGAAGAGAAGGAACCAATTTCACTCGCTGGGTTTGAAGTAAGAGGAATTTTAGGTTTGAATAAACCAATTAAATTGTACATGGTGGCCATATTTTGACCCCTACCCACAGCTTTAACTATATACGAGGCGGAAAAAAAATCTGTACTTTATCTTTTGGCATTTCCAAATCATCGCAAACAAATGCGAATCGTAAAATTGAAAAAATAATAGAATATTTTTGTATGTGGTGAAAATGTAATAGGAAAGACATCCTCGTGATATTTTTTTTCATTTCTCGAAAAAAAGACTACACGGTTAACTAAATTCTTGAATCAAGTAGATAGTCCATTTGCCACATTAAGGAATGACATTTTTGAAATTTACAAATATTCGAGTTACAAAGCCTAACGAAGTATGGTTTACCACGTTAAAAACTATGTAGTGAAAAACTGGATCGAAACCTTTTAAAAAGGCCCAATGTCTTTGAAACTCATTATGAGATTTCACTCTTGTATTTCCACTATAATACCACTAGAGCTTCTATTATTACTGGAAATTTTGTCGACAACACGAATTTTCTACAAAATATTCGTGTTGGACAAAAAATTCACTGTTCTCAGATAGATAGAAGATATAGAGTGGTATTCGGTAATAGAATTTCACACCGAAATATTATTCAATTCTGGTCCAGGTTAGAATATAGAAGATCTGTGGAATACAGCGTTGAAGGTTCGACCTCGCTTCTCATTTGTCTGTTAATGGAAGGGATTAGTTGACCGTACGGAAGTGTATAAACAAAAAAATAAATTACAATGTTGACGAGATTTACTGTCTTATTTATGTCATATTTACCGTGAGTTTCGTTAATCAAGATGAACAAATTTTGAGATATTATCTTAAATTTTTATTCTACAATTCAGTTCATCATTAATTAACGATACCGTCTGGATACATTCTATAATCATGGCAGAAAACTTTGAACCACTGAGGTAAAGTTGGTAGAAATATATTTACACTCAGTGCGCACCAGTTTCACCATAGAAAACGCTATCAGTATTCGAAGTTAATACCATCCTCCTTCCCCAAAGGAAAGATAAAAATTTCCGGAAATCGTTCTAATTCCCGTTCTAATTGCTATGGTAACGATACAAAATATGGACATTTGATTGGTCGAAAATGATATTGGTGTGAAATTTCCAACATATGATGACGTAGGTATGCGCTAACATACATGTAAAACAATAAGACTCATATTTTCCGAGTAACTAGATTTTGTACAAGTATATTGTCTATGAATATTGAAGACAATGTATAACTCTGGTATCGTTTCGACAATGTTTTAATTGATCTTCAGCTAGACAAGCTGTTCCTCCAGCAATTCTATTCATTCTTTTGTGGCAAAATCAACACTAGAACCATCAGAACATTGTCAATTCAGGCTATATTGCGAAACACAGTTCTTATACTTTCGTTTCAGCAAACCAAAACTTCACAGATGAATACATGGAAGTAGCAATGCTTTCTGTCGCTTGCAATTCGAGGTATTTATAAACCCTTCATGAGTATATAATATTGTTGTAAATTGAAAGTGAACTTTATTTTCCAAGTCAGTGAGCTATCGGTGAAATACAAAAAACTAATTAAATACCCTTCCAAAACTAATCGATACGACAAATTTGCATAACCGGTATTGAATAATCAATATTTATTCCTAATTGCTAGGCAACGTTTCACCCATACAAATATAATTATTCTCGAATTATTTTTTCTTCACCAACCATACTGACCATTCATTCATCGAGTACCTGACGAATGCATAGGCGATAGAAGAAGACGGCAACACATTGCCAGATATTGAAATTAACTGAAAACGAACTGAATCTCGTGACTATTACCAATGATATCAGATATTCCAGCAATGTTTGGATTAAATTTTGTATAAATTTGATGGTAGATAAAGCGCCGGCTTCGATTTGACAGGTACGCTTTGTGATGTATGCGGTCTAGAACCTTTTTATCGGTAGATTCACAATTGCTGATGGTGGAGATATCGAAAACATGTTTCTGGTATTAGCTAGATGTTATCCGATTGTTGTCTACACTTTTAACATTTTCTTCATCATGACATGTCATGCAGTCTAATCGATAAACTACAACTGTCAAAGAGTGCACTTTGTAAGCTAAGGACATTAAAAACTGAACATTGTTCATTAGGATCAAGAGTGACACTTTGTTTGGCCAATGGAATTTGCGTTTGCCAGGCAAAGCGATAGCAAAATTTCGATTTCTGAATTTGACTGCAAAATTGCACATGCATGAGTGGGACCTCAAGATGTAAACCACCTCAAGATTATAGGTCGAAATATTGAACATTATGTTCATGACACAGAAAATAATCTGATGAAATTGAAACATATATCAATCGCATTTCTTTTTGCAGGTCACCGTCTAATTTCACATACTTTTTAAATATATTGGATATTCTCTGTTCAAAAACTTTCCAGTTAATTCACAGTTTATTGTAGGTACGTATTTAGAGGGTGTTGTATCGTTACTGTAGTAACACTATCGTGTACTGTTCATTCATACGGCCTGATTCATGCTTATACGAATTTCGCAAAATTCATGCGAATCGAAAAATTATCAATTTTACATTGATATTCCTATTCTACAACACTATTTATTTATTATGCATTCTGATGACCATGATATCATGATAATATAAAAAATCCGCAAAAAATTCCGACTTTATTGCGATATTTATTTCAGCGGCCATTTTATTCGCAGAAACTTTCCGATATTCGTATAAGCATGAACCAGGCTTAAAGCGTTTCGCATCGCATCAGATTGACAATTGTAAATGTCAAAAAGCGAACAATATTGCAGTAACTACCTGAATCGAGATTTGGAAATATTTAAGGTGGATTCATGCAACATTACTCATCTTGATTTAAATCAATTCAATAGGGTTGAAGTGTACAAGTTTTCAAACAATCACTTAACTTAACTCAAGAAGTTTAATGTATTTCTCTTCATAAGTGACGTTAATTTAAATGAAGTAATGTTGCATGAATTATTATTTAATTCTTATGCTTTTTTTTAGTTTGTTTACCCAAGTATCATTTTGGCGACGATAACCACATATTACATCAAAATTAACGTTATATATACTTGGTGTGGAAATCAGTCATTTATGGAACGACGCTCTCTAAACCACCGGACAACGTTGTATCAGTGTTGAGCATGATTTTAGTTAACCTTCGACGTTGTTACAACGTTAACCCAACCGACTATATGTAGTAAAATTTTTGTGAATAAGAATAACTTTCTGAAAACGTTTAAGTGATAACTTTTCCCGACATAGGGCCGACATTGTGAGATTTAACTTGGCAGTGGGCAATTTTTTACAAGAATTGAAAATGTTTCCCTGGAATCATATCTTTGCAGTTGCCTTTTTTTAAAATATTCACTATAGAGGAAATTCCTATGGCAACAAAGACATACTGTTGTCTGAAAGTTTCGAAGAAACAATAAATATCAAGTAGGTGAGAAAATAAAAACTTGACCCAACTTAACCTCTTAATTATCAAAGTTATCAAGTTATCAAAAATGGATATCGTTTTCTTACAAATTCTTAAAAAATATATTCATACAGAAGTGGAGGTTTTTCAAAAACACTGACTCTTAATATATGGGCCAAAAATGAAGTATCGTTTAGAAACTTCCAGGTACAAGCCTACATGAAGACAGGCAGTTTGGAGAACTTGAGTTTTTTTTGGAACAAATGCTTAAACCTGGGTACTGATTGAGGGAAGCTACTAATTTTCCAAAGAACGTTTCTGATAGTTGTATGACACATAGAGGCACGTTTTAATATGAAGCCAGTTGTATTCGTTAGTTGGACTTCATTCATCAGTTTTTGATTGGATGAACAACTCCAGTAGCGCTTTGGTTATAGTTAGTTGTCTAGAAGACTTAGGATGAAATATATTTAAATATTTCGGTAAATCATTTATGAAGATAATAAAAAATATGGGTCCTAATATCGATCCTTGGGTGACTCCAATATCTAATGTCATTATGTCTGACTTCTCGCCTGATGGTCGAACCACTCGTTGCTGTCGACTGTGCAAGTAGGAAGCGAATAATTCCAAGGCAGCACCCCAAAAAAATCTAATTTTGCCAGTAGGTATTCATGCGTGACGCAATCAGATGCCTTTGATAAATCCAACATTGTGGCACACGAAAAGTTATTTTTATCAATCGCATTCAGATTTTTTTCTAAAATGAATATAATTGCTTTTGTTGTTGATTTATTACTGCGGTAACCAAACTACTCTTTCGAGAATAGTTTTTATCTTCAAAATATGAAACTATCCTAGATTTCAGTAAACATTCAAAAATTTTTGAAAAAACAGGAAGAAGGTCGTTCGTTTTTGGGATCGGTACTACTTTTGCAATTTTTAGTTTATCTGGAAAAATGTTCTGTTCTGAGCACCTGTTAAATATGTAACATAATATTGGAACCAGTTCATCACACAGATGTTCAACTACCCCTACGCTCATATCATACACATCTCTACTATTTGAGTCTTTCATACTTTTTATTTCCTCATCAGTAGTAGGCCTCATGAAAAAAGAAAAACAGGGGGAACTATGAGTATTTTGCAGTGCATGCATAAAATCAATGTCGCTATATGAGGTATTGAGTTGACAATGCTTTTGCCCACATTGACAAAAAAAATTGTTAAAATTTTCGGCAGAGATATTTGTTTCATTTTGTTGATATCTTTTCCTGTCTGTTGGTTAATCAATTTCCAAATTGATTTGGATTTGTTGTTTGAGTTCTCTATGAAATCTTTATTCGCTCTTCGTTTGGCATAATCAAGTGCTTTATTATAATGTGATTTCATTTTTTTATAAAGATCATTTACCTCCTGCGACTTGACGCACTGTTTTATAGTGTTTATAGTTTCTAGTTGACTTCTAATTTTTCAGATTTTTATTAAACCAGTTTATACCTATTACATTTTTGGATTTGATATTTTTTTCCGGGAAATGATTGTGGAAATTGTCAAGGAATATCAGAAAAAAATTGTTGAATAAATCATTCGCATTCTCAATAGTATAAAGTTCGGTCCAGTTAAACTTAGATATAGTTTGATTAACTCATTCAGCTTTTTTTGAGTTATACATGTAGTTTTGTCTTGTGATATTATTTGGTGCTTTAAATTGTCCACCATGTATTTACATTAAATTCGTTAGTGAATTCACCACCATGTATATGCATTATTTTCCCATGTGTATGCGACACCTTGTATCTGCATTATTTTTCCAAGCAAATTCACCACCCTGTATATGCAGTATTTTCCTATGTGTATTCAACACCCTGTATTTGCATTATTTTTCTAAGTGAATTCACCACCCTGTATCTGCATTATTTTCCTATGTGTATTCAACACCTTGTATCTGCATTATTTTTCTAAGTGAATTCACCACCCTGTATCTGCATTATTTTCCTATGTGTATTCAACACCCTGTATCTGCATTATTTTCCTATGTGTATCCGACACCTTGTATCTGCATTATTTTTCGAAGCAAATTCGCCACCCTGTATATGCGGTATTTTCCTATGTGTATTCAACACTCTGTATTTGCATTATTTTTGTAAGTGAATTCACCACCCTGTATCTGCATTATTTTCCTATGTGCATTCAACACCTTGTATCTGCATTATTTCTCCAAGCGAATTCACCACCCTATATACGCATTATTTTCCTATGTGTATTCAACACCCTGTATCTGCATTATTTTCTTATGTGTATTCAACACCTTGTATCTGCATTATTTTCCTATGTGTATTCAACACCTTGTGTCTGCATTATTTTTACAAGCGAATTCACCACCCTGAATATGCGTTATTTTCCTATGTGTATTCAACACCCTGTATATGCATTATTTTTCTAAGTGAATTGACCACCGTGTATTTTCATAAACGATGGATTCAGTGGAAAACTCGAGTGAGTTCACCTTTTTTTCGGTGTTCCGCTTATCGCGGAAAACTTGAACTTTTTGGCAGATGACCTTGGTGCGCGCTCACAAAGATCGGCCAATGAAATCAGAATACGCCATAAGCCAAAACGCGAAAAGCCAGAATGTGAACGCGCCGTTATACTGTATCCGATCTATCCGATCGTTCTCTTTGATTGGGTTCGCAGTCTCCGATAATTAACGACTTATCACGAAGAGCGGCCATTTCAAGTTTTATTCAAATGCTGTGTGTGGCGTCCCTATTCGAATTATACAATTTCATATGAATTTTCCAAGTTATCCGCGATTTTGTTGTTCGAATATCGTGAAGTGATTAGTACTGAGTGATTTCATCGTGTTTTTAGTGCGGGTGACTTTCGATATCTTCAACAAACGATTCCAGCCGTGATAGTTATGATGATCTCCAGTGATCTCCGAAATGGACGCTTCCAGAAAACTTCCATGTTCCATTAAAACTAGTTGTTGATGCCACAGCCATTGAAAACAAAAACTGAAGGTGAGTTTGATTGAGTTTTCCTTACAAATTTTGTCACTTTTGATCCAAATTAAACAATGTAGGTAGGCTATACCTATAATAAAAACCAAATTTGTAGTACCTATACTAACATTATTGCACTGCCAAGTGATGCCAACTGGTTACTGGTTGATGGTGGAATAGTGCTGGGGCGGGGGTGCGGGCAGGAAAAGATTCATTGCCGCTCCCACTCGGCGGTAACTAAAAAGCAGAAATAAGTAACCCTAACAAGATGTGCACGTCTTATGGGAGGTTTGGAAATAAAGTCACGTGATTGATTTTCGTTTCAACGTATTATCACAGATGGCGTTTAATGCATGAATCTTTATTTTCTTTCATGAGAAGTTAGCGTTTCGCAGCTAAACAAATTACGAACTTTCACGAACTTTTCACGTCAGAGATAATAACCTTAACCTTCACGTTTTGGTTTTACATGTTTATTTTTCGAAAATTTTTGTTCGAATATGGTGAGAAAATATGAATCACCATCAACTTTCCATCCTGGACTAAACAAAATTACCACAGAAGGGAAGTGTAGATAATAACTTGATGATTGGAAAAAAGTGTTTCAGCATGAGCTATGTGCATGTAAAATTCGCCGTGAAGCATATTCAAATGCTACTAAAAAAATCCTGACATCAACTTCAGGTATTGCCTTTATTATGAAGAAGCTGTTTGCCTTTGAAATTGTTGTGATATGAATAAATGGGTTTTATTTTTTATTCTTTGGTTTGAAATGGCTTATCGAAATATTATATTATCAAGATTTGATTAATGAAATTCTAATCTCCAACCTGCTGCCAACAAAACATTTTGGGATGGGAAACTGCTCGGGAAACAGTTTTGACAGCATATGCAATATAAGGTCTGGTCAAAACTGCCAAATAAACCAAATTTCCTACTGCTGATATGGAATGAATGTTCTCTTCAAGATCACTGCTTTCCTCAGCTTGATCAGTTTTAGTCTCTCTGCTGGATATGATACAGGAAAGGCATTATCCATGTGATATTTTTGGATGATTTGTTCTACATATGATTCTTGATGAATGAAGATATCATTCTGAATAATTTGCATTTCCAAGTAGATATCTCCTGGTCCAATAGTTACCTTGATTGATTGTTCTTACAAACTTTTTATAAGCTTTCACACAAAATCTGTTCCATCTTCTTATCCGTTTGGTTGGTTCATATTTATATACATGGTGATCAAATGTTCAATCTCCAACATTATTCAAGAGTATTTGATAAAGATAGATGAGATTCTGATGAAATTAATTTGCCAATACAGCAATTATAGAAAGTGTGGTATGGCTTCTTGACACTAAGTGACAAGACAAAGACAAACGGAAAACGGATGAAGAAAAAGAAGGAACATTTTGACCTTGAACTGTGAACATAGCCCTTGGGACATGGCAGCCAGATAAGGCAGCTGGAAAAGCTATGTTCACTCTTTTGGAATCAACGGCACTAGTTCCATCTAGTGGCTGATTCCAGAACCATGAAAAATATATTGCCAATTTACAACATTGACGTGCACATCTTGTTAGGGTTACTTATCTCTGCTAAAAAGGCAAGCAAAAAAATCATATACAAGGTGGCTAATCCAAGATTACAAATAATACCTAAGGATGGCGAATTAGTCTATCATTCGAAAAAAGTATTAGCAATTGAAAAACAATAAACCTTAATCTGAACAGAAATTAACCAGCTAAAAATCTTGTTTGTTGTTATTTTTTTCGGTAGGCATGTATTTTTTATAGCGAGCAGAACTTGGCAAACACGTAATTTTGCAATAATTTATTGATGTTATATCCTGAATATCTTGAAGTAAGTACCTATATCTACTTAGTATTGATATGGATATATTTTCGAAAAATTATGACTATATTTGAGTGTTTCTAATAACTATGAATATTCTGTGAATAATTCTGAACATGTTGTGAATATGATCAATATGCTGAAATATCTTTGAATATACTGTAAATATCCAGAGGTTGACCACATGGGAATTCCGGTGTACAATTGATAGGAACTCCGGGGAATTCCTTTCTTTTTTACGCCAGAAAAAATACGAAATGTTCAAGAAAATCTGATAAATTCTCACTAAAAATGTTAAATAAATTATTTTAACCACTCATGATCATCGATGAGTTAATTCCCGTCTTTTTTTTAGAAAAAACAATTTCTGCTGACTGTGATTTTGTAACTTTAGTAGTTAGTTTATGATTCTGTGTGTGATGTTCCTAAATATTTCATATTTCACCGGATTTCCCCGGAATTCCCCTGGAATTTCGAACGGATATACCAATTTTCAACTTCGCTCATACCAATCTGCTTATTTTTCTCCATGGAATAATCCGTATATCCAATCGAAACAATCGAAATCAAAAAAAACTTTTTTTCATCATAGAAAAAATGTAGCAACTCGCCATAACTTTCGAACGGATCGACCAATTTTCAACTTTGGTCATACCAATCTGTTTTTTTTCATAGAATCCGTTTCTTCAATCGAAAAAATCGAAATCAAAAAAAACTTTTTTTCATCGTAGAAAAAATGTTGCAAATCGCCATAACTTTCGAACGAATGGACCAATTTTCAACTTCGCTCATACCAATCTGCTTATTTTTTTCCATAGAATCCGTGTCTCCAATTGAAAAAATCGAAATCAACAAAAACTTTTTTTCATCGTAGAAAAAATGTAGCAAACCGCCATAACTTTCGAACGGATGGACCGATTTTCAACTTCGCCGATACCAATCTGCTTATTTTTTTCCATAGAATCCGTTTCTCCAATCGAAAAAATCGAAATAAAAGAAAACTTTTTTTCATTATACAAAAAATGTAGCAACTCGCCATAACTTTCGAACGGATCGACCAATTTTCAACTTTGGTCATACCAATCTGTTTTTTTTCCATAGAATCCGTTTCTTCAATCGAAAAAATCGAAATCAGAAAAAACTTTTTTCATCGTAGAAAAAATGTAGCAAATCGCCATAACTTTCGAACGAATGGACCAATTTTCAACTTCGCTCATACCAATCTGCTTATTTTTTTCCATAGAATCCGTTTCTCCAATCTAATAAATCGAAATCAACAAAAACTTTTTTTCATCATAGAAAAAATGAAGCAAATCGCCATAACTTTCGTACGGATGGACCAATTTTCAACTTCGCTAATACCAATCTGCTTATTTTTCTCCATAGAATCCGTTTTTCCAATCAAAAAAATCGAAATCAAAAAATTTTTTTTTTATCATAGAAAAAATGTAGCAAATCGCCATAACTTTCGTACGGATGGACCAATTTTCAACTTCGCTCATACCAATCTGCTTATTTTTTTTCCATAGAATCCGTTTCTTCAATCGAAAAAATCTAAATAAAAAAAATGTAGCAAATCAACATTTCTTTCTTTCAAAATTGCCATTGTTTTACCGTTATTGAAAAAAGGGGACCCATTGAACATTGAGAATTTCAGACCGATTTCCATCATACCCGTCCTAGCTAAAGTTCCTGAAATCTTAGTGAAAGATAGACTGTCTCGATATTTAGAAACAAATTCACTGCTGTGTGCAGGGCAATTTGGTTTTAGAAAACATAAATCTACAATCAAAGCTATTTTGCGTGTCATTAGTGACATTGTGGAAGGTCTTGAGGAGGGCAAACATTCAATCATTACTCTGTGCGATTTGACGAAGGCCTTTGACTGTGTCTCTCATGATATTTTATTGAACAAACTGGAACTGTATGGTGTAAGAGGTATACCCCTTGCTTTTTTTCAGTCTTATCTGAGTGATAGATCACAGTGTGTTGTTGTAAATGGAAGGCAATCACCTATTGCTAAACTTACACATGGTGTCCCACAAGTATCAATTTTAGGACCTCTGCTGTTCATTATTTACATCAACGACTTGCACCATCATATGCTTCCGATAAATACTGTACTATTTGCTGATGACACCACTTTGATAAATTGTGATAGGAATCTGCATACTCTAACTGAATCTGCGAATTTGTCTTTGGAAAACGCCAGTAAGTGGTTCAATTCTAATAACCTTAAATTGAACAGTGATAAAAATCAAGAGTTGTTGATTTCATCTCACCCGAACATCTCGATTGGCAACACTGTTACATTACTGGGTATAGTGATTGATGATAAGCTGAATTGGGCAGCTCACATCGAACAGCTAGGTCGCAAATTATCCAGCACTACTTTTCTGATTCGTAGAATGAAACAATTTGTGAATTCTGATGTTCTAAAATCAACTTATTTCAGTTTATTCCATAGTCATATAATTTATGGCATACTTCTATGGGGCAGCTCCCATTATTCTCAAAAAATATTTGTTCAGCAAAAAAAAGTTATCAGAATCATGAGTGGGGCAAAGTATAGGGACCATTGTAGACCACTTTTTCGCAATCTCCAAATCATGCCAGTTCCTACAATTTTTCTTTATTTGACTCTTTTAGAAATTCATAATAACATAAAAGACTATGAGGCTGAAAACGTGGGTCACCAATATCCCACTAGATCACGAGATTTGCTGAGAAAACCAATGCATAGACTAGTGAAGTCAGAAAGGAATTCTTTGAATATTGGGGTATATAATAAACTACCTAAGGATGTTAGACATTTGAATGCTCACGATTTCAAAACTAAAATTAAACGCTTTCTTTTGAATTCTTGTTTTTATTCAATGGAAGAATATCTCAATTTTGATTTTCCAGGTACTATTTGAAGAAATAGACGCTCTTCCTTTTCAATTTTAAACTATGTGATTGTACTTTTATATTTTATTTATTTATAAATCTCATGACCGTTTAAATTTTATTGAATTGTGTGTGATGTTCTTTTATAGTTATATCTTCATTTATTTGTATATATTGAACGAAATGTATTATTTATATTTACATAATAGTTTTGTAGTTTTCTGAGTTTGGATATCATCCAAATGCAACATGACATGCTATAAATGTACATTGGTATGTAAAATAGTGAATAAACCATCTATCTATCATAACTTTAGAACGGATGGACCAATTTTCAACTTCGCTCATACCAATCTGCTTATTTTTTTCCATAGAATCCGTGTCTCCAATCGAAAAAATCGAAATCAAAAAAAACTTTTTTTCATCATAGAAAAAATGTAGCAACTCGCCATAACTTTCGAACGGATCGACCAATTTTCAACTTTGGTCATACCAATCTGTTTTTATTTTTCCATAAAATCCGTTTCTTCAATCGGAAAAATCGAAATAAAAAAAAACCTTTTTTCATCGTAGAAAAAATGTAGCAAATCGCCATAACTTTCGAACGAATGGACCAATTTTCAACTTCGCTCATACCAATCTGCTTATTTTTTTCCATAAAATCCGTTTCTTCAATCGGAAAAATCGAAATAAAAAAAAACCTTTTTTCATCGTAGAAAAAATGTAGCAAATCGCCATAACTTTCGAACGAATGGACCAATTTTCAACTTCGCTCATACCAATCTGCTTATTTTTTTCCATAGAATCCGTGTCTCCAATTGAAAAAATCGAAATCAACAAAAACTTTTTTTCATCATAGAAAAAATGTAGCAAATCGCCATAACTATCGTACGGATGGACCAATTTTCAACTTCGTTCATACCAATCTGCTTATTTTTTTCCATAGAATCCATTTCTCAGTTCGAAAAAATCGAAATAAAAAAAAACTTTTTTTCATTATAGAAAAAATGTAGCAACTCGCCATAACTTTCGAACGGATCGACCAATTTTCAACTTTGGTCATACCAATCTGTTTTTTTTCCATAGAATCCGTTTCTTTAATCAAAAAAATCGAAATCAGAAAAAACTTTTTTCATCGTAGAAAAAATGTAGCAAATCGCCATAACTTTCGAACGAATGGACCAATTTTCAACTTCGCTATTACCAATCTGCTTATTTTTTTCCATAGAATCCGTTTCTCCAATCAAATAAATCGAAATCGACAAAAACTTTCCCGGTAAACATTTGTGTTCACACATTTCAGTCATATGATGGTTTTTGTGAAACGTATCATGAACGACGTTTAATGAAGTACATATAAACGTACGTTAGAAATCGATCACATCCGAGACTAAATGTATGCCAATATACGATCATCATACTCCAGATGTTTGCCATATGACATCAAACTTATGTCAAGTTCTTGATTAAAATCTTCGATCACGATTCTTTGATCATGAATACATCAATTATATGATGATAATATTGAAGATCGATTGAAAACGTATATTTTCGATATTTTATCGAATATCATTAAGAAAACGTTACAGAAATTACGGGCAAAATATCGAATCATTACATTGTTTAGATGATATTGCAAAAATGTTCCTTCAAAGACGATCGTTTTAAGAATTGAAAAATTATGTATTTTTTATACCACGTCAGATGTCGTGAGTCGATCATATCTATGACTGAATATATGCCAATTGGTGATAAACACACTCCAGACGTTTGTAATATGATATCAAACTAACTATCGAGTTCTTGATTGAAATCTTCGATCACGATTCTTTGATCATGAATACATCCCTTATATGATGATGATATTGAAGATCGAATGAATACGTATATTTTCGATATTTTATCGAATATCATTGAGAAAAAATTCCAGAAATTACGGGCAGGATATCGAATCATTACATTGTTCAGATGATATTGCAAAAATGTTTGTTTGACGACGATCAATTTAAGGATTGAAAAATGATGTTTTTTCTATACCGCGTTTGACGTCGAGAAACGATCATATCCATGACTGAATATATACCAATTTATGATCAACACAGTCCAGACGTTTGCCATATGACATCAAACTTATGTCAAGTTCTTGATTGAAACCTTCGATCACGATTCTTTGATCATGAATACATCCCTTATATGATGATAATATTGAAGATCGAATGAATACGTATATTTTCGATATTTTATTGAATATCATCAAGAAAAAATTCCAGAAATTACGGGCAGGATATCGAATCATTTCATTGTTTAGATGATATTGCAAAAATGTTTTTTTCAAGACGATCAATTTAAGGATTGAAAAATGATGTTTTTTCTATACCGCGTTTGACGTCGAAAAACGATCATATCCATGACTGAATATATACCAATTTATGATCAACACACTCCAGACGTTTGCCATATGACATCAAACTTATGTCAAGTTCTTGATTGAAATCTTCGATCACGATTCTTTGATCATGAATACATCCCTTATATGATGATAATATTGAAGATCGAATGAATACGTTTATTTTCGATATTTTATTGAATATTATCAAGAAAAAATTCCAGAAATTACGGGCAGGATATCGAATCATTACATTGTTTAGATGATATTGCAAAAATGTTTTTTTCAAGACGATCAATTTAAGGATTGAAAAATGATGTTTTTTCTATACCGCGTTTGACGTCGAAAAACGATCATATCCATGACTGAATATATACCAATTTATGATCAACACACTCCAGACGTTTGCCATATGACATCAAACTTATGTCAAGTTCTTGATTGAAATCTTCGATCACGATTCTTTGATCATGAATACATCCCTTATATGATGATAATATTGAAGATCGAATGAATACGTTTATTTTCGATATTTTATTGAATATCATCAAGAAAAAATTCCAGAAATTACGGGCAGGATATCGAATCATTACATTGTTTAGATGATATTGCAAAAATGTTTTTTTCAAGACGATCAATTTAAGGATTGAAAAATGATGTTTTTTCTATACCGCGTTTGACGTCGAAAAACGATCATATCCATGACTGAATATATACCAATTTATGATCAACACACTCCAGACGTTTGCCATATGACATCAAACTTATGTCAAGTTCTTGATTGAAATCTTCGATCACGATTCTTTGATCATGAATACATCCCTTATATGATGATAATATTGAAGATCGAATGAATACGTATATTTTCGATATTTTATCGAATATCATTAAGAAAAAATTCCAGAAATTACGGGCAGGATATCGAATCATTACATTGTTCAGATGATATTGCAGAAATGTTTGTTTGACGACGATCAATTTAAGGATTGAAAAATGATGTTTTTTCTATACCGCGTTTGACGTCGAAAAACGATCATATCCATGACTGAATATATGCTAAATTATGATCAACCCACTACAGACGTTTGCCATAATATGACATTAGGTTATGTCGAGTTCTTGATTGAAATCTCCGATCACGATTCTTTGATCATGAATACATCCCTTATATGATGATAATATTAAAGATCGAATGAATACGTATATTTTCGATATTTTATCGAATAATCATCAAGAAAAAATTTCAGAAATTACGGGCAGGATATCGAATCATTACATTGTTCAGATGATATTGCAAAAATGTTTGTTTGAAGGCGATCAATTTAAGGATTGAAAAATGATGTTTTTTCTATACCGCGTTTGACGTCGAAAAACGATCATATCCATGACTGAATATATGCTAAATTATGATCAACCCACTAAAGACGTTTGCCATAATATGACATTAGGTTATGTCGAGTTCTTGATTGAAATCTTCGATCACGATTCTTTGATCATGAATACATCCCTTATATGATGATAATATTGAAGATCGAATGAATACGTATATTTTCGATATTTTATCGAATAATCATCAAGAAAAAATTTCAGAAATTACGGGCAGGATATCGAATCATTACATTGTTCAGATGATATTGCAAAAATGTTTGTTTGAAGGCGATCAATTTAAGGATTGAAAAATGATGTTTTTTCTATACCGCGTTTGACGTCGAAAAACGATCATATCCATGACTGAATATATGCTAAATTATGATCAACCCACTAAAGACGTTTGCCATAATATGACATTAGGTTATGTCGAGTTCTTGATTGAAATCTTCGATCACGATTATTTGATCATGAATACATCCCTTTCATGATGATTATATTGAAGATCGATTGAAAACGTGTATTTTCGATATTTTATCGGAATATCATCAAGAAAACGTTTCAGTAATCACTGGCAAGATATCGAATCATTACATCGTTTATATGACATTGCAAAAATGTTTTTTTGAAGACGATCAATTTGAGGATTGAAAAATGATGTTCATCTTCATACCGCGTTAGACGTCGAAAGTCGATCATATCCATGACTGAATATATGCCAATATATGTTCAACACAGTCCAGTCATTTGTCATATGACTTCAAACTTATGTCTTGATCGAAATGTTCGATCACGATTTTTTTATCATAAATATATCCCTTATTTGATGATAATATCGAAGATCGATTGAAAACGTATATTTTCGATAATTTATCGAATATCATCAAGAAAACGTTCTAGAACGGGCAAAATATCGAATTATTACATTGTTTAGATGCTATTGCAACAATCACTTTCCGAAGATAATCAATTCAATAATCGAAAAATGATGTTTTTTTCCTGCATTAGACGTTGAAGGTCGATCATATCCGTGACTTGATATATATGCCAATACATATCAAACTCATGTCATGTCCAATCTTTGATAACGATTTTTCGGACATGAATGTATCTCTCGAATTATGATAATATTGAATATTGAAAACGAATATATTTGATATGTTATTGAATGGCAGCAAAAAAATGTTTAACGATTTCTACCAAATATCGAATTATTATTACATTGTTGAGGTGATATACGGAGAATAAAGGTCATCAGATTTGAGGTTTCATATAGGGGCGAGTATAGCCAAAGCCCCCACTAGCGACATCAGTTGTTCGGTGATAGTGTTCCGAGTCCTGTAAGAAGTGTATCATGTTATAAAAATAACTGGTTCACGGTTTTTATCGTGTCGTCGTTTCGACCGACGCCTTAGAAGTGGTTTGGAATGCACTATAAGCTGTAGGGTTCCGCTCTCCTTCACCTCGCACAAGTTTTGACTTTTGGTAGTTGGTCTTGGTATTGGGAATTGGAAAAGCGAGGTCAGCATTCAGAAGTCGATCTTGAATGAAAGTTTCAATCATAATTTTTTCATCATTCATATATTTCTGATATGATGGTGAAATTAAAGATCGATTGAAATCGTATACGTAAATATATGTAATTATTAGATTGTTCGAATACTCAATATTCCAAAAGACGATTATTTCTTGTGAATACCATTCGTTAGACATCTATGGCTATAATTCACGAGCAACACACTCGATACGTTTACTAGGTGAACTGATATGAAGTTCCTGATTAAAATCATGAATAATAATCCTTCGGCCATAAATATACATAATAACTTATATGGTGACTATATAGTTGGGGATCAATTAGTTTCAGGCGATTTCAAGTGCATCAATCCACAACAAACTTATGTAATAGGTATATGAAATTCGAGAAGTCAGATAGTATATTTTGCAGATTTCGTTGCTTCAGAACTTTTTTTCTCAACTCAACTTGTAGGTTTATGTGAAATACATAGTCGCTACGAAAGTGTTCCTGATATCTCCAAGATTAGTCTACCACTTATAATAATATAAGTCTTGATACTGAAAGCTACCACCCAGGCAGCACAGTGATGGTCGATCAAGGTGTATTTGACGTCTACATCGTGATGACTTCTCGTAGAAAAATACCCTGAATAATTTGATGACCAATACTCAGCGTCAATTAAACGTTGGGTTTTTTACATATTTCAGAAGTGTCTATTAAACGTCTTTATTACGTCTTTATAACGTTGATGCGTCCGATAAAAATAATTAAACCTATTTTATTCAAGAAATGGCAAGACAAAACAATAAATTGAATACTAATAGAGAAATCAATTCAAGAAACTAGTACGCACTCCAGACTCTAGAGTGTATAGGTACATTTTATTTTCACTACATATCGAAAAGGAATTAGATAAATATACTGAATGCATAGGGAATTCCCTAGGTTATTTCCAATCGAATTCGCTGTTACCCTCTTCACAAAATGATATCTCCCCCATTGTAGTGTAGAAAATTCTCATGGATTTCTCATATTCAAAGTTCCCGCCATCATATCTATACCCGTTAGATGACATGAGCCCGATCCCGCTTGGTCCAGTCCATTATTGAATTCACATGACGCCAGACGTGGCCGGCCAGACGCTTCTTGTACTGACCTTGATGCAATGCAAAGCAAAAGCATCTCAGATGCGCGGTCGTCCATGGTTCTTGTATTTTGATCACAACAACGCAGCGTTGGACGGTTATTTGTATAATTTTTGGTGCTAGTGTGAGCAATAATTCGTCTAAATAGTATCAGGTAAGCTACACAAACTTTGGCTACACGTTACGTTATAGTATAATAGAAAATGATACCTATGTGTGAACCTCGGTGTGAACAATTACCGTAACTCGCATTCATAGGCATTTTCTGGCTTAATTCCGTCGTTGAATCAAAGAAAACTAGTACTACGTACGTACTGACTACTTCTGTTTGGTTGAATTGGATCGTTATGAACAGAATTCTCATTTGATGACAATGATTTCCACAACCATAAAAGACACACCTAACCTAAGTTTTTTTTGTTGGTGCTGTTTTGAGCCGATCAGGCTGTTGTCTCATATTTTATGTAATAAAACCTATCCCTGTGAATAGTCTGAATACCTACCTACATCGAAGGCTACAAAATTAAAAAGTTTTCGATTTGGGCCAGTCCATTATTGAATTCACATGACGCCAGGCGTGGCCCTACGCTTCTTGTACTGTACTGACCTTGAGACAACGCAAAAGCATGTAGAATAATTTATTATTTTTGCTAGTATTCAGAAAATGGTTTGTGTGGCAATATATTTTTTTCAGATGCTGATATGGAGTGCCTACAATCCATGAAAATTGGCCAACCCTCAAGAAAAAATAAATTGAGTTTAGTGCCTGACCACTACTAAATCAATAACATTTTTCAAGATCACCCAGAAGAAGTGATTCCTTTTTGCAGCAAATTGTAAGATATATTATAGTGTAGCTACAACTGTTTATGAGGAAGGTGAGACTGATCTATTCATGTGGAGATTAATCTTTCCATATTCTAATCAGTGGATATAAATCTGAATGAGGTGTCAACCCCAATGATTTTGTTATCATCAACATATATTTGTCATTCGAAAACTTCTCTTGAGAAATTTTTTTATGAATCTGACCTCAATTTTCTATGTATCAACAAAACTCAGGGTGGTTCGTTTTTTATTTGAAGTTACCTGATGTAATCATGACTGGTATCATTTTTTCAAAGCCCTAAACAAAAAGCCCTAATTAGGTCAGATTATATGAAAAAATAGTCAATACATTTTTTTGAATGATGAATAATTTGGGAATTATAAATCATCAAGGTATTTATAGAAGTATATGAAAAATATCACTATTTTTTAGATGACTTCACCAGGGCCTCAAAGAAAATAAAGTTGGCTGGACAGGTTTTGGATATACTGAGTGGAAATGAAGACTTGCCTTCAGTCAGAGGGAAGAAGAGTTCTTGGGCCCAGTTGATTCCTTGAGAAAAATAATAAAGACTTGTGTGGTAAGTTGAAACTTTTCCCAATAATTTGAATAAAATATATTCTCAATAATTGTAGGCAATAGAATATTGCTATCAAGGTTCATATTTTCTCGATGCATCTAAAATATTGTTTGTATCATTTATCTTGTATATGTTATTTAATTTCAGCAGTTACACTCAATAACAGGTAATAGAGTCGGGCAGGAGGGTCGAGGAATATGTATCGATGAAATTGAATCTGATCAAGAACCTTCTAAAAATATAATTTGCGCTAGATAGAAAACAAGGCCAACAAAACAATGATATCTTCGTAACTGACACTTCAAAATGGTAAGTTTATTTCCTTGATTGAATCCATCAGTTCCAGTATGAGTTCTCAACTTTTTCTTCAAAAAAATTCAGAATTTATGAATGTGACGAAAATGCTTTTTTTGACAATTCACTTGACCTTCATTATTCACTTCCAAATGTTTGAGAAATTACATTGATTTCAGAAGTTGAGAAAGATAAGTTCATACTATAATACTGAGTCAAAAAAATTTGAAAACTTTCAAAGCAAATCAATAAATTTTTCATTTTATAGTATATTATTTCTGTAGAACCTAACCCAACCTAAGAATTTGAAAACATATACATACATACTCGACTTTATTTTCAGATTTGAAAAATGACTATTACCTACTAAGTGGCCACAAAAAACCAGAATAACGGAATGGTTGCCCGGCTTGAAGAAATTGAAAAATATTGCAGCTGTTGGTATAACTTTCATTTAATTTTTATTCTGAAATCTTGAGTTTTCGTTAATTAGTATCTTAATATTTTTTTGGGTAGGTACTTAGTATAAAACATATGTTTTGTTCTGTGAAAATATCAATGTATTGTACATACCTACTAGAAAGATAGATTGAGGTTCTATTATTTTTTGTTATTATTTATAGGTAGGTTTTGAATTTTTATTTATTCACTTCCATAATTTTGACTTTATCATTGAGTATCTTTATAGTTTCTAGAGTTACCCATTATGAAATAAATATTATGATCGATTATATACTACCATTTTATTTGGAACGAAATTTTTCAATCCATTTTCTGACGTAATTATAATTATGTGTTCTGAACATTCATTATAATATATCACTTTTAAGATGCAAATATGACATTTTTGAACAGACGTATGTGAATCGCGGAAAATTTGGAATTATCGCCTCAAGAAAGACCATTTTATACAAAACATAAGATTTGCATCTATTTTATGACGTATATTTGAATATGTATGTTAAACATTCGTTACGTTACATCATTCTGAAGATGCAAATAAGACGGTTTCTATTTGACGTATATACAACGCTGAAAGTTGAGACTTATCGCCCGAAAAAAGACCATTTTATTTAAAACATAAGAGTTGCATCTATTTTATGACGTATATTTTAATATGTATGTTGAACATTCGTTACGTTACATCATTCTGAAGATGCAAATATGACGGTTTTTATTTGACGTATATACAACGCTGAAAGTTGGGACTTATCGCCTGAAAAAAGACCATTTTATTCAAATTACAAGAGTTGCATCTATTTTATGACGTATATTTGAATATGTAAGTTGAACATTCGTTACGTTATATCATTCTGAAGATGCAAATAAGGCGGTTTTTATCTGACGTATATACAACGCTGAAAGTTGGGACTTATCGCCTCAAAAAATACCATTTTATTCAAAACATAAGATTTGCATCCATTTAGTGACGTATATTTGAATATGTTTCTTGAACATTCGTTACGTTACATCATTCTGAAGATGCAAATAAGACGGTTTTTATCTGACGTATATACAACGCTGAAAGTTGGGACTTATCGCCTCAGAAAATACGTCTTTCAGATACGTATTAATGATGTTGACCATCATTTATATGACATAAAATTGATGTATCATTTATGTATTCGTGGAAAAAATGTTTACCGGGTTTTTTCATCATAGAAAAAATGAAGCAAATCGCCATAACTTTCGTACGGATGGACCAATTTTCAACTTCGCCGATACCAATCTGCTTATTTTTTTCCATAGAATCTGTTTCTCCAATCGAAAAAATCGAAATAAAAAAAAACTTTTTTTCATCATGGAAAAAATGTAGCAAATCGCCATAACTATCGTACGGATGGACCAATTTTCAACATCGCTCATGCCAATCTGCTTATTTTCTTCCATAGAATCCGTTTCTCCAATCTAAAAAATCGAAATCAACAAAAACTTTTTTTCATCATAGAAAAAATGTAGCAAATCGCCATAACTTTCGTACGGATGGACCAATTTTCAACTTCGCTCATACCAATCTGCTAATTTTTTTCCACTGAATCCGTTTCTCCAATCGAAAAAATCGAAATCAAAAAAAACTTTTTTTCATCATAGAAAAAATGTAGCAAATTGCCATAACTTTGGTACGGATGGACCAATTTTCAACTTCGCTCATACCAATCTGCTAATTTTTTTCCATTGAATCCGTTTCTCCTATCGAAAAAATCGAAATCAAAAAAAACTTTTTTTCATCATAGAAAAAATATAGCAAATCGCCATAACTTTCGTACGGATGGACCAATTTTCAACTTCGCTTATACCAATCTGCTTATTTTTTTCCATAGAATCCGTTTCTCCAATCGAAAAAATCGAAATCGAAAAAACTTTTTTTCATCATAGAAAAAATGTAGCAAATCGCCATAACTTTCGAACGGATGGACCAATTTTCAACTTCGCTCATACCAATCTGCTCATTTTTTTTCCGTAATTTCTCCGGAATTCCGAGTATTATCTACATTTAGTTTCAAAATTCCATCGTTATTTGTTCAAATCTCGGTTTAAATTGACATATTTCTTCCGGAGGAATTCCGGGGAATTCCAGGGGAATTCCGGCTTATAGGAATTCCAGTGTACACATTTTCTCCTAGTGGTCAACCACTCGAAATAAAACATCGTGAAAATAGAACTGTCATTGCTGTAATAGGGCGCAAGTGTGTAATTATTTCAGCAAAGTTTAGGAAACGTCCTACTGCTACCTACATCCAAGACTGAAACGTTTTTGAAACCAGAAAATGATTTGACCAAATTGGGGCAAAACAGGGTTGTGACAACGTAGTATTAAGGTATGCTACGCAAATCATGTTTAGTTGCGCAACTTTTTCAAACACTGCTTGGGAAATGGAATACCAAATACCATTCGAGCTCAGATTTAGCACGGCGGTTTTCTAATACTCTCAAATCATTTCTAACCATAAACGTATCATATCACGAGAGCATTATTAATGTGTATAAGCTATGTGGAAAAAAAATCCCGATATCGAAAAATTCCTTTATCCCGACTAATAAAATCAATCAAATATCGAAATGAGCTAGAAACACTAGACCATAGTGTGTTGAATTGTATTAAATCTTAATATTGAATCAAATCAATGTGAAGTACATAACAATTGATGTGAACTCTCTGAATCAAATATTGTGATTGTTATTGACATTATGATTATTATATTAAACTAATGTCTGCGGCCGGCAACATAGCTGCCCGCAGGAATATTTTGGGATAGTACACCACATGGTTGAGGAGGTCCATATTGTGGCACAGGGTTGGTGATGGTGCGTCCAGATCCGGTTGCAACTACGCATGCGAAGAAGAGAGCTAGGGTCACCAACTAAAAAGAAAAAAATGAAAATCACCGAATTAAATCCATTAAAGGAATATCAATGTATTAGCTATATTGTCAACTATTAGATTCACCATTAGGCTGAGTAGGCTGGAGCCTTGGGCGGCAAATTAGGGGCCAACCATTTTCTTATTTTTAACAGAGATTGAATGATTCACATTTTTGTAAGTACCCAAATGTTATTGGGTTTGGACGGTAATATATATTTCACCACTTAGATAGAGTTAAGAATGCACAAAATTCAAAATCACCCCATATAACAGTTAAACGGCTCAAGAAACGGTTTCGTGCTAGTTTAGACATCCTATTTGTATCACCCTGTACAGATAATGAATTTACACCGCAGTGGTGTGATGCACATTCTGTGATTTGATATAATAGGTGTTTTCATGCGTTTACGTCAATGATAGCACCATTGAGAATAATACATTTCAACCATTTGGTGTTCCTTATGATTTTATATTTCAGAATCGTTTTACTTCGTGACATTTTTCACTACTAAGATCGGAATTAGCACCACTCAACACTCGATTGTGAAATGTAAAATAAATATGACACAACTTTGATATTCAGGTGTTGTATTCGTCGGAGTTTGCTCTAAAATCCATTTGATTGAAATTACACAGTTTTTTTACTGTGTAATACTTGAGAATGTAATTGATCAATCAAAACATTGTGAGAATGATTTAGCTTGAAAAATTCTTGTAAGGATGTGTGTGATAATTTGGTATCAAGCTCTCCTTTAATGAAATGGGTAGGTATTTTTTTCTCAATTCTTCAAATGAGGTGCATTTCTTGTTTTGCTTTCAAAATATCAAAAAGTATTTTATCGTTAGTTGCAGTTTCGCGTCATTCTGTACTACCTGCTTCTGATCGGAGATATATTTTAATAAACATACACCTCTCTAGCATATTTTCTCTCTATCAACCTATTTTTCTTCTCACCAACAGCACTTGAACCCCAGTAAAAAGTGTTCCCGGCAGTTACACTAAATGTCATTTAGATGTTCTATATAAGTATGTTGGCTATTATATTATATAGAAACTAGCTGACCCGGCAAACGTTGTCTTGCCATATAAATAATTTCCTAGTAATGTGTAGGGAGTGAGAAAGAAAGGAGACCGGCTTCGTTCTCATCCCTACTCCGTGCTGTTTACTGGGTCAGAAGTGACACCTGTAGACATCTGGCGGGGATAACTAATTAAATGACGATTGATCAGTTTTTGACCGGAGAGGAAAAATAAAAAAAAAATTTAGTGGTGGACTACCCCTAACATATAGGGGGATGAAAAATAGATGTTGGCCGATTCTCATAGATACCGGATAAGCACAAAAAATTTCATCAAAATCGGTCAAGCCGTTTCGGAGGAGTATGTTAGGGGTGGACTACCCCTAACATTTAGGGGGATGAAAAATAGATGTTGGCCGATTCTCATAGATACCAGATAAGTACAAAAAATTTCATCGAAATCGGTCAAGCCGTTTCGGAGGAGTATGTTAGGGGTGGACTACCCCTAACATTTAGGGGGATGAAAAATAGATGTTGGCCGATTCTCATAGATACCGGATAAGCACAAAAAATTTCATCAAAATCGGTCAAGCCGTTTCGGAGGAGTATGTTAGGGGTGGACTACCCCTAACATTTAGGGGGATGAAAAATAGATGTTGGCCGATTCTCATAGATACCGGATAAGCACAAAAAATTTCATCAAAATCGGTCAAGCCGTTTCGGAGGAGTATGTTAGGGGTGGACTACCCCTAACATTTAGGGGGATGAAAAATAGATGTTGGCCGATTCTCATAGATACCGGATAAGCACAAAAAATTTCATCAAAATCGGTCAAGCCGTTTCGGAGGAGTATGTTAGGGGTGGACTACCCCTAACATTTAGGGGGATGAAAAATAGATGTTGGCCGATTCTCATAGATACCGGATAAGCACAAAAAATTTCATCAAAATCGGTCAAGCCGTTTCGGAGGAGTATGTTAGGGGTGGACTACCCCTAACATTTAGGGGGATGAAAAATAGATGTTGGCCGATTCTCATAGATACCGGATAGGCACAAAAAATTTCATCAAAATCGGTCAAGCCGTTTCGGAGGAGTATGGCAACGAAAACTGTGACACGAGAATTTTATATATCAGATAGTTCGAGCAAATACTAAAAGAATTTGGATTTGTAACACTAAGTGTTTCTCGTAAGGTTTCTCTTGTAATAATGATAATTTATCTTCTCAATTGACATAAGAGTACAGTAGAGAAGAATGTACATTGCAAATAAATTGGAGAACTCACAGAAGCGTCAGATGCGGTCAGATGTCACTTGTACGTGGTGAACTTTATTATACAGGGTGCGGCACCGAAAACGAAACAGATCGAATATCTTATAGACACATGTGTTGTGAAAAAAATGCAAAAACACGTCGATTTGTAAACCAAGGGGGACATCTTTTTACCATAACCTCAACTGTCATACCTCTCTCTCCTCCCCTTGGTCACTATCACCCATACAATTTAAATAGGGAAAGTACTAAGTGTGACACATCACTGAAAAGGTAATTTGAAAAGGAATTCAGCCATGTGAGTGTTCGCTTCGTAACTTTTCATTTTGGCGCCCTCTTGCGGAAAAAAAAATTATTCAAAGGTACGAATGTCGTCAAATAACTCCAGAAATGCTCCAAAACCTCAGACGTTTCGAGACTAACTTATACTCATGTATGGCAGTTAATAGAGAACACTTTGAGCAGCTATTGTGAATTATTGTAGTTTGGAATGAATGGAGTAAAATTTATGCAAGCCTTTCCAATTTTTAAGTTCATACACTGTTCATACACTGTCATTTGAGGTTATGGTAGAAAGATGTCCCCCTTGGTTTACAAATCGACGTGTTTTTGCATTTTTTTCACAACACATGTGTCTATAAGATATTCGATCTGTTTCGTTTTCGGTGCCGCACCCTGTATATGTATTTATGATAAATGGCTTTGGAATAGTTTCAAGCATACAATTGAGATTCTCATAAATATGCTTATAGAAGACGAAGGATATTTAACACATAGTGGACTGTTTTATGTTAATTTTTGTATTCTTACCAGAATTATCACTTTGAACATGTTGATCGGAATAGTATTGTCAATGATTGTGATCTGACTGCTGAAGAATGGGTTTATATATATATATATATATATATATATATATATACAAGATGTAAACATCAAATGGGATTACCAGGTAATTAATTATTGAACTCCATCATTTAAATCTATGGTAAAAAAGTAAACTTATTTGCATCTGGAGGCCAACTTGTATTCTGATATTGAATTCTATAATAATATAATTGATGGATATAAATGGAAAATATCTTACAACTCTTAATGCTTATACAGGGTGAGTATCAATGATGTGTCTTCCTTCGATATTGTCTGAACCATTAGATACATAAAAAATAATTCATATGATGAGAAAAATAATTGGGGTGTATCCGAATATGCAATTATGTACATAGAGTGTCCCAATTAAAATCAACTGATCCCTTTTCATTGCATTCATTGGTTGTCGAAATATACACAGTGAAAAAAAAGTACACCAGCTAACACCGTCTGGTGTCTCCTGAGGTCCTGATTGTTTTAGTGTCAGTAAACACCGGCATATTATTCACCACTGTTGGTGTTATGTGACCTTTCCCATATAGGTGTTTTTGATAATCAAACCCAGTTGTCAGTAACACTTGTGTTAGTGCTGAATTTAGCAGAATGAACACTTTGATGGTGTTCTATATGCATTTTCAAAAGTGCGATTTGACACCGCAGTGGTGTGATGATGCATATTCTGTGATTTTCTTGATGCTGAATCCTACCTCCACGAAATTCTCTTCGGTGCGTTCAAACACTGAGCAGGTACATGTGAAGACTTTTCTGGTATAAAGGAACACCATATCATGAGTGTGTTTATGCGAATCAGTGCTTTTTTTCACCACCTCCGTGTTTTTTACCAAGTTGGATCACCTATAGAAATATAATTCATGTGATGATAAACTAGACTCGGCAGAATCTAGGGACAATTCAAATGATGACGAACTGTTTCGGCTCATTTATCCTGATCAGTGGTACTAGGGACTAGGCCAATTGATACTGATCTGTATCATAATCATCTAATATATCTAGCCCAATATTTAAATCAGGTACGGTAGGAAGAACGTCAGTGCTATTGGCAAAAGTTCTAAGGTTCTAAGATCGAACATCAGATGAGCGCATGAAATTCACACTATACAGATACCTACACACAATATTTTTATTAATTTATATCAACTCTGGTGGTTTTCAGGATGCAATACTTAACGAATGATTATTGACACCAAATTAGATAATTTCATATGATAAATGTTTTTAATGCGTTAACGTCAATGATAGCACCATTGACATTATTAAATTTCAATCATTTGGTGTTGCTTATGCTTTTATGTTCCAGAATCGTTTTACTTCACCACACTCGTGTCATTTTTCAATACTAAGATCTGAATTAACCCTACTCAACACTCAATTGTGAAATGTATAATAAAAAGAACACAACTTTGATATTCAAGTGTTGTATTTGTCGGAGTTTGCTCTGAAATCCATTTGATTGAAATTGCACCCAAGTTTTTTTACTGTGTATAGTATTATTCGATTTTTCGTTTCGCCCTCTGATTGGTGGTGGTGGTGTGTCAGTTTGATTCCGAATTCTGCTTCTCCAATCAGAAAGCGAAACGTAGAAAGCAAAACGCAAAAAGCTTGGTTGTGAATCCCGCTTTATACCGTCTATTATTATATAGGTGTTCTTTTAGATCGACAATGGATAAACATTTATGCAATGAAAAATTTAAACATATGAGTAAATGTCAATTCGACACTATATGGTGGTAGGTCAAACACAATTATTACATGTGTATCAATGCAAATACTACACGGTGCAATTCTGGTGTAAAATTTCCCTTTGATATCCTGGTGTGGACCCTATGCAGTATGCATCACTGTATAATGGAACACAAACAAATTTGTTCCGTTTTTTATATAGACATGTAACTTTGCTCGAACTATTCAGGCTTTGAAAGCAGGAATTAGCATACAATTCACTTGGCAAAAAGTGAGGAAATTTTCATATAATAGCGTGAGCGCAGCGTACCGTGAATGTTCTATTCATATCATTTTGGGATACACACATATACGATATGTTAAGAAAAAGTTTTGACGTCTGTTTTACTGGAAAACGACTGTGATGCCTCCGCATGTCATTCATTCTGGATTTTCGAATGGATATTATGATAAAGCGAGCCGTGATATGATGCTGTTTGATGTTATTCAAACGGTTAGGTCTGAAAGACAGTTTTTTCATATCCTGATGGATTTTTGCATGTACACTGATCAGGAAGGAATTATTCACTCCAAACACACATATCGCATTGTTGATTTGGCATTGAACTAATGACATATCATGAATCGTACCACGAATTCGAAATCTATAGAAATATTTCGTTAAATGTCAACAGATGCAAAGCAACAGACTATTTGGACTCAAGTCTCATCAGATGCACCAAGCAGTACCTGAACAGTTATGACGATAGGAAGGACTTTTGGTGTTTCATAGCTGAACTTGAATGGAGAACATGAAAATCTTAAGCAATTGGAACATTCCTGACCAGTTTTGACCGAAGTTATCCTAAACAAGCTTCAGGGTCTTCAGTTCTTTACAAGATTCATCATAGATCTTATTGATTACGCTAGATGTCGTATCCAGGTTACTTGTTTTGTAGGTCCGGGGGGGTTGAAAGTACTAAGCCATTGATTGGTCGTTTTCATTTTTGTCCATACATGTGTTGTACCACGTGATCATGTAGTACCTCTTGACCTAAAAATTACTACAGGATGCCGGAACTAGCGTACACTGAAAAAATAAATAGATTTTTATTTTACTAAATGAATGGTAATGTCGAATAAGTTTCATTGAACAAATTACATGTTAGTGATATTACTTTTATAAGTGCTCAATATCTCGACAAATTTATTGCATACCACATCAGAATAGTAATAATTCAAATTATTATTGACTACCTCATCAATTGAAATGCTCTATAACACGAAATTATCGAATACATTTCCTGTAGTGGTATTAGGTTCAAGGTGAACATAACTCAACTAATATTTATATTTACCACTACAAATGGTAGCACGTATGAGAATACTTTCCGTGTTGTCAAGATTTACCACTACGAAGAGTATTAATTATTGATTTCCGCAACAATAAGCACGCGAAAGATGCACCAGCTCAGTGGTGAATCGGGGATGCGAATTGCGACGCCATTTGTTGTGCTGTTGTTTGCCGTTGGTGGTTTGTGTACTCATTCTCATTGTTTTATCACTTTAGTTTTGCACTTAAGCTGTTTGAAGTTGTAGTTTAATGAGAACGAATATATACCTATAATGAAAAAAATAGTGATTCAGTGGAATTTGTATCAATTATTACCAGAATTCAAGTTGAATTCTGTTTTGAGTGTAATAGCGAATTTGGAATGGCAGTAATGGCAGATGGTAATGTAGAATGGCAGTAATGGCAGACTCCAGAATCGCACGTCGCACGTAAGTATTTCGTACACTAACAGTGGATATTTTTTTTTTTAATGAATGAAAAAAATATGTGATTATTTTTGTACTTTTGTATTTGATTATTTTCCTAGAACCCGATGAGACCATTGAATATTCATCAACATTCAACAGTGATTAATTATTTCTCCCTGAATGATCTAACTATCGTACACGAATTTCTCTCTTTAGAAATACCTGAAGTCCGAAAATTGTGCCTTAAAAATTGAGAGGGTGATTCTATTACATTGCCAAAAGTGTCCATAATTTTTTCAAAACTCACTAATATAAGGCTTATTGGCCTTTCAGAGTGGATTTTTGAAATAAATACTTCTTATAGCCTAAATGCCGTGAAATGAAAGGAAATCATAACTTTGAATCTTTGTTATGAAGATTATGTATTAATTTGTTGTCATGGAAGTTAATGGTGAATTATTATTATATTATGATGATAATACTCTTTATTCATTTTTGTTGGAGCCTTTCTTACATTGATAATGATATATTGAAAAGGTGCATATGGTTCGAATGATTATCTCAATGAATAAACGTGTTATTTTTTCACGATTTCCTCGTTGACAGCTTATTTCATCATGATATTCTCGAATATTTTTATTTTGTCAATTGTACATTTTCAGGATCCAGAAGCAAAAATATTGAGACAGAAGGACATCTTTAGAAGGTCCATGGAATTCAAGGGCTCTTTGGATATGAAGAATAATTTAAACTTCTTGGCATTATTTTCTAGAATATATTACTCATAGATTGTTTTCGCATTATATCCAGACGGTATGTTGGTTACTGAAGTTGAATGAACCAGCATAATAACAATTGAATATGTTACCGAAAAACAATATATAGTTTTGAAATACTCATGTAGTGAATTAATGATTAACCTCCTAAAACCTCTAATATTACATCAGTATAGATAAACAATATTCATAAATTTATGAACCAAAAAGGATACATTGTCATGTGAATGCTAGGTAATATTCTGATTTCGGTATGTAGTACTCCATGCCACCGATAAATAATAACAAATCGACAAGTGGGAGTTACTTGTTTGTAGTGGTAAATAATAACCAAACAGGAAAAGTACTTCATACTTGAAGCTTCAGTATTTATTATTGTTTGAATCGTACTATTTCGTAGTGGTAATTTTTAATAAATGTAGTGATTGGCGCCTATTTGACCACAACGCTTGGTATAATATAGTCATCTTTCGGTATTCATAACGGATTATTTTTCTCAGTGTAAGCAGAAAGATCTATGAGATTCATGTCTCAATGTAGTCGAAGATTGTTACATACATTGATTGTGAGGAAAGTAAACTTTTAATGTTCGGGCAACATCGTGAAACCTAATGGAGGAGGATATTTTCTTGATCTGATAAGTCTCACGATTCCAAGACAGAATCTCATCATCAAACTATTCGGAAATAGATATCACAATATCTTCAATATATCTCTTACGTTATTAGATCATAGTAAATTCAAATCAACATGGCAACTTACCAGAAATTTTCATTGAAATAGATCTATAGAGTGAATTAGTGAGGAATACTTTCCAAGAAAATAATCTAGAACCAAAATAACAATGAAGTAAACAAAGTAGAAAAGATTGGCAATAGTTCTTTCTTCAGAATCGAAAGAGTGCATAAGTAAGGAATGCTTTCCAAGAAAATCATCTAGAAAAAAAAATAACAATGAAGTTAACCTCGAAGTTGACAAAGGAGGATATAGATTGGCAATAGTTCCTTCTTCAAAATCGATATATTTTATAAATCAGTACTGATAGCTTAGCTTAGGTATCATATATTTTTTCTTTTCATAGATGACTTCGTCTGGTTGCCTCAGATCATAGTATTCATATCAATACGGCAACTAACCAAAGATTTCGATTGCAAAAGATCCATATAGAGTGAATCAGTAACGAATACCTACTCTGTAAGAAAATCACCGAGAATAAAAAATAACAATGAAGTAACCAAAGAAGGATAGATTGGCAACAGTACTTTCTCCAGAATCGATTTGTTATATAAACCAGAACTGACAGCTTAGGAATCACACATTTTTTCATCACTGACGTAGAGTTTTTTTTTATATAGATGACATCCGCCTTGAAATTCATTAATTATGGCCTCCTTTCTATCAGATAGTTAATTTGACAATTTTCAAGAGAAGGAGTCACTCTTAAATGAATATCTGTTCTGTCGAAAATATGACTTCGAAATCTCGGAACCATCTTGCGATGATAATCTCTTTCACAACAACTCGAAGATATAATCTCCGGATGAATGGATGCTATAACTGACAAGCGATTTACTGGATACATCATAATCTACTGGTTTATCTGTGACGGTAGCTGGAAAAGACAAGAACTATCAACTGACCGAAGTTATTTCTCGAAAAGATTACAAGGTAATAAATAAAAGAACAATTTTCTGTTGAAACTTCTCCACTTAAATGGAAGTTATAATCGATTATTGTCAGTTGACGCTACGAAATCATAAATATATCATCGTTGTGTATCGTCAGGGCGAAAATAAGCTTTCAGAAGTTTCGTTTTTCTTTTTCAGAGGACGGAAACAGAATGAGGCAAAGAGTAATGGATAAGTTACATCTTTGTTTTGGGTTATTTGTTCGGTGAAATCATTGAGCATTCATCATCAGTCAGAGATGATGATGGATAATTGCAAAAAAACATCCTAATTTCAAAGAATATATCTTGCGTTTATCTACGTTTCTCAGAAGCTAAATTTTCCAGAAATTTATATACAAATTCAATCTGAATTGTTGAGGCAGACACCAGAGATATAAATGTTTTTTTCCTAAATTTTCTGATGGTGATGAATATAATACTGTATATATTATTTAAATTGAGGAATTACCAGTTTTCAAAACATGACATTTCTGTCTGTGTATTTTGGAAATTGATAACTTTCAAGTGAAGAAGAAGATATCTGGTCATTCAAAGGTACGAATGTCGTCAAATAACTCCAGAAATGCTCCAAAACCTCAGACGTTTCGAGACTAACTTATACTCATGTATGGCAGTTAATGGAGAACACTTTGAGCAGCTATTGTGAATTATTGTAGTTTGGAATGATTGGAGTAAAATTTATGCAAGCCTTTCCAATTTTTAAGTTCATACACTGTTCATACACTGTCATTTGAGGTTATGGTAGAAAGATGTCCCCCTTGGTTTACAAATCGACGTGTTTTTGCATTTTTTCACAACACATGTGTCTATGAGATATTCGATCTGTTTCGTTTTCGGTGCCGCACCCTGTATTATTTAAATTGAGGAATTACCAGTTTTCAAAACATGACACCTCTGTCTGTGTACATTGGAAATTGATAACTTTCAAGTGAAGAAGAAGATATCTGGTCATATTTGTGAATTTGATGATGAAAATCGTGCATCGAAACAGTACTTCGAATTTGAAACATTTTCCTAAACGAGGTAATAAGTGAGAAAATAAGTGAGTAAGAACTGAACTAGGCAATGTTCAATTACAGGCTTTCTTAAAGATAATATGTGCTATGAGGACGACAATTTTCAGAAAGCCAGCCTCATGTGGTTCCCAGGAAAACCAGGTGATTCTGGGAAAGCGCGGAGGCAGATATAATAGCAGTGGTGAAATCGCAAACAGTCCCAATTGGACCAGAACCAATACTGGAAACTCATAGCAGTATGACTGTATCCTACGCTTCATTGATATGGTGGCCAAAAATGCAACAAATTTCGGCACAAGTCAAGCTACAGAAAGTGCAGCGTCTAGCTTGTCTGGGAATCACAGGGGCAATATTCACGTGCCCCACTGCAGCCTTAGAGGTAATGCTAAACCTTCAACCATTGCACCTGTGTGTACTGAAAGAAGAAGCAATAAGTGCCTTCAGACTGAGCCAGACAAAAAAAATCTGGAAATCGGATTGGATACTTGAAGATTTTGGAAAATATTTCCCTAGGATCCATGTCTGAACCGACAGATATCATGCCAGTTAGGTATGACTTCGAAATGCAGTTTGAAGTGGTCATAAACAATAATAATAATAATAATTTGAACAGAGAACGGACCTTAACTGGGACCTTAACTGCATCAGTATGGTATACTGATGGATCCAAGATGGATGAAAGGGCTGGAGTGGGAGTTGTTACAGGGCCAAATTTCAGGCTCCCTTGGTAACACCCCAACCATATTTCAAGCAGAAGTACATGCTATAGAGATATGTGCCCATTAGTGCCTCGAAAGGGACACTCGAATGGCAGCTCAGCTAGCCAAGCAGCACTAAAAGCTCTGTCATGCAGTTGTGAGTCTAAGCTGACTTGGGACTGTTAACGATCCCTAAGACAACTGGCAGCGAACAACCAGGTCACTTTGATGTGGGTGCCAGGTCATAAGGGAGTTAAGTGCAACGAGGAAGCAGACTGCCTTGTAAAAAGGCAAGTGGCAAATACACATTTTCTCGGCCCAGAACTTTTCTGTGGAATTTCCATAGCCCACTTGAGAGAAGAGTTCCGACGCTGGGAAGCGGATGAAATGAAATCTCACTGGAATAAAGTGCCAAGACAAAGACGAGCGAAAAAGCTAGTGAGCCTCTCGCCAAGAAAAGATTAACCACTTCTCGAGTTGGACAAAAAAGACTTGAAACTGGTAATGGAACCCCTCACTGGACGCTACCCTCTGAGGTACCACCTCAAAAAGATGGGTAAAAGAGAGAGTGGTAGTTGCCGCTACTACGAGAACTTCGCTGAAACTGCAGAACATTTGCTTTACGAATGCCCAGCACTCTTCTGCAAGAGGCTCAAGTTCCTGGAAGGGGTCTTTTTAGAGCACTCCGACATCAGGAACCTAGTTCCCAGGAAACTGATAAACTTCGCACGAAGCCTCGGAATCCCGGGCCTCGAATAGATTAAGGGTTATGCACAAAAGATCCAATAGGTCGAAGTGCTTGAGAGGCTGTACAGCCTCAACGACCCCTCCTACAATCTACAATGACTGTATCCTTCATGAAGCTACAGAAGCAATTCCTCAAATCATGGCTGGACATGCTTTGGATGAGATCGGAGATAGGTTTACATAAAGGGACCTTCGAAAAGGCTCAAGAAAGAGATTCTGTCACTCAAGATGATGTTTCTTTTCTTTACGGAACACAATTTTTCTTGGATCTAATCGAGATCAAAGACGATTCCCTCTGCAGATGATGCTTAGAGGATATGATGAAACACTATCGCAAATCTCCACTGGTGCACCACAAAAAATCTCCTTTTGGTAATATCGTGATGCGCCCAAATAATGTTGAGGTGAACCGCTAAGGAAATTGTAGGGCTTCGCAAGACCAAGACCAAGATTGATCAGTCTTGGTCTTGGTATTGGTCTTGATGAAGCATTACATTCACAATAAAAAAAATAACTTTTATTCAATTTATATGTACCTTGCTAGAATGTGTTATCAAGAAATATCGAATTTGTTATATTTGGGATGGTCCGTTTCAGCGGTTGCTGCAATCTTGCAGTGAGGTAGTGACAAATCTTACAACCTTGCATTGTTGGGTTGCTGTAATATTGAATAAATATAACATTGCTCAGTGGGGTAGAACAGCAATAATGAATTTGAAAAATGTAGTTTCAATTTTGAGTGAACAAAAATTGAAAACCTGAAATGAAATGCCAATTTCCATCAGATTTTTCTTACTATTGAGTAGATTCAAGTTCCTCATTTTTGTTTCGAGACCAAGACCAAGACTCTTGGGTGAGAGTCTTGGTCTTTGTCTTGTATCAAGCCCTAGGAAATTCACTAAAAGGTTCTAAGTGCAAGGGTTTTCACACTCGCACACCATCAGTGCAAGGAAGAAGAGGAAGAAGCAGGTAAGTCATTATTTTCTATCTGGCAATTGGAAATCCTCTTGGATTATTATTGAGTGAAATGCCATCTGAACATACTCACAAATAAGTAATCTGAAAATGAAGAAATTGTTTTAGTGTTTGCACCCGATGATGTATATAGTTGAAACTCACCAAATGATTAACTTTGAGGAAATAAGTATGTTGTGGGAGACGAGGATACGGCATCGTTGCATAAATGAGATCTGAAGACTTGTTTATTTCGCCGTATACAGCTTCCATTCAGTCAGTAATAGACTATTAATTATTAAGACTCCGAGCGTATAGACTCCCGTTCCATTTAGGAATCGTATACGGAATGATTGATAAAAAGTTCCTTTTATATTTGAACTCTTTTCAAACAAGAAATAGTGGTGGAGTTCACGTTCCCTGAGTATTGTTCGAACAATAAAGGGGTTTCATTTCAGTTTGGCCGAAGGATATTTGTCTATAAGAAATGTATTTGTGCACTGTTGTATGTTTTGAAGTCGTGAACGTATGTATGACTTTGCTCGTTATAATAGAATATGTTCGATGGGAATTGTTATGAGTCATTCAATGCAGAAATGCGGCCTTGTTGAATTAATTACACTTGGACTTCAGAAAAATCTATGAATAAGATATTATTATTATAAATAGGTACCGCGTGGTCTGAATATAGCAGATTTTCTGTTATTAGCCATTAAAAATGACACAACTTCGTTTTCCATCTTGCTTCTGATGAGTGTGATTCGAAGGCTGATATAATATAGAATACAATCAGAATTCAAAAAGAGTATCGTTCTTTTTTTCAAATTACCTAAGTATATGAATTTGGAGACCTCAGAAATGTCCGTTGGTATTTTTTTTCGAAATGAAATTATCCATCCTTTGAAATTCAAAAATTTTCCTTCATTATAGTGAAATTCTGACACCTAGTGAGGTAGCCGAGTTCCGAGAAAATAAAGTTGAAATCACTTTGAGAATGAGATCACAAACTAGCTCTTGTGATCTATTTTATTGTTTTTCGCCAAATGTAGGTAGAATATTTTTGATTTTTTGACATTACATCAATAATCTACCAGATTACACATCTACTAATATCTCAAATGATAATTCCTAATACATCAATACAACGCACAGATATTTAACGGTTGATTGCCACTGGAGATGGAATCTTCATATCAATCAAATATTGAAAACAGCTGAAAATAGTTCGCTATGCACTACTAGAATTAATATTAGAATCAATAAACTGGAACATTTGACATCCGTCAGATCCCGAGGGGTTAACCACAGGGGAATTTCTCGTACACCTTGTGGGAAATTGAGGAATTTTTGGGGAAGTTCGAGGAAATGGGGAATTTCGGGACATTTTGGGGAATTTTAGAGGAAACAGAGGAATTTTGGCGAATTTCGAGAAATTTCCGAGGAAATATAGGAATTTCGGGCAGTTCGAGATAATGAGGGAAATAATAGGCATCAATAATAAAAAAGTTTCCCATATTTAGATAACTTAAGCAGACTCACTGTATATTTTTCTCTATTCATTAACTTGTACTATGACGATTACCGAGACGATTCCTTGGCTGATTATTTAATCTCAGTGGAAAGTCCTTAAAAGATGCCTATTATTTTCCTCATTTCCTTGAAATGCCCCGAAATTCCTCTATTTCCTTAATTTCCCCGAAATTCCTCTATATCCTCGGGAATTCACCAAAATTCCTGTAATTCCTCGAAATTTTCCTCTATTTTCCCCATTTCCGCGAAATTCCTCTATTTTCTCGGAAATTTCCACATTAAGCCGTTTTGACCAATGATGAATAAGTACTTATATAGTTTCGACACAAAATCTCGAAATTGTAACAATTTTTTACATTATTGAAGCTTCTTCAATATAAAGCATACGTTCATGGAGATGCTGTTTCGATATTCTATAATTATACGGATATATATTGAAGAAATACTGAATTATCGAACTTCAAGAATTCGATTTTTGAATAATTTCCTGAATTCTGACCTTTGGGAACGCCTCTGGAAACGCAATGTTATGAATTAATTCAATACAGTATGCCTATGGACTTTGGTTTCGAATGAAAAATGATGGGAATCGAATAAATAATAAAGGAATTTCGGGGAATTTCGAGGAATTTCAGGGAAATGAATGGAAATTAGAGGCATTTCGGGGAAATAAATGGGAAATAGAGGCATTTCAGAGAAATGCGGGGAATTAGAGGCATTTCGGGGGAATGCGAGGAATTAGAATGAAATGAGGGAAATTAATGGGAATTGGAGGCATTTCGAGGAATTTCGGAGAAATGTTAGGAGTTGAAGGAATTTTTAGGAAATAAATGGGGAATAAGGAAATGAAACAGAAAAAGGAATGTTTCGTACACTATTTCTGACTGTGGTTAACCCCTCGTCAGATCCAAGTTGGATATAGGATGGTGAAACAGATCTTCAATTGTTTCTGTGAAAAACTTTTGAGAAGCGTAGTAGGTAATATTTCCACGACTTGAATGAAGATTGTATATTTTTGTGGTTCGCATCTGACATTGAAGCTCCGGTTTCGAAATCTATCACTCCACTTTGAGATGCCATCGACTTCTTCTTGAGATTACTATATTTCCAGTGAAGCTGGAACAATTATCAAATTTTATGGCTCTTCTCAGTCTTTTTTCTCCTAAAACAGATGACACTGACATATGCGCAGTTTTTGTTTTTCTAACACGAGTTGTGGCGCCATCTCTGTTAACTTTGGAAAATAATACTCCGGTTTGAAATTAAGTAGGCAAAAGTCTACAGTTGTTTCTAGTGTTTGTTTATAGAATGCTGTTTCACCACCCTATACCTTGGTTAGATCTCTAAAATTGTCGCCCACTGTCATCTGAATGAGCATTCCGATTCATTATTATTATAAATATATTCAATTCAATTCATACTACTTTTATCGTACTATTCTAATCAATTCATAGCCATTGAAAATTTATTTCTTTTTTGAGTTATCTCAATAATCAATAATATTATTTTTTAATGAGAAATTACTATCTTTCTTCACCCTAACTCTGTTCTGTCATTGGCCATAATGTCGCTTATTATTTATGTTAATTTCTCATTCAACCTAAATATTAATAGCAGAATCGCGTTCATATTCGTCACATTACTTATCTCTAATCACGTATAAATGATTTTTCACCTAGGGTGAGGTATCCAGCTGCGCTAAGGTAGGGCTCAGTCACTTATCAGATTCGTAGGTTATGAATGTAAAAATAATGAGACTCTGGGGATAAACTGACAAATTTTTGTATTGCCATTGTCCGCCCTGTTTTCTACAGCACACACATTATTTTTGATATTTGTTAGAGGTGAAGTGAGTGATAGATGGCATAGTTCAAGTTTATGTAGGCACTGAATGGGATTTTCAAGGCATTAATTTTAGCTTTTAATGTTGAACTTCAACAAACTTTTTTCTATTTTGGTTTTATAATGAAGTTATTATGAAACGCAAATGCGTATCGAATTAGCCTTTGTTTCGATACGCATTTTTTATCATTTGGAGGTTGGTGAATTCTAACTGTCGAATGAAAGTCAGAAGAGTTAGGCTCAGCTCACTCCTGAGCGATTTTGGATTTGGTGATACAAGTAGCGAAAAACTCAATGTTTTCATTGGTAAATTTTAATTCAGAATGGATTTGATTTGAATTGACTAATGAAAACAATAACAACATTGCATTTTTCACCGCTGGTATTGCGAAAATCAAAATCGCTCAACAGTAAACTGGGCTGTAGGCTTGTGCGTCAGAATTCAAATATCTCAATGTCATCATTGTTACCAATCGAAGATTTTTCTGTTATTTATCGATATTGAATCTATTTCTTTGAATAAAAGAAAAAAATTGTACATGACACACGTTTAATAAGACACGTTGTCGCACTTGTTCCCTTGGAGCCTTGGAGCACTCCTCGCTTCACTCGTCGTACTCCAAACAACGCGTGCGATAAAATAGCGTCTTCTTGAACTTGTATCATAATATACTATTTCAGTGTGACTTCATCAACATAACACATGGCGTAACAGAATATGTGATAAAATTTGTGTAACGGACAATATACTGTTCCACTTCTTCTAACAATCAGTTGATGATGTTGGATGAATCCTTCGAAACAGGTCTCCATAATCAATTTTATTCTTTGGTGAAGTTTTACTATGATTTTCCTTTTGGACCTCATACTCCACCTATATACACTGCAAAAAATTAATCATCATCGATGGTTACTTATTATGCATGTTTCTCAGATAAGAACTATACGAACCTGAGAAGGAATAACTTATTTGGAGGTGTATTTTTGTAGCTGTAATGTAATGTCAGTTTTAGTTTAGACATTCCTTAGTAGAACACTTGTGGGAAAAAATAGTCTCATCCAATTAAAAATATCAAGCCCAGTTGAATGACTGGTAGACCACAAGCAGAAAACAACTACTTCCCTGGCAAATACCATGCAGAACATTGAATTATATCTGTTCTCAGTTCATGCAACGATTCAAACGACTGTGAATGCAGATCACAAATGTTTCTTTCTTCCTAAGACGTGACAAATTCACATCGGGACAGGCACGCTTAACAACCTACACGGTTTCGGGCTTATTGGCCCCCATCAGTGCAGGGTAGTTATCCGAATAGAGACCGTGAGATCTCCACTTGAAGCGTTGCCTGTCCCAATGCATCTTCGTCGCGTCTATTTGACCGCACTGAGACGCGTTCCAAGAGACACTTGGAAGTGGCGACACCATGCGGCAGAAGAAAGAAACACTCAAGAAAAAAAACTCCCTTGAGCTCAATTAGCCTACCTAGTGGTCCAACCCTGCCTTCAGTTTGTGCATCAATAATCGCAGCAACTCACCAAATAGGTATACCTACTTCGATTGCAACAAACCACCTGTATAGTAAATGACGATCCGGAAAGGATTGATTCTTCGCTAATATTTGCGAGTTTGAACCTGTTTTCCAAGTTCGAATTTTGATTCATGCTCTTCATATTCAAGATCCAATTAATTTCACAAATATTTTATTTGTAATGGGAGCCGTAAATCATCTTTGTTCTCATACCTACCATTGCAAGGTTATCATCAACACAAATCTATTTATTTGTTTCAGAATATTATTAATTAGTATGTGCAATATCCACTAATTTGATTTAATTATAATATATACATTATGTTCATTTTATTTGGTGATTATCAGATTTTTTCATGTCAGTCAACTCTCTCGAGAATGGAGATAACAAATGGTGTGTGTCCTATTCTCCAAATTAATTTGATTAGAATATTTCGAGAATATGTGTAGCCCATTATTCATCCAGGTGTATGAAATGTTAAAATAACTTGTTCGTGATTTGGGAGTGTTATTCTCAGTAGCGTATCGCTAGGCAAAATTTCAAAGAATATAACTTAGATATTTTATAAACAAGCATAAAATATGTGGATAATGATCATGGAATCCTCTGATTCATTCAAGACATAAGAACCTATTCCACTGCGAAAAATAGAAAAGCCATGAATTGGACAACAACTTTTTGAAAGAGAAAATAGTCAATTGCGGCAGAAGACTATTTTCTCTTTCAAAAATTTTTATCCGATTCATAGCCTTTCCATTTTTCATTCATTAGCTTAGTCGAGCTCTCAACCACTTCCAAATTCTGTAACTTGAAAGATTTATTTCTGGAGTGTTTCTTTCTTCTGCCGCATGGTGTCGCCACTTCCAACTGTCTCTTGAAACGCGGCTCAGTGCGGTCAAATAGACGCGACGAAGATGCATTGGGACAGGCAACGCTTCGAGTGGAGATCTCACGGTCTCTACTCGGATAACTACCCTGTGCACTGATGAGGGCCAATAAGCCCGAAACCGGTCTGTAGGTTGTTAAGCGTACCTGTCCCGATGTGAATTTGTCACGTCTTAGGAAGAAAGAAACATTTGCGATCTACAATCACAGTGTGAATCGTTGCATGGAATACGAGCGTGGTACGTGCCAGGAAAGTAGTTGTTTTCTGCTCGTAGTCTACCAGACATTCATTTCAAACTATGCTTGATATTTTTAATTGGATATACTACTATTCCACTGCATTCAAGATCCAATCATTCGAGCTTAGAATATTTCCTATGCCATTTATCAGAGTTCATTAAAAGTTACATGAAATACCACGGAATTTGAATCCTAAGAAAAGATTAGGTTATACTGAACAAAAAAAAACATTTAGAACCGCAGTTTATGGGTTATTGATTGATAATAGTAAACGAGATAACAATGAGAAGAATATTATGTTTATTGATTCAATTTATTTTTTTATCTAACAATACATCCCATTCTCATGGAAATAGAAGTATTTTTCGAGACAGGTATTTGGCCGAGTTTTACACGATTATTCACAAAGTCTTGGTATTATTTAATTATTTTGAAATTGATTTATATATGACATGTCACGAACCATATATGACATATTTGGCTCATTTGGACGCGCCTAAAATATTATTATAGCCTGAATGATGAAGGCATGACAATAATATTTTTGGATTGCACAAACCTGAAACCAAAAAAAGGTACTCCTCACACTTTTGAAAAACAAAAATACCATTGTTTAATATGGTTTTTAATATGGTATCCAATCATATGCATTTCCGAGCTTCAAATAATCATTTCTTGAGTTATTAGATATCCCTTCAAAAAACTGAGGAGTTAAGATCAGGAAATCTAGGAAAAATCTAATTCATTGACTATCCATCAGAATACATTCTGATGCTATAGTCAGATTTGAATTTCATTTAGACCAAAAATCATCTCCACGACATTTAAGATATTCTTCCATTGAAATGTGTTCCTTTTGCGTAATGTATACCATGCTGATTCAACTAATATTTATTCACGCTAGTAAAAAAATCTACAAAAAATTACATTTCCTTACAAATTCTTTTTTTCACGCAGATAATCTCATATGGGGTTCTGAGTGACTAGAGAAACACCTCACCCTGTGAACTGAATAATCCGACAAACATTTCATACGAACGGCAGAGGTTTCTGACTCCCAAACCGCTACATTGTTGCTTTGATTAAATGTTACCGGTAGTGTTGAATTCTGGTGCGAATCTACGATGCGTTCGGTATTTAGAAATACTTCTGGAACCATTTATGGCCCCTCGTAAATCTACCAACTTTCAAGGAGGAGTAGATTTCCTAGATTTATTTGCGGAACCTAGAACTTAATGTGGGAATTTGTTTTCAGGGGTGGGGGGGGGTGGTCTGTGTTTCCTTGCTTTGGTGTGGGAGGGAGAAAGGCTGAAACAGTTTTGAATTTCACAACAGGATGTGCGGTATCATGAAATGCCTCCTCAATCTTGGGTAATTCTGATTGATACACAAGTGAAACATTAATTTTTTGTTCTCCGATACTGATGCAAGTTCTCCAACTTGTATTTTGATGCTAGATGTAAGGTATATCCAAAGCCGATAGGAAAGCCTAGAAATATCCTGCAATCCCTTTGACTTTTTCCACTCATTTTTTGAAGCAGCAACCCTATTATCCCATTATTACACATCCTAATAACTAATAACTTAAATATTTTCACTTATAATACCACTAGAGCTTCAATCGTTACTGAAAAATTTTTCGATAACGCGAATTTTCTACAAAATATAAAATATTCGTGTTGGAAATAAAAATTCACATTTTTTAATTGAAGCCAGAGTGGTATTCGGTAAGAAAATTTCACACTGAAATATTATTGAAGTTGCGTTGAAGAGATAGGGAAGGTTCGACCTCGTTTCTCATTGGTCTAGACGCCAGGCAAGCATACAAGTGGTTAGTTGACTGTACGGCTGTGTATAAACAGTAAAATGGAATACAACTTTGACGAGATTAACTATTATATTTACCGTGAGTTCCCTTAATCGTAGGACACTAATTTGATTCTTATTAACAATTGACAGTTTTCATAGTCATTCGCTACCAGTCCACTAGCCACAAAATTCGTATGCGCTATTTTGAAATTTCATCGTGAATTGTGAATCAACAATTCAGTTCATCATTATTATTTATCGATACCGTCTGGAAACATTGAATAATCATGACAGAAAACTCTGAAACTCTGAGGTAAAGTTAGGTAAATGTGAATGTCATTCAACCAATAAACGTCAAAGAATTTCCAATGTGATACCATGTTCCTTTCCCAAAGAAAGAGTGAAATCTTTCCGGAAATCGTTCTAGTTGCTATGGTAACGATACCAAATATATTGATTAGTTGAAAATGTTAGGTGTGAAATTTTCGATCAAAATATATTGTTCAATATCCTCAAGGAAACAATTGAATTAATAAATGAATATATGGTGAGGCCTCTGGTACGATATGATCAGATCCGTGTGGCAAAGCGACAGAGCTTTGTCACTATTTATAAATGGTGCGATTTTTGTTTACCAATTCTATCCAGACTTGGTTCACCTGGTTCAGTTTTTGCACTCCTGGCATCCTAGCTAACATTTTCCAAAGTGATTGAATTTTGCAGATCCCAATTAATACTACAATAAGGATTTTTATCGTATAATACCTGAGTGGATTCGACCTGCTGAGCACTTCGAATAATTCTGTAGAATAGGTACTTGAGAAATATAATTTCTCATAACAGATTTACTTCAGCAGCTAGCTTATGGAAGCTCTTAAAAGGATTATCTATCACCAATGTTTCATTTCGATCAGAACATTCCAGAAAAATGTGAAGAAATGTCTTCAATATGTCTTTGACATATATTAGTTGCCTATATGCCAAGTATACAAAGTATTGATAGTATTATAAGAGAAAGCCTAATGTAATGAAACAAACTATAACAAGTGAAACTGGAAATGTTGTCAAGCATTTTCTTCAACTGTTTTCTCTTATTTGGTCTTTTTGTCCAATTAATTTCTGGAGTGAAATAGGCATATATCATTGGTGGTTATATGACATTTTGATTATTAGTATTCCAATGTCGACTTGATTCAGTTGCGAAATAGAAACATACTCGTAGTAGGTACGCGTAGGCAAGATTAAAATAATTATCATTGCTTTCTGTGAAGGGTGATTATTATTTGAGGTGTTTCTTAGGTTATATTGCGATATCAAGCAGAGGCGTGGGGAAAGGAAACCTCAAGAAAATCCAAGAATCGAGAAATTCTAAATTGTACTTCTCTTATCAGAAAGTTTCAATTGTAACTCAAGATTGGAGAAAAATCTAAGAATGGAATTAATACGTGTCCAGACATAAAAAGTCTCCCGGTAAAGTCAGTAGCTCTGTAGTAGTGGGCTTGGAAAGAAGGGGAGAGGTTTTTGTGTGAAAAATGTTCCTTAGGCTTTAGGCTGGTTCCTCTTACCTGCAATATGTATATAAAGTTGGCCATTGAAGTCCCCGAAAACCCTTAAATTTTCACCTTTTCATTTAGATTAGATGTATTCAACAAATATCCACACGATTATCAAAAAAGTTTGGAAATATCAGATCGATCAAACTGTTTACAAAATAACATTCGAAGTTATTAAAGAATACTGAGAATAATCTAACTTTCATGCAAATGAAAAAGCATGAACTTGAAAAATCACCTTTTGAGACATAATAAAACTGATTTTATTTTTATATGAGAGGAGAAATTCACAAGTAGTTATTACAAATTATATAGATTGTAGATTGTAGGGGGGTCGTTGAGGCTGTGAAGCCTCTCAAGCACCTCGACCTATTTGATCTTTTGTGCATTAACCCTTAATTTATTCGAGGCCTAGGATTCCGAGGCTTCTTGCGAAGTTTATCAGTTTCCTGGGAGCTAGGTTCCTGATATCGGAGGGCTCTAAGAAAGCCCCTTCCAGGAACTTGAGCCTCTTGCAGAAGAGCGCTGGGCATTCGCATAGCAAATGTTCTGCAATTTCAGCGAAGTTCTCTCAGTAGCGGCAACTATCACTATCTGTTTTACCCATCTTTCTGGAGTGATACCTCAGAGGGCAGTGTCCAGTGAGGAGTCCCGTTACCAGTTTCACGTCTTTTTTGTCCAACTCGAGAGGCTGTTTAAGCTTTCCTTGGTGAAAGGCTCACTAGCCTTTTCGCTTGTCTTTGTAAATATCAAATAACATAAGCGAGCGAATTAATAGATTATTTGATATGTTTCACATATCTCATGATATGTCATAAAAAAGAATTGATAGAATAATGAACGGAAAAATAAGGAGAATATTTAAATAATGATATTTATATAGAAAAACGTCAATAACGATGATACATTAAACAACAATGAGAGAAGAAATAACAGTTATCAGAAGCCATATACGAGAAGAACAAATTTGAAATCTAGATGAAGAACTCTAATGAATTAGGGAATATGTCCAGAACATGGAGATTTCAAGCCTGTTCTGAGACAATTCTGCAATAAATGAGGTCTTATTTCAGGTTTTGCTTCGATTATATTTATGGAAATTTGCCAACGTGAATAATTTCTACCCTATAAGTACCTCCAAAGATCTCAACTATTAATGTCAATATGAATTTGTGATTTTGTTTTTGGATTCGTACTATATAGATAGATACTCTTTCTGCTGCATTTTATCTACTTGACATCGGTTGAGAAATCTAAATATCTAGGGATTCTCTCCTTTCTTGTTTCAATTCATCTTTCACGCAACATTTAAATTATCGATATATTATATGAATATTTAATTCCATCAGCCTCATTTCATGGATTTACCACTCGTTTTCTTATCTCCTACGGCACTGATGATTCACATTTTTCTGTCATATCGTACAACTTTCTGTGCTTCATCTGAAGTGGCAAGTTTAGAAACGTCTCCAAGTATCTCCTTATTAATATTAGCGGAACCATCGCAGACATTAACATCATTCCTGTGACAAAATTACCCTGAATATCAGCGAGGGAGATCATGAAAAGATATAGAAATATTTAAGCAACTACAGGGAAAGTTACTTCTGCTTTTGATCTACAATTCTGACATGAGGATGGAGTGGATTCAATGCCAACTTCGTATACAGGGTATTCCGTATTGCGGGTTGATAAGTTTGAGGAAACGAAGAAACTTAATCAAATATTTCTGAAACGATAGAGTTGCTGATGGTGAATCTTTGCAATGCAATATATTTTGGAAAGATCTTGTAACCTTATTGTTTTTATTTTCATCTCAGTTGGGATGAAATTATAAATGAATTATTTTGGTAAACAAAAAAAAAGGCACTATGCCGGTGCTACTATAGTCTGGTGAGCAAATCAGATGGGTCGGGGTCTTACTTTATCAAAAATTACTCGTATAATCTTTCCAAATATCAAATTTTCCTTAATGGGCGCCACTTAGTTTGATATTAATTAGAAATTCGTAAACTAAGAAATCGAATAAGAAAATATCCTAAAGAGAGTCTGCTTGTGATGAAAACAAAACACCCATACAGCTTCAACAATCTTTAATAGAAATCTTTGATAAATTGATGAAATAGATATTTCGTTCCTTGGAAGCAATATATGGTAATACGACGTTAATAAGTGATGTACGATTAAAAATATGGTATCTCAAACACTTTTTTTTATGCATATTATATAATAAGGGCTTCGCACAGTCTGTGTTTAGCTTCACATTCGACCTATGAGAGATATGAGATGTGATTGTTTTCTGGATGGCAAATGATTTCAAATTTGATTAAAAGTGTTTCAGTAAAAATACCTATATAAATGATATACACCAAGTATGAATATACGCAAAAAAAACATAAATATGGAATTTTCTGGCCTTATATTGGATCGAAGAGTCCTTTTCCCTGTTGTTTCTCGATTATATAAGGTCCACAAGGTAGGTTTCCCAACGATACTGGCACCGTAGATTCCTGTTGTCGCTGATGGTCGAGACAGTCGTGGAAAGATGTGGGTTTTAGGGAAACCGCCGATAAAAAAACAGAACTTCTATCTCTCCGATGAGAGCAACATTTCCTTCACAGCAATAGCTGGAGTGCCAACCCCAAGTAAGACCCCCAAAATATTGGAGGATTGTTGCACTAACTAACACACGAAAATTTTGATGGTTTTGATCGTATCGACGGACAAGCAATCGGACCAATCCCGTGTACACGGTATGGCTCAAACGTCGAAATCAAAAAAAAAAGAAAATTGCGAAACCAAAGTAGTACTTTTCAACAGCACATCATGGTTGTCAGTCTCGATACTTCACCGTATCTTTTCGAAAATCAGCATATCTGCCTCCCTCCTCCTACCAACATAGAATTCTCTCGTGGATAATATTTCGCCAGGAAGTAGGCAACCCATGATGAAAAATATAAGGAATATGTTATTTTATACACTGTTGCCAGAATATCAAAACGAAATGAAATCCACCTGTGTGGCATAAAAATTGCTACAATCTAGAGTACATAAACTTTGCTCTTCTGAGTACAATAAGTACTTCTTTCGAATAATCCCTCTCTTTTCTCTTTATTTCATTATACACCTATTAAGTTTCAAGAAGTATAGTTCTATTCGTGATAATAGTACTTCAATTCTAAATTGATTGCATTCATAACTTTTGAAGAACCGTTCACATTGCATTATCCAATCTGAAAACGAGTTATTTTTGTTCAACATCCGTTGATCTCTTGAGAACCCTAACGTCATAATGCCAGATCAAAATTCAGCATTTAATAAATATATCATACCCTATACCTATTTTATATTCATATCATTAATCATACTGACATCTCTCAAAGTTTCATTCCCTATATATACACATATCGCGATTTTTAATATAGTCAAAAGTAAAATATAAAGTCCAACGTCGAGCGCATGATATATGAAATTGCGATATTAGAAATGCAATTTCAAGGCATCAATACAAAGAATAACGTATTTACCACTCGTATGTGTATATTAAAAGCTATAAATCTGGACTTTTGATATCGCTGTTTGCAATATTAGCTTCTGCTTCTGAATGTGGGTGATACAATTCGGTTAAATGCTCATCGTTTTCAAAAGGAAACGATTTGAAGAAGTTTTTTGATTCAGAAGTAAGTTCAATGTCAGATAAAGGAGCCAAGTGATTACAAGAAAAACTACATCCTCTACGCATCAGATTAGAATTTATTAATATATATTATATAGGTCGGTACCTACTATGATTGGGTTGGAGCTTTCATCTTGACAAAATTTTGTTTCAAAATGGTGATTATATAAATAAATTGTCTTATTGATATACATAAGTTATACATGCGATGTTATTTATATACACTTAATGCCTTGACTATCCTATATCATGTAAATTATCATATTGACAAAATAATAGCCTTATAATCAAGGATAATAGATACTTATTAAAGTAGCAAGGAATGTAAAAATGCTATAATATTCGAGGTGAGCGAATACAATCCAGGATGTTACCAGTCAATACATTCAGTATTAGTATTATTACAGTAGTTTAATTTTTCTTATTATCGGTTGAAATGTCACTAATCTTCTGTTTGTCTTCTTACCCATTCAAACTTTTTCATTTTAACTAGATTCCATCAAACATATACAGGGTCACTCACGGTCGATGGTACCTTAGACGTTTACGGAGAACGGGACGTAGGATTATTCTGAAAATTTGGTTTATTGGGTAATCAGTTTTGTTCTATCGATCTAAAATACTTCCATCGTTGCGGCGTTGCCGCTTCTATGGAAAAAAAGGAACAACTTTGATATTTCGAATGGAACACCCTGTATTTTATTTCATTTTTAGATTCTTCCTGAAGAGCTGATTTCGTCGATCTATCATACTTGGGGAATAGCGCGAAATATTACAGAGATATAGGGTGTGAAAAATCGAGATTTTTCAACTTTAGGAATTTTTTGTGTCGAAACTAATCATTTCTGCTCAAAACTGCTTACATGTCCTTATCTTAACTTTTCATTTCCTATCTACTGACATTTAATAGAAACAAATAGAGGGTGATGCAAAACTCAAAATTTTGAACCAGCCGTATTTGTTTCAATTAGATATCAATCGATAGTAAATGGAAAGTTGAGTGACAGATACACAGACTACAAAAATTGAGCGATGCCGAAAAAACTATCATCACAAATCATATAACTGATGATAAAAATGAAACCGTTTGCATAAAATGTCGAAGCTTGTAGCCAAATTAATCGAAAGCGTGGTACTAATTCACATACGATACCTTTAAAAAAATTACAAAAGGCCAAATCAGTGAGACATTCGAACATAAGCATCATGGCCGCTTCTTATGACGTTACAAGTCCTCTGATAGACTTATTCCTGTGTTGCCAGTTTAACTGATTTTCGGAATTTTTGTTTCGATAATCATCAATACACTTGTTGTATTACATGCGATAATTTATAAGTTCCTATATTGACGGAATTAATAAGTGATAATAATTTTTCTGTCAAAAATGAAGCACCTATCTATTGACAAACGTTACTCAGAATTAAATCTGGGTAGACATGTGATATTAGATGTTATGATTGAAAACGGATTACTGTTTTGAATGTTCCTGAAATTTTAGTAATAAACCTCAGTTAATATCTACAGTATCTACGCAGAAAAGGTTGTAGGGTTCATCTTCTCATCATATTAAAAGCAACACCAATTTATGAAATTTTCTTACCCAATCTCCCACGCAGCATAATTAATTCCCTACAATTTTTTTCTCGGTTTCACTCATGTTTTTGTTGATAGAAGATTTCTCTCGTCTTCGACTCATGATAATTTTCTATCAACAACAAGAACATTCGTGACCATGAAAAAAATTATCAGTAATAATTCTGCTGCTAGGGAGATTACGAGTGAAAAGCAGCTGATATTAAATTGCCCAAGTATACGCTGTTCTCATTCGATATGAAAATTCAACTACATTTTTGTTTGAAGCCAAGTTCAGTTCGATAATCACTCGGGGGTGATCTGCGGTCTCTGCATCAGAGGGTCGAGGGGGTATCAATAACGAGTGACTGCGCAGGGTGGCGAAGCGGTTATGACAGATCAGTCATCTGCGAAATCCTCGTTGTATCCGTCCCTTTCGTCATCAGCAATTACAAGGACAAATTAGCTGGGTATTTTCAAGTAAACATCGAAATGTCAGCGGAATGAATCGATGCTTTTTCAGTTCCCCTCGGGAATAATTTCGATATTGGTTTACATTTTTTATTCCAGGGGGCAGGGACTGTCAAGCAGGCAAGTGCGAATTCAACATGAAAAAAGGTTACTTCATCAACAAACTATATTGTATAGATGAATAACAGAAACATCGTCGATTGGTAACACTGATTAAATAAAAAATATATAATTTGTCGGATGTTATATCCTCGGATATATCTGTTTATAACATATATCTATTATACTAGTGATAGAGATTTAACATATTACAGTTAAACATATATTTGATATTCACAGTGTGAAAATAAATATGAATTATCGAAGAGATTCACAGATCAATAACAAATATATTACATAGTCGATGTAAAAACCAGAGGTGATATCACATCAAAATTAAGATATGAGAGATAATATATCCCTAGCACAGCAATGTATTGAAACATAAAGCATGTAAAAATTAGCGATTTCCAATTACTTCACATATATAGATATTATCTTGGAATAAAAAACATAAGTACTTCAAGATTGAGGTAAAAATCATAAAGTGAACAGAAATACAACGAATCTACAGGGTTGAAAAATTTTTAGATTGACAATGCTCTAGAATCTAGATTCAAAGAGATGACTAGGTATTAGATGAAAGAAGATATACTACAAGAAAGTCAAATGAGCCTCACCTACCCATTACTTTATACAGTATACATTGATTATTTTTCTAAAATGTTCGGAAATATCTGAATTTTGAAACGTATATTGAATAATTATAGATCGATACTAGTGGAAAAAATATGCAATGAACGGATCAGTTTATCCATTTCACGCTAGTTGTTGATATACAGGGTATTGAATATAATAAATTATGAAAAGGAAGTTACTTTCTATTCATAACTTCCACAGTTTTGGAAATGTCTCAAATAAAATTGGAGGGTGCTTTATTATGAAAAAAAAATCACATCTTCAGTTATAACTACTAATATCATGATCCCATTTCTCACCTACTTTATACTCTACTGGTGAAATAAGAAAAAACCATTCATTTTTAGAATTCCTCTTCAAATTTTTGTGAAAAATGTATACTCGTTTAAATCTGGAAACACCAACTGATTTCAAGATAATTTCGCTTTCATGAATACAAACATATTGATAACGAGATAACGAAGTGAATTTGAAGCAAGGGATATTAGGGAAAATATATTAGGGGCCATATTTATTTTTCGTTGTGAATCTTTCATTTCAATTTGGCACTATAGTTTCAGGACATCTCGTATATAATGGACAGTCGTTGTGACACTAATTATATGAGATAGGATCGACCTCCCATCGGACCATGCACTTTTCTATAAATATATTTCTCCTACGTCTGCCTGCAAATATCCCCCTTGATGTATTTCCCTTTGATCCAGTGATGGAGAGTAATGTCAAAGTTATTAATGATATCTGGCGGTAATAAAAATTTTCGACACGTTATCATATCATACCTATCCACCCCTAGTACGTGATGTTTGCCAAACAGCGGATATTGTTTCATGTGATTTGTCAGTGTCCTTTGGGGATTATAGTCAGAAAAAGATTGACCATTGAATGATTCCATGAAAGAGCAACGTTTTGAATAAAATAATCATTAATCCTATGCAATTGGTTTCACTTTTTCCATTGGGTACTGCAAGAAGATACTGGATGATCCGTATATTTGAGTAATAATAGCATCGGTTTAATTTCACTTTCGCATAGGGGTATCTCATAAAATGTGGGCAATCTTTCGGATTTACTTATAATACCAGCCTTCTCGTTCACCTGACCTAAACCACTTAGATGTGGGTACATTCAGAAACTTCAGCATATTCCTGTCCAATTGAGAGTAGAGACAACTTATTGAAAACAATAAATTCTCACTGTCGCGGAAAGGTGACTTCTTCAGAAACGTATTTTTTGAATGATTTTTGAGGAACTCGATTTGGACAAGAGACCCAATTTTCGTTTACGCAGCAATAATTTCAGATCTGGACGGTTTCCTTATTACATTCTTATCGAGTATAAATAATAGTATATTCTTCAACGAGCGTATAATTGCTATCATTCTCGAGGACGAACATTTTCAAACGAGCCGAAGGCGAGTTTGGGAATCATCCTAGAGAAGGATAGCCATTGAACGCGAGTAGAAGACTATGCTTTCTCTACTACTATAGCTGAAAAATGTCTAGTTGACTAGTTTTGGAAAATATCAAAGTACCTAATAAACATAATTCAACGATATAACTGAATCCGTATTTGTACATATGAAGTACATAAGAACAAAAGAAAAAAAAAGAAGAGTCGTGGGGATTCGAACCCACCTGGTTGAGCTACTCACCTTCCGCCCTTCTGATTAATCGCGAAATAGAAAAATATAGGTTTTGTAGGTGTATGATACTGTGAAGGCTACAACATCGGAACAAATTTTCAATCTGGCGCTATATTCATTCCTCATAGTTTTATCATAATCGACATTTCTCTTTGTACCTATCAATTATTTCGTAAATCGTGTGACAGTTTTTATTGAAAATGACATTATCGCGAATATTTCCCTCATGTATAATATATGTCATAAGAGGAATGCAATTATCGAAAAATTACAGCGGTAATTGCACTGCGGAGCGATGATTGCACTGCGAAAACATCCCGTCGGCATGACACCAATAACAACAACACTGACTGACAATACTGATAAATGTCAGATATACTTCAAAAAGTGAAAAAATGTCGCGTTTTGGTGAGTGGTCCATACAATCAATTGAGGAAAATGTAGTTGAAAGTGAACCAAAAAATACCAAATCCAACAGACAGTATATATGGCGACAGTTCATGGATTTTTGCAAGGCCAAAGGATATTTCCTGGACAAAGAGATGTCTATAAGCGTACTGGCAAAAATATTAACGGAATGGGCATTCAATATGCGCAAGCAGAATGGTCAGGAATATAAGGACTTCACAATAAAGACAATCTGGAATGTTACAGCAAAATTATTGATGGAAAAGTATTACAAGGAGTATGGTATTATTTTTAACCCTTTCACCGATATTCAATTCAAATCAGCAAGGGACGCTAAACAAACTAAGAGAAAGCAACTCCAAACGATACCCGAGAAAAGAAAGGAGAGTTCAGTGTTTCTCAAAGGTGACGAATACAAAAATTTGGTCCAGAATTGTGACGAAGAGACACCAGATGGATTGCAAAAAAAGGTATTTTTCGTTTTTGCTTTTGAGTTAGCTTGGCGTGGTGGAGAAGGTAGCAAGTGTTTAACGTCATTCTTCAAGGAAGAAGAGAATAATAATGGTGAAAAGACGGGAAGAATAATTTATAATCCCATTTTTTCAAAAACAACACAAGGCGGGGAAAAACCGTGTGTTCCATTAAAATGGTTAATTAGGAATAAAACGAATTCTGATTTGTGTCCCATACGATTATACAAAAAATTTTTGGAGAAGCGGGAGGGAATTAAGTCAGATCGATTCTTTATTACTGTAAACCCCTTTTGGATGTCAAGCAGAGCATGGTATAAGAATATTCCTGTAGGACGAAATACAATGAGCTCTTGGACAGCCCAAGAAGCAGCAAAAATTGGCTTGGATACAAAAAACGTGAAGATAACTAATCATTCGATACGGTCTACAGCTGTCTCAAGTTTAGCAAAAAAAGGCGTCGGTGAGGAGCAGCTTATTAAAATTACCGGCCATTCGACCACTAAATCCATTACACCGTATCTGCAGTTAGACAAAGGTCACCATGAAGAAATAGTTGAAAAAATGCGTGGAAATGAAGTAGCACCACAACTAAGTTTTGTGTCGAATTCCGATAATGTGTCAGCTGCAGCTCTTAATGCGCCTGTATCGGGTCCATCCAGTCGGAATGCCAAAAACTTTTACAACTGCGTGTTCAACTGTAATTCTTGTAATTTTTAATTTGTGTGTTGAAAATAAAATTGTTTGAAAGCATGTCTAGCATAATTTTATTCATAGTCTTTGTCAGTAGTATGTGATTTTTCTCAGAAAAAAATCAATACTTATTTCTTTATTCGTGAAATATTCCATTGAATTACACTCGTGCATAAAAATGACCAGATAATTTTACATTCAAGCGTGTTATCTATAAAAATTGCACTCCGTTATTTTCATATTTTGTAAAAGAGCCCTCCTCCTTCGGAGTCGGGCTCTTTCGCCAAAATATGAAAAAAATCTTGTGCAATTTTCAGATAACACGCTTTCTTGCAAAATTATCGGTAATTTTTATGCACTTGTGCAATTATAACCGATAACCGAGTCAAGGGAGCAGAGCCCACTTTCGAAAAACGTGTTCCGATGCAGCTTTGTTATTGGCTTCAGCCTGTTGGATTCTGAAATTCGAAGTTTGTGATTGGTTGTCAGCAGTTGAAGAATGTTCAGAATCCAACTCGTATGTATAATAATTTACATATATAATTGATGTAGTATCCAATAGTCGTATAGAGAATAGTATATTATGTTGCAAGTGTCATATGCAATTTTTTCTATTTTGAATTAATTTGACGAAAAAAAATGGATTTGATATCGATAAATAACAGAAACATCTTCGATTGGTAACAATGATGACATTGAAATAATTGAAATCTGACGCACAAGCGTAAAGCCCAGTTTACAGTTGAGCGATTATGATTATTGCAATACCAGCGTTGAAAAATTCAATGTTCTTATCGTTTTGAGTGGTCAATTTAAATCAAATTACACTCCGGATTGAAATTTACCAATAAAAACATTGAGTTTTTCACTGCTAATATCACCAAATCCAAATCGCTCAGAAATGAACTGGGCTTAACTCTTCTGACTTTCATTTGACAGTTCGATTGTACCAATCTCCGAATAATAAAAAATGCGTATCGTAATAGAGGCTATTTCGACACGCATTTGCGTTTGCACAATGACTTCATTATACAACCAAAATAGAAAAAATCGTTTTATAGTACATGCAACTGAAATATTATACTTCTCAAATGATGAAGAGAATAGTCAGATTTATAACGGTGATGAGGACTATCATACCTCATCTTCTATCTTCGAGCATTGGTAGAATTTCAAAATAGAACGAACCCAAAATTTGCAGCTGAATTTCCACGAAATGACATTCGAATCTCGCAACTTATGAATTATCTTAATATTATATGGGACTCACTTCTAAGAGTAAAAAATCGTATCGATGAAATGTTGAAAGTTTATAAAAATATAAATGTACAAAATTCTATCGTTTCCGAATTACAGAGTGTTGAAATTTCAAGATTGTTTTTTTGCGTTTCTTTATTAACTTCTGCAATTTTCAAATCTAGTATGATGTACTTGTTCAGTGAGAAGTTATGAGAAATAGACATAGGTTTACGTTTTTTTTTTCTTCATTGTGTAGACAGAAGTTGAAATTACGATTTACAAAAAATCATTTTTGATTTTTAATTCAAGAAATTCAAATGGTTTTGAAGCAATCATATTTTGCATCTTGTATTTCAGAGTCCACCAGCGCAGGGCCACAAAAAAAATCAGCCTGAAAAAAGTGGTTGAGACTCCTGAAAAATTATCTCCCTGCAGATTCTCATTCGGTATACCGTATACCCAATGATGTGAACCTTGCAGCATAACCTGTATTTCAAATTTGAACAGAATACAATGAAAACTGAGGGAACTGTAAAGAAAAAAATCTCAACACCTTTTAGGAAATGAAGGAATTTTGGACATATCTTTATAACAACTTTTATAATTTTCCTGAAACTCTCTTTCACACCATGTATACAAGGAATTAGGGAACCCAGATTTCTTTTGATATGAAGCAGAAGTGGAGTAACACACCAACCAGAATATACAGAAAATCAAAATTAATAAGTTTCAAATACCGATATAAATGCACAGGCTTTTATGCTTCAGGAAAAAAATTATATTTTTTCAAGTCTCAGTTGTCTTTCGCTCAGGATATATTCATACTATCACAAGAAAGGACTATAGGATTTGTACAGGGTGTCCTACTTGAATGTGTCACCTCCCTTTATCCTCATCGTAATTCTCAACATATTTTGATAATTTTGGAATAATTTTTCACGATTTTTACTAATATGAGCTCATTTTTCACTTATATCAACAACATTTTTTTTAATCACATGATCTATTTTTTTCCATGATTCGATGAAGCATGTCAATTCTCAACATATTTTGATAATTTTGGAATAATTTTTCACGATTTTTACTAATATGAGCTCATTTTTCACTTATATCAACAACATTTTTTTTAATCACATGATCTATTTTTTTCCATGATTCGATGAAGCATGTCAATTTGAATACAAATATATATATATATATATATATATATATATATATATATATATATATATATATATATATCATTCATATGTTATTATCGAATGAACGTGAGAAATTTGAGTCAAATGATACTTTATTTTAAATGGTACCAATTCAATTGTTTATTCAGCCAAATAATTTTGGCTCTCGCGAATAAAATATGTTATTAATAGTAGGTATATTGAAATACAAGTTTTATAAGACGCTATTTTGTCTTTTTTCATGTTACAGAGTGTTCATTCAAAAACTTATATCAACGTATTTCAGTTTATTTCTTGAACAAAGAAAATTAAATCTATCCGTTACTTTTGGTCCTCACTGTATATCTAATATAGACGTTGTATCGTCAATATTGGATACCACGACAACACATCAACCAGCCACGTCGTAATGCTCAGCAACCGGGATATTCCCTCGAAAACGGCTATCAGGTTTCACATCAGCATAAATCCAAACAGTGGCTTGTGTTCGCGAAGGACGATCGCTAACCTCTTCTTGAGGGCCATTCTAACAGACGCAAGAGCGATACGCTGATAAACATTAATCTTGTAACAAAATAATTTTCATTCCAATCATTCTCAAATCCGAACCAAAACTCTCCTGAGTTCTGATATTAAAATCATCATCATCAATGTTGTCTCATGAAAAAGTTACTATTCGCTCAATTATCAGGTTAAGATTAGAAGAAGCCTGATTTGGACTATTCTAAATCATAGGACAAGGGGTTGAACTTACAGACAAACTCCACCAAAGTGTTTAATATGTAGACATAGGACATGTTTCGAAGGATTAATCCTTCATCATCAGCAATAATAAAAAAAGTACATCTATTAAGAGAAAAAAACAATGTTAGAAATCTTGACACATCAAAAAAGAAGTACCTGAAAACTTACCAATGGTGAAAATTTAAACATGAAGAATAATCTTAAAATAAAACAAAGGGGGTCGCACATAGTGCGAACTCCCAATGTTAAGGGATCTTCAGAAATCTCATAATCAAATATTAATCAAAAAATTATTTGGGTGAATGTTAGGGAACCATGTCTTATTAATAGAAAGAATGACTTACGAGTGAAGTGAAATGACATGTGAAACAAATCATATCAAGCACAGAATGGCAAGATCAAAAATATGACAAATTATGAATTGACAACTGATTGAATCTATGAATGATGTTGTAGACACCTGACTTCAAGGCGAAAGGATCATAACCACAAGTAACCAAGGTTAGTAAACAGATAAGAAACGCAGAGATATTAGAAAATTAAGGAATTAAACAACCTTTTCTGTTTACTTACCCTACATCATTCATAGATGATTATGAGATTTCTGAAGATCCCTTAACATTGGGAGTTCGCACTGAGTGCGACCCCCTTTGTTTTATTTTAAGATTATTATTCATGTTTAAATTTTCACTGTCACCATTGGTAAGTTTTCAGGTACTTCTTTTTTGATGTGTCAAGATTTCTAGATTTCAAGATTTCTTCTTAATAGATGTACTTTTTTTTATTATTGCTGATGATGAAGGATTAATCCTTCGAAACATGTCCTAATGTAAGTCTATGACTACATATTAAACACTTTGGTGGAGTTCGTCTGTAAGTTCAACCCCTTGTCCTATAACTTCTACCTCCACTGTAAGAAATGGATCACCTACGTTGGTTATTCTAAATCATATTCTAGCCTCACCTCCACAATTGATCTTCATAGGTCAGGTTTCACATCCCAAAAAACCTATAGAAACTCTTTGATTTCCTTCTCTCTGATCAAGAAATCTCCGGAAATCTCATTATCGCCATGGCAAACAATGTTGCCTGTTCAGGAAATCTTCCTGTAAATGCTAGTGATCAATCTTGAAAATTGCTGGGCTGATGGTAGAGTGCATTGAGGCGCTGGCGGAGGAGATAGGTAACCAAACGAAAATTCTTGGTACCTAGATATAAATCCTTCGGACTCACGCCAAAACGCTAACCAGATCATATCGGCTACTCGTGACGTCATTTTAATATTTCTCAATAATAAACATTAGGGGAACTAAACGATAACCTGCCGAGTAGTGCTTCGGATGACACTTAAAAAGCTAAGGTCCCCGTCTTCCTAACTCATACAAGTCCAAGACTCACAAGGGTTGCTTCGCAACTGAGTTGGCGGTCAAAAACACTTTTCAAATAATCCAGAAACATATTATCTGGCTGAAGAATCATTCAGTAACCCAAGTAAGGGTAACTTTTTTTAGTACTCACTTTATAGGACATAATATGGGTAACTCCAGGCTAGCCCAAGTTAACTTGCATCTAGTCTACCATTTTCATCATCTCCATTATCTCTTGTGTTCATCCTGAGTAAATACCATAGCTAGTAGTTGGATATTGTGGACTCTATGCTAGGCAGCTATAGCATTGGAAAATAGCGGGGAAGCAAAACTAGCAGTGTGAAAACAGCGAGCAGAGACAGAAACCACTAACTTGTTGCTCTTCAGGTCTTGATCTAATTTGGTGTTTTGTCATTGCCTCCGGAATTTGGATAGTAGCGAGAAAGCGAAAAAAACGAAGCGTGTGCACTGCAATGGAAGAGACAGCGAAAAATATGTGTTCGGATTCATCAATGTGTTCATTCGGTAACAAATTCGAAAGTAAAGGATTAGCTAATGTTCCGTTCACGGCAGTCCGGTGCAAATTTCCAATACGAATAGGTCGAGTATTCTTCTCCTTTTTCAAGTCACATTACTTCACTCTGAGCTACTATGGACTTCTACATAAGATTAAAAATAGGTATATTTAGATATATTTGTACCAAGACCAAACATTATCACTTGGCCATTGGAGTAAAATTCACGCGTTTTCTAAATGGCAATGGTTTTTCCTTCCTCCTGATCGGTCATCTTATTTTCACAAGAAAGCGAGTTTTCTTAACCTGCATTCAAAATAAGCCACATAGGCTGTATTTGCCGAACTATTATGCATGAAATGAGAGCCAATCGACGAATCAAAAATTCCGGAATAGACGTCCACCCTTATGTAAACCGACGAGGGCGTAAATAACCCACCCCGCACCCGTTTTTACGCGCCCCGTTCATCTTAAGTAACCCTTTACGTAGTCGCTAAGGTCCTTTTATTATATCGAAGACGGTCGAGCAAGAAGCTCCCGGCTCACTTGATTAAATTTAGTGGATGGTCGGCGACGCGGCATTGAAATTCACGCCATCATCAGGTGTGGGATAATTCGGTTGAAAACCGCAATGATGTTCAATTGTTTCGTCGGACATGTCCTCCATGGAACAATAGGCAAGATGACTGATTCTGATGTTTTTTTTCGATGTAAATATATACTTTTTTCGAAAGTTTTGTCCGAAAAATTAATATATTGGTAATAAAATTTGCAATTGTGAATATTCGTTTTAAATTCATCCCAAAACGCTAGCCAGATCGGCTACTCGTGACGTCATTATAATATTTCTTAATAATAAACATTAGGGAAACTGAAATTGTATTCCATTGTATATCCTATAAAAAGACGTATGGAATGAATCCATATAACTCTCCTCTCAAT